>OY754332.1:23277079-23943079 GCA_963573305.1 Pyrrhosoma nymphula
CTCTGATACTGTTATCGTCCAAGCTTCAAGGCAATAAAAAGTATGCTCCACATTTACGTTAATATTCCGTGCTTTCATATTTTCATCCTAGTGTTTCTAACTATTAGAAGACTTCTTCTAATAGTCTACCTTCTTTCTATGGGCTATTCTGCTCTTTAAATCTTTCTTTCTACTTCCATTAAAGGTGATTCTACTTCCTAAATAGCAAAATTACTCCGCTTGACTTTTTTTCAATAGCAAAATTCCTTTTTATGCTATCCAAGTTTATGCTATTCAATCAAAATCTCAGAATTAATATTATAATGTCATAACGTGCCAACACCTTGGTTAGTGTTTAGTTAGTGTGTGGAAATTTACCACTGTTTTTCTATCTTCAAGACGGTTAGTTTTCCTTGCATTGATCTTTGACTTGCTACTTTTTTATCGTATTTAGTTTTTATTTCTAGCTATTTATAATTATATTCTTCTCCATGGATTTGAGCATAATAGTTAGATTTTTTTCTTCCCTGCTAGGATTTCAGTCTACAGAAAAACATATTATGTTGATCTCCTTGCGGATTTAGTCTCGTTTTTTTGTCATTTATTTATTCCATCCCAAATCTGGAGGAATACGTCACTCCCTGTTTTGCATTCTTTCAACCCTTTAGAGACTTCGGAAATATCCTGAAAAAAAATGAATAAATTATTTTCGAAACTTACCTTTTCTAACTACCCTTTTAAAAAGTTTAGAAAATATATGCGTATGAAAAATGATAGGGCAACAGCAACCTTCCATCTCACAAGTGTTGTTGGCGACACAGGGTTTGAGGGCTCTACACGGTTGATAAGTGAAAAATCGGATTTCGACGACGGCCCAGCCAAATGAACAGGCAACGGCAGTGGCGTACTTGCAATTTTTTTCACGAGGGAGATCAATCGAAATTATACTGTTTAATATTACTTTCTTGACCAGAGAAATTAAAATTATGCCGAGGGAACACTAAATCATTAGGAATTCACGCATGGAAAAGGTCATGTCTTCTATTTGAAATTTGATTTTTACATTTTACGGCTGACCTCTGGAGCGGGAACAAAAACTAAAATGCCGTTTGTTTGACGATTCTCAATGTTGAACAGGGTTAAAAAAAATGCTTTGAGTAGGGATTGACAAGTACATACATCTAAGGAAAGCGAAAGATGTCGTTGGCATTCAAGGATCTCAATTTCTCATGAATGTTGAAAAGAATTGGCTTTTTAAAAATGCATCCACAATAAGTCGCGGACGTCACAAACATGTGGGGAGAACAATTTTCGGGCGGAAATTCCATTCCCTCTGCTTCGGGGAATATATACAATTTCCCCCTCTCAAATCCCGAGAATAGCTGGTGAGAAAAAACACCCTTTTAACCCTATAATGGCATTATTGCTAGTATGAAAAAAACCTCGAACAGATAACAGAAAGGTAGCGAAAATGAAACAATGTATCATAGCAAAAGTGATACCAAACACCTAGTGTTCCGAGCAAGAGGTGAACGAGTCATGGAATAATGCCCGACTTCTTTTTCGAGACTTCCAATACGTCAACTTCATTTACTTTTCGACTCTTTTTAATCGGAGTGTCTCCGCCGCTTTGCAAGACTGCTCGCTCGCCCGGGACACGTGGCCCGATTGCTTCGCTACGCCCTCCACCCTCACCGCGGCTTTACTGAGATTTAAAAACTCCTGTTATAGTCATTACTTTTGAGCGTAGATTAATGAAAAAAGTAGCTGAAACCATAAGGTACGATAGAGCAGGAGAATAGTGAAGCTATTAAAAGCGCAATCGGACATATTGAATAGATTTAGTTGCGTTATTAATACGCAGAAAATATAAGCAATGGAAACTGAATTCTCGTATTCCCGTAATGGTTTGTCTAGAAAAATGCAAAACGGAATTAACTTCCAAAAAAGCACTGCAATGTTCATCAAACTTATAGACAAAGTGCGCGCGATAGCCATGTTAGGTGGATACCTTTTCGCCAAAAAGCAGGCTTTACTTTCGTTCTTGTGCTCTCTTGTTTAATTCATGTTATTGACGGCACGTGGGTTTTTAAAGAAGAGAGTAATTTCCGGAATTCTCGGGAAATATTATTTTCCAGTCCCGTTCCCCGATTTGATACCCTTGGTCAAAGGGGAGGGAGGGGGTCGATCCCTAGGAAACTGTGCCCGTGCCACGGTCCTCGAGACGCGAAAATCATCCTTGGTTCATTTTCCACCACCCCCGTGACTATCCCCGAGATCGTGTCTCGTTGTCACGTAATGTATCAGAGTAAGTGATATGATAAAATAGTGTACGCATATATTTGCATGATCCATGAGCTCTCTTTCCTAAAGCTTTTGTGGCATAAGTACGATTTAGGGGTCGTGCATAAACTACTTTACCGTTTTCGGTGATATTTATACCCCCTCCCCCCCCTCGTTGACAACCGTAGTATTTTTCCCAACCCTTCCCCCCATCCGACATGTAACGTTGTCTCTACAAATGAAATTTTTCAATTCAAAAATATTTTCCAATTATTGAGTGAGTTTATTTTTAGGTATAGGTAGGTTGAAATAAGACAAATAAAGTAGTCGAACTATGCATATTAGAACTATCTAATCTCAATTGGAACAATAAATATTAATTTTTAAATTCTAAAAATCAACCATGAATCACGGCGCTAGGTGCTTTGCTCATGTACCTACTTTGTCTCTCCCGTCCCCAAGTTTTTGACTGCTGCCTTGAAAAGTGTTGTCACGAGGTCGCTATTTAACCCGCGAGAAGGTTAAAATATAAAACATTTGGTGGCATGAAGATTTGCAACATTGTAGAGGCTCAGTTACATTGAGTTAAAGCAGAAGCTTGGGGTGTAAGAAACACCCTTCGCGCCCTTCCCAATGTTAAACTCTCTAGTATTGTCGACGCGATGTTGACTAGTTCGAAACTTAAACAGGAACATTGTAACAGCTACGTTACTTTGAGTGAACCCCCCCTTGTTACCCGCCGTAGGTTTTAAGGAACCCCCTCCCCCCTAATTTGGTATAGTGGTTTATGCACGACCCCTTACCGTATGTATAAGTGAACTTTCACCCCTAAACGCAAATGCTTGAGTCGATTGCAGGGTAACACGTAGGCATAGATGCCTGGAGTGTACCAGAGACGAGGTCACTCGAGTTACAGGGAGACGGAGTGTATTATTCTGACCACACTATATCTCAAGAGCTGGTAGAAGTGATAAAATGAGAGATATATACATACTTTTACCCCTTTAGGTAGAAAAATTCCCATTTTCACGCACCAGTAGTTACTATTACAAAAACAGCGAGGTTATCGTGCAATTCACTTTCGCCTTTCTAACCAATTCCATTTTTCCCCCTTTTTTCATAGGTATCTTTACACCACCTGCCACACGCGTCTACGGCGATACGCAGTGAAAATTGTAGATCTAGACCACGGCTACATGCTGGCCGACGACGGTGCAACGCCCTGAAGTGGACGCCCCCTGCCCAACACAATAAGGGGAACCGCTCTCCTCATACTCGCTCGTCCACTGGCAGAGACGAGTGACTCGCTGCAGCTTGGCTTCTCCTTCGTCCCACAGAGAGCACTCTACCCCCACCCGACCCCCACCCGACCGTCCCTCCTCTTCCCCTCCACAGGCGACCAATCCTCTCCCGCTGCTTCTGGCAGCGCGCGGATGAAGCTCGGAGCCGCAGTCAGTGCCGTTAGGTTGCTGGGCGAGTTGTGAAGTGAAGGCGATTCGGATTCGTTCGTTTTGGGGAAGCGGACGGGAACAACGCTGTTTTGTGAGGAGCGCGCCTGGTGGTTTGTCGGCTGTCGACCAAGTGGCGGCGGGAGTTGAGGCGACGCTGGCCGGCGGCCCCATATTTTCTTCCTCGACGCCTCGTGTGAGTACCTTCGTTCAAGTTGGCCTGGGGAACTTCTCCTGCCTGCTTGTCTCCTTCATCAGCTCTGCTTTCGGACCGGGATGAGTGAACTTGTGATAGGGTTCCCATTGGTCATTGCCCCTCCTTCTGGTCAGCGTGTGATCCACGCCGGGTCTTCCCGTCGCCTTCGCTTCGTTTTGTCCGAATCGATTTCGCATCGCCGGGAAATATCGACGGGGAGTCTCGTTTTACGGGTTACCGAGCCTGTGAAGCGAATCTGATTTTGAGTGAGGTTTTCCGGTCGTTAAGCGAAGGAGCCCCGCGACTGCGTGTTCTTTCAATGAGAGCCGTGCTCAAAAGTTTTCGGGGTGTTCACTCACCTGAACCGTCCACGTGCTTGATCTTTGCGGCGGGAGTGATGGTGCTACTGTCGAACCATTGTAAACGAGACGTATTTTACGTGATTATTGAGAGAAGTACTCATTGTGATAAGAACTTCGTGCTCTTAATGAGTGTGTAGATGAATCACCATGACAACCATTCGTTAAAGATTCTTCAAACTTATTTCATTCAGGTTTATTGTTCTCTCTGGTCATGAAACTTTTCCGACATGATTACCATGGAAACATGGAACTATTACTCCAGTATCGCCGTGGAAACAGTTTTGTTTGGAGATACCTTCGTATAAACAAGTTAATGAAGCAAAGAGTCGTCCGTGTTGTTCGAACCGCATTCAGCTGATTGGTTCGGAGGTGAAGTTCACTTTGGCCATCTCTGAACCAAACTTGAAGTGTTTGGAAGGACCATTATGATTGTCCGCTGATGTTAGTTGTCCCTTATTGAAGACGAGTAAATGTTGCAACCATTCGTAGTTTCTGTATCATTTTTGAGTGAGTCAAATCGGAAAGTGCTCATTCAGGATAAAGCGCAGGAATTCGTGTCAACGATAGTTTCATTTGATCTGATTTCCTTTTAATGGTATGCATCCATCCAAGACTTTCTCGATTCTGTGAGTACTGTGTAACTTTCATTTGCCTCCTTTTTAGAATCCATTTTATGGTGTGTTTTCGAGTTCAGCTTCCATAAGAGTAAGCAATGGATGCACAATCATTCGAGTGGATTTTGGAGTGCTGTATTAATGTGCGCGAATTGTTTATGTGGTTGAAGTACAAACATTTCAAAATTTCCAAACTGAAGAACATGAGTTTTTGCTCAGTTTTGGACACATTATTTGAAACGATGGACGATTGTGTTGCTTTGGCGTGATTATAAATCAGCGGATTGTTGAAGAGTACAACAAGACGCATCTAGTCGTTGCACAGTGAATAATTGTATATATCATGAATGATGATTATGATTGATTATACGCGGCCTTCGGAGTGTCTATAACCTTAACCCACGAGCCCTCCACCAAACTACAGAAGATCGACAACGTATGGACTGAAATTGCTCTCTAACAAAAGGAGTTCATCTGAATGCGCTAGGGTTATTTAGCAGTGATCTCATCCCCTCCATGAGTTTCCAATGGTACTTGAAATATGTATTTATTTAGTTGATGCCATGCCATGCCAGTGAAGTTATTCTGTTATCTTATGATAAAAAAGAGCGTATTATTCTTGATTATACCTTAGATTTAGTAAATCGAGTATGTAAATGTTTCGACAGTGATATGAAATCTGAGCCATGTGAACATCTTAATCCAAGGAAGCAGTGTGAGCCCCTTGCGGAAGATAGATTGACACTCGAAACCCTATTTTATTTTCAGTACGTGTGCCATGTTGTCGTTTTTTTCTAACCTTTTTGGGAAATAAAATTATCCGGAAGTAATACAGAGGAGAATATCCGAATGATGCGAGTTCTGGAGTGATTGCTTTCTTCTCAATTAGTTGTGATTTCTCCACTTAGTCCTAAAAATAGCCCAGAAAATAGGTTTCCAATCATCGCATTGACAATTTTGTCAATGCAATGATTGGAAATTTGTCAAGGTAGTCCTCCCAAAAAGCGACAATGTTGGGTTTATTCTCCGCGGCTGTGGCATATCATGCACGACCAAGTGTCCTGTGCTACAATGTAGACTGGGGACGAGAACATCTTGTTCGCATAAACCCCCGCTGGAGTTCGCCTTGAATTAAGATGGCTTGGTGGTGTAACTGGCTAACACACCTGACCGGCAATTGGGAGATCCGGGTTCGAATCCCGGTCAAGTCAAATGAGTTTTTCATGGCGAATTTCACCGTCTTCGGTGTATTCCAGAAAATAGGAATTCATGGCATCCCGGGATGAGTGGCAGTGGGGTTGAAGGCAGGAGACTTGAATTGGGGATCGGACTGAGAGAGTCCTTAGGGAAGGGGCATCTATTATCGCTTCGTGTGCATGATTTTCTCATCGGGAGTGGAATGCACGCTTCCAGGCGATAGCATTTCCGGAGTTTAGCATCCACGAATGACCCAACTTGGACCGTGAGTGGGGATTTTTTGTTTCATCTTCTGCAGCGTCCGCTTCGGAATGTCTTCAAAATAATTTCGGAGGCCAATCGCTGAATGCGAAGCGATCATCATTTCTACGCAACGAGACAAAGAGAGGGACCAGTCATCAAAAATACGGTTCAAGTGCACGTCTTCGGAATTTTCCACTCGAAAGGCTGAATTGGGATTTTGAACGATTTAATTGCAGCTCGCCAGCACCGTTAGACTCTCTCATTTAAGTTTTTTAATTCGTTTCCGGTTTTTCCTTTCCCATTTTGGAAATGGAGCCAAAATTACACTTTCCAGTGATGGGTCGCCTGAAAAAAAACCTTGTTTTTCTTTAAAATATAATGAAATAAATTTATTTTTGTTGTGGAAAGTATGGTAACCAGTCAAATTTTAATCAGACTCGGGAATAATTCATGCACTATGAATGGCTTGAATTCTTACCTTGACAGAAGTATGAACATTTTAGTTTCTTGATATTGGTTACTTAATAATATTGTTTTTACATTTCAACGTTCAGGGACGATTTATATAATAGGTCCACATCCCTGTTATTGAATCTCAAAAATGTAAACTTTGGTAATTTTAGATAACCCACTTAAATCTGTTGGAGCAAGCTTCATTAATCGGTTTAAAATTCTTCTTACGTCACCACAAGATGTTAGCATGAGAAAATGATCTCTATTACCGTTCGGATAAGCCGCAATAGGGGATAGGGGGGGTGTGGTGGCTCGAGTGTTGGCTTCACATTTAGAAGGGCCCGGGTTTGAATCCCGGCAATGGCAGACATTTTTTTAGCGAAATCCCGATTTCTAATTAGGTGTTTATGGAGAGAACTTGAAGTGCAGAACATCGTCCGTCGGACTGGACATTAAATCGTGGCCCCTTTGGCGCCTTTCGTGAAGAGTAGGCTAATGCCGACGCCGGGTTTCTCTCCACCCGTTCTCATGTGATCTTTACCTCATCTTCCTACCCACCTTTTCTAAGGGCGCAACTGATCTCGAGCTGCCGGTCGGCTCCCCGAATAACTAACAAATGAACTGCATTAAAGGACCTTGATCGTATTAACATCTGCAACCAACCTGAGTTAAACGCTCACTTCTAATTATACTTAACATAGTACCAGTTTACGGTGATGAAGTGAATTTCAGTGGATTCAAAATGTTACATTGGAGGTGATATGCGATGTGCATGTCCGATGCTCTTACCATCGTCGCGCATGCAACGCTGTGCTGCATTTTTGGCACCAGCGGCTACACTACTTGCGAGTGAAACTTTTCCCTCTTCATTTCTAAGCGAGAGCCTGAAGTTGGTTTGGGGTTTATTTAAATCGCCTTTAGATTTGAGGCTAATTGCTATCGGTCTTTGTGAATGCAAATACACGTTAATATCAAATAATATCTTCGTCGAACACAACGCAAAATGGATTTTATTTCCAAAGCATACCTCGAACAAAAACAATTCTTTGTACATAGTTGGACCTATGAGAGACGAGAAAATGGTACGACACGTATTGTACTACCATTTTTTTCAAATAAATTTAAGATCTGAACTCGTGTTAAATATTCATGAACCCTTTCATCTCCTAAAACCATGGTGTATTTTTAATGAGCGTGTGAGTTTCTTCACTGGCCCTAAGTTTCACTGCGGCTAGGTGAGCCAAAAACGGGCACTTTTTCTTCCTAGCACCCTAAAAGCACGGAATAAGTAATTTACAAATATTCTTTACCAACATTAACCGAGGAGAATGACAGTCTACATGCTGATGTGAAATGCATAAATATCGGCCCAGGAGTTTTCATTCTATAAGAGTGCAAACTGGAGTGCTCACAATAAAAAAGTCCGATATTATTTGCGTTCCTGGGATTACAGTGGAATTGTTGACGCGTATTTCGATTAGAGACTACTGATAATTATAAATAATCGCGATAATAATATAAATATATAGTGCGATATTTTAAAATGTTGTGCAATGTTAAAGCACTCGGCGCGAAATCGAGGTATCCGGGTTCGAATCCCGGTCAAGGCGAATGATTTTTCCTCTGTGGAATATCGCACTTATGTGCACTTGCGGGTGACTCCGTGAAGGTAACTACCGTAGCTAGTCCCGGTATCCTAAAAATTAGTCAAAGAGCGAACACCTCAATGAGTTCTATGTATGGCTTTATCCTCGCGGACTGGGGCGCTTAGCGCACGAGTTGGACTGCTAATGACATCATATATCTAGCAGTCCTGACCACCATGCTCCTAAAAGCCACTAAATAATCCACAGGGGAGAAGGACGCATCGGTAGCTTAACTGGTTAAAGCACTCGGCGCGAAATCGAGGTATCCGGGTTCGAATCCCGGTCAAGGCGAATGATTTTTCCTCTGTGGAATATCGCACTTATGTGCACTTGCGGGTGACTCCGTGAAGGTAACTACCGTAGCTAGTCCCGGTATCCTAAAAATTAGTCAAAGAGCGAACACCTCAATGAGTTCTATGTATGGCTTTATCCTCGCGGACTGGGGCGCTTAGCGCACGAGTTGGACTGCTAATGACATCATATATCTAGCAGTCCTGACCACCATGCTCCTAAAAGCCACTAAATAATCCACAGGGGAGAAGGACGCATCGGTAGCTTAACTGGTTAAAGCACTCGGCGCGAAATCGAGGTATCCGGGTTCGAATCCCGGTCAAGGCGAATGATTTTTCCTCTGTGGAATATCGCACTTATGTGCACTTGCGGGTGACTCCGTGAAGGTAACTACCGTAGCTAGTCCCGGTATCCTAAAAATTAGTCAAAGAGCGAACACCTCAATGAGTTCTATGTATGGCTTTATCCTCGCGGACTGGGGCGCTTAGCGCACGAGTTGGACTGCTAATGACATCATATATCTAGCAGTCCTGACCACCATGCTCCTAAAAGCCACTAAATAATCCACAGGGGAGAAGGACGCATCGGTAGCTTAACTGGTTAAAGCACTCGGCGCGAAATTGAGGGATCCGGGTTCGAATCCCGGTCAAGGCGAATGATTTCTCCTCTGTGGAATACCGCACTTATGTACACTTGCGGGTGACTCCGTAAAGGTTACTACCGTGGCTTGTCCCGGTATCCTCAAAATTAGATAATTATTTAGGCTGCTGGTATTTTAGGTAGACGGTTCCATCTCGTATCTTCATTCCCCAATGAGCGGTCTTACTAGGAGGTTGAGGGGGATGGTCGAGGTGGGGAGATATGATGTCACCCCTCCCCCACTCCGCTGAATCTCAAATATTGGCACCTATTTCATCCATGTCGTCAGTGACGAGCTTGCATTGCAAGGAGTCGGTGTTGAAGGCCCTCCCGCCCGTGCATCCATAATTCACTCGGACGGAAGGTACCGGAGTAGTTCTTGTTTTGTGCTGCTGCTGGTTACTGGTGACTTACTGGGTAACTGGGTGAGTTGATTTTCGAAATTTTACGTCCAGTCCCTAAAAATTTTTGATGGGAGATGAATTGCTAGTTCTGATTGACTGATGCTGATAGGTGATGACTATTTCTGATCATCATGCTCTAGCGTACTTTTGCGCGTATACTGTACCACGGTGATAATTGGCCACTGCTTCCATGAATTTCGATCTTTGGCATGATCTTCAAAAATCCTCATCTCGTTCATACTCTGCGAAACAGGTTTTTTCATCATTTTCTTGATATTTTTGGAAGTCTTCTTCTTTTTGGGTTTTGATTCCAGATTTTTTATGCTGTAATCCTTGCGTTAAGGACTCTCTAATTATTTAAATTTCAGCTTCCAATGTTTTCAGAATATCTACTTCGAAGGCATCAGTTAATCTTTTCCTCATCAGTGTTTATACTTGAGATTTGAGTGAGACGTGGCCATGGCTATCTGTGGAAAATGTATTCACAACATCTGAAACTGGGGGAGGTCACAGGGAAAGTTGATAAAATTCCCCAAAATCTCGCAATATAGTGAAAAGTACGAAACCTCCTGGACGTTACGGCGGAGCTCCGTCTTGATCAACCACGTACGTCTCGTGCTGTTTAGCACTGGTGTCAGTGTGGCTGATATAGACCAATAGTACTTGGAAAATCAGAAAATGGATAATTTGTTTTCTAACTAATTTCAGTTCCTCAAAGGAAAATATTTCGTTATTGAGTTTCATGTAATTTCGAGTGAAAAGTTTTATATCGACTGAATGAAAGTAGAACCAGCTCTATTTCATCAAACCTTTTACGTAAATAAGTCTTTCAATTATTTAAGCTTAATTCATATAGTCACAGTTACATTAAGCTGACGTTGAATTTGTTCAAAAAGATAGGCTCTTGAAATCAGAATTACCACTTTCTGCAAAGCCTGTAAGTGAACTTGAATTCAATAGTTTTTGACCGTGAGCAATCCCTGAGCTATTAAGTCAGTTCACCCGTGTCAGAATCACGTTCACGGGCGCGCAGGCGCGTGAGAGGGGCGCGCGGGCGCCGAGTCGTGCGCCGACGCGTGCCGAAGGCGAGAGTGTTTTGTTTGCGATCACGGCCGTGAATCCGCCCTGTGGATCGGTCACAGTGTCCGCCTTCTCGGGCGCTGATGGGCGTCGGTCTGCGTACTGCTTCCATCGGCAGCAATCGCTCTCATGCGTTGGTCTGTAGAATATTTGAACATTAGGAGTCTTAAAAACAATATATCGCCTACTTAGCAATGCATGAATGCATATGAAATATGAATGTAATAGAAGCGAACTATGTATGTACGGATAGTAATAATCACTTTCGTCGTCTTTATTTTGAGTGAATTCTGGTCAAGGTCTACATAGTTCTTTCAAACAGTTAACTCAGTACACAAACCTCCATATCATAGGAGGTAAAAAAAATCCCAGGTTGGACTTGAACCCAAAACCTCATGGCTAGGCGGTGAGGACTTAACCACGTTGCCACCGAAAGTCGTCAGTATGGAAAAAATAATTAAAAGTGAGACAGCTTCCTAGGTCAAACGCAAATAATTAAACTCTTCTTAAAAGTAAGTACCCGACAGGGAACGGAGTAATGAGCATGTATGAATGTATATATGTGTAGAAAAAACGTCTACAGATAATGGCGTCATAAGCATTAAGGTACTTATAATTCAAAACATTAAGTCAAAATACCAGATCTTGGGACTCATTTCGTTTACTTATCTCCTCGAGTGGCCCCACATCCTTGCCTCACAGCTTACTAATGTGTTTATTCACGTGGCCCAGGATCGGCATGTCTCGAGGAGCCCATATCTGGGTCCATTCGCTTTACCGCTGCCCACTGAGGAAGTGGAATGGACACTAAAAGGAGCTCTGTTCGGTCAATGTAAACAGTCACGGTGGAAAGTGTTTGTGGTTATCTGACCAGCAGTGGCTGCGGGGTGGAGGTGTCTGGTTGGTTATTTTTGGAGTCGACCAACAAGTGAGGTCCTTTGCGCCCTCAAGAATCTGTGGAAGGATCGTATCGGAAGAAGGACGGAGGGAAACCCAACGTCGGAATTAGACTACGCCAACGAATATAACCATGGGGACCACGGTTTGACGTCCCATCCAACGGAGCTGTCCTGGAAGTGCTCTCCACTCGGCACGGAAGTAGGAATCGGCAAAAATCTCCCCCACAGCCGGGATTCAGACCCGGTCCCTCTCAATAGGCATTCAGTGATCTAGCCTGACCTGACTGACTACATCAACCTAATCCACCTAGCTCCCTTTTCTGGGGAATACCACAATTATTCGCTATTAACGACTCATTATATAATTTACAGTGACAACACTACTGAAGTGCACTTATTACGAAAGACACCGCGTTGAAACCATATTTATAAAGTGTGGGGGCCAAACATAAATGAAGCATCATATGAAGTCAAGACTCATCATAACTTCCGGTCATGCGTGGGGAAAACCCATACGAAACATTTACGGCGCTGCATAGAAGCGAGAGCACTTGTGCGAATGGATGCCAAAAATGTGAACGTGATTTTTGTGGACATTTTTTCTCGCAGTCGCGCAAGGTTTACTTTGAAATATGTGTATATAGGTGTACTCTCCTATAATGTAATGTAATATACTTAAAATATTATCGAAAAATGTGCAGTCTTGGCTTCGAGCCAAGGATAATGAGGAGGAAATGTTGAAATAAATGTTTTATAAATAACTCCATAAACTGTTAGTTAGTAGCTTCTTAAGGTACTTTTTAAGTAATTGTCTAGGCCTCACTACATGAGCTATATGTATTTTTAAGTGTAAGCATAACGTGTTATTAATTGATAGCAGCCTTAAAACAGGTTCTCCTTCAAGGCTACCTAAAGTTACTCAAAATTTGCTATTGAAATGTATTTTGTGTATGGAGTAATACACTTACTTATTATTATTATTATTAAATGATGCAATTTTGAAGTAAATTCGTTTAACCATCTTTTCGCTCAAGTATATCCCTCGTGTAAGCCTTACACACGTGCATATATGCCTCGTGTAAGCTTTATGGTGCATGGTTACGAAGAAGACATTGCTTTATAAGCTAAAGTGTACACTAAGCTGTTAAACTTCGAAAGGCGTCATTATTAGCCATTCGTTCGTGTTATTCTAGAATGTAGCGTATTTTTTACATTCAGGCTGCTTGTTTTGGCTGTCAAGATTACACGAGGCCACTTTATGCTGATTGCGGCACGCGATTTGTAGACCTCGTGGTTGTGCTTTGTGGGATGAAGGCCACGTTCACAGCTGAGTCGATAAGCCGAGGACTTCAAATGCTGAAGATTTTATTTCCAAAAGGTGATGGGAGGGGTGTTGCTACCTCAAAGTTATGTGTAGGTACTTCATCAAGAGGCTGCTAAGAGGGAAATTGATTCTTTTCTAAAAGTATAAGTTTTTTTATAGTTTATATCCATCCTCATTTTTCTCTCTCTTAGATACATGACGAATTGTTGGCATTTATTTAAAAAATAAAAGGCTGAAAATATTCCAACACCCCCTGCCACACGCCCTTGTGGAGCCTCGGTGGATGTAGATGCCCGAAACACTTCTTTTTGCGCCGATTTAAGCACTGCCATTGATCAAAATAGTACGTCGCCCTTTTGCTTTGACTGAGGTCGGCTCACCGCGCGACTATCACTCATTGGAGCGTGACGCCGAATCACATATCCCAAATACGGACCCCTCCTCCCGTCACTCCAAGTCTGTATTCGGTGCCATATCCCACGTTACTTAAAGTAATCATTCTAATTGTCATCGTAAGTCGTAGCATAAGACGAAATAGATTTTTCTTTAAATTTTTTTCGTTATTTTTGAAAACTTAAAATAAATTTGAACAGTAAGAAAACATCAATCAATCGCAATACATCATATCAGAAAGGGGAAGTATGAAACCCCTACTCTGTAAACGCCTATAACAATATTTTGGAAATTCCACTCTCCATTTATGAGACGAAGAGGAAATTACCACTTGTTGTGGCTCTCTGGGTATCACACAGGGCAGTTGTCGAGATAATCTCTCGGTGGACTCGAGTCCATTAAGGAGTTGGCGCGGACCGTAGCCGGCCGTCGACCCGTCGATTGCCGTCTTTGGCCGAGCCTGTGCGACGTTTGAAGATCGGTGCTAACGGGCAGCAGTTCCGACGGGGGCGTCATTCTCACCGTGGGACACATCGTGCTCATATCCTCTCGGCGAACGGTGAAGCTCCAGTCGAGCAATCTTTGAAGCACTCTCGTCCCCTCAATGAGTGGCTTCCCTCCCGCGTGCACCGCGCGGTCGAGAAGGCGCGCCGGCACCCTCGGCCCCGCTGCGGTCTGCGCACCGGCGCCGGCCCAACCGCCCATTGGATGCCCAGCGGACGTGCCTAATGGGCGCATGCCAACCACGCACCGAGTGGAAACGCAGCGAAAATCTCCCCCAATGTTTTCAAATTAAACTAAACCCCCGCGTCGATTCCCCCTCGCATTATATCATCAGCATGGTTTTGCTCCTGCTCTCCACTCCACACTCCCATCAACTCACCGTTTCATTCTGACGCTTGTCATCACTTTGATGTCCTTCATGATTTGCCTAAAGTATTCCACTCTTGATCTTCTTTGGTAATCCTTCCCATTAATTTCTCCTTCCATACTTGTTTTCAAGAGGCTGTCGTGTCGCAAAATGTGCCCAATGAGTTTGTCTCTTCTACTTCAGAGAGTTTCCATCAAGCATCTTTTCTGGTCAACTCTTCATGGGACTTTTTGGGCGATTCTCGGCGTCCATTTGATCTTCATCATTCCTCTATGAAATGCCTTGCTTGGCTCCCAATCTTCGTTCTTTACAGCTGCTACTGTCCAAGTTTCACTAGCATAAGAGTATGTGGCTCCAAATATATGTTTCCATGAAGTGCATCCTTACTTTCAATCATCCCGTATTATACCAAAAAGTCCCCATCGACAATTTTCCTTGAATTAAGTGACAATCAGTTATCATTCCGAAGGTTGGTTTTCTGCAGTTTCCCACTCCACACTCCCGTCAGCTCACCGTTTCATTGCTACACAAGTCGTCATTTTCATGCCGTTAATAGTTCGCCTGATTTAGTCCATTCATGACCTTCCTTGGTAATTCTTTCCGTTAATTACTCTTTCCATTATTGTTTTCAAGAGGGTGTCACCTCGCAGTACGTATGTCTAACCATTAAGTGCAACCAGGTTTAAATTTTGCTATCTTTTACTCCAAATGTGATTCTCAGAGCATTAGTAATATATTAAGTTTTCATGAAATATCTTTTTTTTCTCAATTCTTCATGGGACGCCGTAGGTGATTTTGCCACGTTTTTATTAGTTCGGTTTCCGTCATGTCTGTCTGTCCGGGTGGAATATTGAAACCGAGTTTAAACTAACTTCCCGATTAGCTAGACTCTTGAAATTTTAACCATAGCTCAGAAGTGGATGACAATGAAATATTAGCTATCTATCATAACAATTAATTGATTAAATAATTAAAATATTTACTGATGTGCTAGTTGAGGCTTGTAATTTTAACCATATCTCAGAAGTGGATCACAATGCAATGTTAGCTACATGTTATAACAATTAATTAATTAATTAACGGTTAATTAATTATTTCAATTCCACACACTGTCAGCTGAACTGAATCAGAAACACATCGGGAATTTCCTGTGTGTCCCTGTCAGAGTCTCATCAAGATGTATAAAATCGATTGGAAACTTTCATCCGGGCATAAGACTAAAAAGCAGAAATAATTAATTAAATATAAAAAAATTAATATACCACATTTTTAAAACGGACTAAAAAGTTTAAAATAATTTTCCCTGAGCCCTTCTAAATTTTTGAGGCTGAATTTTTATTGGCTATGGAGATATTTGTAAGACTTGAAGAGAAAAACGTGGGGCGCAGGCAGTAGATAATAAAGTAGATAATCCGGATGAATTCACATCCAATTTCAGTGCATTGCAAATGGTTTTAATTGTGGGAGCTTGCTCAACTACACCTGGTCCCTTTTCTCCTCCTTACTTATCATGGGTTGCCTGCACCCTACATTTTTCTCTTCAAGTCTTATAAATATCTCCATAGCCACTAATAATTCACCGTCAAACATTTAGAAGGGCCCAGGGAAAATTATTTTATGCTTTTATACCGTTTTAAAAACGTGGTATATTAAAAAAATTTATTTAATTAATTTTCTCCGTCCATTTGTTGTTCATCATTCCTCTATAGCACCACATTTGTATTGCTGACCATTTTCTTTCTCTGCGGCTTGTACTGCCCAGGCTTCACTGCCGCGTACGAGCACGTCGCCCCAAGCACGTTCGTGTGATTTGCTTCCTTATTTCCGGATATCTTCATATTATATTAAAAATACCCCATCGTGAATTCCCGTTGAAGGTGCCGTAGCAATTGTTGATGGGAGGCTTCGGATGTTGAGATTCGAAGACAAGATTATTGGAGACCTGAATGCGGAGCGGGGCGTTGTTTGGGAGGGCAACTTAGCCCTTGAGGGAAGAGGAGGATGTACGGCGGGTGGAGAGGTCGGAGGTGTGGGTGTGGCGGAGGTTGGTTAGGATGGGCTGGATAACGAGGAAGGCGAGCGAGGAAGAGTTGGACACGGTGGGAGAGGAAAGGGAGTTAGTGACGGAGGTTCAGGGGATGCAGAAAAAGTGTGGAGGTATTGAGAGGTGAGGGTGTTGGGCGATCGAATGGAGTATACAGGGCAACGGCCTGCCGCGATGGGAACACCCGCTCGGTCACCCAAGTTAAGCGTCGTTGGGCTCGGCTCTGATGGGTGATTCCCTTAATTATTCGAGTGCTATTGCTCCTGTCCACGGGTGACAGTAAGTGCGAAATGACCTCAAAGCACCTGTAACTCAATTAGTACATACTACTATGGAGAATGTTGGGTGGGTGCAGAAGATGGTACAAAGTTTTGACCCCATGACGAGAGACAATGTTTAAAAGTTACAGTGTTTAAAAGGAACATGTATAGTTTAGGTGTAGGGCAGTCAGATATGACCCTGGAAAAAAGAAGTGAAGTTGGGACCATCGAAGACCGTAATAATCAGATGATAAGATGACAAATGTAGCATATTAATTCGGTGAGGTAACTGGCAATAACACACGTGACCACCAATTGTGAGTGTTTGGTCCGTAACACAGTAAATCTCATTAATATTTCTTCATCGTAGTTATTTTTTATGCATAAAATTCGTTGACGAGAAAATTGGTTTTGGACGCATTTATCTGTGAAGTTATTCAGAAAGCTCCCAGAAGAGTGGTAACTAATTGACGGAGTTATCTTTATTGTGCTAATGAATTAAATTAGTGAATGCGGATGTGTGCAAACGTGTCATTTAAAATTAGTGAAAAGAAAATTCATTTTTAAGGCCATCCAATTAATATTTTTAACTTAATGCTCTTTATTTTACGGATGTATTAGGTACTGAATTCAGTATCAAGTAAGTCTTCTGTGTGAGGAGACTGGCTTATTGATAATTAGACGGCTCTTTGTTCGGTTATTTGAGGAGGCGACCGACAACTGGGGTCATTTGCGCCATATGGGACTGGTGGGTTGGCTGGGGAATGGAGAAAGGACGAAGAAAAACCCGGCGTCAGCCTGCTCTAAACGGAAAGTAACAAGAAATCGACAGTTTATCATTTTATCCGACAGACGGAGTACTAAACTTGAAGTGCTCCTCACCAAGCTGAGATCCGGGTTCCGCTGTACAATATCCACCTTTTCTGGGATTCGAACACGGACTCGGGGGATGGGAAGCAAGTACTTGGGACTGCAACTATAATTTGGGTGGATCACCTGAGATGATGATCCGCGCGCACAAAGGAAAAGGTCTGAAAGTTTTTGTTCTGGTCTGCTTTTTCGTGAATCAGGCCGCCGTGCAGTGCGAGCAAAAAAAACGTTGGGAGGAGGAAGGGTTTACAGTCTCGAGGTTTGTAACAATCTTCGTTCCTCCTTCTGCAGCCCCACCCACCCCCGTCCCTGCGCATCAGGGCATCTCCCGCAGCGCTCTCCTTAAGGGGGCGTGAGAACCCGAGGGCCGTAATTGCCATGACGGGCGCATTCTCCTCGAAAATGTTGGCCGCCTCGGCCACGGAGGACGATGGGTCATCGTCCGCTAGAAACCTCATCTTACGGCGTGTGCCTAGAGGGCGGCCGACTTGAGTCTGTGGAAGATGCAAGGGTATAGGCAGGACGCTGAGATGATACTTGCTCCGGCCAAGAGCCCAAAATATACCCTTGTCTGATGCGCCGAAGGCGCTTACAAGAGTCTGCACCAGTGAGCGGAACTCACCTCCACCAGTCGGCTTAGCAGGGGGAATTGAAATTGAAACAAAAGCATCGTGTAGTGTTTTTTTAACCTCAATTTTTCCAATCCTTGCGATTTCCAATCCATGATGTGGTACGCAGTCACGCGCACGGTTGCTAAGATATACGCCGAAGAGGGTGAGATTCGCTTTGAAAAAATATATTTTACTTGACCGGGGTCCGATTCCGGATTCTCAATCGCTGCGGAGACAAGGACCAAATAGGTAGTACTGTAACTGGTTGACACACATGACCGGCAATAGGAAGGTCCGGGTTCGAATCCCACTGAGTTCAAATAATTTATCCTTGGCTAATTTCGTATATCGTGTAGTGTTGCTCGAAATGAGAAACGTAGGACTACATACATAAGATTTATTGAAAACTAAGGTTAATATTTATTTTTTGTTTTTAAATTTTTTGGCCATTTCACCTACTTAATTATATTTTTTTTATTTAGTTCATATTATCTCCTTTTTAGTCATTGCCTCGTATACTTGCATACATGCCCGGGGATCGATCTGGTGTGGTGGTTAGAGTGCTGGCTTACCATCCCTAGGACGTGGGTTCGAATCCCGGCGGTGGAGATTTTTCATGGGAATCCCAACCCCTGCTAAGGTGCTATGAGAAGGGTACCTAAAGAGTAGGACTCCGTCCAGCGAACGTTACACTGTGGACCCCGTGACGCATCTCGTGAAGAGTGGGCTAATACAGACGACGGGTTTTTCTTCATCCTTCCTCCTATTCACTCCCCCGCTCTCTCCTTTCATAATGGCGTACTGTGGAGTCCTCGGTCGCCTAACGCCAATAACCTCCCAACCGACTGTATGAGCACGCTTTGATTAAAAGTTACCCATCCAGAGGGCATCGTTCAAATCCCAGCAGTGACAGAGATTTTCATTGGAAACCTGATCCCTACTTGAGTGCTACGTGAAGAGTAATTCAATCACAATAATTCATCTGTCGGATGCAGTGCCGGATTAACACACTTGGGGACCTGTAGGCAGTACAAGCAACGGGGCCCACGTTAATAAACAAGTCGCAACAGAAGAACGGGGATATAATTCTCGGGGCCGCTCCGGGGTCCATAGGCAACTGCCTACTTTGCCTTATTGGTAATCCGGCACTGGTCGGATGGAACCCAAAAATTTGGTCCCGTGGCGACTTTCGTCGAGAGTAGGTAAATGCCGACGCCGAGTTTCTCTCCACCCTTCCCCCACTCCCCCAGATAATCCCTTCCTTACCAACCCACCCACCTGTCCTCAATGGTGCAAAAAAGCCTCACCCATTGGTCGCTTGTCCAAATGAACAACCATAAAGTGGTCTGCACTCCCCCAATTCATTGTAGGTCCGGTATTGTCTGCCACGTTTCACCATGGCTGTATGCGTTGGCGGAACAGAGCTTCTTTGAGTGTCCATTCCACTTCTTTGGTGAGCGGCTAAAAGCCGAAGGAACCCACACAAGGCTCCTCGCAACGTCTGACTGGGCTACGCAAATGAGCAAATGCGTAAATGGTAAGGCGAGAATGTGGGGGCAATCGGAGAGATAAGTAAAATAAATGCGTTATGAGATAAATTAACCAACCTTACCAACCCCATTAACCCTAAATTGTTGGATAGTTTTACTGGACCGGGCCAGCTTTTTTATGTCCCCATCAATAAAATATCATATCAGAACCCTGGAAATGTAATACCCTGTATTGCACCCTGGTCAACAATTTGCATGTTAAATTCCGAAACGCCTGACTTCAGTCTTTGTCAATGTAGGCAAAACGCTAGTGGTTTTGCTGAATTTGAATTGGAAATTACATTGATGAGCTTAGGTATGTCTATTTCGTCAAAATTACAATAGATGCTGAAGTACAGCGTGTAAAAAATAGCTCAAAATCGTTTGCGCAATTTCGTTTTCAGAGAAGATCAACTGGTGAGCGTTGGTAGGCAACTGCGTCTATATGCTGTATATTCCGTAGTGAGAAACGTATTTCGTAGCATGTGAACTGCTTCCCTGATATTCACAGGTTTTATATCAGTCGCGAATGGGAAAATAATGTTTGTACTGTTGAAACATTGTCTTTACTCTCGTCTATATAAAAGATTTCTATATAAATTTCATCTATGAAAATTTTCTAAAAAAAGAGTTCTAATTAAGCATAGAAATGTGATAGAATATTGAATTTTAAGAATTAGATCCAATGGTACATACCTAGTGTACCTAGTGTTCAGTAAACTTCATAATCGCATTTACCGCCGAGTGGTGCATTCCGTTTTACTTTTGTTTTTGGGAGTGTTCGCCGTAAGAGGGCAAGGAGGTTCTCTTTTTTGATCCTCTTTAAGAGGAGACAGTTGTTGAAAAGAACTTATGTGCTTCGGACATCCAGGGAGAACCTGCATCATGGACATCGCGCCAGATCGCCATGGCATTGACGCCTCCGAATTTTTGTGAGTACCATTCGACGGCATTCAGTTAATATACAGTCCACTTTTCACCTTTTGAATTATAAACACCTAGGTTTGCATTTAATGCTATATCAACAATATAGCTTATGTACTACAACATTTTTTTAATTTTCAACCTGAAGTTCTAATGCGTGAGAGATTTTGATAACTTCCCAGCTGATATATTGACCTTTAGAAAGATGAAGATTTGAAGCTGAAGGTTTTTGTAATATAGGCCTAGCTGTAGTAAACACCTTAACCACATGACGGCGTACTAAAAACTACATGTATAGTTCATTTCCGTTTCACTTTTACAAATCAAGAGTTTATTTCAAATTACGGCCTCATCATCACACCTGACGAACGCATACCAATATTCTTTCGGTTAATTACTTCATAAGATTGAATTTAGGTTCAATTCAATTTTGAGATTATGTAATATTCTTATTGGATATGTGAACGTACATGCATACATAAGTGATCGAATTATTGCGAAATTTATGCCACGCACCATAAGACCACGTGTTAAAATAGTATTGAATTGACAAATAACGAAATCGGCATAATGAATTGTTTTCACTTTCATCAATAGATATCACTTATGAGAACACCTATGCGAAGTTTCACGTAAATATGTAGATAAAAAAATCGCTCCCACCACGTTAGCATAACTTGCGGACGAGGCGCACAGCGAGTAGACCGTGACAACCCATTCGGCTCCAGGTAGCTCCCATTTCTCCACGTACGCGACTATAACCGAGATGAAATGATTGACGATGTTGTATTTATTCACCGGGTTTATCACCCATTTCCCAAACATGACCAAACCATAGAAACATGCTCCTTTCATTCATCATGTCCACCGTTGGAGCATTCAATCCACATTCTTTCACGTACTTTTCCTAACCCTATCCCTCCAAACTCTTACCGCATACAATTCTCAGGTATCCGCCTCATTTCTACTGCATTAAGCTTACATCTATGCTTATCCTGGCATACCCAAGTTTCGTTGCCATACAATTTAGTCGGGAGGAGAACACCGTTGTATGTATCGATTTTCGCTTCCCTAGACTTAACTCCTACTTGTTTCTCGGTATGTTCCTCGTAGGTACATACTACCGACGATTTCCCTTCTGGTATGTGCGCGCAATTTAATCCAAAAATCAATTACGCTCGTATTGCGCCAAAGACCGAAAACATGATATGACATTTGATATGCAGAATGGGAAGTGAAAATGTTTTTCGGAGAGAAGTGATTTGAAAAAATAAAAGAAGTTGACAAAGTATGCGCTTACAGTCAATTGAATGATTAATGCTGCGTTTGTAAGGAAACTTTTAAAATCTCGAAATGAAAGGAAAGAATTTTCACGGAAGACTGCGAGAAGGGGGAATCCGAGCTGAATTAGGAATTAATTTACTACAGTAGGAGATTATCAAGAGAAAGAGATAAAATACCTGAAATGCCACTAGAGGTGATAAATATTTTGTACCCAGATAAAAGCCACTGACTGCCCATATTCGTTCGTCATTCGTTGCAATACCGATGAAGAACAACATTTATCCATTTATCCACTCTGGGTACGGAATATGTCAAGACTAACAATGAGGACTAGAATATTGTGCATATCCAGAAGGAATTACATAACACAGTTATAAGTGTGATGATATCAAAGTGGTTAGCTCCCGTAGGGTAGTATAATCTTTTAAAGCTAGGCCGACTAAAAATGAGAGCTAGAAGTAAGAGTTAAATATGATCGAACATAGCCATGGGAACACGCCTTTACTGCCCGACTTGCTACAACAGACAAATCGTACTAATACAGAGTAGACAATGTATACTCATCTAGAATTGGCGGGCTAGCTATCGTGACAAAATTCATAAGCTGATGACGATGGAGGACCGAAAATCCCAGTTTGGTGTCAATTCATGCATATGCAAAGAGTGCATGCTATTGGATAAGAACTTGTTATTAGTCTTCAAATGTTAAATACTAGTTGATATGATAACAAGCAATCGTATGGACGAAGAAATTGATGGAGTAAAAGATCAATTACTGGGAACAAATTAAATCGCCTCGGGAAGAAAATGTTAATTTTTATGGATAATCAGTACGTGGTGGTCAGCGGAGAGAATTAAAGTTCCATGGAAAGGGGGTTAAAGCCAGAAGTTTCCGCACTGCGAGAAGGGAAAAATAGCAAATGCCCTCTAAGGTATGAGAGACTAGACTGAAAGGCTATGGATTGAAAGAGAGGGAATTCAGAGAATTTACAAATAGTAAAGAGAAACTTGAAAACATAAGAGAAAGCCAGTTTGCTTACTGCTAGAATGGAAATGTGTTTGCAGTAGAAGATGGGGAAACGAAGAAGCGTTAAGGAAAAAGAAAGAAAATAAAAAAGTTGCAATTGCTCAAGTCCCCGTAGATTCATTCAAGAGTGATGTAGAATAGGGGAAGGAGTTTTTTAAACACTTAATTGCAGCTTTTATGTGCAAAGAGTTTGATCGGAAGACTTTGCGACGGCAGGTGGAATTCGCATCCGAAAAAGGAAAATAATTAATTAAATATAAAATTTTTGTAATATACCACGTTTTTAAAACGGACTAAAAAGTATAAAATAATTTTCCCTGGGCCCTTCTAAATTTTTGAGGGTGAACTTTTAGTGGCTATGGAGATCTTTGCAAGACTTGAAGAGAAAAACGTGGGGCGCAGGCAACCCATGATAATTAAGGAGGAGTAAAGGGACCAGGTTTCGTTGACCAAACTCCCACAATTAATACCATTTGCAATGCACTGAAATTGGTTGTGAATTCATTCGGATTATCTACTTCTATTATCTACTGCCTGCGCCCCACGTTTTTCTCTCCAAGTCTTACAATATCTCCATAGCCACTAAAATTCACCCTCAAAAATTTAGAAGGGCCCAGGGAAAATTATTTTATACTTTATAGTCCGTTTTCAAAACGTGGTATATTAAAAAAATGTTATTTAATTAATTATTTTCTGATTTTTAGTCTTAGGCCCGGGTGAAAGTTTCCAATCGATTTTGTACATCTTGATGAGGTTCTGGCAGGGATACATCGGAAACTCCCGATGTATTTCAGATTCTGTTCATCTGACAGTGCGTGGAATAGAAATAATTAATTAATCGTTAATTAATTAATTGTTGTAACATGTGGCTAACATTTCATTGTCATCCACTTCTGAGCTATGGTTAAAATTAGCCTCAACTAGCACATCAGTAAATATGTTAATTAATTAATCAAATAATTTTTATAATAGATAGCTAATATTGCATTGTCATCCACTTCTGAGTTATGCTTAAAATGTCAAGTCTCTAGCTGATCGGGAAGTTAGTTTAAACTCGGTTGCAATATTGCAATAATAAGACAGACAGATATGACGGAAACCGAGCTAATATAAACGTGGTCAAATGACAAATTTCTAGAGTTTTGTGACTATCAATTTCGATTTTTCTAGCGTTATCGTTGCTAGAATTGAGGTATAAGTTTGGGATTTGGGGATGGACTAGGACGCAAGATTGGAGAAGCTGTAATTAAGACTTAAATAGAATGGAATAATGAATATAATCAAACGTCTCCTGTATAACTAAAATAAATCACACAGTAAGAGTTACCGGTAAAAAAATATAAATAAAGAAAAAAAGTCTTTTTTATTTCCCAAGACGAAATTGAAATTATCACTTCTTTTCTAACCTCTCAATAATCAGGGCTGGAGGTGACAGTACTGGGTTGGGTCACCCTCGCCATATGACTTATACGCCAGAGAAATATGTAGTCCGTGTGTGAGGAGCTTGAGGTAGTATTGAGAGTAGGCGGGGAGCTTGTGGAAATGAGGACTTAGGAATTCCTGATTTTAATTCTTAAGTTCAAGGTAATGGGATGAAGATTATCGTTTTGATGACGATGCGCTGTTGCTTAATTCAGCCTAGGGATCATACTAAACATGTGAAAGATTTAGTACCTAAAGAAATCTCCGAAAGCTGTGAGGAATGAGACTCTCAAAGGGATGGGAAGACTAGGTAAAGATTTGATTAGGATCCTGAGTTATGAGTGATAGTAGATTAGGACACTTCAAAATGTTTTTAACAGTTACAGATAGTAATAGGATTAACAGACTGGTAAAAATAAAAATAATTCCTTTTGAAGACTAATTGTTTTGAAGTAGTCATTTGGCACCGAATATTAGTTAATTTTGCGGACGATTTATTGTTAAGCCAGCTTGAAATAGGATTGGCGGACTTTCTTTTAATTTTTACTGCGTCAACACAAGCCTGCTTTGCCAAAAATTTCCAGCGAAACTTCGGAGAGCTTTGCGACCATTAGAGAACAATCGCTAGCCGTCGCTGAGTCCATGCCAGCTGAGAGGCAATCATCTTGGAATTGCGTGCGCGCCACCGACTAATTGCCACTAATGGCGTGAATTTGATTAAATGGAATTTAAAAAAATGTACTTAACTCCACAGTTTGCCACAAATGTGAAATTCGTTCGCTGAATGAGAGAAGCTGATTCTCCAACGCACGTGCCCAAGATAAGCCAAAGGTAAGCTGGGGTTGGGACCGGATCTGTCACAAGCAAATGGGCTAATCATTCTCTGAATTTAGCGGTGATAGCGTTCATTATGGAGCGGACATTTCGCTGAGGGCTCTTTCCTTAAGCAAATTCAACCTAAAGCTCCCGAAATGTACATTTTTTGGTACTGTCACTTGACTGTATTTTTGCATACTAATTAACTGTTTTATAGGGGCAATTCTTATAAGTTTATAAGTGGATGAGGTCCGAGGATCGGACGTTAACATACGAAAGCGGCCGAAAAAATGGCCATTGCTAAGCAAATGTGGAATGGTGCCAATTCAATGGGATGGCGTGTTTGATAAGATGTTAATCAGAGACTAAAATCTTGTTAGCCAAATGTGGCTGACTTAGGTACTTTTACATTGACATTACTTGGAGAAATCAATAATTATAATACATTCTTTGTTGATCAGTGGTGATAATGGTTTTGTATTCAAATTAATGTTCTTGTGTGCAAGTTAAGTCCATATAGCCTTTGTTTTAAGTTTTGCATAAAAGGGAGAGTAAGGGAAAATTCATTTGAGAAGGCAGTTTTTTTTTCAAAAATTACTGCTTATGAAACTTACTAAAAAGAAACTGTAGTGCATTCGCGGAATTTTTTAAATCACTAAACTGATGCCCTCATTGAACGCGCTAGGCATTACCAAATCATCCCTAATTTAAATTGATCTAGTCTTTAGCCAGTCGGCCAAATGAGACTAAATGTGGGATAATATAAGAAAAAGAAAAAGAACCTTTGCATGGTAGAAGCGGCCTCTGCACTGTGTGCAGCTCAGAGATAAAAATTGCCGTACATTGGCGGTGGCAATTGAGGCAACAAACGCCTCCAGGTCACTCTTGGCCCGACTAGCGCCCCCAGGAGTATAGATATACCTTATATTCGCAGCATCGATGGACCGGCTCGTAAGATAAGTGTTGGAGATGCATGCTTGACGACCGCCAATCGTTGAGGAAATTATTTGCTGAGAAATGGCTGTGGTATCCTTTGCGTATTTCCCACCTTCTTATGTCCATTTTAGGCCTAACGAATTATATATATATATGAACAAGAAAAGCGTAGAACAATAAAAATAATCCGTTATTTCAAGAGTATTGCAATACAAGCGACGCCTAATCTTGCGAGTGCTCAGGTGTGACGCAGAGACTGGGAAGGATTGAGTTGGGAGCTTCTAGAGACTCGGGAGAGTTTGCGATAGGCTAAGATTTGTTGAAAAAGTTAGATCAGGTGATTCAGGGCGACGGAGAGGAAATTATACTTAACCCCGCACCATTTTTCTATAACTAATAGGCGAGAAAAAATAAGAAAGATACTCTGCCAAACTAATTGCACAAAACTCATCTTCCCACGCGCCATTAATGCCTAGAGAGCAAAATGGCGAGACACTTCGTCAACTCCATAATTCACTCAATTCCTTTCCAATTCCTTTTCCATCCCCTCGTCACGCCTGGTGTCCTAACAACCCCTGGCGCACGACCACGCGGTGGCTCCCAGGGTGTAGATGTATTTGTTATATTAACAAAATGGCCTCAACGGCGCTCTCTTTCCTGGTGGTCTGCCGCCGAGAGCGATTCGCCATGTAAATATTAATATTGAGGATTTATTGATGGGTTCTCTGTTTCATTTCATGCGAGCCAGCTGATAAACTGTAATCGACGTTAACGCCTTGGATTACGGAATAATCATACGGAATTAATTTTAAATAATAAGAAGTAAACTGTTTGATCAACTGCGATCACCTCTGATATACATCTACCTTTATTCACCTTAGTTAACCATCACAGGTTATTAGTAGCTCTCGCTATCACACGTCCATCTATATTAACATAGAGAGATTTCCATCTACGCGCAGTCCTTGCGCCCGCGAGTGATCGATCACAGTTGCCACGAGCGGCCGGCGGTCTCGGGTTGGTAGAGAGGCAGTCGTCGACGGGTGAGTGTCGTGGGTTGGTAGGCTGGCTGGTGCTTGAGGGTCGGCTGGCGAGGTCATTTGCGCCATTGGGTGCAGATGGGTTGGTTGGTTAGGGAGGGATTATCCGGGGAATGGAGGAAGGGTGGAGAGAAGCCGGGCGTCGACAACTGTTTGCATTTGGATTAAGGCATTGGGTTAGGCGTGGCGGCCCGTGGAAGCTGGATCAACTCAATGCCAAAGTGCGTACTCCTGACCGATGGAACACAAAGTAATGGCAATCAGATTTGAGCGCGTGAAGCCTGTCTCTGACTGGTTGCTCATTATGAGGCGTCGACTGCTCGGGCCTTATGCACCGCTGAGGATAGGTGCGTAGGTTGTTAAGGGGAGGATTAAAACTTGGGAAGAAATTAGAGAGGTCACCGGCACCTCATTTTATTTGCACCGTTCAGGACTGGTGGGTGGGAAGTACTCGAAGTAACTTTCCACATGGCAGCCGAGTAAGGATCGGGATTCTAACCAAAAATAATTCTCCTACACCGTCGGGATTGGAACCAGGGCCTGCAGAACGGGATATCTAGAACCTAGTTCCTGTCCTTATTCCTGTGATTGGCAACCTATGGCACGTGTGTCGCTAGGTGGCTCGCTAAAACTTGGTTGGTGGCACGCCAAGAAAACGACGATGACTTTCCGATATTTGATGCTATTACTTCGGGGTGGCATGCGCCCGGCTTTTAATAAATGTTTGTGTAAAATGTGGCACGCGCACTGATATAGATTTCCGGCCGCTGCTCTAGCCAACAAACCAACCTTGGCATTAACCTTTTGTTAACGATAGATGTGTGCTGCCATAGATAAGCGTTACTTTTTCCTCAGATTTACTTAAGAGCCTGAATTTAAGACGACAACTGGTGTTATCGGAATAAATGTTGGAAAAAACTATGGGCTTGCATCCGACTAAATTTGGTATAATCTATTAAGTATGTTGAAACTGTCAATACGTCTTAATTGTGTACCCAGAATTGCATTCACGATGTAATCACGGCCTATCTTGCGAGCTATCTCATTAACCATAATATGTCTGCAGTGTTTCTGAATGTTTTCTCGTTGTTGCTTGTCATCATTGTCTCGGATTAGAATTAAATATTTTACCGGAGGTATTCTTCCTTGAAGCCTGTGTGAAAATAATAGTAAATGCAGCAATGATATTGGGAAACGAATCTAAATTTTGTGATTATACAAAAACCCGGCAATATTACATATTTCATAGTGAAACGTTGGGCGTAGTAATCGCACGCATATAAGATGAAAAAATATGTATTTTATACGATCCATAGATCATTAGGTTGTAGCTGAACATCGGAAATTATTATGACCACCTAAGTACGACCGTGTTTGGCTACTCAATAGTTCTCATAATTGTAAATAATGCATACATTTATAAGCAATACAAAGTTTTATCCAGCTTATTAGGCAGTACAGTCAATGCAAAGTACTGTGAGAGTTACATCATAGTCAAACAAAATGCAACCAACGCAATTTGTTTACAATTCCAACAGCAAACACGGCTCTAAATGAGTTTATAATATGCGATGAAGTAATTGACAGAGGAAGATTTGGTTTAACTTCTTAAGAAAAAAAAAGAAAGAATCCGCAGCCAACAAAAATCACGTGGGGATGTGTGATATAATGGAAGGTTTGAAGAGAAATCGGGAAGGAAAACGAGTTGTGCAAACCCTATGTAAAAATTAGCAGTAAGGCGAGTTAAAGTCCCATTTCTATCAGTACGCACTGCGCATCAAAATTTTAAAGCAGTGTTATCATGGCGGTAAAAATGCTCCAAGCTACTTTTGACGACACTCAACAATACATTAAGTTGAATAATGCGATGAAATCTACTGATTTGTTAAAGTAAGTAATGGAAAGTAATTAATATTGCCACCACCATATGATATAAACCAAGGCCTCTACCTTGGCTTCGTCTGTTACGTCATCGACATCCCTCGGCGGACCTAATGGCGCTTACTGAATGGCTGCACTTCTAACCGCCGACTGCGCTTCTACGACGGACCGACTCCTCCATATATTTCTTCTCCATCAAACCACAAATTAAAACTACTTGTAAAAGAGATGTCTCCATGAAGCCAATTTTTGCGAAATAAGTAACCATTTGATTACGTTGCTTATTTTATGGCGTTTATCTAAATATGAAATTCGTCTGTCGTCGTCAATGAACGCCCAAAAGGGGGGTGTAGAGGACGTGGAAGAGGACAGAGACCAAACTTCACGAATGTGTTAGGGGTTGATAGGAGGTAAACATACTTAAAGTCCCCGGAACTACGAGGTGTGCGGGGGGGAGGGGGGGCGCAGAAGGTCTCTTTTTTTGGTTTTTCGCTTATATCTTGAACACGGTGCGTGTAAGCGAAAATATTACTAATTTTAAAATTAAAGCTGTCAAAGAATGGTAAGAAAATGTGAGTAATGAACTAAATATACACTGGGCTTATGTTTACTCACTTTTTTCACACAATGTGCATGCATATTAAAGAACATGCTGCCGCACCGAATTGAACAGAGTTGGCCACAAGTCATTTTTTCGACTTTCTACGAGGAAGTTCGGTAAGTTGTTTTCGTATTCTCCAGTGTATGGCCCACAATATAGGATACTGCGATGGCCATTGTACTGCTCATAGTAATCTGTGGAACATCATTTAATATTTTATCTTCAACTGGTCAAAAGTTGCAGCAGTTTGAAAAGTCTGGGGAAGTTCCGCAATTTCGTCTGAACACAATACCATCTTTACTATTTTTCTATGGTTATATCTTATAAATATAGCTGTTATGAGCGCCGGAAGAAGAAATTGCAGAGGGGTGCATTCAGTGGCGGTTCGTGGCCGACAAAAAAAGCGTTTCAAAAACTAGTTCGCTTCCAACAATACCACCATCCATTGAGTGGAAAGTATTCAGACTATCAATGGTAAATGCATTAAAATCAGCAGTGACAAAAATAATTTAATTGAATGATCGTGTTTTGAAGACTGGTTGAGCATGGACCATAGAGTACATTTCTAAATCTTTGGCTTCATAGTAAGATGAACAAAATCCCTAACATGCGAGACGCTTAACCAAGTTTTTAGATGCAAATGTTCTGTGAAGTAGGAGAGTGAAGCCACTCAGAACTCAGGACGCAAACGGCAGCGTTCGATGCATAGAGGTTATTTTGATTGCAATGGTGACTGACACCTTTCTTTCTCGTTTCCTCGACTCTGTGTTTTTCAACAACACCTCCTAAAGGAACAGTATAAGGGATGGAGGAACACTATTCGCGTCCTCAAGGAAGTTATCACCAGGTGAGTATGTGTTAGTATCGAACACTTGACTCTGAATGTCCTGCCTAATGATATATGCAGCTTTTCTCACAATCCCAAGTCGCTCGTCAATCATATTGTTTCCTTATTTTCATTCCAAGCTTCATTCAAAAGTTTGTACCCTGCACCTCTGAAACATATGATTGGAACGATAAATCGGTTGCACTCCTGTTTCACTGTAACAGATCTCCATATTATTTACCCAGTTCTGACTTAACAGTTCTGACATATTTTTTCCCCTATCATTGCGGCCATTAATTCGTCCATGGAAAACTGGCCGTTACTGATCTCTTCCATGTAAAAATAAATTTATTCCATTCCTCTGGAAATTTAGTTATCAGATTTGGTTTATTTACTCAGATGTAGAGGTTTAATGAAATTCACACGGCATTCATAATCGTAAACAGCTTCCTGGCGACTAAATTATTTATGGAGTACTGACGACCAACGACGTCTTCACCCGACTTGTCATTCCACACAAGACCAGCCATCATACACGTTTGTTGCATAGTAGCTAATGTTCGAGCGTTATACATCACTCTCCGTCTTGCAACATCCATCTTTTTCTCGTTATCTACAGAGTCTGCTCAGAGAAAGCAGTGATTCTTGAAATCGAAATTTTTTTAGCGAAGACCTTGAGCTCACCATTTCAGTTGGTTCAGATGATATTGATGCAGCCTGCCACTGCAAATCCGCCTTAATGCTTTGTGCTCTGGTGCAGTTTTTTACGGCATGATTTGTGACCTAGGAGGGATTTCAAGCTACGTAGCTGGGAGAACTTGTTGTCCCTCCTTTCCTTACTTGCTACAAGCGACAATATTCCTTTTGCTGTCATTCTTCAAGCATTATCACTGGATTCGTCGATGTCTCCATCACACACAAAACACTTGTTGGACATCTCGAAAGGTAATCACACTCACAATTTATAAAAGAAACTCAATCGTTCAAACAGATTTACAACTCAACACCACTCGATTGTAACTGCAACATAGTTTATGTCGAGGTGGCCCTAATCCTCCCTTCGTATTTTTCAAAGAAAGTTGCACGCGTTAAGTGACAAGATTCGGTCCCGGTGGCCAGAGTGCAAATCATTCTATATACATAGAGAGACGGTTGGACTTTTCTCGTTGGAGGGCAATGAAACTGTGGCATGCTGTTGCCCTTTTCGGTAGCAAGGGTATTTGTGAATAATTGTGCTATGAGAGGCCTTTGACCAGGCCGCTTTGCGGTCGAAAAGGTGGCCTGGCTTTTTAAGAAACTTCACAATTCAGGAATAAATAAAAACTAGTTGCACAGCATACATGTTCCACTGTCACGTCCATTCGCTACCGTTGCAGCTCTCAGAATGCTACTGATGAACATGGACCTTCACTGAAAATATTTTAGTTGAGCCTTATTTATATTCACTGGACTAACTAGAGAATCTCTAGTGCACGAGACGAGAGAATAATTTATCATATATAAGGGTCCGATATGGAAAACGATGCAACGCCCACAACATCAGTAGAACTAACTAAGCCACAAAAATGGGATTTGCTTAAGTTACACCACGCCACCACCACCGGCCACCACCTGCGGCATCGTACTGGACCTCACGGCTTAAACGATCTTGAGGTCAAATATGCAAACCAAAGCAAATTGTTTCTTTTGCTATATGATTTGTATATAATACTATTTTAGTCCATGTTGAAAAATCCGGGGAGGAAAGCGGCGCTAAAAACGATATTGCTCTATTTAGTTCAAAATGCAAGTACAAATAAGCTTGAAGCTTAAAAAAGCTTAAAAGGCATTTATATTAAGGTATAAAAACTTAAGTGGAAGCCAAATCATTGGGTTATAATACTTAAAGTGTGTTGTACCAATTTTCATTTAGTAATTTTTGAAAATACATACGTTGTCCGGGAGGTTTCTTCCATGAAGGTAATTTTTTTCTTAAATTGACGGAGTTCGCGCGAAACACGTATTTACCCCGAATTACCCATATTTGATGCATTCCATGGATTACTATGAGTGGTACAATGACCATCGTAGTATCGTATGTTGTGTGCCATATACTGTAGAATACGAAATCAACTTACCGAACTTCCTCGTAGAAAGTCGAAAAAATGACTTGTGGCCAACTTTGTTCGATTCGGTGCGGCAGCATGTTCTTTAACATGCATGCACATAGTGTGAAAAAAGTAAGTATACATAACCCTAGTGTATATTTACTTCATTACTCACATTTTTTTACCATTCATGTGCATACAGCTGTATTAATATTATCGGGAAAGAGCGATGTGCTGTTATCTTAAGAAATTCCGGAATTTACCTAGAAATTTCAAATTGCTGTAACTATTGATCTGTTAATTATAAAGTATTAAATGATGTCTCATTTTAAAGGTAATGTAATTTTCTATAACTATGCTTCTGAGGACTTCGCTGTAAAACTGAGCCGCTAGAAGGAAAAGTTAGTAAAAAAAACGTGAGGAAATTAAGGGGTTTTCAAATATTTACAATTTTCGCTAGCAAATATCTCGATAACTACGAGGAATATGAATAAATGTATACGGAACTATTTTGTAGTAAATTATGTCTGCTTTAATTTTAAAATCAGTAATATTTTCGCCGGGGGGGAAGGGGGGGCCCCCCCTTCCCCCCGCACAAACTCGTAGGTTCGAGGACTTTTAGTATGTTTACCTCCTATCAATCCCAAACACATTCCTGAATTTTGGTCTCTGTCCTCGTCCATGTCCTCTACAACCCCTTCATTGACTGAACTACTGTGGTAATAAACCATCTGCATGGAAATTTCCGCGTAATTTCAATTCCGTCAGCACTGAGCGATGGTTTCCTTCATTTGAAAACGGACGACCGCTCCTCTTGAGCACTGGCGTTTAGACAAAATGCTCCAGAGTGGCTTTGTAGCAGCTCCCTCTCCGGAATGCACCATATGATTAGAATGAGGAGATTTTGACAGTTTTATGACCCCAAATTCTGGGTATTTTAAGCATTCTAGAAATTCTTTCTGAACTGTCGATGATGCGTATAAAATGAGGACATGTCCGGGAAAATGGGGATGGGATGGAAGCCCTGCAACAGTGGTGTTATTCACGTTCATATGTTCTCTAATGCCTTCTTCCCAAATTCTTTCTTCTTTTGTTTTTCCTGCTGCCCTTCTCCTAATGATAGTTCCTCGGATTATTCTCTCAGCGGCCGGATTTTCACTCAGACTCGTTGCAATGCTCTTTACTGTGTCGTTGTGAACTCTGTGCTTGTTTCGGGTTGAAACAGGGATTAGGTACCCTTTGAAACTGTACGGGAAGAAGATTAAATTGAACTTGCTCTTTAGACTTTAAAAGTCATTACTATATTTCTTGCAAAATGCATATTCATGTAACAGTCAGAGACCACCCGTGAAGTTTTCGGGGTTAAAATGTATACCACGTGAAATGTAGATACAAGTCTCATATTGAGCATTTCACCGAAGATCTACAGGCTATAAGCATGCATTACCATTTAAAGCCTATGCAGCGGTTGCCAAGGAAATTAAATACATACCTATTGTGGGAATATTGAAATATGACAATTTTTGTCGGCCCCGGTGGCGACGGGGTAAAGTCCTCGCCTGCTAAACTGAGGGTCGCGGGCCCGAGTCCCGCCTGAGTGGATTTTTCACCACGCAGGACATGGGTGTTTGTCTTCGTCCATTGTTACATGTTTATACACCCGATGTAAAAGGCCGTTCGTGCTGTTTTCGGGGATGTGGAAATAAATAAATAAATACATTTTTGGACCAAAAACTGTTTTTAGTAAAACACTAATGGCATGAAAAACAATCGAATGCAAGAAGAAATATATTGCGTGTGCTTTCAGTCATCCAGAATTGGAAAATACAACCCTGCACCTTGAGTTCCAACAATTTAAAAAGGCAAAAATGAAAACTCCTGTGTGTGATTTTCCTGTTCCCTGGGTACATTTTTATAGAAAGATAAGGAAGATATCTCCAAATTGAGCATTAACCAGTTCTGGAACTGACAGAAGAAACAAAATAGGAGAGTATGACTTTGCTGTCACATATTTGCCCTCTGCTCTTCTTGGCGTTCCACGTATCTACTCACTGATTCCTGAGAGTCGAGGAAATCCATATTTGTGACTAATATTTTCATTTCCTCCTTCCGAGCTTTTAACCTTCCTCAATGTTGTGGTTATGATATGCAAATCAAATGGAACGTGCTCTTAAAATCCCTCTCTGCCGTGCTGGGATTAGGTATTTTCATGCGGAAGCCATACATTTTTGGTGAAGAAAAATTCAGGAAAATTTCAAGTTTTCACCTTTGGCTATCCCCTAAAGGAGCGGCTGACTTTTTCTCGCCAGCTTTGCCTCTTTTGTCGTCTATCAGAAATAACCTCAACGGGGTAAGAGCTATTAAAATCTTTCCTTAGGACTCATGTTGTGAAATTAATTTTATGTACCTCATAAGCGTTAGTAGAATTATGAGAACTTTTCAAATGACAGTTTTCTACTCGTTCATCGATAAACATTGGTACTTGGCTCGTACAGCGGACTTCCGAGCTTATTAATGGGTAGAGATTTTTAAATCTAAGACGCATGAAAATTATCTGTACCACTGTTTTCCACGATTTCTTTTTCGGCCATGTATTTCATGGAAATACACCGATTATGACAAAAGAAATGGAAAATCCTTATTCATAGGACAAAAAATCCTTTTATTTATAATCAAGATAAATATTATTTCCTGACGTACGAAAACATGTGAAGTGGCTGTGAATGTACGAATTACTGGACGCCTGTATTCAGTCTAGAATCATGAACGGGATGTTTTTTACTTGGATGGTATCATGAAAAATGATTGTTACAGGTTTTTTTAGACTTCAGTGTCATCGTACATAAAATCGAAATTATATAACTCTGAAATAGTAAATAGGAACTTAGACCAATTTCTGTCCCAACGGAAGTGGATGGTGATTTTATTTTGAGATTCTCGCGTCACTTTAATGGCCACGGGTCGGAAAATTTACGAGGGATGGTTTATGATTTCTACTGCCGGAGTGAGTGAATTATTTGGAGCTTCCGTTGGCATGCGGTCACTCTGTGATAGTTCTCTTTGTTTCGTCGGAATTCTCTTCGCGCGTCTTTCTATTCCTTCTCGTGTTCTGTTTTTTTCTGCACGTTTAGGGACGTCCTAGACTTCCAAGAAGGATTCAGTTCAGGACCGGTTGAAGGTATTGACTACAGCGCAACTTGTGAGTTATTTCCGTGATTCCATATAAGATGATACGAATGCATTGGTCAGCCCTCCATACCTTCCTTCATATGTCAACATGGAAAAACTTGAATAGTAAAGTTTTCCACGATCTTGTCCCCTTTTCTGACCTAATTTCAACCTTTCCTGTGGCGAACAACTCGCCGCCATTGCCCATATCTTCCCGCCTGCATGCCCTCATAGTTGCATTCTTTCCCACTCACCTTGGAACCCACCCGCGTGTCTCCATCAATGGCTTCATTCAAGTAGGGTAGGGAAAGAGGTCTACCTAACTGGAAAACGGGCATTGAACGCCGGCACCCGTCGCCGTGTCATTTCTCCTCCGTTCAGGAAGAGGTGCACCACACAGGCAATTTGAAGTACCAAATAAATATTGGTCCTTGTTTTTGCAGTCTTGGACGAGAGATTGCAGAAGTCTAGCTCTAATTGTCTTTTCCGTTTGAAAGTTTTAACCTATCATGGTTTTTAGTAGTTGAACGTTGATTCAAGTACAATTCATCTTTATATCGATTTTTTATCTTGATTCATACCCGATTTAATGGTACAAGGTTAATCTCACGTCATTGTCACACTTGCTGGCGATGCTTCGGTGAATACTATTCATTATGATGACTTTCCGTGAACACATTTACTCACCGGTGCAGTTTTCTCACTGTGTTCTGCCCATTTTTTGTGTTCAAGGAGTGCAGGGTATCTGAAAAAAGCATGTCAATAATTGAAAAGGGATATACGTAAATGTGCTTCTATTCCTGCCTGAATTTTCCATGAGTGATTGAACCTTTGTGCTGTAGCAATGATGACAGCGTAAATACGCTTTGATAACATCCACAGAGGTGTCCTCCCACCGCGTGACTTGAGTCCAGGAAATATCTCCTCCTCCCTGTTTTTCCTTGCCTTAATAAGTTACCTGTCCCCTTAGTTATTCATTCACACGTTGTCACTGAGAGTACTCGTGGGGAACTAGTCCATGAGAATTAATTAATTTTTTCTTTGCTTTTGGTCATTGGATGTAAAAAACGAAACTAACTTCGATTGCGTTGTACTCGAGTTATCTTTGCCACAAGTGGATTTACCCTGTAGAGGTAATGGCATTTCCGTTCTTGTTCACATGCTGTCGTTGGGAGAACTTGGGGAATGGGTGAGTAAGCCTACGAAAATAACTTTTTTTTTCCTGTTGCTTGCTGCCCAAATTCGGTTGAAGTACACTAAGAAACTCAAGTCGCTTTCATTGTACTCAAATCATCTTTACCCTAAGTGAATTTCCCTTGTAGAGGTATTTAAGTACTTGTTCACACGTTGTCGTCGGGAATACTGGGAGAATGGGTGAATAAGCCTACGAATATTACTCTATTTTTCCCTTTCCCTTGGTGGAAGCACGCTAGGAATCTCAAGTCGGTTTCATTGTACTCGAGTAGTCTTTACCCTAAGTGCATTTCCCCTGTAGAGGTAATGGTATTTCAGCCCTTAAAAGATTCTTTGAAAAATCTCGAAGCCGTTTGAGTGCGAGGGGAGGGCGTTGACCGTGCTCTGGTTTGAAGTTTGCGGGGATAAGCGTGAGCGAGGGAGAGAGAAACAGACAGGTGGGTGTCGCCGTTGGATGCGCGGGGTTTGTCCGTAATTAGGTCGTGGCTGTTGTTGTGTGCACCCGATGGCCAAAATGCGGGCTTGGCATCAGGGGCGACCCCGACGACACTGCCCCCACCCTGAGCCGCCTCCTTTGGCCGCGTGGCCCGAGTAATTGATCCTTGTGTGAATATTTAATGTCGGATTTCGAACGGCTAACGGAGCGGGGATCGCGTGACGTGCGATCGTCTTGTGTGGACTCCACCTTTCTCCCCTCCCCCTCCCTATCCCCCCCATTGCTTCCCTGCCACCCCCTGATCGATAAATGATCACTTTTGGATATATATGTTTCCGTGCACTCCGAACGCTGGCGTATTCTCTCCGAGCCTGAGGAAATGGGTGGGTGGTTGGGGGCATTGGCTAGTTTACCTCTCCTACCCTCTCCTGGGGCACAGTTTTTTTTGCCTCGATCGGATTTCTCGTAATCCGCCATCGGATCTTTCTTGCCGGCGGCGCCATTTTAAATCCCGTTTTTTCTGAGCGGAAGTTTTGGCGTGGAACGCCTTACAATCGTTGCGGATTCGGAGGCAATTCACTAAGAGGGCGATTGGCAAGTAAATTTAAATTAAAGATTAATCCAAATTGTCAATAAAAGCAGAGAAATTGTGACTCCTATGCGAGCACAGCGACAGGGAGAGTTAAAATCTCGTAAACACGTGCGTGTTTACGAAATTTTAACTCTCCCTGCAGATGGTCACTTGGATGACCGAAATGCTTGCATATGAGTCATAATTTCTCTGCTTTTATTGACAATATGGATTCATCTTTTCCTTTCTATTTGTGAACACTGATGACTGGTGTAGATGCAACGAAATTGCGTATGCAAAAATATCTTTAAAACTCCTGAGATTTCGGAATAACGCGCACGTACACACACGCTGGCGCGCTCGCAACACGTGCAATATGTCGCTTATGGTATTTTTATTAATATTTCCCAATAGTCATAATAGTGACTGTGTTCAAATTTAATTTTTTTAAATTTTATCAGCAGTTAAGAGCATGATATAAATATTGGAACTTTATTGATGCAAAAACTTTGTTTAAATTGCTGAAATCCTCAGTAATAACTAAACATACAAATGCATGGTTTCAACTTGACTCATTTTTTCTCGCCGTGGCTAGAAACGTCTTTACAACCGAATTTTTTCGCAATTCCGAAAAATTACCGAGGTGAAGTTGATTTATTAAAACAAATACCTAGTTGAGAAAGCATACAAATTACACTCTTAAAATTCTGACGAGTTTTATGCGTTAGTTATTCCATAATTAGAATTATTAAGTCTTTCTGAAGTACATACCCGTAGTTTTTCCCATTTAAAATGGCCGATATCTTAAAGCAAGTACCTCCAAATGTGTGATGTTAAGTGGCTGATATTTTGTCGTCATCGGAACGATAAGATCCTTTTCTTTGCAACGAGACGGCATTCATCGGATTTAAGGTGAAGTGTTAACTCGCTGAAACTACCTAATGGGACCAGAGCGACTTATTTATGGTTCGATCTACCTTTTGGTTCTGACGCTGAACACCTTAAAGCTCGTTTCATGCGATACTTGATTTTACACAAGACGTTGATAACGGAATCCAGCATGATTAGAACCGTTCCAGGAGGCCTTGCATAATCATTTAAGTTGTACTGACGAGGAAGCGGTATTCTCATTCATATGATAGCGCATGTACCCCATAATTTAAAATCAGCCCATCTTTGGAAGTAGGCGACCTAAACGACTGTCGAGGTTTTTTTCATCTATTGTTGATTTCATGGCCAGAAAATTACTATTAGCCACAAAAGAAACCATATTGGAACCCCACTATATTTCCAGGTCCGACAGAAACGATAAATTAAGAGAGATATTTTGCCGAACGGATAGGTATGGTAATTCGTTTTTCCCCCGAACAATAAGGGACTATAATAAATGCTAGGCGTAATTTCACTAGAGCGTTTCCATTTTATATGTAAACGGCTGGTGTCCTAACACCCTCCGCCACACGTCTATTGAGGCGGCTTGCGGGGTAGTATGTAGATGAAAAGGTATAGACGGCGCCGATTTATGAAGGTGAAGATCGCATAGCGACTGCAAAGGCAAACGCGGTCTACGGCTACTGAGAGCGAGTAGCAAACTAGTTCCGCATCAATTACGAAATGAAGTTTCTCGTATGAAGAAAAAAGAGAACTCAGCGAGCGAGTATCCTCAGACTTATGGTGGATCAAGAATGGAGCGCAATGGGCTCAAGATCCGTGCCTTTTGCGTGGTGGATTCCCTAAACCTCTTAGAACATCCAAATCAAATCACTCGCAGTATATAGGAATAGATTGATTTATGAGATTACTTCGATACGCCATTATATGTCTATTGTAAGCCATTTAATCCCTTTTGGAAAGGCAAAATAGGCGTTATTCTCGTTTCACGACCACTTGTCAATGCGCTTGTCGTACGAAGATGGAAAATTTGTTTTTCCTTAATCTTACTAAGTTGCACAAAAGATACCTTAAAAGCAAAGCATGCTTGCCAGAAAATGTGGAGGAATTTCGGAGTTTTATCGGCTGACTTCCCGTGTCTGTCGTGAGGCACCTCGTACTTTTGGTGGAGACAATTTTCTCTCTTTATTTGTTGGAGTGCGTATCTAGCCTATTCATGATCTAAACTTGAGCCTTTCGAAATTAGAAGGTTGACAGTAAAATAAAGGGTCATCATGGAATTGATATCGCCATGGTGAACAAAGTTGTCCGCCAAGTATGGGTATAAAGTCGCGAGCCAACGACTGTGTGTAGTGTGACTTAGTGTAGCGAAAGTAAAAACGTGCGAGGCGTTTTTGAGTGGGTTTATTTGAAAGACAGAATCGTTCTTAGGGATAATATTACGAAACAAACTGAATTAATTAGGGTTGAGAAATGATAGATTAAATTAGAAGATGTTGAACATTTCACGGAAAAATTTCTATACATCTGCAGTAGAAGAAAGTGAGTGCCTACAGAGAGAATAGGTAGATAAGTCTTAGTGTCCCAAAAGGTCATCCACGGAACGTTCCAGAAAATTTCGGGAGTTTATTTATTTCATTTAATTTCTTCGTTTCCAAATTGTCAATCAAGGAAATAGGGATAAAATCGCGAACATATGCGTGTTGTCCGAGGTTCCAATTCCGAGTGACTACACGCACTTTTCAATTAGATTTTTATCTCTCCCCGTCGATGGTCACCTGAACGACCGAAATGCAAGCGTTCAGGTGAAGAAAGCAAGAAACGAAATGCACCTCAAGATTCCTATTGCTTTCATTGAAAAATTAGATTATCGTTTGATTTTAATTTACTTGTCAATTGCTCTTCTTGAATTACTCATGGACACCTTCGACTCAGAAAGGAGAAGCTTCTTGCAATAAAAACTAAGGTGAGGACATTTAGTCGCTAAAGACAAAAACTAGGCAGCCTAAATAGGCACTAAAAATTTCAAAATGGGCACATGATGAGGCTTATTTCAGTAAAAAAAGTTTCTGATTTTCTAAGCGTAGGCTGAAATACATGTTTATTGTTCATTTAAATTGATGGAGTGGAAAAACCTCCAAGGAAGTTTAGTATAACCTTCCTCCTTTAAACGATACCAAAGCGATAATAGCAAAATTTTGAGCACCGAGACATGGCAGAATGCGCAAGGCCCGTGGCTTCACTTTTTTCTCGTAAAGCGACACTTATGGTTTCTATAATTGCGTCACGTGATGCCAGTTGAATGAAATGCGGCGCCATCCAGTGAAGAATGTATATACGAACTAACATAACATTTGTACATGCGAAAATAGAAGTTCGTTGATGGTAAACGATTCTTCTGCTATTTTAGGCGCTCATATAGCAAAATACGCAGAAGAAGGCACAAACAGGTAAAATAGGCTTTTAGGGGCTTTAAGATCTTGCCTTATGTTTGTTATAAATGGCTCAAAGTGGATTTCTAGCTATATAAAATTCTTTTTCCCAGGAAGGAAAAATTAGGCATTTTAGGCAATGTCCTCAGCTTAATAGTAACCCACGGTAGTGCCTCGGACGCTTCGTGTTATTTTTCATTAGGTTCCCGCCTCGCGGCCACGCACACGGCACGAGTGTAACGCACCGCCAGTCAAAAGGCACGTGACCCCGAGTCGTTTAGGGTTGGATGGAGTTGAAGCCGGACTCCACATCAAATCATTCCTCTTTCTCTTCCATTAATTGAAGGGCTCACAAGAAAGCACTGTCAACCATTGTTCTTGCCTCATCGTGTTATTTGAAGTATCATGAAAAAATTGGGAGATAAGGTAATGAATCTTTACTCATATAAAAATAGCCTATTCTTTAGGCCAAATAGAAGAAATCTTAGGTAAAATAACTTTTATTTTTGTGATTCATGGATTCATAAAAATGTTAACCATCTTCAAATCTTGAAACTACCAAAATATTACTTGGCATCGACTGCGCATTCTCTTTCCTTAAGTCAGATTTATATCCTAACATATAGTAATTTGTCTCCGGAAGAATTAAGTGGCACTATTTTCGATTTTTATGACTTCAAGCGCGTCCCGGACAATTTCTCCGGGGGAAACTATTTATGATCTTATTGGAGCAACCGAACGGCTATGGCAATTGACTACTCTCTATTTGCTCTTGGACAAAAATAGTGGAAGAGAAGCGCTTTGAAGGTCGGCCGGTACAGTGCGGAAGGAATGTTTTCTTACGCGGAACATGGAAGCGTAAACGTTTTCTTTAACCCATTAGCCAAGGAAAAATTCGTTTGTTGAAAAAGCTGATAAATTCTATTTCCCCAGTGCCCACTACCCTCTGAGGAGCGTTATACACGTAATGCTTCAGCTATCAGGAGAACTTTTCGTAAATTTGGGCTTATTTCCCTTTGATATTTTCATGAAATTGATATTTCTCTCTCGTTATTATGTGTGGCACTTGTGGCCTAAGATCTTCTTAAATTGGCTCTTCAGGACCATAAAGTCTGTAAACTGCACTTCCTCGTTCATGCTTTGTCCTTCTCTTCTTCTTCCTGCAGACTTCTGGCATTTTCTGGGCAGCTATAATAGACTATTTTATTTCATAACATTATTAATTAAAATGATATTGTAATATATTTTTCGCGATCAGCTTAAGAAAACTCTATATAAAGTGACTTCCTTGTCAGAAAATTCAGTTTCTTCAAATTGACGACATCATTATGAATGTTTTTATGCGCTTTCTGAAAGTAGACCGTGTGTGGCAGTCTTTATGCCTAGGGCAGTGGTCGGCAAACTGTCTAGTCAACAGAGCCAAATCTCAACAATACAGCGATTGAAATTTCTTTTGAGAGCCAATTTTTTTATAGGTAGGAACATTGTTATTAGCTTAATTAGGGTACTCCTAAGCTGACCTTTGCTAAAAACTTACTCGATCTAAGGTACGTTCGCTGAGGTCGACCCCTTCCTACTCTCCCATCCACACTCGTCTTATATACTTGTATCGTCTATCTCCTTTCGTTCATACCTACTCTCTATACGTCCAAACCATCTCAACATACTTTTCTCAGTCCTCAACACTACATCTTCTTTCGCTCCACAACGCTCGATAGAATTAACTTAATAAACTTAATTATTTTAGAAAGATTCAAGTCTAAGTTAAACTACAGGTAAAGTTCAACATACGTTGAATAAAACTTGATACCGAACTTAATAACGATATTATATATCGATAAAATTAAATTGTAAGGTATCCATATAATTAAATCATGACAATGAATGACAAACGCTGATGTGAACAATGGCCTTGCATCTCCATGTATAGTTTGGACAAGTTCGGTTTGTATGTTGTTATTTTTAATTTTAGGCCCGATTCCATGTTCTCATCAATAAGACGACTTCTCAATTTACTCGTGAAAAGGTTCATTGTTGAAAATGATAGTTCGCATGAATACGTAGACCCGAATAAGGAAAGAACAGCTAACCCAATTTTTTTCCGCTGATTACATGAGTCAAAAATACTATTCCAGGAGTTAAAAATCAACATATCTTCCTTTTCCAGGTCTTTCAAAGCAGACCACTTGTGTTGTGAGCTGAGTTCACATATGTTTTTCTCCAATATTTCCATATCATCACAAAGGCGTTCAAATTTCGAGCTCCACAACTCTTTGTTTTTTAAATCCAGCAATTGTATTTCAGTTTCCAATGTCAATATTAAAGGGAGAAAAATTTTATTCTGCTATAGTAGCATGAAGAGGTTTTGTTAAAAAAGGCTAACGTCACTTTCCTGTTTCTGAATTCCTGAAACCTGAAATTTTTTCTCAATATGTCGCTTCAGAGCACTTGCCTAAAGATAAAGACACATAAACACTAATTAAGAATGTTAAAATAGAAATAAGAAAACCAGACATCACGAAGTTTCAATTGCACTGTACGCGCGCGCCTGCACGTGGTATTTTGTGGAAGAGCCACACTCAAGGAGCCAAAGAGCCGCATATGGCTCGCGAGCCGCGGTTTGCCGACCACTGGCCTAGGGTATATAGGTTTCGAGTGACTTGCGCTCATTCTGAATGCTTCCCATTAGAAAGTCAGGGATAAAGCTTATTGGAATCTGAATTTGAAAAGGAACAGGAAATTTGTGAGCGGTGAACCTTTGGAAATTTCAGTTGCCCTTGAGCCTCAGTACGTTCATTTCATGCTCCTCTATGTTATACGTTTCCGAATCACGCGTGTTTCCTGCGGGGGAATCTATTTGTGGCCTGCTTGGAGTTTCCGAAAAGGTGATGGTTATAGAAAACTTTCCCTTGGCTGTGTTTCAAAGTCATGAGGATATTGTTTGGCCTAGGATCCACGTGTTCCGGCCCAAGCAGTGACGAAAGAATGCAGCCTTCTGTCACTCTCGCTCTTTCTTAGAGGTCAACGTAATTAGCAACTTTCACTTTAAGCTGCACATCCCTTTCCGGCATCACCACGCCCCAGGAAGATGAAACGCTGAAAACGCGGTGACTATACGAAGTTCATTCATAGATATTTGGGGCGACCATTATTATTAGATATGATTTACCTGTTACGCTAGGTTTTATATGAATGGATATAGGAGTTACCTCTACTATAATCTTTGACTGCTGCAGGCCCGTATCTCCGTACACGAATGGAAATTTTTCAGCTTGGCACTAGTCGTTTCTCTCTTTATTCCATCCATGAATGTGAGAGAGACTGTATAACAGATTTAGTAGTAAATTTCACAAGCGAATTGATTTAAATATTAATGACGAAAATAACTTCCTCCTGTGGAATTTATTTCCTATTTCTTCATCCTATAATCCTCTCTGTTCGTGACCGATCACCTAACGCTCATTTCCTCTTTCCCGTCTTGCACTTTTTAATGCTGGATGCAGATGCTGCATGTAGTTTTTTCAGACTAGTGCTTTAGTGCATATTTTATGCCTCTGAAAGTAGCGAAAGAAAAATTTAGATATGAGTGAACTTTATATCACCCCCAGTGGTTACTATATAAAGTAATCTACTGGCAAAAGGTAAGTTTTTTTTTTGCTAGTCAGGGAAAATCCTTCAGAATTTTACACGTGCTGGGCCCTATTTACCTCTAGCATTTCTTTCTTCATCTCTGCGTACGTCCCACCCTTCATCTCGTCCATAAAACGTATTCTCTTTCTTCCTCTTCCTCGCGTACCCAACATCCTCTCCTCTATCGCGGCCTTCAGCATCACCTCGCCCCTCATTGTCCGTTCCGACTACCTACTTTGCCCCCTTCTAGACCCCTCCAGAAGTTTTCTCTACTTTTAGGCCACGCTGAGTACTTCTTAGTTTGTCTTCCTCTCCGTCCCTCGCTCTTTCCTCATTCTCCTCCGAACCCACATATTTAACGCCTACAGAATATTATCATATTCTGCCACCGAAAAAAAAGTATTCTTAAAATTAGTTAAATCCTCTATCAATTAACGGATTTTCCGCTACAATATGGTAACCAAAGTATTCCTTTAACTGTTAGAGGAATTTCCTCTCCGGAGAGGAATCCTCTCATACGTAGAGGATCATATTCAATATAGAAGGTAACTTCCTCTACATTTAAGAGGATTATTCTCCCTTAATTATAAAGTTTAACGCTTTTGCGAGTAAGAAATTGCGTGAAAATAATTTTTAGGAGAGTTACGATGATGAGAAAACAATTTGTAAGTATGTAAACGAAAAAAACTTCGAAGAAAGAAAACAAAATATATTCCGCACCAGAGGATCGAGCCTTCAACCACCTTACCACAAGTCTGACGATGTTTAAGGGTTGAACGCAGTTCGCAGGGCTTAAATTCATTTTCATAAATTCTGACTTTGAAGGAATTGTTGCGAGTAAATCTTAATAGCAAATACGGGAAATCGTCAAAGTGGAACAATAAATTACTTTTCAGAAGCAACGGACGGAAAACCACAGGCATGCGCCGCCACCGGACGATAAATCCACCAATTTTATTTTTTTTCGGCGGTTTTACGATTAAAGTCAGAGTTTACGCTAATTAACCATGAACAGCAAATCATTGCGCATACGCATGCCTACTTTCATGGTCATCTCTTAACTATTAAAGACGTAGTGGGTTAAAAAATTTGAGGATATTACGAAAAGCCAACTTTGGCACCATGTTGCCAAAGAACTATGAGGGATTGAAAAGGGATAGAACATGCGGGGGAGGGGGGGAGGAAAGGTATATTGAAAATTAGATAAATTAGAAAATAGATGGTTGCCATTGTCAGCTGACCACGCGCTGATCTGATTAGCTTGGGCCGCGCATTCTTCATCAGCAAAAATCCTCTTCCTTTCCACTTCATACGCGACATCTTACTTTAAGATTATTAATCTGGGATTTAGCGGACTATTGGAAGAGGAATGCCATCTCAATAGGAAACAGATCCTCTGAAGGGAAGAAAAATATTCTAAAAGTAAGAGGGAATTCTGAGAGGATTTGAAAAGAGGAAATGTCCTATAAATTTCAGAATAATTTTTTCAGAGTCCAGCATTCTACGGTACTAATGCGATTTTCATCCTAATAAACGACCAAATACATGCCCACTCCCATTTTCCTCAAAGGCACTACAGTGGAAGTTAAACTGTTCTACATACTCCAGTTTGCACCCTCCCACCTTAATGACCAGGCTCACTTTCTCTGTCCTTGACAATCTGACTACTTTATTTTTCTAATGATTGATCTTCATTCTATGTATCTCGCACTGATTTTCTATGTACTTTAAAGGATTTCTGGCATCTGCCAGTACCCGAAATCATTGAATTGTGGTTTTAATTCTTGAACTAGTGCCTGGTTATCTGAGAATATTGGGGGTTATTGCGTAACTTTCGTACTGATCTCTCCCAGGTATCTAGGGTATTTACGTCACTATCTAACAGACTGCCCGAACCATGATATTTTGTAACTTTCCATCAATTATTTACCAGTGCTTCCGCCCGTTGAGTTCTCTTTCGTTAAAAGCAGGCAAATGCCGAAGCTGGGTTTCCCTTTACTCGTCCTTCAGTCTTCAGGTTTTAAGTCTAAGGCTGAGGTGATAGGTTCAGGTCCGGCCTGAGCGGGATTTCACCGTGGTCATGGGTGTCGGTGTGATCTGTAAAAATGTAATTGTATGAGAAGACTCTCTAGTCATTAATTCAAATACAGATATAATCATTAATATTATTTTACAGCTTGGTGCCGACGCCTTATTTTTCTATTGGGCAGCACTCTATATTGTTGCGTCCACCGACGTTTGCGTGGGCCAACGCATGTCTCTCTATGGTCTGGAGAGCTGTCGTCGTATCCTTTGCACATGTTGGTTGCGGTCTACTTTCAATTGTTCTGCGGTTTTTACTGAAGTAGAACGTTTTATTGGAGTTCGTTTGAATCCTTAGAGAGTCGAAATACCAAGGATTCCACGACCTTCTTCGTCGCATTGTGCTCCTGTACTTATCGATTTTTTCTGTCTGTCAATTTAAGTGCTTTTTGTAATCGTCGATCCTTAATGCCTAGATGACGAGGCAAAAATGAATTTGAAAAGGGAAGGCTGAAATACGTACGTATAGCTTGGAGAATGGTATATTCCTCTACAATCCATCCATAGCGGGCTAGTGTTCTTTCCCAAGGCTTTCTTCATAGTGGGAACGACTCATGGTTTTCCCTATTGCGTGACGGTGATGGAACGAGCAGAACCGCAAGTTTTCAAAACCATAGCTTTTGGTCTGTGGAGTCCCTTTGAATACATTGCGTATAAAATGTTTGTTTCACGTTCAATAAATGGCATCTTTCATTCGCCAAGTGAGGTGCAGATGAACGCATGAGGCTAAAGTACATGCGTGAGTAAACCGCTTGAAATCACCCGAGAATTTTCATGATGCTACGTTAGAACTCTAGAGATCAAAGCGTGCGTCACGTTTACCTGATGTAAGCCCGAAGCGGTTATCGGCACTGTCTCCAGTCCGACGTAATTCCATTTGCGATTCCACTTTTCAGGTTTCCAGTGATTCTTGCCGAGGTTTAGCTAGGTGACGCTTCCTTGCCTTATTGCTTTGATGTACATATAAGTGTGAAAGCAATTTTATTTCATTTCAATTTAATTACATTTTTCAAGTTTAATTCAGCATCTTTGGACTGTCGCAGAGGTCAACATGTGCCAATGGAAAGTGTGCTGAAAAATTAGTGGACGGAATCAAGCTTTTATTCAATAGTTTGCTCCTGGAATGGAGTACTTCAATAAAAATGGTGGCATCATCAGGGTGGAACAAAGTGGAAAAAAGAAACTAGCCAGGCACAGTACAATAATGATAATTTTAAAGAAGTAGAAATCTAGACGTCTGGACTATGAAGATAATGTAAATTATCCGCACTTAATGATTTCTATACCTTTTTGACATTTTCTCATTGTTATTCCATATACCTCTACATATTATCGATGTTATTCAATTGGCTAATGCTTTGTACTAAGATAACAGTACAACAGAATGTCTTCCTACTTGTAGATAGTGATTATTCAATGAATTTTTTCATCTCATTAAATCCAATCGATGTTGATGAGCTGATTTTTAAATAGTGACTCTCCCAACGACATAAGTATGTGATTCAGGTTTCAATGATTACTTAGAAGGCTGATTTAAACCTCTCGTATAACAATTAATCTTTTTGATTGTGATTTTGCCGCTATTTAGTCCATGCATAAAAAATTAGACATTGCGAACAAATGTCCACTATACTTCACAAAAATGGATAAAATTCGTCGTGTCCAAGTGTGTAAAATGATTAGACTAATCCTAAACAGTTTTACTACATTCTGGCTATCCTAATTTCGTAGGAAGGCGTTGGTGTCCTGGCGAAAATAAAAGATTTTCACTCGCATTTGAGATTGGTAGTGACGAGGTGTACTCAATCTTATAATATCAGCCCACGGCTCGCTCTTTCACCGAATCGAATCATAGTCCATGAGAAGCAAAAATAAAAACGGTTGAGAAATCCTCCAAACTCGTTATGAAGTCGTGTGCAATCAACTATGCGTCGGGTATGAACAAATGAGCATGAGAATGTGAGCTTACTGCCCGTAGATCTTGGCAGTGTCTGAGAATATGCTTCCAGCTTTGCGTTGCCTCCGTACTTAATTGTAATGGATTGACGTCGTTCTTGTACGAATTCATCATGCTGGGATCTTTTTTTCGCCTCAGCCACTTACTGAAGTATTTAAACCAAAGCTCGTACTCTATCATAATGAGAATGAACGTGCAGCGTAAAACATTAGATCCCTTTTGTGCATCAGTTTTTCTCGCATTCAGGTGGCTTCTTTTTCATTCCAAACCGTAGGGCCTTCACCCTTCGTCGAGTGAAGGTCACGTCCGGGCGAGCTGCAGTGGCCACTAGACGCTCCCTTCCAGCCTTCTTCATGAAAAAAGAACCCTCGTCCACACTACACTTTTCTTCCCCGACTGTCTTTGATGTATGTGCATGGAATTTCGGTTGCAATCATAAAAGAAGCGGACGTTAGATTTTACGGCCTAGTTACATGGGAGTAAATTTACCTCCCTCATGATATCTTCTTAACACGTGTGTACCCGACATTGTGTATTTCGAGCAAAAAAAAACGTGTAATTAAAGTCAATTCTGAAACGATGGCTCCCTTTCACTCTGACACCATGAATTGGTTGGAATTCGCTCTTCAGTGGTAATATTTCGCAGTTTTTGCTTCATCGACAAAGAATTAGCTCCGCAAGTCGCCTGAGTCATCCAGGCGTGGTATTAACTACAAAAAAAGAAGCGTTTCGTCGAGAATAACTGATTGGAAGCCTGTCTCGATTGCAAACTGTGGACTCCGTTCTTTTTTTGCGTCATCTCTCCCTCTCCTGGTTATTCCATATTTCAGCTGTATCCTATCTTTTATTATTCGGTTGATGCATAGTTCGTGTCGTTTTTTGGCTTTACAGACTTTGCTTGACGACTTATTTTACAACAAACTAGCAGATTTTTTCACACAGACCCGTAAATAATGGAGCAGAATATGTAACATAACTTCTGCATGCCATTCATCTCAAATAAAAACTTTTATCACCGCCAAAAAACGTTGCGAACATAATGAATCTACCTAATATAATTTCAATTATTTCCAGTCCCACTTGTGCCTTATTTTTGGAAATGATTATTGGGGACCTAAGTCATCATGATTACACCAGGACATAGCACAAGCGGGGTGATCTTTACTTATGGATAACTATCTACGCCCGGTTTTTCGCGGAATATTCATATAATTAATCATAATCGTTAATGGTCATTCCTCTTTTCCTTCTGCGTCCAAGGTCATTGATTAGTCAGTGGTTTTCCCTCCTTTAGGAGTGGCTGAGGCAGTGAATGGCGCTCTTTTCCTCCCAATTGCTCTCCCAACCACCGACTTAGGAGAATAATCTTCTCCTTCCGAATGAAATTAATTCGTTCAAGATCATTTTGATAAACCAAAGCCTGCGTCCTCTTATCTTGGAAGTCGAGCGCTGGGTTTTTATAAACAGAGAAACTAGAGCCACCCATGACTCCCCATTACTCTTTGAGAGAATTAGAATGATGTCGTCTTCTTTTAGCGCTAAATTAGGACTCTGTCTCTTGCATTTTTAAAGTCGTATACTAACTAAAAGGGAGAACGTTTGTGTGTGGAGACTCTCTAGTTCGGCCCCTTCTCACTCCACCGATAGTTTAATCGTGACATGTGTTATTAACCAAAAGAAATTTACCATTTGTGCCATTAAACACTTGGGAAGCATATCCCATTCTATTGTAACGCATTAGAGGATTTGTTCTATCAGTTTGAGGACTTAAAGTTTTTCGTAGGATGAAGGCGCTTGAGTTACCTTTTTTCATGCTCCAATTAACGAAACGAGAGTTAAATTGGTTAAATAAAGTCCTTCAACCATTTTAATTGGTTCTATTTGTTGAACCACGGCTATCTACTACGTTTAGCATGAAGAAATCAGTGCTTAACAGGTCGTAAGTGATGCATATGAAAACTAATCGCATAGTCGCTGGTGGAAGGTATTAGGTGGTAGGTAGGTAGGTAGGTGGTAGGTGGTCTACATATTTAAAGCTGTCGAAAGTTGATATTCGGGAAAATAGGTGGACATACTCTGATGACTGGGGAAAGAATGAGGTACTTGATATAATTAATTTCACCATCTAATTTTACTCAATTTCATGTTCCACAAATTTTTTTGGTAGAAAAAGTTTACGCAACTACCCAGAGGAAAAGAAGAGGACTCTCGCTGGTGAATTCTATTATTTATATGTGGTAGTGTAAAAATTTGCTACGAAATAAATTTGTTGCACATGAAAAACCGCGAAGTTAGAACAAAAACTTTTATTAGTATATTAAATATTTAAGTGAAAGTGGGAATTTTTGGGCCAACTTTTAAAGTAGTTTGTTTGCGTGGAGGAGATTCGTGAGATGGTGAATTATTGAAGGTTGTATTGGAAATGATAATGCTGGTCAAGCAGGCAAAGGGAAGGGAGAGAATCAATAGGGCTATGCACCAATTGTTACTTTTTATGGAAATCAAAGCAGTAACTTTTTCACATGTGACTAATTACTTAGTTGATTGAAATTTTAAATGCGTTATAAATTATTACGCCAAGAAATACCAGAACTTACCAAATATATCACGCGCAAAAAACAGATCGTAACATCTTGAGACAGGTTGTCTTTGTTTGTTTACATTTCTAACAACGTAGTTGCCCGGACTTGAACACGCGTCAAAAGGCAATTATTTTCTCAAGACTTCAAGAGCAACTGTAGTCGGAAAGAGAACAAAATCAGCAATATACATTAGATGAAAAATGCATTGGGCACGTTATGGAAACTCTTCTGTAGTCATTTGTCTCGTTTAATATGCTAATCTTGTGATAAGTCGGAGATTTGTTCCTTTTTGATAATTGATGTAGGAGGAAGTATCCCCTGGTTGATTAAAAAACGGATTTTTGGCCAAATATTTGACAAACTTCCACAAGGAAAATGTTCGCATTGGGATTTTAGACAATCATTTTATGATAAAGATTCAGTAAAATACCGTTTATCAATTATGAGCATTTCAACTACTCTTAATTTTTGGAAAAGGTAGGTTATTTTACAATTATTGAAACAAAATTGAAATTAAATTGAAAACAAAAAGAAAAAATTGGAATAAAACGGTTTTAACCAACTTCAATACTTTAATTTGCTTCCCATACGCAGTACTGCGCAACGAAACTTGGATAAGCATTGAAACTAGTTCACTAACAAAACCGCACAAGAATTTACTACTTCATATGTACAAACTTTTTATAATTCAGAAAATGTATTTTAACTACAGACTTTGGTTTTAATAAAACGGATACTGAGTTTTATTCAAGGTATTTACACTTCTGTCTCTTCAAAGAAGACCACATCCAAGGAATATGTCAACCAAAATTACTTGATATAACTGTCAGCAACCCTTATAGCAAACCAGGATTCACACTTACCAGACACTATCCACACGATACATATACTTACACGTGGAGAAGCAGGAAATATAAGGTTGCTTTCAGAACATTCGGCTTTCCACTAATCAATTCCAAAAATAAGACGAAAGTGATTCTACTCCACAGTTAGGCTGAATAAAACTCAAAATGGACACTGAAAAACGGGTAATAGGACGAGTAAAACACAGTTTATCTAAATGGCGTCATTCTCAGTCTCCACGAAGAACACAAAAACCAATTGAAACTTGATTACCCGCCTAAATATAGTGGTGTTGTCTTTATATCCTGCACGAAGTACTTTCTATCCAATTAGGAAGTAATTCTACGTGGGGATAACGGTGGCAGTTGCGAAGTTCTTTCGCCTGTACAAAAATATTTTTGAGTGAATTGTTCTCTTGCTGACCGGTCTGGCTGAAAACAAAAGGTGTAGAAAACTACCGAATGTATTTTGTTTCCTCGAATACTCAATTCCACGCGGTTACGGCGCCTACCATCACTTCCATCTAGAACCATATCCTACTAGTTTACTGGCTATTGACGTCACAATTAAAGCCAGCATGACGGCCAGCTATCTTTAGCACGACGCACAGTGGTCGGAAATCGGAAAAAGCTGGCCAAAAGTCCAAAACGGCTTTTATTGAGATATGAAGTTGAAACTTCGCATGGAAACTCAGAAATGATTCATGTATCTGGAATAGCACTTCATTTGGTATAGTTCTTACCCGTTATTGAGATACAGAGGCTCAAACATGACCAAATTTCCAGAAAAATGCCCGTCTTCAGTTTTCTCGGAAAATCTTCCGACTAAAGTTGATGGTGAAGTTAAAAGAGGATTTTTATGGAATAAAAAACGATATTATCTGTTAACATGGTACTTTTGCTTTACAATTCCGTAGTTTTAAAGAATAGTTATGATACAATATTGCTCTGCCATTGCAAAATGGCGGACGCTGTTTTTAGACAAAATTTTACATTTAGTAGGAGATTCAAATGGATTTTTGGCAAAGTCACGCGAAGTTACTTACATCAGAGCATTATTTGAAGACTTCTCAAGGTTTATATGCAGTTAACTTGGAAAAAAGTTTGCGACGCCGGAAATAAATTTGATTTTTCGATCGCGCGTCGGGGCTCGTCTCCACGCGCCGGGAGCTGGATTTGCCGCGACGCGGTAAGGTTATTGAAGTGGTATGGATTTTAACGCTCAGCATTCACGGTTTTTTAAGCTGTGCTTGTGGGCAACGATCCCCAAAGAGTCTATAATGAAGACACGGGAGGATTTTCAGTCGAGGTAAGTGCACGCGTACTCGAAGTTAAGTTAGTTTTCTTTAGATACGTTCGATAACTATGTCTTATATTGAAAGCGTTCAAACCTTGAAAAAGTGAGTATTTTCCCTCAGACCCATACAGAAAGACCTCCCAGAAAGACACCAGCTGGTATCCCTTCTCCCTCATTCTTAACCCTCAGGACTCGTGTGCGAAAATGGTCGTTTTATGACACCGCGGAGCCTTAACGGTCTTTACCGGGCATTTTCTGGGAAATTATTGTCCACCAAAGGTGCACATACACATGATTACATTTCTGGAAATGTAGGAGATTTAAAGTATTGCATTGCTAAATTTATGTAATTCTGAGAATTGAATCGCGGAAGTTAACCCCTTTTAGTATAACATGGTGACGGCTGTAGCAACAATTGAATATTGGAACCAATTTTAGCGATAACTGTGAAACACTCCAGCAAAGCATAAGGTCAAAAAAAGAATGTATTAACAAAAGGTAAAAAAGTACAAAAAGTGATCACGTAAGATGTTAATAGTGCAACTTAATTACATTTAAATAAAATAAAAAAGGAACATATCTGTAAATGAAATAGATAAATTCAATACAAAGAGAGAAGTTTTAACTTAAAAGGGTCACAAAATTAAGGATCTTAGAAAGAATCCATACATGACTGCAGTTGAAGTCACAAACTCCCTAAAATATTAATTTCATAAACGTTAATGGAAAATAAAATCAAATTATGTCTTTAGTTGTCGGACGAATACTCATCACTACTACTATTTGAATCAAATAGTTCCTCTTCTTTTTCATCCACTATTAATAAGTCTCTCAATTCTTTTGACATTCTCCTTCTTTTCTTCGGCATTAAATGTGTGGAGGAGGAAAGTAAAGGATCCGATGTAAGTAATAGCCTCTTGAAAAGATCCTCGTTGGTGGCCACCCTGGAGTGCTTCCTAGTAAATCGCTCGCGGAATTTTCTCGTGTCTTTATTTCTGGCCTCCAGTGCCTCTTCCGAAAGCTCACCTAACGGAAGTATCGCATCTTTAGAAATCTCACTTCCATGCAAGAGGACCTTATGCACCGTGGGAGGCATACAGTACCAGGGATACAGCTCCACGTAGAGTTCGGCAGTTCTCAGGCAATACTGAGCAAATGTCACATCGTTCAGTTGTAGGCCGCTAGAAATTGCTTTCAAGATAACTGAAAATCTTTTAATGAGATCTTCGTTAATTCCTAGAATGCAAAATCAAAACATATGCATTAACTACGATACAGACGTTATTTATCTAATGAGCCAACTCCATATCGAGCTTTGAAAAATAATCATATGACGCAATTGATTAGAAATTCATTCGAACCCTGCTTCTACTGCACTGATAATGCGAAATGGAACATTACCTGTAAGTCTTGCTGCCAATTTTGGAGAATCGAAAAAACGCCGAGCCGTATTTCCATCATTGGTATTACCCGATCCAGGTCGGGGCACATCAACAATTAAGCCCATATTTTCTCGTAATAACTTCTGCACCAATGCCTTTTTCTTAGTAAGTAGTAATTTAAAACTTCCACGTGCCTGAAAGGATGTTTTTGAATAATTTACTTACTATCTTTTTCAAAATAATAATTTTTAAACTTAAATATTAATGATTTCTCACCTGCCACCGTTTAAACTCCAGCCGATACGATATATGTAATATACATTCAAAAAACCTTATGTGGCAGTGCAGCGTAGACAAACCAAAAGAATATTTATCTACATCAGCTGCACGACCTTTCATATCCCTTAAGTTATTCATCTCCGACGCTTTTGCTCCGCAGATGTAGCACCTCATACTTCCGCTCTCGGTCAATGCGTTGCATACCTAAAAGATTAGTTTTTTTTTCATGTTGGCATAAAAGTTTATTCCTATTCGATTATAAATCAACATAAGCATTACCTTTCCGTTGACCATTGTCAGTAGTAAACAGAAGTTAATAGAGTAAATTCCCGAGTGGAAATTCTTTAGGTCATCAATCTGCTTCTGAATATAATTTCTTTCTGCCTTTGTAATGTCTTTAGTTTCTTTTGTCCACTGAAAGCGGATAGGACGACAAAACCGTGTAGATGACGGCCGAGGATTTTCCCAGATAATGTCACCTAAAATAAAAAGAGCCTAAATATGAATAGTGCCTGTGAGACAAGTTAAATTATTTATCAATAGGTTCGAGATGAATCTAACTAACCAAGAGAAAACTAGAAAAACTTGAGTCTTTACCTGTAGCGGCATTATTGAGACGAAGAGGTACTAGGGAGCTCATGAATAAGAACTCGTCCGATGCATCCACTTGTTGCCACATTTGTTTATATTGAGAGTGGCCCGAACTTCCGTCAAAGCCGTACTTACATATTAACGTGCATTTTATTACATCTTTGAATACTTGAGTGGTGGATACGAAGGCCAGGATTCGCGATGCAGTGTGATTCAAAAGAGCTTGAAGGTTGACTTCGCACATGGTCTCAGTTGTTGTTACTCCTTCAGGGTAAGCTGCCATTTTTGCTTGCACTATTCTGTCATAGCTCGGATATAATTCGTGGCCATGGCTCAAAGCTGTGCTACGGAGAGACATATATTGACTCTTGGTCAACTCAGAGGAAATTATTAATGACAGTGCCTCCTCAACTGTCATCTCAGTTTGGATATTTTCACTCTTCCTCCACTTGGAAAGAACTCTCTTCGCCCGAGTAGGTGTCGTTGTTGTTATTTCCGTAACTAGCTTAGCTGCTGCAGTATCCCCCTCCTCTCTCAAACTCATAGATGCTGCAAGAACAAGCTCAGAAGTAGTGGAAGAAGTTTTTAAGACTTGAATTTTTCTTCTTCGAGATCTATCACTTGAAGTGAGAAATTCTTTTTCTGGCCGCCCGAAAGTACCTGGTAAATAAATTATGAAATTTTGTCACACAAGGCTAAAGGTTGGATAATTATTGAGCTAAACTATTGGAAAAGGATTAATATGTAAAAATACAAACCGGCCCTTGTAGAAGTACCGGGCAAGTGTTGAATTACAAATTCTGGAAAAGTAATAGATTCCGCGAGCCACTTTTGGTATCGTGAAATAAATCTTTCATTGTTCCGGGAACTCTTCGTCCATCTCTTTAGGTATGGCCATAAAATGCGCTTCTGTAGGAAATCACTGAGAGATTTCAGAGCGTCAGCGTTTTGTCTTAAATTTAACTTTCGGGATAAAAAGTCCAGCAAAATTTCTTTTTTCTGGGTCACTGATTTCTTCCCCGATTCCATTATTATTTTATGAATGTCTAGTCGTGTAACCTCGTGAGGAGGCATTTCTCATTGAATGACGGAGAAGCCTGCGTAAATGTTCGAAAAATAGAGTTTTCATTGATTGAACCCGAGGTTAGCCGATTACTACTCCTAATGACGCGCGGTAAATGTATCACAGACATGAGCAATCTAGGAAAATGCTTCAAAACACATAACAAAATGTTAGGAAAAACAAAGCGGACGTGACGATTAAAATATTGGAGACTTAACAAAAGAAAAAAACACAACATACCTGAAATAAAGGTCAGATGTATAACCAAAAATCACCGCTGACGGTCACCAGATAATCACGGAAAAGTGATTACATTCTTCACAAACTAATTCAAACCACTATCACAAATTCTAGACACTCACGAGAACTCAAATTTCCTTCACCACAGTCAGACTAGAACTGAGTGTAGGATGCATACATAGAAATATTAGGGGAAGTTCCCCTGGAAATACCCGGGTAAGACCGTTAAGGCTCCGCGGTGTCATAAAACGACCATTTTCGCACACGAGTCCTGAGGGTTAAGAATGAGGGAGAAGGGATACCAGCTGGTGTCTTTCTGGGAGGTCTTTCTGTATGGGTCTGAGGGAAAATACTCACTTTTTCAAGGTTTGAACGCTTTCAATATAAGACATAGTTATCGAACGTATCTAAAGAAAACTAACTTAACTTCGAGTACGCGTGCACTTACCTCGACTGAAAATCCTCCCGTGTCTTCATTATAGACTCTTTGGGGATCGTTGCCCACAAGCACAGCTTAAAAAACCGTGAATGCTGAGCGTTAAAATCCATACCACTTCAATAACCTTACCGCGTCGCGGCAAATCCAGCTCCCGGCGCGTGGAGACGAGCCCCGACGCGCGATCGAAAAATCAAATTTATTTCCGGCGTCGCAAACTTTTTTCCAAGTTAACTGCATATAAACCTTGAGAAGTCTTCAAATAATGCTCTGATGTAAGTAACTTCGCGTGACTTTGCCAAAAATCCATTTGAATCTCCTACTAAATGTAAAATTTTGTCTAAAAACAGCGTCCGCCATTTTGCAATGGCAGAGCAATATTGTATCATAACTATTCTTTAAAACTACGGAATTGTAAAGCAAAAGTACCATGTTAACAGATAATATCGTTTTTTATTCCATAAAAATCCTCTTTTAACTTCACCATCAACTTTAGTCGGAAGATTTTCCGAGAAAACTGAAGACGGGCATTTTTCTGGAAATTTGGTCATGTTTGAGCCTCTGTATCTCAATAACGGGTAAGAACTATACCAAATGAAGTGCTATTCCAGATACATGAATCATTTCTGAGTTTCCATGCGAAGTTTCAACTTCATATCTCAATAAAAGCCGTTTTGGACTTTTGGCCAGCTTTTTCCGATTTCCGACCACTGTGCGACGTTGAGATTTGCTCTTCTAAAACATTTTATGGTTAACTTATCGTTTAAAAGTTTTCTTCTAAAAGCCGTCAGCCCTTCTCCTTATACCTGAACTTTCGATTGCAAAAATAAAATAGTATGCATAATGGTGCTGACAAAAGATACCACTGGGAACCACCAGCCAGCGCTCAGCTACTCAGATCCGGACTATTTCGATTTTTTGCTCCAGAGTACAGTGGGTGGACGCCCTTTCTCACATGCTGAGTAACTTTTTATAGACCGGGAATGGAGTTCGTGAACTTAACGCATCATATTATCAAACATCTGTTTCCTCTTTCATTAATTAATCTTGGTGCCGCTGCTTCCTTTGTGTATGGCACCACCAGAAGTCGCTCGCTTGCATACTGTTTTTCTAAATCTGGGGTTGTTGAAATTACTTCCATGATACAAGCATTACTCTTCGTAAAATTTTCTCGGGAACTCCACCGGGTTTGATTGTTGAATAATACCGATGTTTCAACGGATGACTCGTCCAACGTCTTCCGGGTGAGTAAATGTCGTTGAGTATAAACAACGTTAGCCTTATTCCCGAGAAAATTTTACGCGCATCATTCGCCTGGAAAGAATAAAATCCTATTTATTCCTCCTCTTTTCTCCTCTGCCCTTAAAACTTTTTGCCTTCAACTTTACGTACGATTCATAAGTTCATGTATTTTTTCCTTCAATTCCATGTCTGATGGCATGGCATGATCCTGCGTAATCTGCTTCTTCACAAATATTTCTGCCATTGCTTTGTTTTCCAAGAGATGTACTCTCTGTTACAAAGGCAAAATGTTATGTTTCTATTTCTCTAAAGCTCAGATTGCTATAATTGCTTTTTCACTTCGTTGATTGTTTTCAGTGAGCATACATTTCTTCATTGTAAACTTTTTACATTTAATTCCTGGTAGTATTCCAGACCTACATCTGCTAATTTCTGTTCTCTAATTTTTACGTCCTAAAGTTTTTATAACATTGCTTTATTAAAGTCGTCGGCCAGTAATGTTACCATAGGTCGAAGGACGCTTTTGAGCTATCCAAAATTCCGTACATGGGGTTAAAACTGAGAGTGATAAACCTTATTCCATTTCAGTTACGAGCTTGAAATGCCTCCTAAATGAGCTCCATAAATGCGCACTGTTCGTCACAAAAGTATGCTCAACTTAAGCACGGTGACGATTTGGAGTCACAAGTTACGGGAGGACAATTCACTCTACGGCAAGCCCTCGCTGAGTTTGAACGCAAACGCGGGAAAATACTGTCGTCGGTGGATATTCATAGACTGAGGCCTTGTTCCTCGTTGGCATGGGCGTTCTAAATTCCACCGCTGCGCCCAGATGTGGAAAAAACCTAGTTTTAGAAAGTGCTTGAGGGGAAAGAAGTGCCAGGATACAATGCGAAATTTCTCCGTGGAACCTGGAAACCACGATAGTCTTTGGTGTGCGATGAATCCGATGCGGGTTTGTCTTTTGAGACAGAACGATGGAAAGCTTGTAGCGAAAAGAGTTTCAAATGTTAAATAGTTGAATATTTCACGGGGTCAGTGAGGCAAATATTTAAACTCTAAGTCTCATTCCCAACGTTTTGACGGACTAATGCCACACACAGGACTCGTATTTTTTGTGAAATAAAAAGATCACATCATCATATAAAAATATATTATGATCTCTCTGCCGTGATGATGGAAGTAACGTTAACAAAGAGAGGTCGAGTGTTTCAATTTTTGCGAGTATCACTTAGATTTTGCGATAAAAATCGCATCACAACCGTTGAGATCGTGGTCACATGACTGCAAGCGGGGGATTGAATATTTAAATACAAACTAATTAAGACTCGCTGTCAAGGTGTTGTGTTGACTAGTTAGAAATAAAGCGATTCTCACACTTTATACTCTTAATATATGCACACAGATGCTTAATGCAGTTAATTTGTACTAATTTACTAATGTCATGAATGCCTAATTCAAGATGAGAGCAACTGATGAGTAAATTTGAACTAAAGATTGATCCAAATTGTCAATATAATGAATGGAATGTGGACTCCTATGCATGCATTTCGTTCATTTAGGTGACCGTCGACAGGGAGTCTCGTAAGCACGTGCGTGTTTGTCAGATTTAAACCCTCCACCCGGATGACCGGAATGCACGCATACGAGTCTAAATTCCATTTCTTTTATTGACGATTTGGATTAATGTTTAATCATGAATCCCTGTGGAGTGCAATGAACAAACGCATAGATTGCCGAAATCGGACAATTTCTGAAAACTGCATAACCATTGTTTACTTCCGTCATTCATTAAAAAAAAACAGAAATGATGTGCAAGCAGAACGGTGCCCTGCAAGTAGTGTTGCACATTGACACATTGCTATACTCGCCACTTCCATAGAAGTCCTCTGGTGCGAAGCTGACTGCAACGAAAAACATTACTGTGTGCACGAGGATGACGCCAGCATGTGTCAATTCGTCAATGGTGGTTCTTTCTGGATTCACCTGCATTTCTCCGGGCTCTCTCGTCGACTGATATTGTTCTCATCGTTTTCCTGCCTTGGTGTAGGGGATAATTTCCTTGTTCAAAAAAGCTTAAATTCAAACTTGTCCTTTTTTTATTGAGAGGATTTTGAGTGTTTGACTTAGATCTATTCATTTAATTTAAATAGATATGCAATCACATGGAAGAGGGGAGAAGCGGATGTTTGGAAAACATGAGGAGCCTTGTGTCGTACGGATGTGGTGATCAGCACGAGAAATGCCGAAATTGAACGCGAGAATCTGGTAGACCTTTGGTACACCTGCTTTGGGGAGGCAAATACTCTATTAGAGTATTTGCGTAAGTGAGGTATTTTGTTGAAATGTATTGTAGTAGTGTTTGATTTCGAAATGCCACGCACGAAATACCAAGGTATAAATCCTACTAATTAATTTAATAAATAGCTTTTAATATGCATTGTTTTAGCATCGAAATTCCCAAGGTCTAAACGTAGTGTGACGTCATCTCCCATATTAGCAGAAGCGAAATAACCTAGCTGTGCGTTGAGAGTGAAATAGTATTTGCCTTTTCGAAGTTATTTCGATATTTGAAATAAAACGTTGGTGCTCATCATGGAAGTCGGATTCGCAAAGGCAAGTTCCAATAATCTTCCGGGTGTGGACGCGTTAATGATCGGAGATTTCCTGAGCAACAACGCAGACTACGTTGGATGTGAGCAGCGAGGCGTAAAATTGTCACGGTTAGCCGTATTATTATAACTTTTCTTGCGTTCCATGACTATTTAGCCTGTAAAAAAGGATATTTACCACACAAGGAAGTAAATACAACACAGAACGAATGTAAACAAACCCGGCAGCGATTGTGGAGTAAGGGCGATTACGTCACAGCAGATTCAATATGGCCGCGGTCCGTTTGTGCGCAAGGTTGGAAATATGATTTTAAATCGCTTATTGTTTAAAAAGTAGGAAAGTTGCGACACTAAAATTTTGGATTTATGGTTTTCACGCACCAAAGCAAAATTTAACATAGTTTCCAAAAATTGTGCAAATACTCTATTGGCTAGAGGAGTGGCTGGAAGGTGATGTGAGATAGAGATGACAGTGAAATGTAAATAATCGATTTTTCAATCAATCGGGAGGAAGCAGCAGCTTCTCAATGAAATCGGGCATTAGTAATCGATTCATCGTACGTTGATGACGGTTTTGAAAAAAAAATAATAACGTAGCTTTTAGTTGTTAATTCAAATGGAAATTTTCATGCCACCAGCTTTAAACCTTGGGTCTAATAATGTAGGAGCGCTGCTTGGAGGAATGATTTTCCAGTATGTTATATCACTGTGCTTGAGGATAGGATTACTCGTCTTCATAAACGGATACACATGCTTAATTCCACTGCAAATAGTGCCCACTTATTATGTCTTCAGGATTCGATAAATGGATTCATTTAATCGATTGGGCGATTGATTTATCAAATTAAAAATTACCATAAGGTTATTCGATTCATCGAACAAAGTTAATAGATTAATCACGTCATTTGATTAACCGTTGCCATCTCCAGTGGGAGGGCCTGCGTGTAAGGACATGCTATTTGCAAGTGTGCGAAATTCTAAATGAAGATATCGTTTTGTACATTTCTTGTCACTTCGCATTCTCATCCTGCCTTTCGGTAATTACTTTTTTTGCGCTGTCCCCAAATCTTTATCCGGATCTGACTGAGGTAGTCACTCTGATTGAGACTTTCGGAGGGTTTCTCTGGGTTTAACACTGACCTTTCCCCTTCAGCTACTTTTCCCCTAACGTGACTTTCCTTGCCTCAAACTTCATCTAGCTTTCCCAAAGGTTTAAATACTTCTTCTCTTTTATCTCAGGAAGGCCAAGAATCACCCTGCAACGACTGCAATTTCAGGGAATATCCTAAGTTTTATATTTTTTACACCACGCACAATTAATGTGGCTAGAGCTCCGATAAAGAAATTTGGATTATATGTTTGCCAATCCTGAGCTTGACTTTTTAAAATTTCATATGCGGCTCTATTTGACGGTGAATCTGGTCGTAATTGAAACTGCTGCCGTGAAACTGCTTCCATTTTTGACTTCGTCATTATTTATAATGAAATTATGGCACTAATTATATTTACCTTAGATATATATTTTGATGTAAGTATGTACTGTTTTATATTAAATTATTGACACTTCAGTAAAAATCGATGTCTATTTTTCTCAACCTTGCTTTAGTGTGAAAATATCAACACACAGGATTTTTTGTGCAGAAAGTGCTGAAAACACGAGCTTCGAACATCCGTTTGCGACTGAAATTGGTGCATTGTGCCAAACTGTGCGTCTTCATTTTGCATAACGCCTGTACGTGTGTTTTTCCGCCTTCTTCGACTTCAGTGAAATCTCGCGCCCTGTTTTAGGAAATGCGATACCATAAGCTTAATTTTGGAATTACATTTGAATTGAAACTTGCTCGACCATAGTTCAATTTTTTTTAAAGTCATTGCCTATTAGTCATGCGAAATTATATCATTGTCCGCGCTAATTTAGGTCCCGGCAGCTCCTTCGTTAGAAATATAAGGAGACACGTAGAGGGAATACTGCTTAGAAACCCCGGGTTGTTTGAACTTGAAATTTTTTTCTGCGTTCTGCATTTTTCAAGTTTGGAATTGCAAATTTTAAATTTCGCATATCTGAGTGATTCGACGCTCAGTTTCCGTATACAGTCCTAATTCCTAGCTAATAAATAACTGGTTCACAATCCTGCCGCAGTGTGTTTGTTCATCTCGGTGGGTATTAGTGCTTGCCAATCGCGGACATGCGAGCCGGTTGAAAAGGATATCCACTCCGTGGAGCTCTTAGCGTGGGGCTCCCATCTGTCCCTCCGACGGTCCAAACCTCCCTTTCCCTCCCCACTTCATATGCTCTCGGCCTTTTCCTCTTCGCCGACCTTGGCACCGTTTAGACAGCCCCCCCCTCTCCTGCCGGCCGGCCGCCATCCGTTCACCCCCCCCAGACGCCACAGCCTCTCCCACCCGGCCCGCCCCACGCAAATCCCCTCCCCCTGCTAGTCAAACCACCGCTCTCCCGACTCCGATGAGTGAATCCCATCGTCGAAGCCCCCGAGTCTTGTCCGCTCTCCGCCCCCCCCCCCTGCCTCCCCCCCACTTATGAACGGCCGACCCGCGATGTTATTATTTCCCCATCGAGGGAGCCAGTGGCCGAGCGCCGTTCGTCAACCACTGGCCAATGGGTCGCTGCCGTCGCCCACTTCCGCGACATCTCCAGAGCTCTGCCACTCTCCCATTCCTCCTCGGAATCTTCCTTCTTTGCAAATCATCCGACCGAGTTTGATAGTTTCTGGCTCAATTTTGTGAAACCTCATGATGTTATCAAATGATAACAACTAGATTTCGCGGGATTCCTTTCAATGCGATGTACTTAATCAAATAGTCGACGTGGTCAGCAGGGGCGGATTAAGGGGGGGGCGGGGGGGGGGGGGCGGCCGGCCCCCCCGTCATTCCCGGGAAAACAGAAAAGATGGTAATCATTAAGGTGGATCTCCAATGGAAGTTTTTATTTCACCAGCTCAATATACAATGTTTAAATATAATTGGAATGTGGTGTAAAACCCGGGAGACCTGCATCTTCACAAGAATGGCATTCTTTACATCGTTTGTAAACGTTTTTGAAATGTGATTAGAGAGCTTTACTCAACAATTTATCACATCTACTTTATAATATAGCCACACCAAAACTACGTTCCAAGCGCTTCATTTCTTTTAACTTTCCGAGGGAGGTCCGCCCGGACCTCCGTTTCGTTGAGAGGTATTGCATACCCCCCAGGCGCCGCGGAAAGTAGTGAACCGCCCCCCCCCCCTCAAAACAACGACCTTAATCCGCCCCTGGTGGTCAGATGATGATGTCGGCTATTCGATGTGCCCGGTCGTATTACAATTAATCCTTAAAATCTGCGAAGTGTTTTCATTTCATCACATCGGGTTGAGTCCTCAAGACAAAAAAGTTCGCTTTGGCAAGTTTTCTTCGGGGTAGGCGTCCAAATTTTTTGTGGATAGGTGAAGGGTGTGGAGACACCCAGATATTAAAGAAAACGCCCGAAATTAAGTAAGAAATGAAGTGAGGGGAAGGAGATTGGAGGAGTAACTGTGCAGTGTACGTGAAGTACTGAGACTGGAAATTGACAAGCTTCGCAAAGCGTTATCAACCGACAAGATACGCATGTATAACTATTTGAATAAGAATGTACCCTTCGGAGAGGATCTTATGTAAGTGCAAGATTTCAGAACGCTGTTTATTGGAAGGGCACTGAGTTGCATGACTATGTATCAAGACTTTCTCATAGTACGGATTGGTTTAGGGAATCTACAGAACACGATAATTTCCGTAAGTGCTTACTTATTTGGTGTTGGGCACTGATAATAGAGTTTAGTTACGTTACTGAGTATAGGTAGCTAGGAATTAACAGAAAGTGTATTGGGGAATGGAGCATGGGTGGAGAGAAACCTGGCGTCAGTCTACTCTAACAGCCAGTTCGAAAGGCGCCAAGAGGTTGCAAAAGGGCCAAAGGATGCCTTAACGTCACATTCGACGGACGGAGTACTTCGATTTGAAGTTCTCTCCACCTGACACCCTGGTAGGGATCAGGATTCAACCGAATAATTAATTAAATAAATTTTTTTAATATAACACGTTTTTCAAACGGACTAAAAAGTATAAAATAATTTTCCCCGGGCCCTTCTAAAGTTTTGAGAGTGAATTTTTAGTGGCTATGGAGATATTTGTAAGACTTGAAGAGAAAAACGTGGGGCGCAGGCAGTAGATAATAGAAGTAGATAATCCGGATGAATTCACAACCAATGTCAGTGCATTGCAAATGGTATTAATTGTGGGAGTTTGGTCAACGACACCTGGGGCCTAATTCTGTAACTCGTAGCTCCGGGGCTAAGAGCTTCGGCTCGCTCCTAGAATTAGCTCCTACTCGTATTCTGTAATTCACTGGATCTAACTCTAGCCCGAATCGGGGTGGAGAAAAGTCAGCAGACGAAGTGGTAAATTTAAATTCCTGCGAGCGAATGATCTGCCAATCACAATCGTCGTTTCATTTTTCGTGACGTTTTTCCGGCTTATGCTTCCGGAAAATAGCAGACAGCAGTCGAGAGTACCAAAAGTAAATAATATTGAAGCATTATTGATTGTACGACTTTAACATATAAAAAAGTACCTTTTTAGCAATATAAAGACTATTTTACAAGCTGTAGAATTCTCAATGACGACTATCCAGGAATACCCTACCGAGTTTAACGTGTTTACATATGGAAAGCTGTGAAAACGTCAGCTTAATGCATGCGCAATTATATGATTTTATGAGTTTGTTCGCATCGAGAAGAAGAACGAAGCAAAAATTAAACACCTTTATAACGAAAATTATTACCTGAATCAGTTGATTTTTTACTTAAGAGAGCAAATTATTATAGTAATCTAGCATAACACTTGTCATCCTCAACAGCTGTTTCCGTGAACGGCGAGTTGAAAATAATAAGATTTCCTCAATGTTTTTCTATATTTTCATATTCTTGATGGTTAATTTAAGTAAATCTAAGGTAACATGCTTTATTTAAACCTGTAGCAGGCGATAATCTATAGGTTAGTTCATAGTTTTACCATTCCGTCATGTATACGAACGTCGGTGATGTATATAAGTACATACATGATGATAAATGCAACAGATTGGCCATTAACTGGTGGTATATTTGTTATTCTGTTATATTTTCTGCGGAAAACTACTATTAAATCTACAAAATGTACACAACACTTCGAAAATTACCATTATTTAGGAATTCCCACAAGTGTGCATAACTATAATTTATACCCACATGTTATGCTCATATAGGAAGATTGGCGACGTTTACTTGAAATTCTCCGTAGAACTTTGAAAATAAAAGTTCTACCGAACTACCGATGAATACTTATGTAACTTAAATTATTAAGGTACCTTAAGAACGTTCTACGGCAGCTAGTACTCGAAGAATCTTTATTGCATGATACGCTCACTTTTAACTCAAGGAAACGAACTAAAGCTGCGAACTAATTAGCAATTGATTTACATCATTTAATTATATTGGTTTATGCATATGAGCAATCATATTCTGCGAGTGCATGCGTATGATCACATTAACATAGACATGCATTTATACATATAGCTTTTTTCATCGATTGAACTTCCATAATCGTACCTTACCTAAACATTCTATCGTGCATTTTCCTTCTCTTCACGCAGCAATGTCAATATTAAGAGTAACACCTCGAACTGCTGTTGAAATAATGGTATATTAATACGTAAGCGCATTGATCGTACTCGGCCACACATTAAGAACTTGTTTAACAATAATAAAAAAGTTGATCATTAGTTGATAAAAATGGAATTTACGATCATATCCTTGCGGGTTAACAACATCAAAATAAGAACATACGTGAAAGCATTACAACATATGTTATATGACAAAGGAAGTGCTCCTATCGACTTAGCTCAATGCCTACAGTTTTATTGATTTAAAAACGATTCTCAACAGTATGAATGACAAAGAAATTCGATGGAATAACGTAGTAACCATGCAAAACACGTATTTATCGACGAATGTTCACGAATTGATCTCCGAAAGACAAGTAAGGCAGCAATATTGACATCGAAATAATTTTCCATGATGTAAACAGGGATGGGATTTATTGGTTAAAATAGGTTAAAAAATAAATCCTTTGGGTATCTTGATTCTTCCGCCGCGGTAGATAAGAGTATCACCTCAAGAAAAACTACCAAGAAAGAGAAAATAATATCATCGGATTCACAACACATGAACACATCACGAAAAATCAACAAAACACTGCGGGAATGCGCATGGATTTCACTGAAGAATACTCCTAGCGCGGTCTCGAGGCTGGCGCTAGCCGGAGCTCCGATCTGAGGCATGCTGGAACTCCGAAAAGAGCTTCGGGACCGTTGCAGAATACCATGAGGAGCTAAATAAGCTCCGGAGCCTTCTCTAGCTTCTTCCGGCGCCTTGAGATGCAATACAGAATACGAATTGGAGCTAGGAGCTTATTTTAGCTCTTTTAGGCAGTTAGCTCCGGAGCTACGAGTTACAGAATTAGGCCCCTGGTCCCTTTACTCCTCCTTAATTATCATGGGTTGCCTACGCCCCACGTTTTTCTCTTCAAGTCTTACAAATATCTTCATAGCCACTAAAAATTCACCCTCAAAAATTTAGAAGGGCTCAGGGAAAATTATTTTATACTTTTTAGTCCTTTTTAAAAACGTGGTGTATTAATTAATATTTATTTACAAAAAATTTAATTAACTATTTTCTGCTTTTTAGCCTAATGTCCGGGTGAAAGTTTCCAATCGATTTTATACATCTTGATGAGACTCTGACAGGGACACAATAGGAAATTCCCGATGTATTTCGGATTCTGTTCAGCTGACAGTGTGTGGAATTGAAATAATTAGTTAATCGTTAATTAGTTAATTAGTAGAAATAAGAAGTAGCTAGTATTGCATTGTCATCCACTTCTGAGCTATGGTTAAAATTACAAGCCTCAACTAGCACATCAGTAAATATGTTAATTAATTAACTGTTAATTTATTTATTAATTTATTGTTATAATAGATGGCTAATATTGCATTGTCATCCACTTCTTAGCTATGGTTTAATTTTCAAGTCTCTAGCTGATCGGGAAGTTAGTTTAAACTCGGTTGCAATATTCCACCCGGACAGACAGACAGACATGTCGGAAACCGAACTAATAAAAACGTGGTAAAAAATATCTGCCCCTGTTGTGGTTGGAACCCGCGCCTTCGGGATGGGAATTCAGTACTCTAGCCACAGTGGAGACTCGAATGAACAACATCTCTTTCGTATAAAGACCACGAGAAATTCGTCATTAATTAAGATGGATGGATTTGCAGGTGACTACCACATCTGACTCGTAATTGGGGAATCCGGTTCTGAATCTCGGTCAACTCTAATGACCTTTTTATGCTGAAGTTCCTCACTTTGTCGTGACGACATGCCTTCAGACATCCATGCAAATTTTAATTCGCTCCCGCCGAATATGGCCCCTAGTTAATGATTTCGGGGTCACGTCCTTGAGGTCTGTTTGCGTGCGGCATGTGTGTTTCCTTCCGTACATACGTGAACTGCTGAGTAAATGAATGCTTAGATTATGACCTGAGTTATCTCTGAACGTATGTTCGTGCACTCAGGCAATTTTTTCTTGGTCGCAGAATGAAATGTTGCAGAACAGTCTGTCTTAGCATATACAACGTTCTTGTCTCGTGAAGTCAGACCTGTTTATATGTAGTGGTTTCTAAACGCCGAAATTATCATCGATGGAGCCCATCGTCTGTATAATAGTACTTTGTATAATGGTACGAAATCGTGCCCGGTGTCCCATGAAACGAAACTCTATCCTAGAAAGAGACTAAAATGAATTTTTCGCACTCCAATAAGTATGATATAAGTATAAGAAAGATGAAACGTATCACGCTCCCTCATCACTTAAATAACACATTTGCCGATAAATCCAGGTAGACACTTTGCCCTTTAGCTATGGGGAAATTTATTTATGTTTCATTGGGTGAATGCATTCTTGTACATTCGAACATCACCTTCTCCCCATTGCAGTAACTCTCCAATTTATACGGCCTTACCCAGGTTCGACTGACCACACTTTCTGATAGTTCCTGAATAGAGCTCTGCATTCAAGAGTTATTAGGTAAGGAAGGGCGTCTGTCCTTTAAACTAGGTTTACAATCACGATCCTCTCTTGTTAGATCTTGTAAACTCTTGTTATCATTAGAAATAATGAATAAAAATCGAGGAAGTTACGTCCTGTGTGGTATTGAATTGATAATAAAACAGCAAGGAAAGTAAATGTGGAGTACATATTAAAACTTCTGTGCATGAAATGATCCGCTCTTGTCAATTGCATCTCCGCTGTTGCTCAGCGGTGACCTCTTCAACAAGGCGAAGGAAAAGATCGATTCGGATTATAAGGGTCCACTACTTGCTACTCTGCGCTAGGATCGGAGAGAGTACTGACATAAGTTTTCACCCATACGGTGGTAGCAGAAGTATTTATCAACAGCTGATGTGTTTGTGCCTAGTGTGAACTCCGAGGAAGATGGTCCGTGGGTGCTCGAAGACCTGTGCATCCAAACCGTTGTCTGTTTCCTCGTCCTACTCTTGTACACGATGCGCTCGTGAGTTAATATACAGCCTGTCACCTAAAAGTGCCCGAAAGACAGGTTGGCCCCCATCCAGTTTGCATTTTACCGAGGCGTCACTCTTCGATTTCATCTCCCCCTCCTCATAGCGAAAATTAATGATAGTGGTGAAGGGAAATTAGAAAGCATTGTCTTCACCTCATAATATTAGCGAAAACGTGGTTTTTAGGTTTAAGGCGTAAATATCTGTCTGTCACCACTAGTACTCTTTAACCTCTCTTTAGGTGAAATTGTGCTAGGAACGTGGATCTTCGCTTTAGAATCATAAAATGCGGAATTCAAGCAGAAAGCTATGCCGTTGATCAAGCTCAGGTTAGACTATCAACTTAAGGATATCACCCATTGTTAGACTCACTGGAGAGCTTGCTCGAGAGAAATGAAATGAAGGATGATCATGAGAAAAAAAGTCGAGAGATTTTCACGGAAAAAGGCGGCTAACTGGGACATGAAAGTTGGGAGGGTGCCTAAACTGAGGCGAAAGAAATATTTAGTGATGGGGAGGCACCGAAAAAGGTAGTGAAAGTGAGCTTTCCCGTAGCACACCGGTGCTAAAATGTACAAAAGCTTAAACCTAAGGTTTAAGACCTAAGACAATCCTGATCCACCTCCTGAACGAGACTCTGTCCTCGTGATTCTTTTAGTAATTTACGCTATTGGGAAACCGGGTTTCGTGGTTAAGGCATTAATAAATAATAATCATATTTTATTTACTCCTACATAATTGGTACAAATTGGTTACAAACAAAATATCGGGAGCTTTAGGCGGTTTTCAAGGTCGTAAGACCTGAATTGAGCCACCAGCAAATTACAAAAATGTATGGCATTGTAATAATAGCAGTAACTGTTATATAACTATAGTTACATTTAAATACCATCGCAATAAATGTTCAATATTTTCTGGAGAAAAAAGCCAGTCTTTGGCAAATGTTAACATTTATTTGAGAATTTAATTTGTTAAATTTCAGCGGGCAGTATATTAAATATCTTTGGCCCCATATATTGAAAGGAATTTATATAAACTTAGTTTTGGTCTGTTTGTTACAATGTTTGACTCATTCCTTAAATTATAATTACATTTATCAGATACACTCCCGCATATTGCCACTTCTGGCATAAAAAATGTTTAAAACCTTAAATAAATACAAATGCCCTAGTTGCAACATCCGAGGGCCTCGATCAACGTAAAGGAGTGTTCATAAGAATTTTGAAAGGAGTTGATTAGCTCTAATAGTTTTCTAATCGATGAAAAATTAACATGAAGCAAGGAGAAGCGTGAAGAAAAGACTAGTGAGGACTTGTAAGATGTAGAGCAAGCGTTGTTCGGTACCGAAAGTTGGTCCACGAGGGAAGAGAACGAGTCTAGATGGGATGCTTTTGAGATGTGTTTGGAGAAGGATGGGGACGATAAGATGAATATAGAGGAAGGAAAACGAATAGGTGTTACATATGATTATAGAGGATGGGAAGTTGATGGGGAGGATTCGGAATCAGAAGATGTGTTTGGAGCGTATGACGAAGGGAAGAGGGCTGTTGAAGAGAGCGATGGAGGGGAGAATATTCGGCAAAAGAGGAATGGGTAGATGAAGAGTTGGATGCCGTAAAGGAGGGTACGTGATATGAAGAGTTTGGGAAGGGGATAGTGAAGGACACATTGTAGCTAGAAATACATGTTTTTCGTAGCGCAATAGGATTTGAAAAGACAAAGGCATTTGAAGGGAGGAAGTCGGGTAACAACTATCCTATTCTACGGGAATTGGGGGTAGATGATAATATTTTAAACATATTATAGGCAAATAAATACCAATGAAACATTCACTAAATGATCACAAATTTTCTTGAGTCACTGCACGTGTTGCAATGTAATTTGCCGCATTGCTCCGCATTACATCCCAGGTGTTCGCTTAGACATATTTAAACAAAATATACAACTCTAACAGGTGCTATATTTTAATGGAACATGTATTGCAGGTGTTTCCTTGGTAAAATGGAATAAGGAAACTATTTTCTTATATAAATATAACATTTCATATATTCCCTAGAAGGTTTTAAGACTATTTTTCCGCTAAAAATTTAGTTATAAGAAGGAAATCACTAGAAATTTTCATTTACACCAAAAATGAAAGGACAGCAATTCGCCCACATTTGCGGTGACCCTTAAGTTATTGCAACTAGCTATATATCAGTTAGCAAGGTAGTCTGCCCGTAGCAAATAAAACTCCATAGGTATGATAAACGGTGGAAAGGTCACCTCCTTGCGATATTTTTTGTTTGCGCTTAGAATCGTGTAAATATTAAACCAATACTATCCCCGACAAAGTTTGAGAGGGTCCGGTAGCTACTTAAAAAAAGTGAAACACAATATCTGGTTAAATGTGATAATAGGAAAAATAATGAGGAGAGAGGAGCCACGGGTAATTTATTTTTGAGGAACACATTTTTGAGGAATGCATTTTTGAGGAGATCCCCTTGGAATCTTTTAAACAGCGATTGAATCTTATGCAGTGTTAGGAGTGCACGCCAAAATCCGAATATCGCCGCAGTTTAAATATACTCAAATAACGTTGAATTTCAGGATTGGATTGCTTTAAATGATGCCGCGCGTTCATCGTCTCAGGGCTGTGGCTCTGTAGGCGAAATGTTTTCCTAGCGAGTCGCTTTCCAAGCGCGCGAGGACATCCGAGATATCAAAAGTGTGCGGATGCGAGACCGGTGAGATATTCGTAACATACCCTCCATGTTTATGACACAGAGAAATGTGCACTGCTTTTTCCGTTTGCGTAGCGTAGAATTCTCCTCTGCCATCTGGCTACTCAAATAAAGTGGATGGCTAAAGGCTGAATGCAAATACTGAGTGAGACGAACCATCATCCCATTGCAAGTTGTGCGTGGCGTAACTTAATGAAATATTAAAACCATGGTGCTACTAAATATTTAGTAGTACCATGATTAAAACTGTTACAAAGTGTTGAAACCATTGTGAGTTGCCGGAAAATTATGAAACTTAATGAACTCTTTTTAATATACCTATACTTACTATTTTCCTGATACTTCTGTATGTGGCCAACTTTGAGCTTCATCGCCGACTTAAGTAGGAGTAATTTTATGCTATTCATTTTTGTCGCTGATTCGGCCCTACTTCCTGCTCTAGAGCTTCAAGCCAAAGCCGATATAAATCCTTCCGTGCCAATCTAAAAACTTGCAGCCAGATAGTAAGTACACGGCCTTCATTTGGAGATATTTTGTATCACTTCAATTTTTTAATGAGCCATCGATGACAGCTACTAAGAGTCTGACGAAATTTCGATGAAGAAACGTGTTGAAAACAAGTAAATTCCACGTGGTAAGTAGGAATATTAAATTAAAATGTGTGAAAACACTTGTCCGTTCTTATTGGTCCCAATAAGGACATTTTGTACACCGTGGCGCGTTCACGGTTTGGAAAAAAGAGGTGCGTTTGGAAAAACGCGGTAGCATCAAAGAGGAACAGTCTGTGGACGCTTCAGGCTATAGTTTTTCCAAGAAAAACTGCGAATTTCCTCTTCACGAAAGGTTATTTGGGTAAATTCAAAGTAGTGTACATAAGGCATGGGAAAAACCTGGCGAAAGTGATAGAAGACATGAAAAATGCTGGCCGTGGGTCAGGAGATATTTAATGAGACGGGATTGCGGAAATGAAGAGGGGCGAAAGCATGAGGTCAACAGGTAACGGATACCAAATACCCTCTTCCTCACAGCCCTTAGCCAAAGATAGGCCGAGCTTTTAGCGGCCATGAGTGGGCGAAATGAGTTGAGGAACTAAAACCGGTGTCCCACGGTACAAGTTACTCTAAAGAATTCGTTTTACATAATGACTTTCATGGAATGAAGTATCACGTAACACGACTTAACGATTAAATTTACCACAAGGTCCGATTTTAGGATATGGTCTATTTCTAATTTGAGTTTTTATGCCAATATCAGTGAAAATAAGAAAGGAAACTCAGCGCCACGCAAAAGAAGAAATCAACCTTATAACAATTACCGTATTATTCAATAAACGAATAATAATAATAATCACCATTTTCATCGATTTCATATTCATCTGTCTCTGGCTGAGTGGTACCCTGCAATCTTGCTATAGGGTTTGTGGTATGGGGTGGTACCACAATAACCGTTACACAAAATATCATACTGTTATCAGCCATTTGACTGAAAATATACTTTTATACTAGATTAATTTACGCACGTGGAAGGGAATTCTCGTGCATTAGAGACATGCATTGATTATGTAGGCTTTAATTTAATTCAACTCGTGCGGGAGATATGTACGAGTGATGCTAGCAGGTAAAATTGTTGCTAACTTAAACCACGTAAAACGTAACATTTATTAGTATTCTATGCAGAAATTGAAAACTGAAAAAGGATAAAAAGGAGGAGAAAATGCTACATGTTGTAATCATGAACACTGTTGGCGGCACGGATTATAACTATTTTGGTCCTTAATCGTACGCGGAAATGTTTCATTTTAAACCTGCCCGTACTGCAAAATATCTCCTATTGCACGCATCTGATCAAACCTACCGTAGTAGCAAGGAGTTTTATGTGTTGTATACGTCTTCGGTGAAGTAAGTTGCCTAAATTGTATTCAGTAGATTAAGCCTATTCTTTGATCTGTGCTGTGATAGCGATTCCCATTCCAGTTCTTTTAATAGCCTTGACATACTGCTAGACTTATCATAACATCTTTTTACAAACCTAACTGCGCGCTCTGCACGCGATCTTATTCCGATATGAAAACTGCTTTCTTATGGGTCCTGAATGCTAGATAGGGCAACGGCCTGCCTCGATGGAAACACTGGTTCCCGATCTGTCACCGAAGTTAAGTATCGTTGGCCTCTGCTCGATTTTGGAGGGGTGATATTCCTACTCGTTCGAGTGCTGTTGCCCCTGTCTGTAAGTAGAAAAGTGTGTGCAAAATGACCTTAGCTGTCGAAGCACGTAAGACCAAAATATAGCTACACTAAATGCTAGACGCGTATTGTGGGTGGGATCTAAAATGTGAGAAAGTAGTGAGCTCTTTGACTTTTTCATCGTATTTCCCTGGTATTCTAGCTTACCTCTTGGATGGATCGCATATTTCCCGAATATATTTACGCAACATTCTTTCATTATCCGCATTTTCTTAGAAACACGCATTTTTCCGGGCTATGTTCCCTGCGTGCGTCATCAGGAGCAGTATATTTGCAGCGGCTACAGTGCAGAGGAAGGAAACAACTACGTTCCCTTTGCAGTTGGTCGTCAGCACACGCTATTTTGTTGATCGATACAATTTACTCCTAGATTGCAGGAATATACGGCTCGTGTTATCGCTTGAGAAATGGGGTGTTTCTATGAAAATAGTATTTTTGGTATGTAGATGTACGATAATTTTGCTATGTGGGAATTTTCCTTAATAGAACAGAATGCAGGATAGGAAGGGAAAGTTCTCAAATAACGTGACCAGATTCTGATTCGATAAACGGGGACAGGCTGTTGGTTTCCCGGGAGCGCAAGTGATTTTTCGTAAGTTTCTCAGAGAAGATGGAGCGTTCGTTAAGTCCTCTCGACCTTCGTTGTCGCTTGACAAATCTATGCTTGGTGCTATGAAGAAGCAGCTCTGCTTTTCGGCGTAAGCAAGCTATCGTGGTCTCCCTGCCATGGTGGTAACCATTTAGGTGTGATGTCCTCTGCCTTGGGGCAATCTAAATTGTTTGAACGAACGCAACGTTCAGCTCGGAACAGTCTTTAACTGTTTGTAAACCCCATTTGAGGCGATAAGGTTTAAGGAGGACACTACCTTCATATATATTGTTTTACGATGACGAGTCAGCATTCGTGCACGCTGCAGACATATCATCTAACGATATCGACTTTTATAATTTACGGATATAAGATGGAGAGGTTTAATGACTTGATGCTTTATTATTCCATTCCGTCTACTTTTGGTGAAACCCTTCGGTTTTTTCACCTCTGTATATGGATAGTGTTATCAGAATTTCAGTGAAAAATTCGAAGACCGGCTCAAAGTGGTATTTACGTTTAGTGTCACAGCATATCGGCGCTAACACCCACAAAGATGCACTTTCCTGGCTAAGCTGGTACACCATGATCTCCCTATCTTCTTAGGAAACCTATCTTCCAAGGTGCTCGATGTGGGCTTGGGAAGTGACGTACGTTGCCACACGGGGATTTAATTATTAGGCCTGCTCTCTTATTTTCCCTATAATCAAAGTAAAGATGTCCTCAACACTTCGTGTTGTATACTGAAGTCATTGGGTTGAATCGCCCATTGAGCTGTCATTTGTATATTTCATTATCAAAACATCATACTCATTCACGACAAAACTCACATTACTCACGATACTCATATTCCTGGTTTTCGCGACAAAGGAGTTTTGATCGTAGGATGATTGGGCGGGAGTGGATATTGGAGGGAGTTTCTGGACTAAGGAATGAGTACATGTCAACACAGTCGTGATAAATTGATCTCTATCAGTTGAGCATACGCTGCCAATAGCTAGCTCTCAAATAAAAACTTACATTTCAGATGGATATGGAAGCAATTAATAGTCATCTTTTTATTTGATGACTGAAAGGCTACGCCGCCTTACTACCCTCGCTCCACCGTCATATATTCTGAGGAAGAAAAATTATAATAACATACTTCTAAATCGTAATTTATTTATAGAGCTGCTATCCAAACAAAAAATTTTAAAATATACAATTGATACTATCAGAACTTTCGTCGCGAGAATTTTCTGGTTCATTTTTACTTTAAAGTTAAATTTCACGCAGTAATTTAAATTTGCAGAAAATAAAGAAGTTGCACGAAATAAAGAAGAAATTCCTTTTTGTAAATTGGAACCAGCTTTGAAGTTTCTTTCAAATGACTCTTTTTGCAATTTCGTGGGACTATTCTATCGGACTTACTTTTTCAAATGGAATAAAGACTGCTGGTGGTAAAATTGAATTCCCCATTGATTACTTTAGTGTTTCCCCCAGTGCATTCTAACAGTGGCACGGACTGCTCAGGGAACGCTTAAGAAACAGGTTGGGGTTCAGGAAATTTGGGAGTATTTTGTTAAAGTAGTTGCAATTTAGAATTTAAAATAAAATCTGATGATAAAAAGTAGGAATGTAGGTTCTTTCTCATGACACTCATCTTGAGTTAGCATGGCCAATATTTATAATTACATTTTGCAAGGGACAATAAAGCCTGCTAGGGATATAAATGACTTTTAGATGCATTTCTTTTGTAATATGTTGTTAACGATGAGTTGAAGTTGAGAGTACTTTAGGTATGCTAAGCGTAGCCTATTATCGGCGAAGTGACGACAATTTATAATGTGCAAAGTTTAAAAGTTTTTAACTTCGGGTTATTGAAAAAATTACAGAGTTGCATAAAACGCATCAAAACGTGGAAGTTTTAGGCTTATATTTTAAAAAATTAGTACGGGAAAGGATTTGATAAAAAGTGAAAATACCCTACAATTTTTTATATCCTTTAGGATGGTGACTCATTATTTTTCCTTCGAGTTATTTCGAACTTGGTTGTTAACCTTTTCGTTGCAGTGAAATATGCTTTCCAAATTATCTAAGTAAAAATATTTGAATATTGATTTTTCTCTGGTTTTATTTTAATAATGATTATGTAGTAATAGCTATAATTTCATTTCTTGAGGAAATTTAAGTCTTTGAAATAGTGTATAGGAGTACACTATTAATAATAGATCAAATTTTCAATTACATGCGCTCAGCGTGAGCGAAAATTCCTACTAAAATACAGAGCTAAATTGATAGCTTTATGTTTTTTCACTTTGAACAAAAATATCAATTACAATTTTAACAATTACAATTTAATTTGGCAATTATTTCAATTACATACAATATGTTAGACCAACCAATGATATTAACTAAACCTATTATTTTATATGAGCTTAAGACATATTAAAGCGAATGATATGAATCTGTCATCACATCCCTAGATCCCGCTAAGTCAAAGACTTGTCAGCAGGTGCCCTAACATTCAGCAAAAGTACATATTTTTCATTTACAGTTTATTTATTCTGCTACTCTCCACTCAACAGATACTTTTTGCATTGTCTCTTGACCTCCCCAATGGTTTGCAAATTCCTCAGTGACATTGGTAACTCGTTGAAAATCTTTGGTACCAGTACTTCCTGTTTTCTAGACCCGTTTGTGTTGAAGAACCGTGGCACATCATACCGTATCATATCACGTCTTTGAATTACGGACATTGATATCTTTCATTTTTTATTTTTTGAACTAAAATAATTATCTAAAATAATAATGAATTTCATTAGTTGCAAAATTGGTAATATCTCATATTTCTTTTATATTTCACGCATATCGGCTGAACTATTTTCATTACAAATGAATTTCAACAACCTATCTTGATTTCTCTTCAACATTGTCAGATAACAGTTTCTAGTTAGACCCAAAACAGTAATTTCATATCTTATTAATCTTTCTGCCAATGCCACATACATAATTTTTTTATTTGTGCTGGCAACAAATTTCTCAAATGATACAATTGATGCATTACAATCCTCAGTTGACCATTAAGCTTAATAATATGGTCGTTGAACCTAAAGTGCTGATCTATAATGATTCCCAAATATTTAACTTTTTCAACCTGCTCAAGAATAGCACAATCACAGTTCTTAGAATTTCCTTTATACAAACAAGAGCTTCGATACAGTCTTAACTCTAACATCTTAAGCTTAGACACTCTACTAGACGCATATATCACCTTAGTTTTACCTTCATTCATTACCAATTCATGATTATGAGACCATTTCACCATACCATCAAGAGCACACTGCATTTTTTGCTGTGCTCTTTTGAAGTCATAATGTGAGGATATCAACACTGTATCATCTGCATATTGGAGAATTCTAACTTCTTTGACATAATAAGACATGGAGTTAACATAAATTGAGAACAATAATGGTCCCAAAACTGATAGATTACAGCAAGGACAAAAATAACGTAAAAATGAGTATAACGTGTTACAAAATATAGATTACAACGAGGGCAACAAGAACAGCAATTGTGTATGAGTTACTAAAACCGTCACATTATTTTCATCGGTGATTATGACAAAAACTTTCAAATAAGTATGTCGTCATTAACATATTGAACTTGAGGATATTTTTGAATTCACAATATGGCTAATAATATCATTCCAAATCCTCATAGCGGACTTTATTGGTGAAAGCTGGTAATGACTAGTTCAACATTTTGGTATTTTGAAACATCTTTGTGCTCTGACATCTCTCTCTCTCTCTCTGAATTTCTTACGTTTACGTACAATAACCCTCTCATTTAAGTAGACAGTCGCATAACTAGATAATTGAAATGAAAACAAAAAATGAATTTAGCGATAATATCTTATTTATCTTAAGTACGTTGACGAGAAATAATGCAGTAGCTCGAAAATTGTTCGGTCACGCCGAAAAATGTGTTGACTCTTAGAATTTCCCAGGGGTGTATCTTCTTCGAGGAGGGTTTCTCGCGATTGCGTGGAAAGAAATAAACGAATAATGCCAACATTTTCGTCCGGGTCTCTTAAGATATTCCGCTTTCACTAGTGACAACCTGTTGCTGCCGGAATGTTGAAATGAGATTCTTAATATGCAGACAAGTCGACGACAATACTTTTCAAGAATACGTTATCCAGTCCAAGGAGGCGATTAGAGAATGGTCTCCATCAATCTACCAAATTTCGACATTACCCGATGTCTCTAGGTCCAAATTGTTTGACAAAAAGTTTGACCGAACGGATTTGGAGGTTCTTTAGACGGGCAGAATTTGAGTAAAATGTAATTTCATTCTTAGTCATCATCCAATCAATCAAATTCTTTTAGTGGAAATTCATTTACTTCAAATCCGGTCCACCACGCCGTAGTAAAATCCGTTTGGTTAGATATGTTTAGCGTGGAGCATCAGTAACTGCAGTAACCTGCTAATATCTCAAAACTATTTGCCTATGTTTAATTTGTTTATTTTACTGGAAATAATCTTTTTAAGATTAGCTTTTCGCGAATAACTCTATTTGTATCGCTGCTCCACCCATTCTCGCCACAATCACATTTAATACCAAGTTTGATATGGAAAAAAAGGATTGAGGAATGAAAACAGTTTGCTGATGGCATCAAATGAAGGCCACGCTTTTATCTGACAATGAGTAGCACAAATTTGAAGTATTTTACATCTCAATTTACAATTATATTTTAATCATTTAACAATAGGATCCCCTCACTGGATTGAATGAGATTTCGGTAGAGGCACTTATGGCTAAATCGTATTTCAGTCCTCACTCTTATGAAGTTTGTTTTCCCCGTGGATATGCTGAATAATTTATTTTTATTTTTCAATTTCCTCGAAAACAGCCAATAAGGCCATTTACATCAGGTGCTAGAACATGTAAATGGAAACTTCAGCGTCATGACTCTTGCTCTGAAAAAAACCCCTGACATTTAAATACACCATTAATTAAACTCCCTTAGACAGAGTGACAGCTATGAAAGTTTTAGGCGTTATAAACGACCAAAAAATAAATTACTCCGACCGCATTCAGACTGTAAAAAGTAAAGCAATGTTCCTATTACGCCTTCTTTACCACTTCTCAGAAATTAAAGATCCCGTAGCATTCCATCCCTAATTCTCAACAATTGTCCTTCCCATAGTATCATATTGCTCCCCAATGTGGTCCATATCTGCCCCGACTAATCTAAAATCCCTTGATTGCATCCCCCATTTCTTCGCCAAAATATTCAAACACAGAGTCCCACATTTCCGCAATATGTCCTCAAATGCTGTTCTGTCTTCTCTTTCCATTTCTAACCTCCAAAACCACAGACTTAAAACTGATTTAAAAATCCTCCACAATACCCTTAACTCGACCATTGACTGCCCTGAACTGCTTTCTCTCTTCAACTTTAGGATACCAACTCGATCCACCCGCACGCATTCACTACTCCACCTGCCTATTCCTAGGATATCACTCACCCAGCGCTCGCCTTTATTTCGCCTCTCCTCCCTTCTAAATTCACTCCCTCACACTGTCGATCCTTTTTATTTATCATGTAACCATTCCACCACCCACTATCCCACCTGTCAACAAATTAAATATTTCTCCTTTCCATGTTGGGCTCTGCGTTGTTGATTTTTATATTGTTATTGTATTTTTGTCCTCTTTCATGTTTTAAATTTTTTCACTGTAAATCGGCTGTTATGTTACTGCTGTATGTGAACAATGTTTTAAATAAATAAATGTAAGAAAGGTAAGAAAGAAGAAGGGTGATGAGTAAAACCCACTGCGGTGGTACTTGGACCGGCGACTGTGTTCACAGGGGAGTACTTCAGCCTGCCGCCACTGGGGCTGATGAGGTTTCTCTCAAGGGATAATAGATAATTGAGTGAGGATGATTCGACTTAAGCTGTTTCTACCGCTACTTTTGTTCTAAAGCCGTTTTATGCGACGGGTTTCATTTATCTCGTGAAGCCTGGTGCATGAATGCCGTCTGATCCACCGTGAACATTTACCCTGAGCGAGCGGAGAACTTCAAGAACTAATACTGCGCGGATGTATGAACTCTAGCCAATGAAAATGTCCCCTCCTATAATTAATTGCTCTCATTCACAGAATGTTCACGATGTCCAAACTCTATATGTCAAAGCTGTAGTGAAAACATGAAAAAACCGAGAAAATGCCCAAGCAGTCAAGAAATATTTTTAGAATTCTTCGAAATGATGTATTCGGTCCGCCGTCTGCTTTCGCAGAATGTTGTTGTTTGCTATAACCTTGTCGGCGTGGTTCATTGTTGACGTTCGCCTGTTCAATTTGAAACGAGTTGGAACTCCGAAGCTACTTTCTAGTCCACGTGGACCTTATCCTCCTATTTCGACCGCTAAATATGTTCGCAGATTCTGAAGCATTAGCAACTACAGTAGAACTCCAATTATCCGGATCAATTGGGACCGGACCCCATCCGGATAAATGATTATTCACAAAAAAGTAATTTCTTTGGAAACTTCTTAAAGTATTCGCTTCGGATTGATCTAAGAACGCTAAAGAAACTTATGTGCTTTAACCAGTGACTTTCAAACGAATCGTATGGAATATACAATACGCGTTTCGAATAGCCTATTACCGTGACTGTAAAAAGCCGATTTCCGAGGATTTTTCCCCTAAAAGCGATCCGGATAGTTGGCGATCGGGATTGTTGGAGTTCGGATAATTGGAGTTTTACTGTACTTCGACACCAGCAGCGCCACGTCTTTGACATCCATGACCCTTTTCTGTGAGAGAACCAACATCCAAGTCAATCTTTTGGTGTGAACTTAGGTAGAATGGTCTGTTTAGCCAAGGGCTATGGGTGTATGTAGGTATGTACACAACGCTTCCCAGCGTACACTTTCTCTGTTCAAACAAAACACTCATTCGTTTCGCTCTCATTTGTTTTTGTCGTTGGGTTTGGAGGTGCATCAATATTACGTCATTAGCGCCTGCTTTGATCATACAAAATTTAACAAGGTTATAATTCAGGTTAGTGGTTCACGAGCTTGCTAACATACTTTTAGAGTTTGATAATTATGGCCACTTCTTATATACACAATTGTATCGTTACGAGTCGTTAAAATTATGTTGATTTTAATTATGCTTAAACTCGGTCAACTAAGGAGGAATCGACTCATAGGCACAGGTGAAAATGGCCTGGGATTTGCAGGGCTCTTCGAGTAATCCGGTATTTATGGCATTCAGTTGATATGCTTCGCACTTGAACGTCTGTTCCGCATGAAGTCGTTGCTTTTCTATCTCGCTGAACTCGAAGCGGTTGTGTGTAATTCACGGTGCTAAGAAAATCATTCGCCTGTCTTGGAAATCCTCGAATTCGCGCCGGTAGCTTAATCAATTGAGCTATCAAGGTGTCTTCCTTCATCGTTGCTTTCACGGAGGCCTTAAAGAAGGAAGGTGCTATTACTGTGACTAAAATCTCATGAAGTATCGTGTTCTTGCGCATGGCGCCATTGTTCACGGGGTGAAAGCCACTTTTTAATCACATGGGCACATTTTAGACGTTTTCCCAAGCAGTGAAACCTGAACGGCAGTCTTCCGCTCGGGGTAGGTGGAATCTGTGAAACTTCCAGTTAAAAATGCCGTTCAAAAATAAATTAAAATGGCAAGTAATGTTTTAAATGATAACCGCATCATTGTTCGACTTTGAATTCATTGTGCTTTTACTTTTCGAGTTTCAACTGCCAAATTGCACCGCCCACAATTTCTGGAGATGTAAGCATTTGGCCAGACTGGTGACTGAAAATATTTCGATATTTTTTTGAGGGATAAGAAGATTTAAAAATATTTCTCTTGGATTTGACGTCATTTGCTGGGTGGAAATGTCTTTTTCCATTGTTTCCATTTTTAGAAATGCTTTTTCCGTTGCCTTGCACCTGGTCAGTGTTTTTACAACATTTAGGATATGAATGGACGATGGGTACTTAACTTTAAAACGTCATACAACTAACGCGATCGGTTAAAGAAACTGTAATCTCCTTGCTGTTTGAAGTTGCTTCAGGCTTGATTTATTCGGAAAGCCAATGCTCCGTCACATTGATTGAAATCACCGGCTGGAATAGTGAAAAATTCCCGGGTGGGTGATTAAAATTGGGTCATTATCGTTATCAGGCCTCTGTGATATTCAAAGAATAAGAGTATTTTTGATAGAGTAAGAAGATGGATCATAAACGGACTTTATCTGAGAGAACTTAAAATAAAAGCTTTGCGATTCCACTGACGGTAATTTGTGTTGGTTCGACTAGTTTCGCTACGCATTCTCATCGTTCGGAAGTAACCCATGTTGTTTACAGAAGGTCATGCCCTGAAAGTGGAAGGTTGTAGAGAGGTTGTTTCCTGCAGATGCTACAGAGTAGCGAAAGTAGTTGGAACATTAAGAACTACATTCCGTTTAATCACAGTTTTATTTTGAATTTCTCTTAGTTTTGCAGCGGAATTAACCAAACCCTTGGTGTTGACCATCGCTCACATCGGATTTCGAACTGATTATTATTGTTTCATTTCTTACAGGGGTGATATTCTGTGATTTTTGTTGCTCGTCGACAAACGTTAATTGTCCCCCATTTACATTGGCGAGTCATATTCTTCATGTTTCTCGACGATCGACACTAATTGGAGACTTCCTTAGCGTCAATTATACGACGTTGGTTGCTTATTTCACGCAAAACCGCTTGCTCAGATCACCAAAACTGTCGACTGTTGAGGTGTCAGAAGATGAGGTGTACAGACTCGCTAATGCCGATAAAGAGCTACGGCGCATCGTTGTCAATCTGTATTTGGGTTGGTTATTTAGGGTGCCACCGTGCGACTTAAGTCGTGTGCATTCATGGTCATTCGCAAAAAAAATCAATAATGAGGACAAGTTTCGAAACTAGGCAGGATCATTTGGGAATGTGAAAGGATTTAGAGAAACTCGGCGTCGACATTAGCCTCCTCGCAACGGAATACGTAAAGGGATCCCATCCGAAATTAGGACATCCGCTGACAATCTATGCTGATGCACACCAGAAGAGTAATGCACTTTGAAGTGATCCCAAGTGTAACACCTAAATATAGATCGGAGTTTCACTGAAAAATCTCCTCGACTATTGGGATTCGAACTGGGATTGGAAGCCACCGCACGTTGTGTATTCTTCCCGTACTCTTAGCTCAGGTCAATGCCAAATTTCCCGGGAAATGTCAATCCATAAACACCAGAACTCTTTGAAAAATCACCCTGCAAATTTGAATAATGATCAATGTAAGCGCTGCCTTGAAATTTTGCTTTGTTTTCACAAACCTTGAAGCATTGCTGCATTTTCCATTCAGTGGAACAATACCAGTGTAGTAATTACTTCGTGTGTATTTTTCTCTGTCGTGAAAACCTTTACCATCAGCAATTCTTATAAATTTTCCCAATAGAGATATACGTCCTAAAAATTCTACGCTTTCTACGAGAGATCCTTAAAATTCTACGCATTTTTTCCCGCATTATGGGAATCGTCATACGTCAGTGTGTCAATTTATATGCAATATTTTACATAATTCTTTCTGCTAATATTTTTCACTGAAAACACTCCTGGGAATATCATCCATCAAAACCGAAATTGCTTCCACAACGCTCTACTTTGCCGGCCTTATCATTCCTTCGACCGTTGTAAGTGAACCAGAATGAGCCATGCAATGTGGTAAACAAAAGAGAAATGAAAACATGAACCTCACCCCGACTGGTAAACGGTCTGTAGTTCTCCTTATCAGCCTTAATGCGGCTTGTCTCTACAAGGGCCTTGGGAATGTCCGGTGCAAATTAGGGAGTGTGCTGAGGAAAGCAAACGTTCACATCACATATGTCAATGTGGGCATTGACAAGTATTTCACAACTTGCTGTAATAAATACATGAGATTAGAGAAACCTTAATCTTGGTGAGAATACTAAAAAACGGAGAAATGTGTCAGTGTGGGCATAGAAATGTATTTCACAGTTCGCTGTTACTGAAGCATGAGATTAGAGAAACCTCGGACAGTGATAACGTAAAAAAAAACTAGAGTGCTTTTCACCATTCTCAAGCAAGTGTCTATTTCGCTTGAAAAAAAGTCCCAAGGTACTCCAAACGAAGGAAGCATCTTCTTTCGTTTTAATTTGGTTGCTTCTTGAAAGCAGTCTCAAATTTCATCTAAAATTTCGTCTCAGGAAGAGCCGCAATGCACTTTGTATTACCATACATCCTTTTTAATACCAAGCCTGTCAAGGCCACAAGGAGATAACTGCTTTCTTTTGAAAGAGATCCATTGTAAACCATGCCGCTCATCTCTTTAGAATGGGCTATGGAAATATCACACTTGGCCGACCAAGATAATCTGCTGAGGTAAACAAAAGAGAAATGAAAGCATCAGCCTCACCCTGACTTCGAAACCATCTGTAGCTATCCTTACTTGCCGTAATGACGCTTGTCTCTACAAGGGCCTAGTGAGAGGCAGGTGCGGGCTAGGGAGTGTGCTCAGGAAAGCAAATGTTCACAGCACATAGTTTTATCGGAACAGTAACTCCTCCTGCCTGCATTCCTCCCAATAGAAGTATGATTCCTCTGAGCGCAATTCTGGAAATTTTGGGACGAAAAAAGTCTGTCCATCTCAGGAGGAATTAAAAATGATGGATGTGACAAGTCGATATATTTAATAAAAATAGCTACATTTTCTAATACTTTGCTTAAAATTAGGCAACGAAATTTATTATTTTCTTGTACTAGAGTAATTTTGACAATTTACTTGTCGAATCCAACCGCGCATTTTAAATTTAGCGTGTTGAGTATATTCGAAGAAGGAATGACGGCGGTATTGCATTGACGGGTGAAGTGGTTGGTGTCAGATTACTAAATTGAAGGGTTTGTTGACATGCAGAACTTGATTTTTGAAAACTATAAGATACTCAGCGAAGGTTATTGATGAACATATGTGTTTATTTTTTACACGAGCCCCTTGTATTTTGTCAAGATCATTCAGAATAATCCATGTCAAAGACCGCTTTTGATTATATTTCATGTTATAATCCAATTTCTTGTGGAAAGGGTAACACTTTTTTACAGCATACTAGGTTCTGTTGCATTTCATCACCTACGGAACTATTCCGAGGACGATGATACCGTCCAAGTCAGAGATAGGATTCAAGCACGTCACGCTCGTGCTTTCAGTTGGGTAGCAACGTTCGGGATAACAAACCCGGTAATGTCATTCCACTTCCTCGACTGTGAGCCACGCATGATCTTCCTCGTCATAGAATGAGAATGGCTGTATCACCTGCAATCGACCGAGATTTATATTTTATTGCGTTTTAGGTACAATGCGTTTATGTTGATAAAGAAACGTAATGAGTACACATTTTTACAGAATGAGTACTCATTCTGTAAAATCTTTATGAGGCTTACAATCACGCTCTCAGAACCAGTGCTATGTACATATGAATAATTTTTGCTATCGTTCGGTTGGCATAAATGTGGCCAAATTTATCGCAACGTTATTTATCTCCTAAATGGAATTAAGTGTAAGTTACTAAGATATTGGGAGTACTTAATTGCTGTCGTAATAAAGTAATTCGGATGATCGTTTTATATTTTCCTATTTTATCACATTCTTCCGAGACTTTCAAGAGTCTCGTGGCGTTGCTCTCGCCTTGCCAACAAGTGGTCTCGTGTTGAGTTTTCGTCGTCTTTCTCATGTTGCGGTAATACTAAAAGATTTAAGTTTAAAAAAAATTACATTTCACACTTTATTCATATTCATTCACAGTCATTATGCAGTTTGAAAGCCTCTTGGCCTAGAAAATAGTAGAATAGAGATGTTTTGACAATGCTGGCTCAAGATGTTATATATCAAAAAGTTAAATTATTTTTTTAAATATTTGCCCAAATTGTGTGGAATTTTAGTTTATTTGTGCTTCCTTGCTAAAAAATCCTTCACTTTTTTCTGTAATTGCCATCTAACCAGAGTCATTGGGTTGGCTTCACTATATATCGACTGAAATTAAAAATATGGTTTTAAATACTGTTTGTCCTTTTGTAAGAGTTGAGCAATTATTTCACTTTCTCACAAGAACAAATATGTTCTTCTGTGAAAAGTGACTACCCACGTTCAATATGATGTCTCTAGGCAGTTGAAATCAGCTCCTAAGTTTCTTTTAATAAAGTAGAAAAGTTTATTTGGAAATTTCAGCTGGTAGTTACTCTTTTCACAAAAGTTCCTCCTCAAGCGTGATTATATTATTTCTCCGTGTACGCTATCGTCCGGTTCCTAGTTCTCTTTGCAAAGAAATGCTAAGGTATGTTTGCAAACAATGAAAGCAACACAATATTGAGGTTTCATCCGTTCAGTTGGTGTGATAGAGCTGCTATCAGTTTTTCTGAACAAGCATCTATTAGTTACGGAAAGAGATTACTTGATGAGCTAAGAGTACTCAATAAATTCACATCTCACGAGTCTCTGGGTGAAACGATGGAAGTTATCCATACTGCATCCAAGAACTGACAGAAACAGCAAAATAAGTGGTATTCTGTCGAGCGGACGGGTGAAATATTCCTTCGTCCCACGCTCTATCAATTATCAATAGCTATAATAAAAACAGCAAGCCACTAAGACACTCTTACTTGCTGTCCTTTCCCACTTCCAATATACTTCGCAATGGCTGCTGTCCTAATATCACGTGCACCATGCCCTTGTGGTGGCTCGGACGGTAGTATCCATATGTAGATATAGATATGTAATCCTCTGACTGTAGTTTTATTGATCACGTATATTTTTGTAAAGCTTTATTTTCGCAAATATGTAACCTGTATTCTTTTTTTACTTTATAGGTGGAGTGCAGAGGAATAGGAATCTCAATGGAAAAGGAACGAAAGAGGAGTTCCTAGGAATGACTGTTAGGTACGTACAACTTTTAAAGGTGAAGCCAGTGAAGGAGGAGTGGTTTTTGCTTCTTCAACTTCGAGGAGATTATGACGTGGATAATATTAAAATGATCGCTCTGTTTAAGATACGAGATTTCTACCTGTTGACTGTGCTGTGTCCATTCTCAGTCATTCACGTCCATCCTTTGGTGAATGTGTCTGATCCTGTGGGATTCATAGTTTGAGATTCGTGATAGGGTGTCTGAATTGAGTTTCCCTCCAATGCACATTCTTAAAGAATTTTGGGCACCATGATTTTTAAATCATTAGGAGTGTAAATGAAACGGTAATAATGAGTCCAATTAGGACGTTATTTTAAACCGCCATAGATACAGGAGTAGATGCTCCCTCCGTCAGAACGCATTAATTTTCCTTGTGGTCAGTAACCTGAGTCTCGTTTGATCCTTATTTGCTGGCTTCTTTTCGTGCTGTTGTAACACTTTCATTGTTTAATAAAATGATAAACACCATCTGTTGTACAACTTACCTCGTATAAAAATATGATATAAAAGATATTAGGCTGGCGAATGATAAATAAGAAAGAAAATAGACCTAAACTTTTTTCTGAGTTTTTTCTTGACTCTGTTGTGGTTGTACCCGTCTACCTTTTGAGGTCCAACCGTCTCCTCCGGCTTACGAACTTCCTTATGTCACTCTCTTTGTCTCATCATAAACTCTTCGTAAGGTCGCTGGACCACCAAAGATTTGATGATTTGGCGCGAAAATCATATCCATATTCGCTATCTTCTATAGATCTCAGTGTAAATATTCGATTTGTTATCACTCATCGATTATTAATCGGCTCGCACAAGTCGTCACTGCTTTAAGAGATAATAATATTTCCCTAATATTTATAAAATAGTTTAATTTTTTCCAGAAGTTACGAGATGAAATAACACCTTCATCGCGGCACCTTCATTATTACCAAGACTTGAATTATAATGCGATCCGTATAAGCCAATTGAATGTTTCTGTCGAAGCTATCCTGTTAAAGTGTCAATTAGAGGCCTCAGAAATTGTATTTAATGGGTTTACATCGGAGTATGCAATCGAAATTTGCTGAAAAAACATTCAATTTTCCGTCTCTTGCTAAATTGCGTAGCATGCGTTTTACATGCATAGTGTAAGCGAATGAAACATCTTGAAGCATATACTTGATACCCGTCTACCCCGGCTTACGAGCTTTTCCCGAGCACCCAAGTGTTCTAGCTTTTCCTGTCTACCCTGGGCTTTCGAGCTCTTTCCTTCTACCCTGGGCTTTCGAGCTCTTTCCGTCTACCCTGGCCTTCGAGCTCTTCCCGTCTACCCTGGGCTTCCGAGCTTTTTCTGTCCACCCTGGGTTTTCGAGTCCTTCCCATCTACCCTGGGCTTTCGAGCTCCTCCCGTCTACCCTGGGCTTTTGAGCTCTTCCCGTCTGCCTTATGCTTCCCAGCTCTTCCCTTCTATCCAGGCTATTGAGCTTCAAACAGGGCACCCAGTGTTTTATTCGAGCTCGCGGCCCGAGCACCGAGAAGATGTAGCCATTGCTCTGATTTGACCGCGCTGGGAGCGGTCACTGAAGTGTCACCGTGGGGGGTCCGTGGCGTGGCCAGCTCTCCGCCGGGGGGTGAAGCTGGGTTGATCAAGTGAGGGTCGGCGGGCGATCCAGGCTCTGCGCCTCATTGTGGGTGGTTGTTTCAAGAGGAGAGCGGAGGGCTTACATCCGGGGAGCGCGGCCGGTGATGCGACCTTGGGCCCACAAAGATGCGCACTCGGATCAAGTCGAAACAAAGGCGGGCCAAATTTATATCATCGTCCTCTCGGCCGTAATAACAGGTTGGGAGTACGTGAGATCCTAATGTTCTGGAGTCCATGTGGCTACAGGTTGTAACTCCGTTGGACTCTAGTTCTACCGTGGTAATTTACTGGCGTAAAGACCATGTTGTGACTTGGAGACCTGCACAGTATGAGCGTATCACTAATAGTAGTGGTGCATGTATTTTAATTTAACGCGCTACGACGGCTAAGGTCATTTGATACTTTCTGCCTGCCTCCTGTAGACGGGCTACAGCACGCCGTCCGAATTGTAGGATCATCCCTCCCAATCCAAATTAATAACTAGCTTACAACAGTACTGAAGGATGATAAATGTTAATTTCCTTTTTAAACAAATGAATGGATTGATTGAACCATTATTGCGAGAATGGTGAATTATAGTTTATCACTCTGGTGTTTGCATATATTTTTTTTGCTTTTGCAGCAACATTTCTTTCGTCCTAGGCATTTTTATGAGAGAGACAGGAGTTTCGTCTAAAACATTTTGCTGGAGACTCAATTTTGGCTAATTTAGTGATGATTTACATTTTTCAGCGCACTCTCTATCGCTTAAATTTGACCAATGGTCAGTTGTGTAGTCTTTTTGGAATACTAGGACCTTCCAGGCCTACAACATATTTTTTCGAAAAAGTTTACAATCTGGATTTTCCTTTGAAATGTTCAATTCTAGACCCCTTATTATCCACACAACTTTAAATTCTATTCCGCATGCGTCAATTCAGTGATAAATATCTCTACGCGACACATGCTAATTGTAAGTATGAAAGCACCAATTACTTCAATGTGCCCACATTAAGTTTGATAGACTGCCTGTCGGCAGTCAGTTTGATAGAGACTTGAAGATGACATAAAGTGTTGAAACCCGGGTCGTGAATAAAAAAGTAACAAGTGAAATTCGCAAAGTTTGTTCCTTTTCCATCACGGAGAAATTTCACTAAGTTACCCCTGACATTGTTCGTTTTGTTAAGTTTGATAGAGTCATAATGCGGATCAATTTCAGATTTATTTTTTTTATTTGCACCCTAAGCATTAGTGTGGTGAATAATCTATAAGAGAATCGCGGCCCAATTTTTTTTCGAAACATAACAGGCAAGGTCACCTTTTTTTCTAAATCCGAAAATATTTTATAAGGTTAAAGGTAATTATTATATTATAGTCAGTCGAGTATGTTTGAAATGCCTTGGTAATTATCCCTTTTTTGTATGCACTGTTACCACTAGTGTCAGGCCATCTTGTCAGCAAGATCCCTGGGCAGTTTCTACGCATTTCCATCGCCGGTTTCGGCAGAAATATCTTCATTCGTAGCTAGTTGTAGAAAGTTATATTTTAATTTTTCTCAGCTAATGCTTTACAAAGCTGTTGGGCTATCTGATGAGCCAATTAATTTCCCGTCTACCTGCCTCTGTCCTATGGTACAGTGTATAGTATAAGAGAAAAAATTGCTCAAGTCCCACATCTCCACCAGCAAGGCAATTTCCGAAACTCGTTACTGAAAATCGTCAAGGAATTTCAACAGAAAATTTATCAGCTAATCATCGATAATTAGCTATGCATCAGTAAATTTATTTTACCTTGACTCGAAGCCACTATTGTGGCATTTTACCTCGGGATGAGTTTAATTTAGCTGAATGCAATGGAATAATCAATTCTTTCAAAACAATATCACTATCCCATAGTGCGACTTAAAATTTAATTTTTATTAAAAAAGGAGACAGTTATTGAAATTTCATTAAATTCCGAAACATACCCTGGTGATATTTAGGTGAACGTTCTTCGACGGCCATAAAGGTCACTTTGCACTCACTGTTTGCCTCTTGCTGAGAGGGGCAACGGCACTCGGAGGAATTGGAGGATCACCCCTTCAAATTAGAGCCGAGCTCAGCAATGCTTAAGGTCTGTGTCTGAGCGGGAACCGGTATTTTCATTGTAACAGGCCGTTACCGGAGACAAGGAATTTAGTTTAGGACCTGTAAATGTTTTAGGGACACTTCATGACGATTGTACCTGACGGATGCTTCTTTATTCACGTAAAAAATCTAAGAGTAATAATGGACAGGAACTTAAATTGGAATGCACACTGCCTAAATATGAGGAGTAAAAGCTATAAAACTCTTCACCAATTGTTCAAATCCAAGAACCAGTTGCCTACAAACTTAGGAAAAACAATCGTAAATGCGATTATTTTCCCACATTTTGATTACTGTTGCGGTGTACTAAGCAATATCAACGAAGAAACAAATAATAAGCTCCAGATTACTATGAATGCTATTGTGAGATAGATTTGTATGTGATCTGAAATGGTGGGATCATGTTACTGATTCATACAAGATACTAAAATGGCTTAAAGTTAGAGAAAGACGCCTTTATTTATCTATTCTCTCCGCCTTCAAAATTTTCAAGTCAACCTGTCCTCCATACCTGTTTGAATCCATACCTATTTAAAAAAAACATCCAAAAATGCTTTAAAAGATCCCATAATTTAGACCTACAGATCCCACAGTACAAAATTGTAATTTACCATAAATCTTACATCGCCACTGTAGCAAGAAATTGGAATACTCTCCCAACAGATATAAAAACATGTAATTTTGTACCCTGCTTTAAAAGGAAATTATTTCAATCCATAATCACGAAAAGATGTTAAGGGAGAAAGTGAAAATGGAAAAGATTGTTGTAACACTGTGATCAATTTTAATTTTTTTGTGAAAACCCTTTCTTGTATATTTTTGTGTAAACACTGTCTTATAAGCATTGTTATATTTTTTTAATTATTTTTTGCATAAATGATAATTAATGTACTAAGGTGTCTGAAAGACCGATAAGGGTCTTCGACAATAAACGTTTTATTTATTTATTTAATCCTTACTCTTAATTTGTGGGACTGAGAAAATGGTGAAGATTAGAGAGGTTCGTTGCAGATAGGCTTAAGAATTATTTTTCCCGCAAACCATTCATAACTGTGCGCGAGTGCAGATCGAGACGCTAATCTGCCAAAACACAAGACGGAATTATATTAAAAACAGAAATTTTTTAGAACAGAGTAACATTTGTAGAGGTGAAAATGCATCCGAAGGTAAAATATACCGAGTTTTTTTTGCGCTTATTAGACTGGTTGGATGCGTCATTACTAATGAAGATTCATAAATTCACTACTTAATACTAGTCATCATCGTCTTGATTCGTTTGCGTTTCCACCTTCAACCGGTAATACTTCTCTTTTTCGGGTATTTTCCTCGTCAGCATATCGTGCACTTCCGTTGCCGGCGATACGGATTGGTCTAAAACCAGAAACAGCTAAGGAAATGAACATCATTCATCGCCGTCCTCAAAATTGTTCTTTGAATGCTGCTTCCGGAACCTCTGCAAAACTGTGTCTGCGTTCTAGGGTCACCTTTTCAGCTTTAATGACTTCAGTTTGATCAGCTTGTTCCCAAGTTGATGGAATTGAAGCAGTTGGGCCCGATTCTAGATGAACGAGTATCGCTTTCACTAATACATAATTGTGAATGAAAAATACACATTTTAACCATATAACCTGTTTTTTTAATGGATTCGTGATAGAAGGAATATTAAAAATATTACTCTTTGATTTTTAAAGTTTGATTCCCAAAACATATTAGAGAGCATAAAAACTGATTTTTCGAAACTAATGGTCGTTTAAACGTGTGAAACGGTATCATAATTTAAAAAAACTAGATGAGAAAAATTAGTATTAATGCCAATTATTGCTTGACAAATTTTCAGAATAATTTCGATTGGCATAACATTGAATATAGGCATGAAATTGAATATAGAGGAAAAACCATGAACCCTTCACTGGACAATCCGTTATCAAATATATATTTTCAACCATAGTGAACCATAACTATCGTGGCGATGTTATTTCACGCAAAATGTGCATCGAAAATGTTTTCAGTCGTAGTAATTGCGCAGTCTTCTTTACCAGTTATAAAAAATAAATGGCATGTTCATATTAATCACGCTAACTTCAAATCATTCTGTTGGCATATCTAGCACTATTTTGCTACTACAAGAGGGAGGCTGTCAAACGTGTTCAGGATATTTTTGCCGATAATAATTTGCTGAAGACCGGACTGAATATTTCTCATTGCGGCAACATTTCAGGGTAACATCATTTTTCAGCTTCTTCATTCCACTCGCATGTTGATGACAGTTTCTGGGACGGAGGTGGTAGTTTTGCGGGGAGAGGGTTTGCTAAATTCCAGGGGTATGTGGGGTATGGAATTCCTTAAGATTATAATTTTTTTCTATTTTCCCAGGAAAAACGGGGGAGGCTGTCCCCTTGCATACCCCCCTTAAAATGGGCCCCTGGACAGCTTAAAGGTGAAATAAGAAATTTACCTCGATTGATGGTGCCCCCCTTTGCACGTCATTCGTAATCATTGGTATAAGTTAACTGAAATTTAACCGGTGTATCATGTACACTATTCAACCTTATAGACTAAACTTTCCGTATTCCGCATTCAATGCAAAAATGCATTTACCGACAAAACCGCGGATTGCGTGCTTTACCGACTTACATTGGGCTGTGGGAGTAATAACAGCCATGAATTCCCAGCTTGTGGTGGGCGAGAATACGTCTTTACCTTGTGACTGGGGCAGCGGCGGTGTGTTGGCTTGGGGCAATGCCCCAATCAAGGTACCGCACTCCGTACAACTGTTTCGCCCATCTTCTCATAAAAAAACATTAAATGATATTCTTAAAGCTTTCAATCACAGAAATAAAGACACGACATATGTATTCTTGTTCCCATTGACGGAATTAATTATGGCATTCTAAGTACCACGTCAGGCGAGGCAAATGCTTTGACCCGGTTATTGAGTGTGATATTCTCGAAAGAATCTTTGAGCAAGCCTGTTGTACGATCAGCTTATAACCATAACTTTGTAGGACCCCAAAAGTGGCAAGGGGAAATGATTTAACCCTACTTACCCTGGCTGATTCAATTTTCAGCAGGCCTTATGACCTTGGTTAGTTGAGAACGCTACCCTCAACTGCCGTACAAACCTTGTGTTTTTTTTCTACGTCCTAGATTAATTCTCACTATGACTAAGTTGTTGAATAATGACGTTACTCTTTTCTATTTTTCCCAAATAGCGCCTCGATATCGTTTCCGAAGTGGTGTGTCATAATGTCACTTTTATACTAGCTCCTTTATCGAAGCGGAATTCATTGTCTATCCTGGTAAAGTGATAGTATAAGATACCTCCATACGAATGCATTGAGCAACTTTTGGGGGACCTTTACGTAAGCTGTGGGTTTGAAAAAGAGAAGTATCAGGCGTGATGTCGCGGAATTTCAACATAATAAAAACAGTAGCAATTTTCCACTGGTAAAATAGATTTATTGCGACCTAGGTTTCGGTGTACTACATAATCATCAGGTAAAGAATTTGGGACGAGTCGTGGTACCAGATCGCCGCCTATCTGTGTTATCACTAGGAGACGCCAGGGAAATGGCAAAAGGGTGAAGTTGAATACTCGGACGGATGTGCAGTGTGATGTGCGTTAATTTTACATGCTAGGCTGCTTATAATTATAGCTAAGCTACCGGGAGATTCAATAATGTACCTATGAAAAAGTGTTCTCATTTTACTATAATCAATTTTAACATCTCTTTTCGTGACTCGAAATCAGTACGGGGAATTCAGGAACGTGGGTTATCGCAAACTCTTTTTCTTATTTACATTTATTTGAATCTGGAAAATTAAGCTTTTTTGGCATTAATGTATTTTATTAAGATATTCTTTCAATTGTATACCCAAATGAAACACAAAATTTTGGCTGAACCAGAATTAATTTCATAAAACGTTTTTTGCTAAAAAAAACATTTGACATGAATATTTGAGAATGTGAACTTTGCGTACGGATAGATTTGTAAAATAACACATGTTCTCAATTAGCATGCCTCTCCCCGATAAATAATTTCGCGCGATGAAGCCTGACTTTTGGCGTTGTTCGTTGGAACTCTGACGTCACGTGCAGCACAGTTAAATTTGGGTTAGTTTCTAAATATCCACTCCAAATTATTTCGTAAGTGTATGTAGTAGTGGCCAATAAATCTAATGGAAGAAAAAAACACCAATTAGTTCAAAGAATGCATAACTCTGGCCTATCCCTAGTGCAAATTTCGCTATCGTTCCTGCATCACTCTATTGACTTTCCTCTCTAGTCTTTGGCGGTCGTGTCAGCATCTTGCATGCTCATTTCGGGAGTGAAATTGCTGTTCTCAAAAATGGCCTGACCGTGGTGAAGAAGTGGAGGTGTTCTCGCCGTCCGGAGTGGGACACGTCCATTTCTCTCGTAACGAGTTTCAGGTCGTGCTCTCATTTCGGGCATGCGGCCAAAAGAGTTGCAACGCACCGCTGCTGAGAGAGGGAGAGGTGATGGACTTGCAGGACTCTTTAAGCTTTCCCTTCCCTACCCCAAACACTGTAACAACATCAACAGTCACCAATCCAAAGATTGGTTTGCTGCAACTCTTCACTCCGCACAGCTGACCGTTTTATTTATGACAAATTCAACAGATTCAGTCACAGGCACACATTCAGTTTTATTTATTTCTTCATTTCAACGTCCCTCATAATTTGCCTGATGTCTTCAGCCCTTGGTATTCCCCCTAAATCCTACTCCATTCATTTCTCCTTCTGCTCACACTGCAAGGTACAACGAATTGTCAGAGAGTGAAAAAAAATTAAAACTAGGTACCCTTTATACTTTTGAATCAGTTTACCATTTACTCGGGTAAACTGCAGCGTTAATAATACTTTTCAATTCGAATATTTGTACTTCAACGTAGCAAGCAGAATTCTGTAGGCGTCTAGGCATTGACTAAGAGGGTGCTTTGACGGCCAGCGGTCACAAAGGATTTTGTTTTAAGTTAAAAATGCTTCATTTACGGTCATCGAATCGAAAATTGCTTTGCTGTAGCTCTCCGATAGGCTAAACGTTACATTCTCTAGTGGGCTTTCATTTTAACGTCTCTCAAATTTTCCTGGTGTATTTTTTGGCCTTTCTCAGTAATTCTTTACCATCATTTCTCCTTCCATTGTAATTTTCAAGGGCTGTGTTGTCTCAGAATGCTGGCAATAAGTTTGCCTCATCCTCTACGCAGCGTTTACAATATCATCTTGTCTCTCGAGCTCATCGTTGGACTTCTTTGTTGACGTTTTTTCCCCCTCCATTTTATGCTCATCATTCTTCTATAAAACTTTTTTTTTATTTTTTTTTCAAATCGGCTTTGTTCTGCTTATTTTGTTGTCCAAGCTTCACTGCCACATAAGAGTGTTCTCCATTAATATATTTTTATAAGCGCTTCCCTAAATCATTTCTTGTGTTGCTAGCTGTTAGAGGAGTCTTTTGAAAGGTCCTCTTTTCTCGGGCTCTTCTGATCACTGTCTTTTTTACTTCTTCCATCTCTCGGCAAACACCCCGGTAGAATTGAAAAGTTTTGAAATAGTTAATTAATGTCTGTGTTGCAGACCGAAAGGTAAGGTATAAGGATGGGGATTGAAGAGAGGGACAAATGGAAGAGGAAAGGCCTGCGCTGGCGTTGGTCAATTCGTGATGAAAGACAAAATGAGGACCGCGGATTACGTATCAACCAATGGACGCAGTGTCCTCTCACTCATTCTGATTTGTATTAGCGTAAAAATTGAGTGAATGTCAATTGGAGGACGGTCATCCTTCCACTTTCCTCGTAGTTGTAATAATTAGGGAGGCGGCTAACAGCAGAGGCCATTTGTGCCGTTGAAGACAATTACGTGGGGTGCGATGTGGGGAATGGAGTAAGAGTGAAGACAAACCCGGTGATTGAAGTAGTATTCCAGGCATCCCAACAGCCCGAACCGTTAGGTTCATCTTTTTGTCCAATTTCTCCTTGTAGAGAAATCTGATGCGTAACTGTAAAAGGTCTTTCATTGAAGATTGGCCGGGATAACCTCGGAGACAACTTTAACGAAGATGCGTAGCTTTGAGAACGGTAACATATTCTGTTAAGGGAGAATTTTTAAACGCTGATATGCCATTGGTTTATGCTCGATTGGTGAAAATCTTAATCTTTGTGGAAAGCGTATGTCGTTTTGTCTGAATATAAGTCGATATTTTTTTTTATTTTATCCTGATTCCATCATCCATGCCTTTATATTCATGCTGTTAAATATCGATGTAATCTAACAAACTATAATAGATATAAGTAACTCTAATCTAGGTTTCTAAAAATTATTTAAGTATTTTTCTTAACGTAATTGCATTTCGTACTTACATATTATCTAAAATGCATAATTAAGGTAAATTTCTATTTTAAGTATTACAATAGTTTAGTCTCATAATATCTCTTTGACTTGGTGTTTTTCCAAATTTGGCTGAAATTTTCTTGCAGAGGTCGTCTTTAATATGAGCCAACACGGTGCTTCGTAGCGCTTTTTTGAAACCATTCCGTAAGGTCGGGCCAGTTTTTTTACATTCTGGTTCCTTCAATCTCCCCGAGAAATGCGAGTTTGGTGTTGGAGTTTTCAGCTAGGGAAGTGATTACGCCGGGTTGGAGGCTTCCTCTCACTTCGAGGTTATACATCTACATACTACGCTGTGAGGCGTCACATGGGAGTGTGGCAGGGGGTGTTAGTGCACCAGACGCGTAAAGGTGTAAACGAGAATGTTTTAGGGAGTTAAAAAGGTGAAGTGTATTTCGGCAGTGTTTCCAGTGGATCTCAGTTTTTATTATCGTCACTTATTGTGCGTGGGACGAACGACTTTTGGACATATATGCTCGGCAATGTGTTTCCCTTTTTTTATCTTTCCTGTCGGACCTAGAGATGTAGTGTAGATGATATTCTCTGTGTCACACTGAAACACACTTGTTCTAAATTTTTCAAGCAATCGAAGGCTAGGCTTGTAGTCTCCGAATCTCTAGTGGTTCCCAATGTAACCCCTCTATAAGCACACAACCACTCTTTGTTCGCTCGTAATTGCATGTTCCCATTTTTCAGGGTTAGAATTCAACAGTTATCTTAAAATGCGGTAGCTAATTTTCTCCGCCAGAACAACCGTTTTTGGGGCCAACGATGGAATCTTGAACCTTTGTGTGTTTTTCGGAAACATTCATGACATACTTCTCTTGATGGTTGCTCGTGTTATGTGGAAATAATACATTCTACTACTCACTCGTGATTTTTTATTAAAGTTACGCGTCGTGCCAAATATCAAGGCATTTAACCAAAGAATGTTATTGATTTTTCTGTAAGAGTTGGGGCATAAAACTTTTGTATATGTATCTATGTCATGTTGAAAATAACATTTCTCTCAAAGTGACTTGCATTGCAGATAATCATAACTATGAATACGTGGTAAGAATTAAACAAAAAAAATTGCCAAGTAAAAATGTCTGTCTGTTGATTATGCTTATTTTAATTTCAGTTTCTATTTTGCATTCACACCGTCATTAACGCCAATATGCACCATGTCTGCAATTCAATAATGAAGGCTGAAGGTGAGATAAGCGCACAAGCTAAGAACAGAAAAATTTTTAAATTTGATTGTAGATAGCCAAGTGAATTATAACCAACGCTGATATCCTAGTTAAATCTGAGGTTAATAATTTACTATGGCGTTTAAAAGGAGAATAAACCGGTGGTGAGTTAAAATCTAAAATCTTTTCTTCAGTATTAGTGAGTGTATCTGTAAATCACGTTTCATCATCCTCAAATACGTGCTCGAAATGAGCTAAGGTGTCATAACTGGATAAAAAAATTATTCCGATAGCTTCCTACAATTCGGCGTGATTCACCTGCCGATTTCTTGGAGTATCACGGATACGGATGATTTTAACGCTTTTCCGGTGCTAACTGGGAAATATCCATTGTCGGTGATCGAAAAGTTGTTCGCTTTAAATTAAATTTCTACGTAAGCTGTCAATTTCAGCGTTATCTGCGTCATTTAATGGCAAAGACAGAAGTGCGTGAAGAGCTGCAGCAAAAAAATATTCGGATTTATGACTGCTGATGATGAAATTTGTTGAAATTGGTTTGATGCCGGTAGATATGCATGAAAAACCCAGCGTTTCGTCTCAAACAATGGACGTGGACAGTTTCCGCAAAGTAGCACCTGAGTCAGTGAAGTGTATATGTTGTGTGACTTGCGGTTACCGCTATGAATAAGTGAGAATGTGACTCACAGCATGCACCTTAGGCTTTGAGTTCTTTGAGTTTGCCTCCGGCGAAGTGAGACGAGTTGGCAGCCGTGTGTGATTTCCGTTTCATGATCGGGATGTGGGGATATTTCTCCCTTTCCACCACGTGACTGCACCCAAAAAAATATGTATTTCCTCGAACACACCATAGTTGACATCTTGCATTTTTTAACCATCGTGCTAAATATGCATGGGTGTACAGAATGCTAGTCAATAGTGGATCACATCGTATATTCTGTCACACGTAGTGTTGCCGCGAGGTGAGACGACACTTTGGCCAGCCTCGTCTCAGCCTAGTTTTCTGAACTCGGGTCTCGTCTTTAGCCTCGCCTTGTGAACCTCAATCTCGTGTCGCGCTTGAGTCTCGTCCGAGACTCATCTCGTTTCGTTTTCAAAAGAAACAAATTAATACCTCTTTATATAAGAGCAGTTTGTTTTTGTGTTGGGTAGAATTACTTAAAAAATGAATTCTCAATCACGACATGACCTGAGCTTATGGATAAAAATGTTTACAAAATTGAAATTCTACTAGGATAAATAACTATGATATCGATCAATGTTCAATTTAAATATGAAAATTAAATTAAATGAACGTGTAGCGTTAATTAAATGAAACCAGGGAAAGAAATATTCATTTGGGTTGGATACTCCACCAGCTGATTGTTGAGTTGTTGTATATTCAGTCCTGTTCTGGACGTCCCAAAATCTGGTAATTTATTTTCCCGCAACAAGGTTTTAGTCCTTGGGAAGAGAAAAAGTAATAGAAATAAAAATCATGAAATTGTTAGGTATTTAAAAATCAAAAAGTAACTTTGAGATAAAATTTTCATGTTTTTTTTAGCCTTTTTAGATACATATTTTTGATACAAGATTTTGAGATACATAAGCCAATTTTTGATTTTAGGGCTAAATTGCATTGGCTTGCGAGTTCAGGTAAGGCGTAAGTTCTTGTAGAGTAGTCATTAATCACAACGAACGCTGTCCGAAAAAGGTGTTTTTGTAGGAATTGACGTCGGTGCTAGGAAGCCATTTTTCCATTATTTGCACGTATGGAAATTTATTCTTACTAGCCTTTTGACACACCTATGTCTTTGAACACTAATGACCAATCGGTTGAAAATCAACATCCCGTACGCATCCTAGGCTATTAATGTTATTGAGTCAGTAAGCAGTGACGTCTCCGCGATTTGAACTGATGGCTGAAGTACTCAAATTGGGAGCCACCGGAGTTACTATTGGAACATTGCATTCCATATTAAAACTGGTGCAGGATCAAATCACATCAGCGCCCTTTTAAATCAGTGCAATACAACGAAGATTAATCGAAAGATGTGCGCAGGGGAAATGTTTGGCGTCAGTAGGTGTCATTCTGTAGAATCACAATAGTCAACACCGTGTACTGTGTGTATAACTATGAAATTCGTTCAAAATACGTGTTTTTAAAAACACATGCTTTTTATCGTAGAGTAACTACAAACTTAACATTATCCATGTTAGATGCTGTACCTGAATATCAACAAAAAAACAGCAATCGTGGATGCGATTATTGAATTTTCTACTGTCTAGCGCACATCAACTCTGCTTCCAATCTTTTTTGAAGTGCTCTGCCTAGTGCGTAGGGTCTGGAATGAATGTGAAGCAGGTGCATTGTTGAGTTGTGGGGTGAGCAGCTGTGTAGAGATCAGGTTACAATTTGCATGTCATGTCATAGATCTCTTTCCTAAAGGCCGTTTTACACGATGAAAGATATTGTACAAACGAATGTACGTGAGATTGTACGTTTGTCTCAACGAAATTAGAATAGGTTCTATTTCCCGTGCAGGCATTGAGACATTCGCACAAGCGTTCATACAATTTGCCGCTTTACACGATACATTTTGCCTTATGCAAGAGTTCACGGAAGAGTTTGTACAAACAAATGTACCGTGTAAAACGGCCTTAAGAATTGCTCATGAAAGGTCGTTTTCCCACTTTACCACCCGATCTTCATTGGACAGCTTTCCCCCATTCAGCCGGAGTGGGAGGGTGTGGTCAACCTTGGGATTACACGGTGATAAGCATTGGCATTTGTCTCTGCAACTACCAGTTCGATTCTGCTCATAATCACTGGAAGGCTTGTCTACGGATTTTATTCTTTATCTTCTCGTTATTTCAATGTCCCCCTACCTATATAAGAAGATGTCATCAACTTCCGGAAAACAAATCTAAAGCTGTGTCAGAAAAAAGCTGAACCGCCACTTCGGAGTTACCCAAACGTAGTTTTTTAAAATGTCCACCGCACAACACTGCGTTCTCTCAACATGGTATTCGCTTAGACGCCATAACTATCTTCTGAACAATTTATGCTCCACGTGAGAAGAATTATTTCTCAAAGCGCTCATTTGGCACACGTTTTTATTTTTAATGTTTCCTTTAGTAGGCCACAAGAAAAACTAGTGAAAAATAATTCTTAAAAAAACCTTACAGTATTCTCAATGCACTCAACGTAGCGGCATCTTTCCTAGTGATCGTACGTGTGGAGTACTCAGTGCAAAAAACCCTTTACACAATTTGCGTATCCATTGATCCTTTTCATAAAAGGACTATGAAGGCCATATCGTTCGGAGATATAGGCTTTTCTTCTAAAAGAGTGCCACTCAGATATTCCCAATGGTTTGCCCGTAGGAGTGGACTTATTAAACAACGCATATGTTCAGCCAAGGTTATTTGCTCAGGTCAACAAAAGCGAAATGAGAACCAAACCTCGCCTTCAAACTGTCTTAAGTTACCCATCTCAGCCGAAATGTAGCTTTTCGAAAAATGCATTCGTGAAAGAAGTTGCATAGGCAGCCCTATTTGAAGTTATTACGGTTTCTTTAGACGCCAAAGTTCCCCACGTATTCCCTTCCCGGTAACCCTCTCAATGCAAAATCTACAAAATTGGCAACGGAAAAGTTTCTTTTTCTGTAAGTCTGGAACATATTATTAAGGATGCCATATCTTTTAAATTGATTACTTTTTACCAAATACTTACCTCATGAGTAGGCCAATAAACTAAAGCTATTCATGCTTAGAAATAAATGTCGACTAAGAAGCAAATATTGTCTCAATCAATGTATTTGACTAAATTATCAGGGTGCATGGCAGTTGGGCGTATCAGTCGCGATGGGTGTATCAGTTGGGCGTATAAGGAAGCCTTAGCGGAAGTGGTAAAAGTTGTATTTGTAACACACTCAGAGGATATCGCGCTATTACATATACCTGTAAGTACACGAATCAGTGGGATACGAATCACGACCTTTGGTTGGCCCAATAGGAACGCTACGAATTGGATGGCCGAGGCCATCCAATTCGTAGGCCGAGGCCAGTATATTTTAGCATCTTAAATTATTGTTCACAAGAGATGCCCCGAGAAATTGCTAAACAATCTTCTAACTATAAAATTTAGTGGCAAACTATGTAATTTAAAACATGTATAACGATAAAGAACAAAAAAATCAACACAAACTTTTCCTCACGCAGCTCTTGAAGTCACACTCACGATGTACGTACTGGTACTGTTGTTTCTGGGCGAGAAGTTTAATTTAAATTTGGAGAGTAAGTCATTTAGAAAATCTATCACAACATTATTACCAGAAACTCTAAATTTAAATACTTAGATAGGTCCAATGCTAGATATCACGGAAAATTCTTTGCACTGCCAAGGATTGTTTTACTCATCGTTCCTCACCACTTTCTCGCGACACTTTCGAGAGTCTCATGGCGGTGGTCTCGTCTCGATAAGCTACGGTATCGTCTTGTGTCTCGTCTCGAATTTCTGGCCTCGGTCTCGACTCGAGTCTCGTCTCGTTTTCCAGACGAGACTCGAGACGAGAATGTCTTGAGCCTCGCAGAAGAACTAGCCACATGTAACATATTTTTATTGCGTTAAACTTTTAAAACTAGCGTAATTTGACAGCCAACCGCCTTAGTACAATTCGAAGCAGCATTTGTGCAAAGGATTAAGGGAAACCTTTTAGAGAGCTAACCTAAAAGGGTGGGCTGTACCCATATATTCCCCCTGTGAAATATCACAACGAGCAATGTTTGATGTAGCCAGTGATGGGCTATATATTAAGACCACTTCGCGAACTGGTCATTGTGGCATCAAGACGGAGCTTCCCAGCCATGAGCCATAGAGACCGCACCAAATCGCGCATGATAAGTGGTGCTGGGTAGCTGCGGTATAAAAGCGAGAGCTTTCACTGCATAATATCCTCCGCGAATCTTCTAGAAAGAAAGAATTTTAGCGAAACTGGGAAATGTGCATGTGCTTGTTCTGTTTGAATACCGAAACATCTCTTGTTGACCTTAGGTTTGCAGGAAAATGGATGCTGTCCGTTGGCGCAAATACCTCATTCTGCGATTATCAACCTCAAGGACCGTTTGGCGCTGCGGCATAGCTTTCGGCAACCTGCCAAGTGTTTCCGGTTGGTGCCCGCCGCGCTACAGTTATTTTTTCATTTATTTCTTATGCACCATAACAATTTTTCCTTTTCCCATTTCTTCCAGTTTTTCTTGGCTTTACGCCTGACTGAATTTAATTTTCTTTCTCTCATTCGCCAGTTCCCTTATGGCTGTGATGAGAACGGAGTGAATATGTATACCAATTTATGTTTTTCACGTCCCTTGCCTGCACTCACCTCATCTCCAATTTTCTTTGAATGGTGTCCTTAGTGGTAATAACCTACTTCACCTTGATGTATAAATATATTCGCAACTTATTAGTTCGTGGCTACCGTGAGGTTTACCAGGCACCGTTTTTCAGCGGTTAGCGATGGAAATGTACGGGCCTTCGTAATATATTTGCTCTCTTTATTACCTACTGTACTTTCCTGAGTTTTCGCAATGATCTGAAAAAATCGTTAACCTTGGGTTAAGGTTTGTTATAACTTTTCTCATTAAAAGTCCTGAGAGTGTATTATCGAATTCTGCACGCCAGCAGAGGTAGTGTCGCTCTTGGTTGCTCATCTATAAAGTTACTTTAGAATTGGAGTAAAATTGCAGACATATGAACCACTTGCGCTTCTCTCTTTCGGGGTAGGCATAGTCAAATGAGCTTAAATCCCGGAGTTAGACCTAGAAAACTGGCTTCGATTTAAGTAATTTCCCCACACTGTCCTCTCCTTACAAGCCTGGCTGCTTTGCTTTTGCAACATTCATGGACTGCTTTGTACACTCTCTCTTGTTCTCAAGGTGGCTGGAGCGGTAATCGTGGGTTATGGAGTGATCATTTTATAATTTTTTTAAAGTAAGCTGACAAAAAATTCTTGGTACACATTTAATTTCAGTGCTTCTGTATATGGGGTGTAACTCACCATGCATGCAGTAATGGAAATGATACGAGAATTATATGGAAATTATATTGAAATATGTTTTTTTTCGAATACTGGACTCGGCGTGACACTTTAATAGTTGCAAGAAACAAATATAATAACAATAAATGCATTATTTCGCGTTTAGAAGAAAATTTGTAGAAATTTATTCGAAATATTAAAAAATATATGTCATGTACCATGCGGCTACGTGTTATGACTGCAATTGAATTGCCAAAAAATCCAAACGGTATGATGCAATGTTTTCACTTTTATCTATAGATATCGCTTATGAGAGCACAATGTAACTGACGGATAATTTCAGGATGAAGTTTCATAGATTTTGCTTATCACAAATGAAAAAGTAACTTGGTTTCCTTCCACAGATTTATTTTCCTGGTACAACATGTTTCGACACAGCGGAAGGAAACCAAGTTACTTTTTCATTTATGAAATTCAACTTCCACATAGTTGAACTTGAAACCATGGAACGAGCTTGCTTATATTTTGCCATCTAAAGGAACTACAGGTAATGCTGAATAATTTTCAAAGTTAGGACGTCAGGACCAGGTTAGAAATTCACTAATTTTCTTCACTTACAAATTAAAATTTAATACTTGATTCGAATTCGGGAAACTAGTTCCAGCCTTGATGAAAAAAAATGGATTATATATAAACAGACTTTGAAGAATAACATTCCTCAAATATCGTGCTTCATTACAAAGACGATTTCTTGCTTTAGACTAGGAAGACAACAGTATATTTCGCGAAATTCGTTCCCAATTATACCCAGATATCCGGCCGAGAACGCGTTACCCTTCTGTGACTCCAAAGATGTCTGACAAAAAAGGGTTCAACGACAGATTTCAGGCTTAGTCAACCTGATAATTCGGCGGTAGTGGAACACAGCATCCATTTGGACCATAGGATTAAGTGGGATGGCACAACACTTCTTGGGCTCTCAAGACATTTTTGGGATCGACTTGCTGAAGAAGTCGTTGAGATTCGGATGGAATAAAAATTTCAATCGCGATTCCGGTTATAGCATCAGCAATGCTTGGAATCCAATTGGGAAAAGAATGAAGAACGCAAGAGCTTCTGCCTGAGCTTCCGCTGGTTAACGGTTTCCGGTGTCAACAATCGGCATCCGACCAATCAAGAAAGACCTGCGTTAGTATATAAATTGGCTGAAATTTAAGATTTGGGACATTCTTGCCTTGAGAATGAGTGACGAGTCGTCTCTCGAAACGTCGGCAATTATGAATACTTTAAACCTGTGGAGAGCCCTAGAAGAGTGTACACATATTATTGGCCAGGAAAGCGTTAGATATTTCTTTACGTATGAAAAGTTTTACCCAAATCTGTACAAAATCAAAAATTGCTCCAAGAACCTTAGGACTCAATAACATTTCTTCTCTTTATTAGTCTCTTCCATCACATTTACCCATGACTTAGTCGTTTACCTAACACGCCATATCTGTTTCGTTATTCGACCATCATCCATTCTCTCAACTTGGCCAAACCAATGTTGCACGCTCTTTTGAAATACGTTCATTGCTTCCGAATACATTCCACATTCTTTCATCACTCAATCAATATTAATCCTATTAGTCCTACTTTGGCTGCAAATACTCCGCTCCGTTTGCGGTTTGCGGAGAAATATTTATATTTGAAGATGATTCCCTGTGATTGTCTAAGCAACAGGAGTGGTAATAGTCGCTTTTTTCGTAGTCATACGAGGTATGAAGGAAGGAGGAGTACACTTTTATCTTTGTAACACGAATACCTTATTTACGCGAAAAGAGTCTTTTCCTTCTTGAATCTTAGGTATACTGAAAGTTATGGGAAAACTAAAATGCGACTCGCCAGTTCCCTGTTATACTTTAATGTTATTATATTAAAGGATACTTAAATCACAACGAAAGAGAAAACGCGTGGAGCTACTTGGATCATGTCGTACAGCGTTTGAATCCTCCTCAATGCTTTCGTGTTTGGGTGGACTCCTCCTTATATCTATTTTGATTCGCAAGTCACTCTTACTTTATGCTCGTGACGGAATCCATCTGCTCTTTGATGTATTTCCTTAAGTTTCTTTTCTTAAGTTCCATGGGTAAAAATAATTGCGGCGTACTATAAATTTAGCTTTATATCTTGAAGCCATTTTCCTTCGGAATTTGGGTGATGGTTACCTTTCAAGTATTCTGCCTCTGTTTCAAATATTATGTTGATTACTGTTTCAAAATAAGAGAAGGCAATGCGACTTTACTTACAGGCTAATGGGGAAAACAAACTGCAGTTCACATTAAGAGTCACAGTAAATCCTTGGGCAAAGTGGTCGATAAATACCAGTGCACCCTATAAAGGTGCGATCCTTAACACTAGAAGCCAATGGGTGGGTCAATTGACCCATTATGAAATTTGCGCTTACGCTACGCCGTTAAGTTTCAACGGATTATTAATTCCTTTTATGAATTTTAATAAAATACAGATGTGCTCTCTGTACCAAATTTTCATAGTGCTATCTTTATTAGTTTATTTAATAAATAACAATATACCTAGAAGTCCCGGGGTGGGTCAATTGACCCACTCCATGATTTGTTTTTTCGCCACGGTCAAGTATATGCTGTCGCTGCCACCAACATTCGTAAATCTTAAAAAGGAATGAGAAAACTATACGTTGGATTCGCGTTTTTATCCCGGCGATGATAGGGTCATAGGAAATCACATTGTTGTCATTTATAATATTACCCGCAACCCAATAAAATACTAATATTTTTATTATTTAAAGTATATAGTATATATAGCATAGTATTACTATGTAGTATTATATAGTAATTTAATATATTTATTAAAATACTAATATATTAAATTACTCAAAACTCAATGACCAGCAATAGATAGGAGGAACAAAACGTTAAAAAACAAAGGTGGGTCAATTGACCCACCTTGGTTTTTTTAGCGTTTTTAGCCACGGGGCTTCTAGGTATCGCAAGAATCCTGGGGCATCTAGTGTTAACATGAAACTCAGTGTTGTTGTTTATAACATTACCTGCAACCAAATTAAATACTAATAATATCATATTACTAAAAAATCATTGACCAGTAATAGATAGGAGGAACTAAACGCTAAAAAAACAAAGGTGGGTCAATTGACCCATCCTCGGGGCTTCTAGGTATCACAAGAATTCCGGGACTCTTAGTGTTAACTTAACGAATCTGCTGCCAACCATTGGCCAGCCAAATTACTTGGAGGTGTGGCAGGAGATAATCTTGATGCAGGCGGAGGCCACAGAACGCGACAGAAACTCATTGCTATTGTGGAAATAAATTCCTTAGTGTCTATACTCGTGCGATGCGAAAAGCAACGGGAAACCACCATATCATTGTCTTGAAGGCCGACAGCTCGCCAAGTTTCCCATTTCACTTTTCTTGCTTGTATAACGGACATGGCGGAACCTTCATGTGTAGGATTTTCCGATGGTAAACCTGTTTCTCCTTTGCGACTTGGAGTAGCGACTTCCAATAACACTCGCAGTTGTTCTAATCGGATTAAGGTTGAGGCTTGAATGTAAAGTTACGGTGAACTTGTCTCACATAAGGGAATAGCATTGATAGAGAAATTCCTCAAAATTGAGTAAACACCTCCAGTTCTTGGGACGTGATATGATCCGAGTGTAAGCCCTGTGGCAACAGCTTCAGGGCAGCCCTCATAAGAGATAAATATTATACGAAAGTTGTATTGTTCTTTAGGAGGCCACACAGTGGGGGAGAGGTTGCTGTGAGCACACATAAGGATTGTGAGGCACTGTAAAATAGACGGAGATTACGTATGGGCATTAGCTTACATATCCCCTTCCGAAGCCGGAGATGGCGATGAGAAAAAATGTAGTGATGGCATCGCAGTTAAATGAAAAAATAAAAGAAAAGTATTGGTACGAATAATTTATTCCTTTTATACATTATGCCAATGAAATAATATTTCATAACAAAAATGTTAGGAATATGGACGCCCTTTAGGAACAATAATTCTGTTTTGGAGTGGCCGACTCTTTAAAATGTAATAAGTGCAATTGAAAGTGGTCAATGTGTCACATCAATTTGATAAAACCATTTGTATGCCGGGACATAAGAAATTACTATAAAAAGGAAATGATGCATTTTTATGTATGCTAATTGTGCGTTATTTCATTATAAGAATAAGGTAAGATTATCTCTGGAAAATGAACTGCAGTGTCGGAGGAGGTTGAGAAAAAACACCGTAAAGTTTCGAATGTTATCGATGATTTGGAAAGTTACGCTCACAAGTTTGGACAATTAAACTGTGTAGTCATACGTTTGCAGTAATGCTTTTCGAGTAATCAGCACCTGACTCAGTTCTCCAATTGCTCTAACTAGTGATTATGCAACCTCTTATGCATGTACTTTCGGTATAAGTCCGAGATGTGCGGTGAGGGAGAGGTGTCAGTGATCTCTAAATGTTCTCAGAATTTTATTTGATGTGACCCACTCTTCGAGCTACCATCTCAAATGATATTTATGACTCTTCACGTGCTTTTTGCTGGCTGCCGCCTGCGATTTGAGGGACACCACCCTGTCCATGAAGCTAATGAGGCACTTCAAACCCTAATCATTAAGTTATTAGGAAATGTAGGAGATGAGGATGAACATTTATAAAGATATTTTTATCGTTGTTGGTTAAAAAATAAAAATATTTCTGTCAAAGTATTCCTTATATATCAAATAAGTTAAAACTAATAATATTTTCGTAATTAATAAGGTAGAATACGATGAAAAAATAAATAATATCTTGGCAGACTACATTATATAAAGAAATAACAGACAAATGACAACCTTACTTCATCTTTGCTGTGCAATAACAATAAATTAATCAATAAACTACTCAAACAAATCAACTAATTACAAACCACCACTACTTACCACGTATAGCAGTATTCCTCGTACACTGTATGGATAAGTTAAAACCCACAAAACCATAACCCACTTTGCCCAGTTGTCAGTTTTATTAACAGTCCCACTTATGAAAGGGCTAAATTATTAGAAAATTTATTTATTTAATTTATTTTCATGAAACACCGAAAACAGCTCTAGTTGGCCTTTATATCGGGGTATTAATAATTAACAATGGACGAGCACACATAACCATGCCCGGGGGGTGTAAAATCCTCTCTGGCGGGATTCGAACCCGCGACCTTTGTATTAGAAGGCGAGGACGTTACCCCGCCGCCACCGAGGGCAGTAGGTAGGCCGACGCAATGAAAAATATGACCATTCCTCCATCACACATCTTGATGTCACAAGATGCGATTTCACTTTTCACTCACATTCCAGTTGAATTAGTTTTTCCAAATTATTGTAAAAAAATGGCAATACATTTCCAGTCACACAACTTTTTGCAGAATTGTTTTGAACTTTTTAAGATTTGTGTGAACGATGGATATTTCCGTAATAAAAAATGATTCTCTTGATATTTTCTCATGTTTTGGCTGAATGCCTCAGCGTGAGTTCAATAGACGTAGTCTTTAAAAGAGTGCTAGATCAACGTTTTAACTGACGGATACCGAGGAGAGTGGAAAAAGAGGATGATAAATTTTCCAAAGAATGTTCTGGCAAGGGAGGGGACTGATGAGAATAAGATTGTTCAAAGCTTTTTTTAAGGGATGGTAACGCTTTGTGGTTCAGGCAGTTAGCATGGGAAGAAAATTAATGGACCTCGGCAGAACCGGTAGATTGCCAGGAGTAGGTCGAACTCTTGGCGGAAAAGTGAACTGCTCGGTGAGAAAGATGAAAGAGAAAGATCTGTAAGTGAGGCTTCAAACAGGGTGATCGACACATTACTGGGGAAAGTTCAAAGAATACAGGTGAGTGGGAGATTTAGTTAAAGGTAACAGTATGCCCTAGGCTGTTGAGATGAGGAGAAGAGAATACTTGAGGCTTCTTGAACGGCGTGAATGGATTAAAAAATTATGATTGAATAAGGCATGAGCTGAATCAAAGTACTGGTTGCCATTTTGTGAAGATATGCTCGAGTAAATTACGTTTTTTTTTATATCGAGAGTTTGACCCGGTGGGAAACCCGGAGAACCACCAATGTCGCTACACGCCGGGAAAGCCTTAGATCTTTCATTACGTTTTTTATGTTGCAGCCCAAAATCTCACAAAACTCTGGGGCTGCTTCTGATGAAAATCAGAATATCTCTTAACTTCCTCTCTTAAAACAATTTGAAGTGAGAATTAGCACTTCTTTTTTGCTCGGTCATCGTCCTGTACCTTAGATCTGTATCCTCTTCATGGACAAAGATGTTGGTTTTTTTTCTACGCCCATTTTTAAATGCTGGGATACAGACTAGGAAGTTGCAAATAAATCTTAACCTCGTTTAATTTTTCGGTTTTTCATTTAGTTAACGCCTCATTTCAGTATTCCACCAAAATTTGAGAGTTATCTTCTAAAACCCTAAAGTACATTTTTACGGGTAGAATGAACGATAAAAATGTTATGCAACTTTTTCTGCATGATCAAAATAAATTTATTTGTTAAATATAATGAACAACGGTACACAATTGCACTTATATTATAGCTCGAAAAGAATTATTATTGAATGCTAAGTAATTTTTGGTTCGTAAAGCAGTAAGATTGGTATTTATTGGTATCAGAAGTTTCCATTTGTTACTCGATCCTCCCAGCAATATTTTAGTGTAGGTAGTGTATTATTTATCGTATTACTAATGCGGTATTTAAATAATTTTTCCATTGCGTGCCACTAATTTCCGTGGTCAATATGGGATTACGGTTGTGCAAATTATTGCTGATCGTGCAACTATACCCTGTGTGCTATTGCCTCTAGCCTGGTTCTCGCGGCAGGGAGTCTGACATAAATGAGGTTATGACCCTTAAGAAAACGGGGTATTCGGCGCAGAATCGGATGCATGGAACAACTAGCTTTGTTGCTCTTTTGAAACTTAGCTTCAAAGCGTTGATCATTCGGAGAGGAATGTATTTTTCCCCGCACCTTGGAAGCCGGATCGTTTTCTTGCTTGCATTCTCCCATTCTCACTCTCCTTCTGCGGCGCAAACAATTCGCTTGAACTCTCTCGCCCCGTAGTCCTCCCGCGTGAAGGTCACCTACATAACTGGCCCCGCCCTCAGTGGACTATCCCCGCCACCACTTTCACCGCCTCTTACACCGCCGCCTCCTCCACCGCTGCCTCCGCCTCTCTTCTGCCTCCCGCACGTCCACCAAAGAGAGGAGGCAGCGGGTCGTCCTTCCGTAAGCCGGCCGGCAAACCACCCGAGTCGTTGCTCCATGTCCATCGGGATGCCGGCGCGAATAATAATTATGCAGCCGTGCCATACTCTTTGCTCTGCGTGCCCGTGCTTACGCAGGCCCTCGGGTGCCTCCGTGAAGGCTCGTAATTTTTCGGGGGATCGAATTGGTACTAGAGAAGCCAGATCCTAAAGAAATGATTACGGGAAAATGCCACTACAAGAGAAAGGATTTCCGAGAGATTCATGGAGATTAAGCTTAGAGCATAGTTATAACTAGCGTGCAGCGCGTATTTTCAATAGAACCAGCTGTACTAGTAGCGAGTACCATTGTGATAAAATTGTATCATTGACCATTGTGTACCAATCGTTCATCCCTGAAAGGTGAGATACATTTACATATAAGGTGACATACTAATAGCGATTGACACGTGAACAAGCATTGTGAATTGCAGTAAACGATGAGAACGGGGAGAATATTACATAAACTGTATTCTCGGTGGCGGCGGGGTTTAAGTCCTCGCCTGCCAAGCCGAAGGTCGTGGGTTCGAGTCCCACCTGGGTAGGTTTTTCCTATCTAGGGCATGGGTGGTTGTGATTGTCCATTATTAATTAATAATACACCCGACGTAAACGCCTAAAGTGGCTGTTTTCGGGGGTGTTGTTACACAAATAAATACATAAGTAAACCATAGAGTAATCATATTACTCTGTGCTTAAACTTACCATCATGTATCAATCATCCATCACTGAAAGCTGAGATGCATTTACGTATTTTGTGATGTACATACGAGTAGAGATTGACGCGAGAACAAACATTATGAATTGCGATACACGAGTCAAACGGGGAGAATATTGTGTAAAATAATATTTTGACTTAAAATTGGAGAAAAACGCCTCAATATGTGAGGTGAGAGATTTTAATGTATATATTATGGTCATATTTAGGGTCTCTCCCGGACAATCCGGGAAACTTGGCAACCTCAGTTGGTGCGGTGACTAGAGTAGACTCCAAAAAGAGGATAGACATCCTTTTAAAACGCCCACGACGATAAGGGTGAGCTGAAATACTACAAAACCAGGCCACGAGCCAAATGTTTTTTCGTTCAGATTTCTGTTATTTTTTAGTTTATAATTCTTTGTTGCTTTTTGCTCTGAGTTCTAAATATATGGGGATCTAGTTGGTTTGGTGGGTAGAGCATTATCATCTCATTCTGAGGTCCCGGTGTTAATTCCCGTCAGTGGCGGAATTTTTCAGTGAAACTCCGATGCCTGCCTGGGTGATGTGTTTGTGTACCATGTGCATAGTCCGCCGGATTAAAAATCTTTAAACTGTGGTCGACCGACGTCGGATTTCCTTTCACTCAGCCTCTCAAGCCCTTATACTTTAGCAACGTACCAAACTTCCCGATAGAACTTGGTGCAGGGTATGTTGTGACCGTTCCGGAGACTGCATCGATTAAAGTTATAGCATTCAGCGAGATGTAGGAGAAGAAAATCGTACTCAACCTATGGTAAATTGCACTTTTTCCCATGACTCTGTGGAAAAATGCAATTTTATATGCCTTGTGAGCTCCCATCGGTATTGAACAATAAATTGCATCGACTATCACTCTTGGAAGCTCTTCTTAGCTATCAGGTATTGTGTTTATCTATGTTTGAGGTCGTCTTATCATTGAGGTAGGAAAGACAAACCCGTCCCTCACCAAAATTTACGAAACATTCGAGTCACCTAAATATATTGTCACTAAGTTAAATAATAACAGCATATATTTATAATTATATTTGTACTTGATGGAGAAAAAATCATAATTATGTGGATGAAATCACTTCAAAAGGTATGAATGAAGGCAATAGCAGTGTTATTATTACTATCAATTACCCTTCTACATTTACATATGTAATCAAAAGGTAGCATTTGGATCACCAGCCGCAGTTGGCAAAGCCCTGAACTATAGCATGTTGTGATTGCCAATATGATTATAATAATCTGTACTATCTGTAAATTTTTACCGTAGGTGTACAAAAAATTTCAGGAATGAAAAATATAATGAAAACCAACCGTAAATCAGATAAACATAATTGGGATACTATGTATTTACTATTGTACCTGAGCATCTGAGAATTTGAAATTAGGAAACGTTTTATGTGCATGAAGTCACAATTATAATATGAATTGTTAATTAAATATATTCATGAACTGATAAGCCAGAGATGTACCTTTTTGGATAAACTAAGCATATATTGCTCGCATTAGGGAGAAAAAGGGAGTCAATTTTAGTTCCCACTTTAATAATTGTTTTTTACGTATTTATTTGATCTCACTCATGTTTAGAAAAGACGTGAGTCTATTAGGCAAGACATTATGAATGAAGGAACAATTACTTCTTATTCCCTACACTCGTCAGAGTTTAAGTACCGTGATACTCCATATTGGATCATATCTCATCTTTGTATTTTCGATTCTGATACCTTCAAAATATCGTTTTGTGCAATTATGATATGCTCCATGAGTTGAGTTAATCGCAGTGAATCAACGTTCCGATATATGTCACTTGCCTCATCTGAATAGCTGTTATCTTCGATTGCTTATATTAACCGATCTCATAATTTCTCCGAAGCCTACGGATCAGAGCGATACGGAGGCTGCGGTTGGGTGTACGAAGCGTGACGGATTCTCCGAAACTCTGTGCAGTTCATTCGCGCCCGATCACGCTCCGCAGACTGACGCAAGTGCGGCGCCGATACGCGGAGGGATGGGGGGTGCGGCACCGTTTCGGATTGCGGGAGAGCAGTCCGCGCGCTCCTCGGGTCTCAGCTGGATGCTTACGGGTGGTGAGGCAATTGGACGACGACGAGTCGGGGGAAAAGGCAAAGGCGGTTGCGAAAAAAAAGTCTACATGTGATGCGGACCTGGGCAGGGGGGAGGGAATGTCGCTGTGGGTGGAGGGTGTGGTCACACCCACCACGTGCACGGAGGCGGGGGAAAACCGGGGAGAAAACGGAGTAATCCCGCGTCCACTCTCCCTCCGCGAGGTGGAAATGACTCAATCTCGCACTCCATTGGTTACGTGGACCGCAGCCTGTGAGAATGAGCGTGTGTTCATCATCGGCTGTCGTCCTTCTGAATATTGGTTCGTGGCCGCTCTCCGCGACTTTTTAATTAATTCTCTGCGCGGGTTCTACGTTCGGCCGTAATTGGCTGCGTGCTGCTCTCTCAACCACAACAAACATCCGGTAGAACCTCGGAATTGCGATGGTGTGCTTCATCGTTAGTTTACTAGTTTAGTTTAGTAGACTTTAGTTACAACGGTGGTAATGCTTAAACTGTAATGTATTTCGGAGAATAGGCCCAAAGATATAATCCATCCATTAGATAAATAAATCATAAACTAATGAAATATGTCAGCTCTCAGTGTCTTGAGTCAAAACTGTTGTCCGCGATCTCAACCTGCGAGTATAAACCAGGAGAAGTGGGACGTGGGGAACGGGACGTCAACAAAACTGTACCCTCTTCCTAATATCAAGTGTTCGAATGATGATAATGATTCCTTATTTGTTTTGAGTACCTACGTCAAGAGGAAAGTTTTAAATATTCGAAAGGCTATCCTTCGAGGGAATAGTTCTTAGCGGAAAATAGAATGGAGTGGTGAGTAGAAGGCAATCATCGGATTTAATAACCGTTGATGATTGGGGATTTTCACCCCTGTGTAATTGTCAGTTGAGATTAAACAAAACAGATTAGCGAGGCAGGAAGTTACAAGCCAAGTAATGCTAAGCTATCGTTGATCATTTCAAATCCTGCAGTAAATCTTTCGTCTTTTCTTAATTTTTATCCCATAATTTATCATTTTGAATTCCGAAAGCAATTGTCAATCTTTTTATATTGATTGCAATTTTGCAACTCTCCATGCTGGGACTGAAGTGATGGACAGTATGGGAACTATAGCACGAGACGTCTATAAACAATTACGCTTAAGTGTATTGTGCATTATGTCCATAAGGGGTACAAGCAAGGAGCATATGTGCCATGAGAGACTATTTTTTATACACTTTGGTTAGAAGATTTGATACTGAGAAAAGTGCTAATAATATGAGCATAGTTTTAATAGATATTTGGATAGTTCCAAGGACTCGATTTTGATGTTAGCATAAATCATGAGATAACACGTAGCCCAGCAAAATTGACTGGAAAATATTGCAATTTGAAAAGTTTTTATTATTATTGCAATGGAAATTGAAATCAGCCAATGCATTATATCATGAAAACTTCGACGATTTTTAGCAGTTCACTAAAATAATAAATAAGGTTGTGATTGAATATGAGCTCATGAAACAAAATGACAATCAAACAGACTAAACGGTTTGATAGGCCAAATATTTGTAGAGAGGTTTGTAACGTTTTAGGGAATAGTACTGAAAAATAATGTAGGTGCTGTATCACTGCGTAGAGCTACATTAAAAGAGCTGTATTCGAGTAATAGAGGTATCAAGTGCCTCTAACAAAACAAAATTCATAAAGATATATTTGTTCTATATGAATATGGGTGACCCTGTTCGATCATATGAACAGATGAACATGAATACTTGTGTAGAATTTTGGAAATAACCTCGGGTCCGCAAATAAGAGGCACTTAAAACCAGGATGGATTCAAGTAAACTCTAATTTTGGAGTAACATCGCGGGATATAGCCCAGAAATCATAAATTTCTTACACATGCAAATATTGCTGCAGGGCTTGTAGGACGTAGTGAAAGGATGTAATGATTCAGGAATAAAGCTGAACTGAAAAATCACGATTCGGTTTTAAGCCTGTATCTTGGCACTTGAGCTTGAAAAAACATCTTTGTTAATTTTAAATGAGTGCTTTTAGCGAAATAGGAGATTATAACATGTGAGTTGAGAATGTTTCCTGTCTTGGTATGTACAATTTAGTTTATTACTATTTCCGGAATGCCACAGTTCGATGTTTCTTCTCCATTTAATGCATAGTTCCATAAATAAAGTGCTTTGGATGAGGGGTGACAATAATTTGTTGACATCTGTCCATTGTAAATATGATCATTCGTTCGTGAATATTGATAAATTTGCTCGCAAAAACGGAGCAAAATCTTTCTAGAAAACCGTTTAATACGTTTGTGATATCCTCGACTAGCATATTAATAATATATTTTCTCATGCTTATTTTGCTAACACTTACCCTTTCAATGCCATATTCAATCAGGTTTCTTATTTAAATATGATGAGGCATTCTGGTATAGTGTAATCCTTAAAAAATTGCAACAACAGGTAGTAATCATAGGAAATACTTTCACACAAGTAATGCATTCATAGTAAGGGATCATCCTGATTGATTGCAAACATTTGATTTGATATAAATATAACTCTTTCAGGCTGAATATGGTGGAAGTTCTCGATATTCATAATGAATAAAACACTTGGTAACCTTCCACAGATTTATTTCTTTGGCACGACGTGTTTCACCACACTGTGGCATAATCATGTGCAGGGTTCTTCGGTTTAGTTCATGCATATATAGGTTTCCACCAAGGCGTTAGGGAATGGGGGGAGGAGGGGGAAGGCTAAGGGAGGAGCGGAGAGTGGGGGAGGTAAGTAGGGGTGGGAAGAAGGAGAGTGAAGCGGCGGGTGGAGGGGGAAATAAGGGTTTGAGTGGAGAGAGGGCGGAAGTACATAAGAGAAACGGACGCAGGGGTTGGGACTGGGTGATGAACGCCTTGGTGGAAACCTGTATATGCATCACCTAAACCGAAGAACCCTGCTCATGATTATACCACAGTGTGGTGAAACGCGTCGTGCCAAAGAAATAAATCTGTGGGAGATTACCAAGTGTTTTTATTCATTATGAATGTGATTTGATGCTTCATGCGTGAGCTTCTTTATCGGATCTAGGAAATTTTCGCCTGGTAAGCTTAAGCAGATTTCAGAAGATTTAAATCGATCATGCATGGAATATTGAACAATTGAAGTAAAACATTTTCCATTCAGTGCTGGAATTCCAAGTTTACGAGGAAAGAATTTCGTTTAGCGTTTGCTTTGAATTTTCAAGCATTGCATAGTTTGTGCCATTTCTTTGACCACAAACATTTATTTTTCCCCAATTTCAAGTTGATTGGGGATTGAAAAATTTAGCAATTTTTATTCGTTATTCTGACTTTGAAAATAATATATATAATTAATCTTAATTAACTCGTGCAAAATACCTAGGCCACAGTTACCTTCCGGTGTTTGCAAAATCAATAGAAAATGACTGAGAATACGTACTTTATAGTTTTATTTGCGATCATCTGAATGACTTTTAGTATTAACTGAAATAATTATTTCCCCAAACAATGTTAAGCTGCTAGCAATGCTTCCTCTGTGCAAAAACAATTATCCCTATCTGCTGTCATCATTCCTAGGATTAGTCTGCCGCAGTTTTCCCCACTCTACTGTTAGCTAACCGCCAAATTCATTCGTAAGTCTTCAATTAAATGTCCCCCATAATTTGAGCGATGTAATCCAACCTTCGTCTTCCTCGGTAATTCTAACCATTCATTGATTTTTCCATTGTAGTTTTCAGGAGCCTGTTTCGTCGCAGAATGTGCGCAATAAGTTCCTCTCTTCGTCGTCTTGGATTTAGTACATCTTTCCCCATCTACTTTGCGTAGGGCTTCCTCATTGGTGTTTCCCTCCCTCAGTTTGTTCTACACAATTATTCTATAACACCAAGTCTCCTATATTCTTCCTTATGCAGCTGTTATTGCCAAAGGTTGTATTTCTATACATATATCAGAGCTCATACTCAAATTAAATTATCGATATTTGAGTTTCTTCTAATAAAATTTTCCTTTTTCCCTCCTCCTCTTTCGTTGTAGGTAGGGCGATTGGCCAATTTTTATTTTATAAAATTTTGTGCTATTGTATAGTTATTTCAAAACGCCTATATCAGAAAAGATTTTCTACAACATGTTTTTGGAATATTTTGGTTACTGCAATTTGTACGTTCTATAGTTAAAAATGAAAACATTTATTTGTACATTTTCTTCTCCCTGTAATCGTTATACTATCCGTTTGAAATCTTATTAGAAGTTTTTAAGGGTGAATAAAGGGATGAGCGGGCAAAGGGACAGAAGGACTAACAGAGGGATATCTGGAGTGTTACTTTTCTCCATTGTCCCGCATTTCTTGTTCGTTTTCCTCTTCTTTGCCGCATGTTCTTCACAAGCGAGTGTCACCAAGTTTCGCTACGCGTATGATTAATATAAATCGTGGAATCCATGTGTGAGTCAAGTCGATGGCTTAGTGGGATTGGGAAGTTGTCAATTTAAAATTTGCCTTTTTCATATATCCAATTTGTACCATAGCATTTTTTTGTAATTGTACATTGAACTTTGTATTTTGAAACTTAGTTTGAAATTAGAAAAACACTGAGAAGAGAACGAAAATAAAATATTATTTACTCAAAAAGTTAATAGTTCCCCTACTACTTAAATATGAAACGTAGGTTTATGGATGAAAACGAAGGGAGTGGATAGCTGGTTCCATTTCGCGCATGCGAATCAAGGACGTAGGCAGTTTTCGTGATTTCAAAATTTACTCTACTTTTTCGTGATTTATGGCAGCTTTTCTTAATTGAGCTGTTGTCGTTAGCAAGCTCCCATTACGTAATTAGGTGGAGCGTCGCCGCCCGTGTTGCACGCAGCGATTTTTGCGACACGCGGCCGTCCGTGCCAAACGGCGGTGCGTGCCCCGCGTGCCGACCCCATCGTGGTCGGTGCAAGTACACCTTTGGTGCACGATCAAAAAAGACGTATTTCCTCCTCTCAGGAAACCGCAGAGAGTATTTGCAACGCCTCCCCACATTCGGGCAACCGTTAAGTCTTGACATTGTATAATTTATCCGGTGCCGGAGTGAAGGTTGGGTTACAAATATGGCACCAAGGCTTTAAAAGAGTCACCGAGTAAGTAAAGTTTAACTAATACCATTAGTTCTCAATCCGGGGATTGCTTTGCTACGGCTCTCTCTAGCCATTTTCCAGTCCTTTTTCACTCATATGCCTCGTTCCTTTTTTAAAGCCCCTCGTTGTTTGTCTCCTGCAATCCATTGCTGATCTTGCTGGGTAAGTGTTCTTATTTAATTTTCCTACATTTTTTTCTATTCCGTCATCATTCCTGTAACATCAATCTTTTCATCACTATATGGTACAGAAATAATAATGTTCAATAGGTCGTCTTTCGGAAGAATTATTCGCGTGGACAAAAGAACTGCAATTTTTCTGTGAAATCCCGTTTTGAGGGAATGGTGACAGATGTTTCCGGTGATATGTAAAGTTCTAGCTAATGAGACTACTGCTTTGATTTTAAGAGATCTATGATTGATGGATGGGTATTTATGGTGATATAAGTGTGCAGTTTCCCACTGTGTACACACGCTAACCAACCGTGGTTATAGATTAGCATGGTGTGGATACTGTTCGATTTCCGTTATTTTCTAAAGGATACGTGATTGTAAAGTGCGAAGCGCAAAAATGAGAATATTTTCTTATCCAACCTTTCACGTACCTATTTCGATTGATGAAACATGTCCCCTGCTTGTTTAAATTGATCAGTTGATGTCCATTTTCCTCAGAGGGGATCTTCGATGGTGCGATCATCGAATCATCATTAAATCATTCAATTATTTGACAAGTTTCGTAAAAAAAGTGTTGGCAATGAATTTGCGAGAAAATATTGTGTAACTTCTTACATGCCTGTGACTGTCTTATCAAATTGATCTTTCGTTGATCTCACTGATCCACTGCATAATTATTTAATTACTTCTTGGCTGGGATTTACATGTATATGTTTAAAGAGTTATTGTATTAAATTTGAAATACACTACTTCACCATGAGAAAAACATCTAATCAATCTCTCAACTTCCTAGACATCCTAGACATTACTATTTCAAAAGCCCGCCAGATTTTGGAATTTTCTATCTTCAGAAAATAAAAACCACTCCTATCAAGTGATTCATTCCCAATTTAGGCTTAATTTCCCCCAAAAGTGAGCAGCCTTCCACGATATGATTCTCCGTACCTTAATACCCATGCCTCCCTCAAATGTGAAAAAAATAAAGGAATGTATAAAACAAATATCTGTAAACAGTGGATACCAAATTCAATTTGATAGGCAAGTTGTACAAAAATAAACTCAAAAAGTTATCAACCTAAGCACTTTACAGCAATAATACCACAGAAGAAACCAAAGCAAAGTGGCGCAGGACCCCATATTTAGGGCAATTGTCCACCTCCCTTGTTTAAGCACTACCAGAAGAACGCATCAAAACAGCGTTCTACAGCAAGCTAAACCTAAATTATCGCCTCTCCAGCATCAAAGACCCAATCCGGAAGTTCAAGAAAATTCAAGGAGCGAATTAAGGAGCAACAGACCTGTTTGGTGAAAAATAATCAAGGCTCACAGTTCGTTGAACAGCTTTTAGATTTCCATCACCTAAAACTTCAATCCCAAAGTTTTGCACGTGGAGAAAAAAGGAGCTCTACTAGACGCACTGGAACAATTACAAATTTTAAACTTGAACAGCTGTGAAATCATTAATGAAATTTAGTTTTCTTCCCGTTAACGCCTCCTTACCAAACCGTGAAATCGCAGCTACCAAAATTCCACAGTAGCTTACAACAAACCAGTAATAGTCTACTCAACAACATTAGGGACTGATGAGATGATTCCAAGCCACCATAAAACACCAAAAACTGCCCTTCTCCCATCCCATATACCCATCCCATAATCCCAAAATCCCATTTTCCTGCCTCACAATGACAAACGTGATCTTGAAGCAACAGATACCATCTTTATTGAAACCATGCGAAGACAGCTAGAACAGCTGGGAGCGGCTCCTTCCCCCCATCTTTCGTGACACACAAGGGTATATAAAGGTGAAAAAAGTTTTCTGTGCACTGCTGACCTGAAGATGAAACTATGCGTCGAAATCGGTAGCATATAAGTATTTTATGTGATTTTACCAAGTGATTTTATTATCCATTGAACTTTAATGTTGCCTTGGAGTAATGATAACGTCTGCGTGAATAGATATGAAATACAATTGAGGAGAACAGGAAATTCCTGTGCATTTTGCTTATGTCAAAGCGGAAACAGAATTCTAGATCAAAATCCCCCTTCCGAGTTTGTTCCGCTTAATATTGAGGAAATATTAAGTGGACTAAATTAATTTTAAAGAAAATAATACTTTTACAATCCACAATTTTGGTCAAGACAATTTCGCACAATTCGGATTTCAATGCATATGCATCATCATGAGGTGATTCAAGCATTCATATAAAATGGAATTTCACCAAGTAAAACCGGATCTTATTTATTTTATGGACTAAACTAATGTTGCTGACGCATTTCAGTTCAGATCCATATCTGCGGTGTCAGCTTCCTCCAGTGGAATTCCCATCAAAGACATCGAATTACTCAAGAAGATATCCCGCGGGATTCATATCACTTAACCGAAGACAATTCGAATATTGGGGAAACTTACGAAATTTTCAAGTAATGAGTATGAATTCTCGTGCTTGGCAAAGATAATTTTGAAACCAATTTTATTGTCAATTTCTTTTATAAATACTATGTTTGTGCCTTTGAATTTCCTAATCCTTGAAAACATACTGTCTTTACGGCCAATGGGAATTGTCAGGAACTTTTTTATACATTTAAAGGTCATCACTGTATGGAAAAAGTTTAATTGGTCACTATTTTCGTCACAATCACATATATTTGGCCACAGTTTCATTATGTTTTTTAGGATGCCAGGACAATACGAAGGAATGAGGTATTTATTTTCAATGTAAAAAGTAAGAGAAGCTTGCAAAACGTGGTTCCACTGCGAGAGAAGGCATTCCAAAGCTGTGGGAGCAATTGTTTCTCAAAGCTGTTAAACTACAGCCCTTTCGTCTGTTGATTGAATGCATGGAGAAGCGATTGACAGGCGACGTAATTTGCGCCAATGTATGGTGTTGGAGAAGGGATGTTTTGAAAATGATCATCTGAAAGAGGGAGAGTGAAGGTGAAGAGAAACCCAGCGTCGGCATTAGTATATACTCTTTTCGGATGACGCCAACGGGGTCCACAGTTTAACGTCCAACGGACGAAGTTCCTACTATACGTGACGTGCTCTTCACATATCACAGAAGTAGGGGTCGGGATTTCTCTTAAAATTTTCAGTCGTTGCCGGGAATAGGATCCTGCCATCAGCATCCACTAGAGAAATATTAATTTTTATATTATGTCATATCTACATAGATTTTTAGGACAAGTCTCTTGGTTCCAGAGAGTTTGAAATTTCTGGTAGTTTTTAGCTTACAGCTTTCCACATTTTGATCGTCCATTGTGTGTTAAAGTTGATTGAGTGATGACACAGCTCAGTAATTGTGAATGGCATTGCATATAATTGTTGTCATATTATTTTAGATCATCGCATGTGTGTGTTGCCACCTGGTTTATCATTTTGACGCCCAAACAGTGGGAGTTGACGTGCACGGCTCACGCTTTGTTCAATGGGAATAAGCGTGTGCTAAGAAGGTAGATTCGTCAGCATTCGTATTCGGCTAGCGGAAGTAGTCTATTGGAGATTTTTCGCTATCATTTGACCAAATATTTGTTTTTATTTACATTTAATCAGAGTAAATTTATGATATTCATGAACAAATGAGACAGAATTGAGAATGAGAACTTGGTTTTCGTATTTTGGTTTATGCAATTGATAGTTTATTTTAGCACTCGGTGTCTAACGAGAATACGAGAAAAATTGCGCTGTAAAAGATGTTGTAAACATGGTTCTTCCTCCGTTAAAATACTTTGTGTGAAAATGTAACTCGTAGTATGACAGGGGTTTTCTGTATTAAAAAGTCTGATACCTGCTCCATTTCTCTCACTTTGTTATGAAACTAAGAGGTTCTTTTCCATTTTAATTCAATTGCAAATCCTGGTACTCGAAGCATTTCCCCGAGCCCTAGAGGAATGTTGATTTTAATTCGATATGTTTGCTGGAATATTTGTCTTTTTTTCTATAAAAAATATGTAAATGGAACTTTCTGTCTTCAAGGAAGGCCTGGAATCAGATTTTTAAAAATGGCATTGGGGTTTAATTCCCTTCGAGAAAAAACTCAATTGATGGTGAAATAATGACTTTGTTGGCATCCATTGCTACGAATTTAAACAGAAAAACTTAACACTTATTTTCGTGGATTACGACATACGTGCATACTTCCAATGGTGGATGGAAATAATTGCGCTCCTAAAGGATTATGAAAGATTCTCTTTTTATTTTACCCTCAAAATAATTGTCTAAAAATTGATTGGAAGTTAAATTTCCTGTCCCCCAATGCACTGCGCACTTATCGTGCATAAAAATGTGTGTGAATTTTGCACTAAAATGTCGACTTCACGAATACTCTGTAGACGGAGTTCAGAATTCAGCTCTCTTTTGGTCACAATGAATTGGGTCTTTTCGTGAAAATTCCTTGAAAAGTAGAGCTTCATTTTGGACGTTGGAAATTCGACGTGAAAACAATGGGTTTTTACGGGCGGTGTGAAAGCAGCATTTTGAAACATTGGCGAAGGTGAGAGGAAACGTGACATGTAGTTGGAGTATGACGTGGGGAGTGGCACTCTGCTCCCCCCCGTCACCGTGGCCAATGGACCGCTGAAGCGACAAGAGCGAAAGCCATGTTTGCTGCTTTTACGTAAGAATTGAATTTGACTGTCTTTTGGCCAATCGGTGCGTGAAGCCTAGTTTACGACCGGCGACAACTCGGAACGTTTACACTGGATTTCAGTCACGTTCACGGGTTCGACTTACAATGTCTGCCGTCCGGAACAATTTGAATTGGCAGTCCTCGTCGTCCTTCGTTAATCTCCGCCCACAGAGATGCGTGTCACAGACCAGAGATCACCGCTTTAATGTAAGCACAAAGACGATACGATTATTTTCGAGGATATCGACTTCCGTCTATGCAGCATATTAAACGGATATAATTGCGCTATGCTCCTTTGTTTATTTTTATAGTAATGAAACCAGCAAAGTGGAAAATGCGGGAAGGGAATTCAGACTAATGAATAAGTATATATTCAAGGCACGTCCATCTTCGTTAATCCGCAGCTGCACAGCTTCCGTGACAAGACTAGGTATAAGAAACCCTGCATACACCATCACTGATTGATGAAATATTAGGGATGCCGTACCACTTCTGTCATACTATTGAGTAAATATAACGATAAAGTATGAAAATCGTATCCTTAACTGATCAAACTGACGCAAAATCATTCATTGTGCAATATTTTGCTGGTGTTTCCAATGGAGCAGTTATTACTTTTGGTTCTGGTGTCACCTTTTGGTACACCCGTACTAGCTTGGCGTCTGACGAACTCTGGATATATGAACTTAAACAATAAATTGGATAATTTATAAAAGGCAAACTTTTTTTAATTACCTGATTACTAAAAATTACTTTCTATTAACCAGGTAATAGCCTATAAATGGTGTCGAATATGAACATTTATACCTTATTCGGGTTTTGAAAACGCAATCATGCTTTATGCAAAATTTTACATCATTTGTGCATTTTTGGTTGTTGATGCCATATATTCATTAGACTTTTCAAAGCAAGGAATACATACTTACTTTTTATATATTTATATATTTTATAGGATATTTTTCATAAATATATTATAACTGGAATGATATCGCCTTGTATTTGAAGTACAAGTAGGTACTCGCGTCGCGTGTATCAGGCTCGAAAATATAAGAAAATTAAATTATTATTATTTCATTCCTATGGAAACCTTGGTCAAAAGCATGAAAAACTGGGAGGGATACTTGAAATAGGTGGGTAGATGGATAAATACGGATGGAAAATACGTTAAGGACTTTGAGCCCGAAATATATAAAAAAACAAACAAAATAAAACGGCCTTTTGTTCATCCGACAGAGGGAGTGCTGCACTTGATGTGATCTCCAAATAGCTCGCATGTACGGACTGAGATAACAATGATCTCCGCCATTCATGGTTGTCAAACCCGAGCCATTTCAGGATGCCATTCAAGCTATTTCATTAATGGCGGATCAGGATCCCATTTTTTTACTGGTACCAAATCGGAAGCCTGCACTCTGGCCGCCGCACAAACCGATCCGCAGACATTGTGTACTCGGAATGAAAATGAAACGACACAGCAAATTCACACCGGACATTCTTTCTGTCAGTTATTTCTGTTTTATCGTATTAATCACTGTTCATTGTGCATGTAGGATAATAAGAGGGCAGATTTACTGAAAGGGTTGAAATCCCTTTCAATAAATCTTTAGTATCTCTTTAATCTAATGGATATCAGTCACGGCAATATTTTAATATTACCATGTGTGATATTCATTCAAGTTAATTTTAGTAAGACTACCTGTAAGGTTTATTGAATTTTTCCTCATTATTAAGAAACATATCTCATCTTTCTATTGATACCAAATAATATGACCCTTATTTAACTACTTTTGGAGATATTTGCCAATATATAGAATTGAGAAAAAAAGAATTGTGCTATTTTTTACTGATGGCCAGCATTTTTGGCATGAGCCCTCGAGATGACGTCATCCTCTAGGGATTATTAAAAGGATGTTCTTTAGCTTCTCGGAGACGAGAGAGTACGTCATGATACGTGCTCCTCGCTGGCGTCAGCGGCTGAGACGTCAAATTGGAATCTCAAGGCCGCGTCGAGGATCCTCCCGTCACGACGCCCAGGACAAGCAGAAGGACTGTACCAGTCTAGAGATGGCTGGTCATTTCGGAGCGAGTCGTATTTCAAAAGAACGGATCCATCGAAGAAACGGGACAGAAGGGATTCGGACGCTGGAAAAGATCTCGTATGAACAGTAGTCGGAGAGAGTGGTTCACTGAATGGGTCCGCTCAAATTATTATTCACGACTATGGTGTTTTGGGCGATATTCCACGGAAGAAAATTCATTCTCCTTGGCCGGGATCCCGGATGATTTTTCCTACGTGGAATATCGCACTAATGTGCACTTGTGGGTGACTCCGTAAAGGTTATGCCATGGCTAGTCCCGGTAGCCTCAACATTTGCAATGGTGTTTTTGTTAGGACGGCGTCGTATGCTAAAGTGGAATAGGGAGTGAAAAGTTTGCTTTTAATTCACATTAAATGATTTATTTCTACGATTTCATCCAAAAATGAATTGTTGTTCAAGGAGTGGAAAAAGAAAATTTTGTACAGTCCAGGAAAAATGTATTTAATATATTTCTGTAAGTCCTTCAAATGTATTCATCCACTTCTCTTCTTAGCACATTTGTAAAGGGATAAAAATATTGCTGATATTTTAAGAGACTATCCTGAATACTTCACGACTGGTAACTAGCAAATCTGTCATTTAGTCTTTCATTGAGAATGCAAACAAGTTACGAAAACCAAGCCACCAAAATCTTTGGAAAACCATCTCCGTCTTACCTTACAAATCTCAAGAGAGTGTGGCAGAGGGTGAAATTTCACCAAAATTGCACCACAGTACATGCAATGAAAATTATGGGAACTTGTACATAAATACTTTTGGTAAGCGGCTATTTTTCGTGTCAAAGAAGCTGTAATTAGTAATGCGACTAACCTCATGTCCAGCCTTACAATCTTCCTATCCATTATTAATGACAGCTATTACGCTCTCTAAAAGTTCGTGGAAAGAAATAAAATTTTCAAATCTATTCGTTTGGTCGTTTGTTGCAATGACTTGTACTGTAACAAGTGGACTTCGTGGAGTATTTATGGATGAAGGAAATCAATTGACTTCAAGGTGTTCGGTTATAATGTCATCTGAAGACAGATGCAAAGGGCAAAAAAATACTGGAAGTCTAGAGTTATTTGGGTATAAAGCGGCTTCTTAGGCAAAGAAAATATTTTTATTAAATGCAGCGTCAATTGTGCATTGTCATCTTACATAAACCTCCAAGTTTAATTTATTATTTGTAGAACTATTGAGGAATTCCGGCAGCAATTTCAATGATGTAGTCCTTTAGAAAGTGAGTATGCAGTAATCTGAAATAATCTGCAATTTTATTTTTCTCTCTTATATATCAGTAATTGTTTATTTTTCACGTATTTTACATTATATGAACGACAAAGACAAAGTATGAATTGTATCTAAGATGTGAGTAATGTTTTAAGCATGGACCGATGTATGGCATTCGGTATTTAACTCCTAATAAGCTGAAATCGATGAACCGACTCGCGGTTTCGAAAGAACTGACGGAGAAAAGTACATTGTAATGAAATACCAGGTGCAACTAAAAAATCATCGAAAGGAACGAATCTTTTAACTCTGTTTCATTCAGTGAACGAGAACGTAAGTAAAGAGTCGGAGGAATGAACGAGCCTTGTCATCGCTGCATGCCTCACACTTTGATGTTACAATTCCATGTATCCTTTCTTTCGAGTGCAAATGAGTTTCCCTCAGACAGCCTCTTCCTGGGGCGGGAGTTGGTGCGCTCTGGCCCAAAGGAAGGGCATAGGTGATAAGATAACCCAGAAGCAGTGTGGCGAGATAGGAGAATAGTAAGAGTGTGGGCCCACAATAGTGTCTCCCTCGCGCTGAGTGGGCCACGCGCTCCGTGGCCGCGGGGCTCCAGATGTAAGGGTAGGGATGACGATTATCCGGGTGTCCGACGGGAATTTGTAAGCCGGGTATGTATGTGCTCCTCGCATGCACGGGTTTTCGAGCTTTAGCATGGTAGCCAGGATTTGGGTTTTTTTTGGGGGGGTGTAATCTGAAGTCTGGGGGACCCTCTCTTGGTACAATTTTATTTGCTATTGCAGTTTATTTATTGCTACCTTTTTTATAGAAAATTGCTTTGTTCTTACCTTTTTCCCCTCTCGAACCCGTGTATTTTTCATCCAATATTATACGTAGTAAAACTAAACTAACAATATGATTTGAAATTTCAGGGGGGGCTGAAGCCCCTCAATCCCCTCCTGGCTATGTGCCTGCATGGCACCACATGGTTAGGCCGTTAATTCAGTCAGGCCACAAGTTTCATCCAATATTATGCATGGTAAAACTAAACTAACAATATGATTTGAAATTTCAGGGGTGGCTGAAGTCCCTCAATCCCCCCTGACTATGTGCCTGCATGGCACCACATGGTTCCTCCAGGAAATTTTCTCGAGGAAACACTAAATTTCACCAAGGAAAGTTAGATATTTGTTTGGCTATCAGGTTTTCGTTTTAACTCCTGAATGGTAGTTTCACCGCCATCGTGGCTAAAATCGCTAAACACCTCTCGCATTTCATACTCTTTCTAGAAAAACGAGAAAGGTTGAGCGAAATGAGAGTAACTTTGCTCTTATTAAAATGGATAGTACTGAGTATAATAGTACAATAAGAAAGTAAAATTAAATAATGGAAAACATAAGTATTGAACAGGGAAGAAAGTTAAGGAGGAGAATACGATGAAGAGGGTGTGCTTTGCTCCCTAAGATCACTATTTAGTTAAAGAGACAATGGACAATTATATTCAATACTAATCCGAATAAGTAATGATATATTTAGTGAGAAATACCAGTTGCGTATATGTATTTAGACAAGTGCGCGGCTTCGGAACCCAACCTCCTGGGCTTTCAGCACACTCCGAATTCATAGCTCGTCGAGTGCCCAGACATCCGAGCTTCACCCAGTGCCATGTGTTGGCTTGTTAAGTTGTACCTGGGTTCACCCCGGGCTGGTGGACCGGATACTCGGGTAGACAAAGTTCCGGGTATTGGCATTCCTACGCGGGGGCCTGTGAGGGGGGGGGGGTGACCGCGTGTTGGAAATTGGTTTGATGTGGCGGCAAGAGTCCCGTCTTCTCAACTCGAGGGCGCAGGTTCTAATACTGTTGGTGGTGAAAATTTTTCAGAGGGCTCCCAATCCCTTCTTGGCTGCTATTTGGAGTGTGCTTCACAAGAGGAGTAATCCGTCCGTCGGATGAGACGCTAAATTTTGGTCCCCTTGGTGCCTTTCATTCAGATTAGGCTTATTTCTACGCCTGGTTTTTCCCAGATAATACTCACCTAATCATTCTTACCAACTAACCTAAGTGGCGCCAATAACCTCAGTTTTCAGTCTTCTACTCAAATAACCTATTATCCAACCACGTTGGTCTATTGGCATATCGCCGGCGATATGACAAATCATCATTACCACTTGTCATTCCGAAGATTTTTCATATAGAGTAAAACGCTTAAAGTACGTCCAAAATAATAGTGCAGTTGAAATATACTGATTTGGCTTAGAAAGAAATGAAAAGAAAACAATTTCTTCACAATCGTCTGATTTAAACCAGGGCCACCATCATAGGTTCTTCGCTTAATGTAATTTCCTTCCCAAAACGGCATTTGACGTGTTTTCTCAATGGCTGTGTTTCTGTCAACTGCGCTATTATCTTGAACGAACTATAGTAATCCTCCACAGGTTTATTTAGATGGAAGGACGGGTTTCCCCACACTATGGCATAATCTTGTGCGTGGTTCTGCGGTTTAGGCCGTTAGGTACGTAGTTCAGGTTGTATGGGTGATAAGTGGATGAAGGAAAGGGAAGCAAGGGTTTTGAGTGAAATCAATCTGTGGAAGATGACAAATTGTTTTATACATAATGAATGTCGGAAACTTCCATCAGGTCCAGCCTCAAGCAGTTACATTTATATGAGAAGGTTGAGCTCTACGGGCCAATGTAGCGAAGCAAAGATAAAAAGCTTCAATGGGCGTATACGTTTTGTGCTAAAACTTTTACGGCAATTGGAGCTTTTTATCTTTGCCTTCCTAGTTATATTTATTCCGGAGATCGGTTTAACTATAACTCTCCACAGTTTTCTTTTTTCCAGCTAACCGTTCCCTAAACTTCCGTTTCATTTTCCCACTCATTCCCTTCCCAAGTTCCCTCATAGTTCATCATTTTTAGATCATTCATTTATATCATTAATGTAGGCGTAATCCTTGGCTTTCCACCATCAGGCCATTCCTTCCAGCCGTTGTTCTTTCAAATATAGTTTTGAGGCGGCCGTTTGGCCACCGATTGTGTCTGATGAATTTGTCTCTTCTTCTTCGCAGAATTTTATTGAACTCCATTTCCCTCCAATTTATCCTAGGATTTTTCATACCTTTCTCTCCGTCCATTTAGTAATCATCATTCTTCGATAGCACTACTTCCTATTATTTTCAATCTTCTTTTTTTCTACAGCTGTTATGGTCCCGCTTCACATCCATAAACAGCTTGCTCCATACTCAAGTTTTAATGCTAATAGGAAAATTTTCATGAATTTTTTTCCCAAAATAATTGTTATTTCGGGAGGCAGTCCAGTGAAAGGAGTTTTTCTTTACGGACTTGATAATTCCTTAGTTCAAATGTCGAGTGAAACTTCCTGAAGATCCGTGTGGCTTGATGAAATGGACGTCATGAAGTTTTTCGATGGATAAAAGCTTTGCTCATTTACCGTTTGGAGCATTAAAAACTGTCAAATATAATTTAAAAGATGAAATCTAGGTAGCTGTTTAATTAATCCCTAAGATAAAGGTGAAATTATTAGTGAAAGCATTGACTAGGAAGGTCCGAATTAGCGGGAAATCAATTTAATCAGATTACGTAATCGAATAAAAACTTAATATCATAATAGTTATAATAATGAAGGTGACTTTTTTTAGGACGAAATGAGGGCTATGCAGCCCTCTCTTAAATTTAACCCTCACACATGTCGGAAATAAGACTAATCTAAAACATAGTTGCTCAAAAATATTCCAGACAGTTGAATAAAGCCAGATTTTAATTTCAATTTGGATCGTTAATATATTACGGTCACCTTTGCGATGCTGCAGCTGAAGATCAAATAGACGATAGAGATCAGAAACGAGGTGGTGTACTGAAGAGTTGAAGCCTTCACCGAGACTCGCACCCGACCTTCTCACAGAGATCCGATCCTAAAGTGCAGCCCAGCCCAGTGTAATACCCCGCCCCGGTAATACCAGCCAATGTCGCTCTTACTGACCCCTGCGATGGTTTCAAGGGCTAGGTGGAAGTACTAACGCTCGCCCATACGCCCTTAGTAGTGTATATGGTTAAGACGTTGTTGAAGAGGTTTTTAATGGATAGTAATAGCTTTTAAATATAGAATCAAGCACTGATGTGGTGTGCGTACAATTCACTATTTTTGTTCTGTGACAGGAATTCGTGGAAAGCTTAAGTGATGATCTCCGAACATCACTTTAACTGTCTCATCACATATCATCTGCTAGGCTTTCAGTTGATCAATCGGCGATATAAATGAAGTTCTGACGATTATTCCGTTCCGATAAGTCCGTGGTCCAGTCTTATCGTTTCAACTCATCCTGTCCTCGTTTCACCCCTTGGAGCAGTGATTGAAATCCCGTGTGAAATTGGGTTGAGCGGTGAACCGTGACTCTCGAAGCTCGTAGAAACACAAAGGCTTTGGAATGGAAGGGCGGTGATGACTTTCTCATCCATCTTTCGTGATGCATCCACCCTCCCGCGCGGCCTTTCTCTCTCCCGCCAGATTTCCCCAGTGTCACTGTACCAGCGCTCCTTAATCAGTCTCCAACCGTGTACAACACGCAGAGGCAGATGGAGAGGGTACTCCGTTAACGGTGGCTAATATACGAAACTGTAACGTGTACCGTCATATTGGTATTCCCCATTTAGCCTTACGGTGCATGGGGAAATACTCAAGGAGTTTGAAATACAATGGAAAGGGTACTGTTGGGTCCAGAGATGCACCCTGAGTGCAGCAGGAATATGTGCTCAACTAGAGATGGTACAAAAAGAACTGATCAGTTCTAATTGAACATTTCCGAAAAATGAACTGATCAGTAAATGAGTGGTTCACTGAAACTGCTTTCTGCTCAGTAATTTAATGTTAGAGCCAAGTCCTACTCTGTCATATGCACGAAGCAGCGGCTGGCCGTTAATTGTGTTCAAGTTTCTTCGAGTGCAAGCATGGCGAGAGCAGCTAGGACGGAGGAAACTATATTATTCAACAATACAGGCATTTTAAGCATTTATCCATTTATCTAACGCGTAAATCGACCTGGGGGGTTATTTTGTAATATCACCTTTTTAATGACTCTTTGCGGGAAGGCGGGAGACCCGTTTCGCTCTCTTAATCATCGGCTCACGATCGGCCAAGGTCCGATGGTGGCTCTATTTCACGTTCCTAACGACAGGTGAGATGGAACTAATGAAAAGCGGAGCCAAATGAAACTGATCAAGAGTCGAAAGAGCGGATGAATCAAATAAAAGACCTGCAGATTACCACTTAAGAGCCGAAGATGGTCTCGCCGCCTGGGTGGCGGAGTTGAACGACGAAAAATGACGTAATTTTCAAAGTTTTATGACGTATTTTCTCTTAAGTGAGATTACAAAATTACCCCTCTGGACATCAAATGATGAGTCCATCCCCCACACCTCATGCATGAGTAATTATAGAAATAATACTCTCCGTAAGTGTCATTTCTGTGCATAACAAATGTATTGTTTAGAGATAGAAAGTAATTTTGATATTTTTTCTGATTTTGCAACTTAATTTACTTTTTGACTGATTATTTATATTTGGAGCCATTATTTCCAATTACTTTCCATTTTGACGTTCAATCATCTAATGAAAATTACTGCTAGATAAAGAATATAACATATTCTTTATTCACCATTCATTTTATTATATTATAATCATACAAAATATTGGAGATGCTGTTCATAAATACCATAGTTAATTATCGTTACTTTCACTTTCATGTTATGAGTGATCACATGGGACCTTAGGCAGCTGGAATGGATGAAAGTCTTCCTTTAGCTTCATTTTAGGAATATTTTTATCATCTATGATGAGGAGATATGAGGTCAAATTTCTTGCCAAGTTTTAGTTTGTCGTTATCGAGTCAACCTGTCTGCCAATTTCTCTTAAAGAAATGATTACAATCAAGTAATTATAATGTAATGATTACAATGGTAAAGTTATTAAGATGTCTGTATTTCCTCGGTTAAGAGAAAATTTTCCCAACCTCTCTTGATTTGCCTACCTCTTGGTCACCCATTTCCAAAAAAACTTCCCCTTATTTTATGAAAACGCTCGTTATCTCTATCTATATCGTTATTTTTTGCTACTTTAAACTTCCTTCCGCCGAAATTGATATGGTTTGCCTACCTACAAATTTACAAGCACGTGCCCCTCTTGATATGTGTGACCGCTGTTTGGGAGCCGCTACCCATGACGAACAAAGATTAAATCTAAAAGTTAAAGTAAAATTTAGCTGCTGTTTTTTCCTCATTCTAATGCCCATGTCGCTGTAGTTAGTCCCTTGTACTTGAAAAATGTACCGGGCAGATATGCTCACTTCAGTAAATGTAAGTTTGATCACCTTCCAAGTATTGGAATCACCACTGACGGAGATGGATGCAGCTGCTCTGGGAAAGGCATTTGCGTCAGTACCAGTGGCCAATTAACCCCAGATGAATGCACTATTAGGAGAGCACATGAAAACTATACCGTCTCCATTTGCCTTGATTTTCCATCACGGTAGTCGAAAATGAGGACTGAGAGGTGGAATTTCATGAGTGCAAGCCTTCTACGTACTCATTTATTAATCTAATTAATATATTAGATGATGGTTTGGGTAATATTTGATTGGCCATCGTTATTCGCCTGGGCATATCTTGAATGTCTTAGTCCTTGGATCATTTTCCTTTTCATAACTTCTACCGCTTTAATATATTTAAAAGAAATTTTCAATGAAAGAATGGTAATTTCAGCGAGAATATGATGAAGAGGATCTTATTATCGAATTGACCGTCACCTTCTATTTTCATTTATTTCGCTTACAAATACGATTCTACTCTTTTGGTTCCCTGAATGGTAGACATCGATTGCTAATGAAATGAACTCGATATAGCGAACGATTCTTGAAGTATAATGTTTTGGACAATTCACGGTTCAGAAAATAGAAGAAACTGAAATAGTGCATAAAATGCGTTTACATCACCTGCTCAGTGTTTCATTTTGAGGTAGTTCTCTTCTCACAATCAGCAATGAAACCCAAACATATGTTTGATTAAATGAGTTACAAGAGAAGAAGAAACAGAAAAAAGGCGAAGAAAAAATTTAAAAAAATTAACTTCACAACACTGTAAAATATCACACTTTTTCATGGAGCATAATTTCGGCGTCTCCTGGTGCAAGCTAAAAAATCAGTTTGCGATTTTTCTTAGCCTTGTGTGCGTGGTATTGCGTGCGAAAAAAGTTACGGTTTTCTGATCGAGTGAGAAAGCTCTGGTTTCATTAGAAAATTCCAGGTTATTAATGGAGTTAACTCGATTATCTTGCTAGTTTGAAGGTGCTTAAGTTCATTTTAACCGAGCATCTTCCATTTCCGGGAAACATTTTTGTGAGAATAACCGCCGTTGTCCTCAAGTTCATTACTTTTGTTATGATTACGCCTCACAGATAAATTGCCACCGTTATTATCAAGCCATTCTTATGGCTAACGGGAATGCAAGATGAGGATTAAAGATTACATTCCAGTCTTGCTACGCCCTTCCATTGGTAGCGATCCGTTATGGGATGAAGCGCTGTCTCTATGATAATTCAGCTAATGGCTTTTAAGTGGTAATTTATGCACAAATTCGAATGTTGTTCGGGGATAAATATCGATGACTATGACGTTATCTAGATGGTGGTAACGCCTTGGTCTTCTTAGGAGCTTCTCTGGATTGCCTCTCGTGGTGCTGACAGCCCTATTGGGTTGCACCTCTGAAGAATGCTTATCTTGAAAGCGAAATTATTTCTCCGTTGCTGCGGGAAAAAATGCTTTCTTTTCTTCGAGCCGAATTAGCATTTGTTTTCCTGAAAAATCAAAAGAAGTGTGAGAGGTGAATTGCAATTTTCGTGTTTTGAATGCAAAGAGAATGAGGGCGTTCATAGTTGGCAACGGAGGTAATGGAAACTCTTTCAAACAACAACTCATCGATTTTGTCCGATACATCTGGTCAGTGTATTTGCTCCCCCAAGAAGATTTAATTGGAAACGATTCAAGCACAGTTTTAACGCCAAATTATAAACACGTAATGAGAGTATTACCCTCATTATTATTTATAGTTCGTTTCAAAATATTTTTCGGTAAATTTTAGCGTTCTCATGGTTTTTCTGGGGTGATTTAACTTTTAATTCTGCCGTTGTATTTAAAATGTTCACATGTTGAAAGGCGGAATTGGAATATTAAGCAAACTAGGTAATCGTCATAAATGTCAAGACATCGTTATAAATCATGATAATTATATGTATTCCCCAGCTTTCATTATTTACCTCGACCCTCTTTTCAACTACAAGGTAGTTATTCAAAAGGCAAGGAAAGTATGCTGGTCGACTATTGCTAGGCGACGAAGATGTCCATACCAAAAACTAACTATGTTTGCATGTGAGTTAACATGTTAGGTTAGTTATATTTTTATATAAATCAGATGCATGTGAGTACTGATTTTATCGACCTAACATGTTTGATATGAAAATCCCTGCCTAATGGAAAATATGAGAGCACATTCGATTTTAGAGCAAAAATATTTTTAGAGTTAGTTTGTATCTTTCTTGCGAAATAAAATTGATTCTTACGATTTCAGCCCAATTTTATTTGCATTCCTCCATTAGTCGTCGTATCTTCAGTTAAGCTATAAAGCCAATTAGGATTTTCCTTTGGAAGAAAGCTCTTTAGATCCCTGTAAAAAAAATTCTCTAAAGATGGACGCCACCGAAAGGACCCCAGGAATCATTTATTTACGTCTTCCCATCCTTAAATTGACTGGCACTGCATCAGACCTCGATGAATGCATAGCCGAGAATGAAGTTCAGAAGCTCAGAGAAACAATCTCAGAGATTCTTGTGAACATATTTTTTAAGAGACAGCCAAAGTGAGACCACCAACCATGCTTGCGACATAAACGGGACATCGGGGAGGTCTTAGGGAAATTAAAAACAGTAAAACCCGGGAAAATCTCAAGGAAATTGGCGGAAGGTCGTCTAAACTTGGGGAATAGCATGGGAAACGCCAAGGTGCCCTTAAAAATTACCGTGGGATGCAGGCTTGGAATCAACATATGCTGATGCCTCATGCGTTATTCATTAGGTATTGAAGCGTCGTGGTTAGCTGAAAAATGCGTACACTTTATTAGGTGGAGAATAGTACGATGGTGCTTGAAGGGATAGGAATCAGGAATATAATGTAAGCACCGAGATGTAAACTTGACAGTGGTAGGCTTCACATCCTAGAAGTTCATTATGTCAGTTCTCATGATTAATCAAAATTCTTAGTACTATTCTTAAATTTTTTTTACTGTAAGACGCGTTTCACTGATTTACGGCATGCGTCAGGTACATAGAGTTCTTTTGATGCGTTAATTGTTGTTGTAGTGAGTGGGAAGAGTGGAATAACTAATATGCAGGCAGGGTTGAGAAAAACACGTTGATCAAGGGCTCGTGAGGCGGAAAAAGTTAATTTTATCGGAATTAACGCATCAAACAAACTTTATGTACCTGACGATGTCGTAAATCGGTGAAACGTGTCGTACAATAAAAACATGTAGAAAAGTACTAAAAACTTTGATTAATCATGAGTATACTAACATAATGAACTTCTACGAAGTGAAACCTACCACTTCCAAGTTTACAGAATTTTAAAGAATTTTGATTAATCATGAGTACTAACCGAGATGCAAAACAAAAAACAGATGCTGAAATATCTTCGCACGACTAGGTAACTCGAGGGAAATGCCGTCTAGTTTCTGTTGGCATCTTGAGTATTGAATCACCCAAGTCTTGAGCTTGTGTTCTAGTCGGAGTTGGGCTCATCGGTGGGGATCACGTTCAACTAGTAAGTACTAGGCCGAACGGCGCGCTAACTATCGGGTTCGGCGTACGTCATTCCTTCCTTCGTACTACCTGTGGCTTCCTCGAAGGATCTCGTACTCGGAAAATTACACGGCAATTATTTTGCTGGTCATGCCCTGACAGGTCTCTCTGTGATTTCAACGTGGGACCGTCGGTCGGTAACCTTGCTCTCTAACCTCCGAGTACCATAGTATAAAGGCCGTTTTACACGATAAAAGATTTTGTACAAAAGAATGTGCCTGAGATTTTACGTTTGTCTCAACGAAATTAGAATAGGTTATATTTCCCGTGCAGGCATTGAGACATTCGCACAAGCGTTTATACAATTTGCCACTTTACACGATACATTTTGCCTCATGCAAGAGTTCACGGAAGAGTTTGTACAAACAATTGTACCGTGTAAAACGGACTCGCTACTTTGATGAATACTCGTGAATCAATCATGGCCGTGCGATGCATTGCGGTGCATTGACTTAGATGTTTGATATGATGGAGACATGGCTATGCTGCTATGTTGATCGTCCAGGCCACACTATGTATCATATTTTGATATTCGATGTATGTTGTAATGTGATAGCATGCTATGTGCCAGCAGTTCCCAGCCTCTATTGAACCACAAACCTTTAGGTTACCCATTTCCCGAAATTGTACCCCATGTATAAGTAAAATATATTTATTATTCATATATGACTACTGAGATTAAAAGCTAACCTCCGCCGTCGTTAAACTTTATTCGCGTTCCGCTGCCATGTGCGATATCATGCGATTTACGATACAATGTGATAATATGGAAATCCATGCAATATTCGATCACATCAGATATGTGGCGATAGCATGCGATATTATTCCAAATTCAGTACCTATAGTGCGATTTTCGATATCGTGATTGAGATAATATGTGTCTAGCAATGTACCATGTTACGTGGCATACGACGCGTCGCGAGTTCTGCGATGAAAATTTATGCCGATATCAGTTATCGATGTCGATGTTAGAAAATCGCGCAGCCCTAGCCAAGAGGAAGCGAAAGTGAACGAATTAGCTGCCGCATGGAAGCATGCGACGGATTGGCAGGCGTGGCTATGGGGGCCGGAGCGGGGGAGGCGACCCATTTGAGGTCGCCGCCGCTGATGCAAGCAAGAGGGCCCCCTTTCGCAACGGCCGCCATTGTTCCCGCGACTGCGTCGTGACGCCACGGAGCGCGGTCCACTCGTCGGCCGCCCCCGCCAATGTCAACCAGCCCGAGGGTCCCCGCCGCCGCCGACGGGAGAGGGCCACACCGCTCCCGGCGCGGCCCCGCGCCTGCCTCCCAACTTCCCTCCGCCTCCCACCGTCAACCGAACCATCGACATGACACAGGGCGGTGAGGTGGAGTAACTGGGCCTTGAGTTATTTTCCACCCAACTATTTTGGCATCGTTTAAAGTTTCCGTCGTCGTCATTGTTGTGTCGATGGTTTCCATTGCGGTGGCTGCCGTGGGCGCAAATACGGGTACACTTTGGTGGAAAATGACTCAAGGCCCTAGTCACTCCACTTCAGCTCAGTGTGTGCAGGGGGGGGGGAGGAAATCGAAATGCAGCACGTGTCGAGTTGCTCTCACACGATTCTGGCAACATTTCGGAATCGTGTGAAGGATAGAGATTTGAATCAAGTCGTAAAATGCGTAAAATAGCTCCGGGAGAGATTTTTACGGAAAAAAGACGGCGTGCAAAAATCACATTGCACTTCAGTGAAGCAGAATAAGTCAGAAGAGTTCATCATGTTCGGATAAGTAACTCTCCTTCGTCTAAAATCGATGGTTGACAAGTTTACGTGGTGGTTTTTAGACAATAATTTATAGAGTAATACAAAAAAATACTAAGTATTTTTTGTATTATTCTCCTTTGTCTTTTGAAAGAATATCAGGCACCTGAGAATATAGTAGTTTTTTTTTCATCGTAATTCGGTATCCTTTTATCGACTTTTGACCGTTGTATATTCCATGTTTTGGCACCTTTTGGGTAGTATTTAAATGTAAAGTACTCGTATTACAAAGAGAATGTATTATTAAAAAATAGGTTGACCGCACGAAAACTCACGATTCTATCTATCCTTTTATAAAATTCGCTATTCCACGAAATCTGTCTCGCAATAATTCACTTGATGATATCAACTGTTCGTATTAAACCATAGCCTATGCATAGTCATGGTACAAATTGTGCATCTCTAATTAGATATCGAAGGCTGTTTATGTCCACTCCTTATGCACATCTGGGAATTAATTCAACATTCTTAACGACCTGCGAGAGAGCGTCCAAAAATGGCTCCATATACTGGCAGATGAATTGCTAGAAGACCATCTTGACACATGTGCCAAGCTGGAAAAGATGCATTGGTAGTGGTCTGTAATGAATATTAGAGTGACTTAAAATGAATATATTGGTTATGACATTGTTTTCTGATTTTCCTTATTTTTTTAATTGCCAAGCATAAATTACTTTTCTGGCACTCACCGCACTAGAGCTTAATTTTTCGCTGTAGCCTTTCCTAAGGCACGCACAGAACTAGAATAAACGGGTTAGCTTCGGATGAGGGCGATTGAATAGACGATTAAGGTTGATAAGCTGAGTGGTGGGGAAGTGTATAATGAGACATCCTACTGGTAGTATTTATTATACATTTTTAGCTTTTGTTTAGAGTATACAATAGGCACTGTTGGCCCTCTGACAAAAGAGTATTAGATCATAAGCAAAGAAAATCCGCAGTCCCCCACTCATTTTTCACAGCCATCGGATCGGCCAACCAATGAAGAAAATGTCATGCTCCTCCTAATGTTCTTTGAGTAAATACTGCCCATAACAATCATTGAATTTGACATCATTTTAAAGAGAAAATTTAATTCTCTAATTAGGCCAAAATATCAGTCACTTATTGCACAGCTTTTCGAGATATTTTCCAAACAATGGAAGCCTATTTCCATGGAATATGGTACGGGTGTATTCTCCAGAGTGAAGTACCGTCGCATAGATCACGTTAAAAATATAGCGGCTTGCAGTTTGTTTTATCAATCATTTAAAAAAATGAAATTGCTACAAAATCTTCCACAATACTATACGAAGTAGCAAAAAAATATATTCGGTTGCGAAGGGCAATTTCAGCGCACGGCATGAAACAAATAGGTAAAGTTAAAGCCCACAAGTTGTGCATTTGTTTAAAATAATGAGAAATTCAGTCATTTTAGCAAAATATTTGGGTTATGCTACTTAAACTACTAAATGCCTCTTATAACTACTGAAATATTAAAATAACAATGGAAATTGGTCTTTAGCATGACTAGAGAATAGGATCTCTCAAACTATCTAAATATTCTTCCGACCGGTGATTTGGTTAGTTTTCACATCTCCCTTCCTGTGCCCATGCTTATTGTTTTAGTAATAATCAGGTACATTAATAGTTTTAGTCCCTGCCTAGTATTACTTGAGAGATAAGTAGCCAAAATATTTTGATAGAAATTTCAGTTGTAAATATTAGCTTACCGGTCACTTTAATGAAAATAGTTCTAAATATTCTTAGCGGTTACGTAGGTACACGCAGGTACATGATAGTTTGCAGAAGGGAAGGAGTTAATAAAGGTGATGATATTAAAATATCTTATGCTTAGAAGTGTACGTGATATTTCGATTACTGCTGCATCGTTGGTCAAAGTGGAATTGGTGAAGGATATGTATTTAGTTCTATTTATGTTGACTGTAATTGCAAACTATTTTGAATTCCGTTACTTTAAAATGAAGGGCTTTTATATCAAAGGTTCCATCCTCGGTTGCGGATGATTATTGGGTAGATTGGCGTCTCAGGAAAAATTGTATAAATCAAGCCTTGAAGTTTGTGTATTTCAAATAACTCATTAGTATCTTATTCGTGTCGAAGCCCAAAAGGTCGTGTAACTTGTAGGGAATGCAGACGAGTTCTTGAAGTTCCCGGAGCAAGCGTTACACAATTCGCTAAATGTATATTTAGCAATTTGATTGGAGATAACATAATTTCCCAGGATTGGAGGTTAGCAAGCGTCACATCTTGTGTGAAAAAGGAAGAGGTACAGTTAAGTCCGAAATAAAATCCGGCATGTCTCAATAACCTTCTATTTCTTTCAACCCAAGAATAAATACTTAAAAACCCATCGTCGTTAGTGACGTAATGACTCTACGCAGCAGCAATCAGGTAATATCTGACATGCGCAAGGCTTTCGGAAAGTCATGTGAATCGTGTGACTTCTGGCAAAGAATAGTCTGAATTTTGCGTGAGTCAACCAAGTTTCCCGATGGCAACTCTCTCCGTTCTCCATGAGCGTAGTCTTAATATCGAAGATGCAATGACGATTCTCTAAATGTTTTTACACCAGGTAAGAACGTACAGCGTTTTATATATCCAAGGTCAATTAGGCAATATCTTTCCTCGGCCCATCTTCGGGTTCACACAAGAATGTTTCGTTTCTCGTAAAAATGAATTTACTCTGTTTCACTAAGGGGTTCATCATAAAATGTTCACTTAAATGTGAACTCTTGCTTGTGTAGCCAATCGCTTAACCATTTAGACTGCAACGCAAAATTGAATTAGTATTGAACCCTCTTAATACCTGGAGTGATTTTGGAATCCATTCAGCTCTTAGCGATGTTCTTATTATGCGTGTAATTCTGTGAAGATATGTTTTCTTTAAAATGATGATTTCTTAACCGAAAAGGATGGAATGATTTACTCGTAAAAAGGAGGAAAGATTACTGTCACAACGTTGTTCTTTAAGGTTGGCCGTGTAAAAATACGTTATGCGATGATGGACTTACTTAAGTGTGATCGTAAAAACCGCCAATAAAATCGCTGTATAGCTAAATACCAGTTACGGCATATACCGCAAATAATATTGCCTTTTACCAGTAAAAGTAATGTCATACCCTGAAAATCGGGGAAATTCAAACTTATGCACGGAGAGCCGTGGCAACCATGTGTAGTTGTGTTATTTTTAATATATTAAGAAAGTAAAAATAGTATTTCTATCGTTCAACTTCAGTTCTGGAATGCATATGTTCTGACCGTACGGATTCCTACCCAGAAGTCATTAAGTTTTGGAAAGAGTGAAAAGAATACTTGTTCGCAAGGCGACAGCAGTGCTATTAGAGGTTAATTTTTCATATTATTATTGTAAAAAATGGAGCGGAAGCTTTAGAATTATTGAAGGTGCAGCAGTAGTAAGTAATCTCTTGCAAGAGACTCGCCTGACAATGGTTCGCTTTGAGAAATTCGAGAGACTGCCGAACAGAATGAGTTAAGCTTTGGTTTTCCCCTCACCAAATTCAAGGAAAGGTAAAGGAAGCGCTGGTGCCTCCGTGTCTTTCCTTGAACTTTTCTTTTTCCTCCTACCATTTCATGGCTATCGTTCCCATGTTCTCGGCCCCTGGCTCATCCGGCGGATTTTAGAGTATTGTGTAGAATGTTATTCCCGAAACGCTGATTGATTTTTTCGAGAGTCATATCAGGGCCTAAGGGAAGCCAATTTGGCTATGAAACGATTGACCTTCCTTTGTGTGTAAAGGGTCTTTGTTATTTCTTCTCTGAAATGAATTTCATTTCTCCTATTTTGCATTTTAACGGCAGAAGAACTTGGAACAAGTTGAAGACCTTTGTTATCGGGAAAGTATAATCACCAGTGACGGAAGGTGCGTGAAGAGTAAAGCGAGCAGAACAACCCAAGAATGAAGGCATTATATCCGTCTTATAACAACTAGCTACCCAAGAATGGACAGCAGGAAGCACTTCATAAACACATAAATATGGAGTTCATTCTCTGGGACATTGAAACTTCGACGATAACGGCTGTAGAAGAATGTGGTGCTATTAGAGAATAATGAAGACTAAATGGAGGGAGAGAATCGCCTGCCATGAAGTCCTACGATGAGTTTGGGGGAAACGATTTTTACGGATGGCTCTGCGATTTAGAAGACTTTATTGTATACATTTTCGGCACGACAGATCCTTGAAAACAGTAGTGGAAGAAGAATTGATTTGAAATTATTAACGAGGGAGACCAAGGATGAAATGCAACGGAAAAATTTTGACGGATGTTAAAGTGAAGGTTTATGAAAGAGTAAAACGTTTAGCCTATCGAAAGGTGGAATGGAGAACTACAGCCACACAATCTTCGGGTTTATCTCGGCCAACGTTACATTTTTACTCTGAAGTATCTAATCTCTGTCTAATCCTTCACGTATGCAGGGTTCTGCTTTCAACGTTGAAGTGTATTCTATTTGAAATGTCTTTTCAGTGTTGGAGAGTATTCGATTGTATTGGGAATTTATTGAAAAATGTACAATATATCTAATGATGACGTCTATATTATTCTGAAAATACGTTACGTTTTTCAGTGTTAGCACTTCAGGCAGGTCCGGTCTTTGAAGAAAGGATGTACGGGTATTTGTTTTTTTTCTTGTTTTTATTTATCTCCCGTCTATTATTACCTTTGTGGATGTGTTTGTGATAGTGACATATAGTGATAGAATGAATTAATTGGGGAAGAAAAACGAATGTTTGTTGTTATTGCACAAAGAATCAGTACTTATTAAATTCTTACTTTCAAAGTGTGTTCACAAAGTCATCGTAAATTACATCCGTAAAGTTAAATTATCACTTCCAGCAAAAGATGCCGCCTATCGATATTTGCACTCAAGGAATAGAAAACTTGCTAAAATCTTTAAGTCCAAATAAATCCCCAGGTCCTGAAGAAATTCCTGCCCGCGTGTATAGAGAATTAGCTTGTGAAATAGCACCCTACTTGCAGAATATATTTAGTAAATCCATCAACGAACACAAAGTACCCATGGACTGGAAAATTGCAAATATCACTCCCATATTCAAAAGCGGTGATAGGGAACAGCCATCGAACTACAGACCGATATCTCTCACATCTATCTCTTGCAAAGTCCTTGAACATATAATTGTTAGTTCAGTTATGAGACACCTCGATATAGAAAACTTGTTAACAAAAACACAACACGGATTCAGAAAGGGAAGATCTTGCGAAACTCAATTAGCACTTTTTGCTCACGATATTTTAGTCTCGGGTGAACATAACGCTCCAGTTGATGCAATTTTTCTTGACTTTAAAAAGGCATTTGATAAAGTTTCCCACAGTAAGCTACTCATGAAATTAAAATCCTACGGTTTATACGACGACGTAATTTCCTGGATTAGAGAATTCTTAAGTAATCACGTGCAAAGGGTTGTATTAGATGGCGCTATCTCTAATGAAGTAAAAGTCACATCGGGTGTCCCACAGGGAAGTGTCATAGGCCCGCTTCTGTTCCTTTTGTACATAAACGACATCGGTGACAAAGTTGACAGTAAGCTTAGATTATTTGCTGACGACGCAGTGGTGTATAGAGAAATTCGTAGCTTTAATGACAAGGAAGCGCTAACTAAGGACCTCGAGGCAATACAAGAGTGGTGCGATGCGTGGCAGCTAGAATTAAAGCTGAAAAAATGCGTTGTTGTGAATTTTTGGAAACGGAAAAACGCTCCTTGTAACAACTATTGCATAAACAACATAAAATTAGACACCGTAGAATCCGTTAAGTACCTCGGAGTTAAACTGACTAATGATCTATCGTGGAGTAAACATATTCGAGAAATTACCGGTCAAGCTAATCGTAAATTGGGATTTGTTAAAAGAGTACTTGGCAAGTGCGACGATAAAGTTAGGGAAATCAGCTACTTCTCCCTCGTTAGACCCCACTTAGAATATGCCGCCAGTATTTGGGATCCTTATGAGATAGGCTTGGACACTGAGTTAGAACGCGTGCAGCGAAAATCGGCAAGATATGTTAAAGGCCGTTATGATAATCTCGTTAGTGTTACTGACCTTTTGCAGCAACTGGGATGGGAAAAGCTTTCAGACCGTCGATTAATATTTAGACTCAATCTATTATGTAAGTTCCAAACCGGTCTATTCTCTGACGACGTTGATAATATTTTACGAAATCCGACATACTACGGTAGATCAGATCATGAGAGTAAAATTAGGGAACTAGACTGCAGAACGGATAGATTTAAGATGTCTTTTTTCCCACGAACGATAAGGGACCATAATAGCTGCCATGAGACTTTTATCTAGGTTTGTCGTTAGGTAGTGTAGCTCTTAGTAGTAGTAGTACTCCTAATACTTGAATCCTTATCTGTTACCTAGTACATACTAACAGCACGCCTAGCATGTTTTCTACATGGGTCTTGAGTCCCTGTCCATCTGTGTAGTTGTAGAATGAATGTATATTGACGGTCACTCTCCATTTTGATGACATCTGTAGTGTAGTGTTGCATGCTTGTGAGGCTTCGCCTCGTGACAAGCATTAGCGATTTATGCTAATGCATAATTAGTCGTAGTTACACTAAATTTAGGGTATAGTGTAATGCATGTTGGTGATTACTCACCCCCTGCCACACACCCCTGAGGTGGCTTGCAGGGTATTTTGTAGATGAAGATGTATTTAGATAATGCGTCATTTATTTTTCCAATGCTCTGAAGATTGAGTCTGTGTTTTACTGTTTCGACGTTTGCTTAGTCCACCAATTGCGTTCTCTAGTATTGAACCCTTGGGGGAATTTGTATATATTTAAAGGGACGAAATTGTATATTACGCTGAGAAACCTCCAGGTTGGACAGCCGCGAGGTCAAGGTAGTCCTGCGAGGAAGCCCTGCATTAAGGGGACTCTTTGGCCCGGCCCGCCCCCGATGGCAATCTGTGTGACTCGTCTGACCGATTGGACCGTATGCACACTTACACGCATAAAAATGATTACTTCAATCTAGTGATGAATTGGAAAAGAAAACTCATTATTCGAGGGTGAATGCACAACCCGGATTGCATATGCATGGGGTTACATTTCAGCCTATTGGGTTTATTTCACGTCGGTATCTTCATTATCCTCGCAGTCAGTGAAATTGACTGTGCCATTCTTTGAGTGGGCCCTCGCCTGCCCACCTCGCAACCTTGGAATCAGAAGTTATCGGTTCTTGGCCCGTGCTTCCATCTATTCCCCCTGCTTGCCTTGTCAACGCATTCCTCTGCGGAGAGAATCTCGGCTTTGACATCAGCCTACGCTGAACGAAAGTAGTGATTCCTACCCAAGTTGTACGTGACACTAGTATAATTTATCGCATCTGCGCCCGTGTTGAATGGTCCACATTTACTCGCCTTGCGCCGTCGCGTTCATCCGGTGGAGTCGTTGCCGCCTCGTGCGACCCCACACCCCCTGCCTTTCTCCCGATAAGGGAGCCCGGCCCCAACATCTCCGCTCCCCTTCTGTCGCCGGTGGCGGAAACTTCCGGACCACCACCCCCTCCCGCCTCCGAGGGCCTCGGAAGCGAGTCATCGCCCCCGCACTCAGGGGAAGCAGGGAGGGCTGAAACTATTTGTTGCTTCAATGATATAAGATTTTCCCGGTGGATCTGATGTAGAAATGTTTCTACACCGGGCAATAGACTTCGCGTGAGCCAATGTTTTCACAAACGACTTGTTCGTCATCATCCATCTTCTGAATGCCGGATCCTATCATGAATTGCATTAAAAATGAAATGGAAGACGAGCGAACCAGTCAACGGTCAATCAGACAAACAAACCAATCAGGAGTCATCTGATCAGGATTTTTGGACATAAATAACGGCCAATTTTGACTCGTGCGGCATTCATAAGCCCTGATGGTGACGAACAAGTCGTTCGTCGAAACGTTGATGCATACGAAGCCTGGTGAAATACCCGTGAAACATTTATATATTTGTGGCTTGCTTGTTTGGTTATTCAGAATACGAATAACTGAGTTCATCAAGGACATGTGGGTAGCTCGGATGGGGAAGGACTAATGAGGAATCGAGGGTAGAGAGAAACCCAGCGTCGTTCTTGGCCTGCTTTTATCGGAAGGCGCCCATGGGATCACGGTTTAGCGTCCCATCCGACGATCAGAGAAAATGCTCTCCGCTTGGCACCCAAGTAGGGATCGGGATTAAATCACCACCACCGCCGGAATGCGAAACCGGGCCCTGCGGATGGGAAGCCTGGTCCCTCCTACCTGCTAATTAACTTCTTATTTGATCCACATCTATGAAGTACGGTTCAAGCCACCTTCAGGGTGTGGGGGCAAGGGATGACCAGGCATGCACAAATCGTCCAATTTCAATGTCGAGCTTCAAACCCTCCCCTGTTCGCTTAGCGAGGATCAAACCAAAACATGCGGAATACTATTTCATGGAAGGTGGGGTTTTAATAATTATAAATCATGAAATAAAAGTACCGCCTAGTGTAGGTACCTTGCGAGAGTAGCCATTTCATAGATATATACTGGTGCAACTTTCAAGGTCCCTCATTGTCCACCAATGAAATACTTATTTAGTCTCTCCGCTCTGCAATCTATTTCCTTTATCTTAAATTTATAATGTTTTGTACTGTAGTATTCAGTCATTTGTAAAATATGATAAATATATTCGGAGTCTCCTTCGCACTTGTGAAAGATTCAGCAAACCTTTACATTGCCCTTCGAGCCGGTAGTGATCCTTAACCTAATTCATATGACAATCCAATCTTAATGCTAGGTTTTTGGTAACAATAATTTATAAATCTAGTTGCTTTCCGCTGTACTCGATCTAATTTCAAGGCTGCCTTTTAGATTTTTATCCTGGCGGGATAGCTACCGCTGAGGATGGCGGCATGACCGCTGAAACGTCCAAGTTTTATTTGTGAGTGTCCTTTTTGCGTGTTTCTGTGTTTGTTTAGTGTATTACTGTTTTGTTTTTTTATGCGTATATATATATATATATATATATATATATATATATATATATATATATATATATATATATATATATATATATATACGAGTTCGTGGAAAATCACACACGCGATAATTTAAATAAAAATAAACTTTGCCACAGGTGGGGCGGAATTAAATATAGAAACACAAAAAGGAAGAACACTCACAATATACGTTCTGATATTTCGGCAGCCGAGCTGCCTTTCTCACAGAAGGAAGGATACAGATTCTGTATCCTTCCTTCTGTGAGAAAGGCAGCTCGGCTGCCGAAATATCAGAACGTATATTGTGAGTGTTCTTCCTTTTTGTGTTTCTATATTTAATTCCGCCCCACCTGTGGCAAAGTTTATTTTTATTTAAATTATCGCGTGTGTGATTTTCCACGAACTCGTATATATATAATGTCTTGGTAGAAAATCGCTCTCGGCGACGATGCACATGCATAAATAAAACAGTGCTACACTAAACAAACACAGAAACACGCAAAAAGGTCACTCACAAAAGAAAACCTGGACGTATATACATATATATGAGAGAGATGTTTATCAATACTTGCTCTGTATTTTATGCTTCGAAAGTCCACTACTTTAGTTAACGTCCGTCAACGAATGGAAAATATGCTAGTATGCATATATATTTAGACAGGACCTGGTCAATATAGTAGACATGAAAAAAATTTACTAGTTGTTGTCTACACATTAACTAGTCATATAAGTTGAGCTTTTAAAGTCATATAAGCAAATGGGCTACCTTCCGAGTGAACTAGCTGACCAGTCTTAATGGCTACTAATAAACTCCCTATTAGCTCGAGGAAAAATGACATTTGTGTCGAATTTTGTTACAGTTGTATTGAAATAGATGCGTAATAACTTGTTTAGAATCTCATGTGACTATGATGCTTGGATGTCAACTCATTAACATCCGACTTGGTGCTACCGCTTTTTCGGCGGTAAAAACCGTGCCTTTTTCAGTCCAAGTATGTAAGTATGTTATACTATGGCATAGCATTTACCATTCAAATAATGGAACGTAAATGTGAATTGCCTTTAATGTACAGAGTAGATGAAACAAAGATTAGATGGAAGTTTATTCATTGGCTATTGAGAAATATAATCTCAAACTAGGGCGTCTTGACTTTTGGCGAGGGCGTTGAGCACGTTGTATGCCGGGGTTCGTAAAATGTTTTGCAACTGGGTGTTCCGAAAAACGATTGGCTTCAGACTGAGGTACGAGATTCAGTAAAATTAATAACCCACGATGCGAAATATATATGTTCCGGCGTGTCAGACAACAGTCCAAGCTTAAAGTTCGGTATGTGGGTCAGGCCCTCGAAATCGGGCGAATTTGGACTCTAGGAGGGGGGCGGGAGGGTGGGAGCCATAAGGCGAGAGTAGGCCATTGCCGTCGCCGGGTTTCTCTCCTCCCTCCCCGTTCGATCGCCTCTCACCCACCCCACAGTCCACGACCGCACGCGCCAAAGTGAGCTTGACCGTGCCGTGAGGGAGAGCCCGTGAAAGTTTCTTCCGGCAAAATATTTGGCATTGCGTCATCCATTCAGGCGGACGAAAGGTCGTCCTCCTGCACATCAAGTGGTTCACTAGTAAAAATTCACCACCCCCTTCTCCCCCCCGCCCCCCACTCCGAAATCGACCCCTATGGGGTGGGTCGGATGGTCCTTCGGGCAAAATCGCTTAGATTGGTCCGAGGAACAACTGTACAAAGCTGCATGCTCGCCTCATCAAAAGCAACGTTTTGCCCTTTTTCGAAGTGTACCGCTAGCACTATAGGGAACAGCTTCAGTTACAACACCAAAAGCTAAGGAATTCACCACCGGTAAATCACATGACTTGACCGGGAATGGAACCCGGATCTCCAAATTGCTGCTAAGGCGTGCTACGGCTGGCTAGCTTCATGGCTAGCATCGGCTGCGGAATGGATACATCTACGTTTGTGTACCACTGTGTGCCACCACAAGGGCTTGCGGCAGAGGATTTTGGGACACCAGCCTTGGATACGAGATCCAAACGTTATTAGATTCATGAAATTGTGGAACTTATTTTTAAATTCGGTTTGCAGCAACTATCACTTTCGTATTGGAATAGCAAAACTTGGAGGCATTCGCCTGTGGGGAGTTTGAGGTCAGTGGTGATTGAACGAGCTGATATACTGCAGAACTACAACGGGGACCTCTGGAAAGGCCCTCGGTTTCTTTTCTCCAACTATCTTGTATGATTTCTTTTCCTGGCATCATACTCTTCACAGGGGAATTAAATCAAGTTTTTCTACCCCTATAACTTATCTCTCAGTGGTAATTTCTGTGATAATTTTGTTTAATCTCCTTCCACTGAATGAACTTAATGCATATGTATTAAATTTTGTGTCAGAAGAAATAAACTCATCATTCGCAACGTAATAACTCGTTTGTCAGATGATACCGCTTTCAAGTAGTTCATTACGCACTCACCACATTGGTAACTTTCGGAACTCATAAGTATCGGACCCTTTAATCTATGACAGCATTTTTGAAACCAATAAAGCTATTGAACCTTTCTTTAGCAGTTATTGAACGAATGTATGGATTTATAGATGCCTGATGTACCGGCCATAAGCCGCCCAATTCATGGCCGATTTACGAAGGGGTTTTGTTGACGTAGGAGTTTTTGACATTAATCCACGCTGAGGCAATAGATCTTTGCCATTTCCTCATTTTTAGGCGTACTTATATATGATAAGGTTGTATGAAAAACTTATGAAAGTTGCTCCCGGACCGGAGGGTTATGCACCGGTAAAATATATAAATTCTGTGTCAATCTTTATCTCAAATGCGCTCAATCCATTTTTTTCAATTTAGCAATCTAGCACAACTGTATTGTAAAGGTGGACTGAAGGTTATTTGTCGGAATGATGGATCTTGAAACAGGCAGTTCTAAAATACCACTTCTTCCATACAAAATGGAAAAGCCCCGTCAGGTTTCTTTGAATTTTTAGTAAAGATTATAATTAGATTCAATACGTTTTTTCAAATAAATTTATTTGCCTCCATCTCTGCATTTTTAATCTATACATGTCGTATTAATAACTAATTTTTGAATTCTACTAACTACATTAAGGTTATCTATCATTGTATGACTTGCCACAAAACTGAAATGCCGTGCAGCTGATAATCGTATATTTGATAAGTAGCCGTTTATCCTAGTTCATTTTATGTGAATTTGTTTAACCTTAGTATTAGCTCGTTAGCTTTTAATGACTTGCATGTAAAATGGTGCATGCCCAACGTAAAATTAACCCTGTCACATTCCTCCGTGGTGACTTACTCACGCATTTTTGCCTAGTTTAAATAGCTGCAAGCTGCTGTTTTTCAATTATCAATCCAAGATTTCGTAAATGCACGGCTCCGATTGTAACACACAGTAGTATTTGCGATGCAGGAACGAAACTCCCGGATGTTCAGATAAGCCAGCGCTCCTCCGATTGCTAAAACGTCAATCCGCTGGAATTCGTCCAATGAGGTGAACTTTCTCCGGTCAGGTGCCACGAAAATATCCCGCGACGCGACACACCACTCACTCTCCACGAAATCGGAAACTGTTGGCTGCATAAATTTACCGTTGCAACTCTTCGGCGCAAGGCGTATCTCTGCAGTGATAGAAGTCGACTCGCAGCATGGGACGTGAACTTAGAATGATAAAACTTTCCATCGAGGCACTTGGTAATAGAGGCACGCATTTTATTGAGATGGGGACCCTTCTGCTTGTGCATTAGTTGAGAAAAATCTAAGTGAAAAGACTTTTCTTAAATCTCTGAGCAACATAAAATTCTGGTGATTTAACATGGAAAAATCATTTGACTTGACTGGGACTGGAATCCGAATTTCATCGCGACCGGCTCTGGGCAGTTACAGCTCCTCGGAAGTCTCCTGAAATTTGTCTTGGATCTGCAGAGCTGTGGCCTTCTTAAAACCGAAACTACACTCCGTGTTCCAAATTCATCACAGAGCACCGGAAACCTCCGGAAGAGCTTGTGTCAGGGAGCATGACAACTCATAACAATGAATGAGGATGATCAGTTAAATTATATCTTTCTCCGATTAGCCGATACGACGCCAGGATTACGACCGATTGGGTTGAAATCTCACTCCTTGTGCAGGCACGTAGCCAGAAATTTGCTTCAGGTGGGGCTGTCTAGCTCAGAGCATAAGCACCCCTTGGCAAAAGGCAGTCGCCGCACGGGGAAAACATTTCGGGCCCCTAAAGCCCTGAAGCCCCTAAAGCCCCCCCTGGCTACGTGCCTGTCCTAGTGAGGTAAAGAGGCAGGTTTAGGGTACTCACAGAGTTCATGTAACGAATCCCATTGTTGTATTGTTGGGAGTTCAACATTTCAGATTTGGGCTGAGGAGGATGGTGCATGAGGTCATTGTGGAAAGAAAGGCTGTCCTAATTCACGTTGACCGATCCTGCGGGCAATTCACGAAATTATATTACATAATGCGTCTTTACTGGGGAGAGATTGAGACTGGGGCAGTCCCTTCTTCCATTTAATATTTATATACGGTAGGCGGATACGATAGCTAATGAAATATCAGATTTGAAATTTTAAGAAAAAATTTAAGTCTCTCTGGGAAAATGCACATGCCTACGTCTCCCTTGGTTCCTGAGTTCATGGGCAGTTTTTGGAAGATCTATATTGGATTCATAATGAATAAAAACCTCGGTAATCTTCCGTATTCCTTCCTTCTTTATTTCTTCCTTCCTTACTTCCTTAAAAGTGTTTTGATTCATTATGAATATCGAGAGCTTCCACCATATCCAGCCTGAAACAGTTAAATTTATCTATGTTGTAGATAGCTGTTGTGTGTGATTCCGGTCCATCGAGAAAGACACTCGTAAGGGAGAATCGTTTTTTATTTTTATTTGCTTATTTTCTGAGAAATATGACTTTTATGGCGCCCTAGGAATAAGGGATATTTCCTACTTATATGTTAAAATAATTATTGAGAATTTGATGCTTCATAGAATAAGATGCTAACATTTTTGTGTAATGTTATACAATGATACCATACGGTGGTGAATAACCTAAAGTGAGTTATTCATACATGGATGAAGAGTAATCATTAACTAAAATAATATTGAAGTTCTCGGTTAGCATTAATGCTTTACTTCATTCGAGACTTGAGAATCGTTTAAATCATTTGGAATAATCGTGAAATATTGCGTTCTTTCAGCGGAAAACTGCTACTACTAGTTGGAAGAACACAGTTCCACCATCCCAACCTCAGTTATGTGGTGCGCATTTTTTATTCACTCGAGAAAAAATACTCAGGTATTTGGAAATGCTTATAATTTATGTTGTCATAATTGCGTATCACAAATGCTGGATCGGCAATATCCGGATATGAGCTAGTTAAACATCGGTGCAGGATGGTATCTGGGAAACTGATGCTGGGCCATTTCCATTGGAATGATTGACCAATGGGGTGGGAGAATATGAACCATTTTTGCGCAGAACTAGCATTTCCGGGCGGGAATCTTTTCTCGCCTGGAACTTTTACTATTTCTCATTCCCAAATCCAGAGAAATTACTCTCTGGTAAATCTGGAAACCACTTCTTGGACTCAATAATGGCAATAATTTCAATGTTTAAATTTTAAGAAAACCTTAAATATAGGTAATAGAAGCCAAGCCTAAATGATCATTTTAATCAAAGCCGAAGTTATCCTGTTTAGTTCCTTGGGCAGAAGGTACAATACTCATAAAGTAAATTTCCGTTGATCGCTATTCAGGAACTTCTTACTCGTCTTGTCATAGTACCTATGTTTTACATACAGGTTTACGTCAGCCTTTCAGAGGAGCGTCCTCGCCCCTCCGCAAGACCGCGCCTTCTCTACGGCTTTGCTGTGAATCTACAGTGCCCATTCCAATCATTATTACCGGTGATCAATGAGAAATAAATAACAAAGAGATAATGTCGGGTATTCTCCATGAGTCTCGTGAAATGAGACTAATGTTCCAAAATGTTGGGAATTCGGAAACCCTGCCCTGAACGTAGGTGTCGGGATCAGTCACTGTCGAGAGCTCCAAGCGCAAGGGCGTAGGGTAACCCGATCCAAGGGGCTTGATGTAGAGTGCGTCGCGTCAGTTAGTGTTCAAGGCGGATCGCCATTGGAGCGGGTGGATCCGAGTGGCTGAGCGGTGTGTGTGGCGAGATCTGGTTTATGGAGATAACGCGGCGGAGAAGTGATGGGGGACTGTGGAAGTGATTTCTGCGTCAAGGTTCTCTCGGCGAAGCGAAGATAATATCACTAGGATGTGAATTCGCACGCATGGCTATGAATGTGTGATTCTTTGGAGTTACAAAATTATATGCCAGAAACTGCATCGGCGACAGTGTAGTAACTTGAACTGTGCACTTCCGCCATTATACTGTCCGTGCAAAAAGTCGAGTAGAGAAAGTTTGAGACGTTATAACCTATCTCGAGAACCAATTATCCAATTGGAACGAAATAAACTGCAAATAAGAGATTATTTAGTTTTACGCTGCGTGATGTGTAAGAGATAACTTCAAATGATAGTTTAATATATTTTATGGGGATTCGATTGAAAATAGTCATGGTTTTTGTCGCCGAAAAAAGTTAAAAAAAATGCGCAGCATTCGCATATGTGCTTTTGAATAAGTTAGAACGGATCTATTCCTGGTACATATATAGAAGGAGAATTTTTTTATGTTCCTAAAAATTCTGATAGTAAATATTTTCGTTGTTTGTGGGCTTACGAGAAATTTGAAAGTTCTGAAGGCACCAGTAGTCGCAAAATTGATTCAGGGATTATGGTGTACTATGCGAATTATTATTTGGAATTTGATTCTTTGCTCGAAGGTCTAGATCTAGATCCGATATTGGTGGTAAGCGTGTGTGTATGGCATGAAAGGAGAATTATAGCGTAGCACTGGTTATTGAATTTATTAAGGCCACGAATGCCATCCTTATTTCATTTTCAGCCGAAATAATCACAGCAATGAGACCATGCACAAACAGGAGGAGAAATACAGGGAAAGAGAGCACATTAAAGGTTCCAATCCATGAGTGGTTTGAAATGTGAATGATGGCCAATTGCAAACAAAAAAACTCAAATGGATTGGGATAACTTTTCCGGTTCAGTTGAACTTTTTTGTTTGGAGTTGGCCACCTTCTCACCACCGTTCGTTTCGTCCATTTCATAGTCTCTCTATCCTTTTCTTTCTCCTTCTGGTCGAACGACATATTTCACCACTAATTTTAAACTGTTTAAAAAAAAAATAAATGTGATATAAATGAATTCTTCACGGTTTCCCACCAGGTGAGATGTTCAGCCAGAGCCGACGTTTCATCGGCTAACCCTGCCATCGTCCTCAGGGCGTCGAGTCACTCGTGTTAACATCAATGCGGCCCACTGTGAATGAATGGTTTTAACATAGCCTCTACATCAAATTATTACCTGCAGCCTTTGGCCACAGTTTATTACCATTTAACTTGGATAATGAAGCCTCCATTCTATAGCATCTGAGTAGAATTGGTTGTTGCATTACTTCATACATTTATTTCATTCATCCTTTTATTCTTTTATTATTGTTCGGATAATAATATTTTTATTGATTCAACCTTTATAATTAGCTGTTGTGCCGTTTTGTTTGAGATCATAAATGAATTAATAAACTCCAATGACATGCAGAGCAATGTGTTTCTGTACCTTTGGAGTAGTTGGCTGACCTTCTTGAGCCGGTACCGTCTCGACATCATAGGTAAAAAAAATACTTTATGCCACATTTGAGATTATGTAATTTAAAATTTCATATTTTGACAGACGAGGCACGTTAGCTAGAGGAAAGCAACTGAGTGATTCCTCCAATGCAATGTAGTTAACGATCAACGATTAGTCAGTGTCGCATGGTACTTTTCCAGCTCAAGGAGCCGGCTGCAACGCAATTATTATTAAATTGACGCCGTTTTCATTCATCAATTGCCGTAATTTGCTGTTTGATCATGAACTAAAACGGATTTTACCTTCAGTTTATTTCCATTTGATTACCTCGAAAAATTCGTCTCTTTTCTCCGTTTTTCGTAAAAATGGTGCTCATTTAAGAGAGAAAAATACTATAAGGTGTCCCTAATGTCTTGGCACAAGGGCCGAGTGTATATCACGTAATAATATAATTTGTAAGTTTCACCAATAATAATTATAATTTCAATAATATATTTATAGTTCTAAAATTATTAACTTATAAATGTATCATTAATTTATATATAATTTTAATTAATAATCAATCATATGGGTATGGTAAAACATAGTTTATCAGATTTCCTCTGTTTCCAGACTTTAGGAACACCCTGTATTTTCCCTCTACTCCACCCGTTTTCGCCTTTATGTTCATGTGATATAAAATAAGCTCCTGGAAAAAAATAAGGTGGAAATGTGTAATTTTGCTGAGATTATGAGAGGGAGAAGCTTGTTTGCGCATGAAAGACAATGATATCTAGAAAATAACATAAATTTCATTTAGCGCCGTAATCTCGTAAACATGGTACCCTGGGTGGTTGCCTAATTTTCTATCCTTATGAGATCAACAAAAATATCGTGAGACTAAACCATTCGGATTATCTTGTGACGCTGACGAGACTACCTCTCACTCCGTATCACATATTCGCCGTTCATCGCCCCTCACCTTTTAGTACGATGTCCAAAACTTTTTGGCATTCATGCCATTGCCCGAAAGTGTACTGTGAGGCGTAACAGGGAAGTAGCGGCATCATTCTCCTACTTTATCATCACAATTTTTCTCGTTAATGAATTCTTATCTGCGGCTTGTTTGACCGCTCATTTCCGGGAGGGTTTCCGCTACAAGAGGTCTCCAGTGAGTGTTAAACCAAGGTATTTCATAAACTCTACTTACTACCAGGCACATTCCTGGATTTATTTTAGGGAAGAGCTGTCATTTTGCCAAAAATTCATTTCTGCGCCCAAAGTTGATTTGTAAGATCTCGTGAATTTATACATATGATTTTTTTACAAAATCGAAAAAATATGCTTGAAAAATATTTTTTACCAATCTGTAAATTTGGCCATTTTTACTGACCATTTATCATTTATGATATAACATAGAGATATTTTTAAATCTTATTACTTTGGTAATGGGAATAGTAACTAAACTATTAAATGAGCAATTTTCGAAAGACAGGACAGATTAATTCGGAAAATGACGCAACATTTTACTTAACATTAACGCTAAAACTCTCTCCGATGTAATTAAAATAATAACTAGTAAAATTCCGCAATCAATATTTTGTGCTTAATGCGTGAAAAAAATATCGTGAGACTCAAGGCATTATATGCAGCTCAAGTAAAAAAGATAAAGTTTTTAGTAGAGAGAATTGATCCCTCACCATAGATGTTTTTCTTAACAAATTCTTGTTATTTGCCTACTATAATGACATTGATTCGTTTAAAGATTTTTTCAAACTTGTAATTGTAAACTTTAAATGCTCACTCTCGTCAAAAGTCATTGGTTATGACCGTTGATGGTAGAACTTGAGATTGCATTCATTTCGCAATTCGTTATGTTGCAAGTATAATTTATGAGCTATTTTTTGCTCTTCGAAGTAAGTTGTTAAAATACGGGATTATGGTAAGCTGTGGTTCCGCGGGGCTTGTGTATATATTTACTGCTGGGTTTGCATGCACCGAATAGCGCATAAGACATTACAGGACAATATGGCAGAGTGAAAATAATGTTTTTAAAACCTTCGATAAGCTATCATGAAAACTTCTATTTACCACTTATTAATGACCTACACGATTTAAAGAATGCTCTTTCTAGATTACCTTAATAACAGTTGTATTATTCAAGCCCTAATGAATTTACCCAAAAATATAGGCTTAAAGTGAGAGACATAGCTTAATCATTACTTCTCGATTCCTCTCATTCTCGCGCCGTGTCGTAAAATTTAATTGTTCAGAATATATGCGGTCAACTCAAAGCAATTGCGTCAGCGCCTTTACCCTGCACAAGCACAGAGCTTCCATAAGACGACCTTGCAATTACAAGACGTTATTTACCAAAAAAACGGCCGACCATGCGATTTTATACGCAACCGAGAGTAAAGCACAGTCCTTCGTTTTGGCGTGGCGAGTAGCTTTGTGCTGTCGCTAGGATTATTAATAAATTGGTTGCGGTGAAGAAATTGGCCTCACGTGAGGCACACTTAGTTCGTACGAAAAGCCATTCTGTGCTCGAGGAACGTGGAAACGTTGCGTGGTGTGGCTAGGTTTGGAAAATCTAAGGCTTTTGCGTAAGGCATATTGGGGCATGTACGATTTCGTATTCGCTTTGTAGCCATATGACCACGTATTGGTGCAATTTAAATGATTTTATTTCAAGTTTTACCATTATTTTATTTTTTTGCTGTAATTTATTGCCTCTTGCTATTTAAAAAATGAGTCAACATGAGCTTTATCCATTTGTCATTGTAAATATATACCTGAAAATGTCAGCATTTTGCAATTTTAGGATAAAAGGCATTTAAACTGGCTTTAAGCGTTATGTTATGCCGATTATCCGTAGATTACCTTTGGATTTCACTCAGTATCAAGTGCATACAAGAGAATTGAAAAATGTTTGTCGAAATATTCGCATATATTGAAACCCAGTAATTGACCCGAGTTGAAAATGTATTATCGTTATGCAGGTGTTTCTAATAGAACGAAATAATAATGTAAATGTTACATCTGAAAATTATTTTCTGTGGTATTCAGAATAACAATTTCTCTCTCAATTTAGGTATAATTTAACAATACATTTTGTGCATTAAATTCTCGAAAACTACTTGACACAAATAGCATTTTCCACTTTTCCCAAAATTTGCTGGTAAATGGTGAAATCGTCATAACCTTCATCGTCATTTGGTGTTGCAGAAATTTTCTTTTATGCACTAATTTCGCGGACAGAACTAATGAACTAATTTCGCGGACCGGCTTTGTGTAAAAATGCCTTCGAAATAATTATCAAGCTGTCTTCGCACGAGAGTTTTTTTCAATGCTTGAAATTCATTCCATTTGCCTTGATCGCTCGCGGGCGGTGGCATGGGGTGCCCTTTGGGCGAACAGGGCGTGGCCCACACAACGCGAACCTTGACCGCGGTAACCCCTTCCCGCCCCTGAGCAGCCTTGCCGCGTCACGCGCCGTCCACGGATCACGCCAATAACCATCAGAGAGAGGGACCGATCCATATAAAAAAAGAAGATGAACGTTCAAATGAGAGGCAATCACGAGACGAAGGCGCAAGGATTTGAGAAGTGCTTGCATTAGTAATACCGTACCTTTTTCTCGATGCAACCCACTCGACGGACCACTATCCAGAAATTTGGCAACTTCAGGGTATAGTTGTAGCGAAACCTTGTGGCACACATAACCGGAGAAACAGGTCATGTAGGGAGAATGAAGCGTTGGTGACGGGGAAAAGATACCGAAGGACTCCCGTCGGAACTTCTGGAGGAAGATTCGGTCCCTTCATCCCACGTCTCTTGCGTGCTTTTCTCTCCTTTGCAACTCGGTCTTCACAAGCGAGTACCATCAAGTTTCAGTGCGCCTATGCTCATCACCGCGGTGTAAGACTGCTTAACATAAAGACAGATCCAGGCGAAATGTTTTCGTGGCGTGAATGTTTTGGGTGTTGACTAGTGAGTCATACCCTGCGAGTGTAAACTTTTGATGTTACCGTCGGAAACAGAGTGGGAATGTTAAGTTAGACTTTCGTAAAATGTATGAGGGAGGCCAACCACAGACATCCTCTCAACCATTTCGTCTACACCGTATAGAATGTGGTTTAATAAGCACAATAGGACTTTTACATCGTTATAACATATAATCATGGATGAACATTCACAAACATGTCCTGGGTGGTGGAAAATCCACCCATGCGGGTCTCGAACCCGCGACCCAGGGTTAGCAGGCAAGGACTTTATCCCCGCCGCCACCAGGGCCGACTGTCAGTTATCTTATGTCGCCCGGTAAAGCTGTCAAATCATTGGTAAGGTATATCTATTACGCGGGTTGTTGCATCGAGAAGAAGTATGGCTTTTTATGCCCAGCTGAACCATCCATCGTACTACCCACGGCGTAGCGAATCAACAGTAATATATTGGGAATCTGGTGATTGAATCAGAGAGCGAAGTAACGAATACAGTGGAGGACGGTGATGAGGGAAGCCGAGGCCGTGCAATTAATGAAAACCTGACGATGATGAAGATAATGTACATACCGCCACCATTGAAGGCAAATCCATCGTATTCTTTACTAGGCATATTGCATTACTAAGCATGAAATATTGCTTATAATCGATTTCAGTTGCGTATTTAAGTGAGCGTTTTTCTGTCGTAACTTACTGCTTGCATTGCGGAATTTCTTTTTTTATGCAAGTTGCAATTAGATTTGGAGGCAACTTTATTTGCTCGTGGCCTTTTAATAGTCCCTTTCTCTTTTTATCGTAAATACGTTCACTTCATATTGCACATTCGTCTTAGTCATATAACTCTGTTTGCACGAAGTTCTATTTTAGAATAACATTGAAGAGTAAAAAACCGTAATCGCCAACACCTTTATTTGTGTAAACGTATTTTTCTTAATAGGTTGATGGCAATAAGCTTACAAAACATCAATTCGCGGTAAAAGCGATCACCAATTTTATTTAGCCCACGTTATTTATTCATCGAAACGTTGATCGTTGCGTTTTATTTTAGAAAATTTTAGCGGCGGAAGTTGGCTGAAACTTTACTTCCCACAGGTCAACAAAACATACACTGGGTAAAGAATCCTCGACGCTGTCGATTTGAACAAATATTATGTTTGCCATGAAAACTGCTACTTACAAATTGCTGCCTAGTAAATGGACGCGATGGGGTGTATTTTTTTTCGAATGAAGGTTGTGCCGTTGAAAAACTTAATGGGGCATCATGCATGCCGACTATCATATCCTCATAACTATGGGGTTATTTATGGCGTATTCAACGCTCCCTCAGAGACGCGTGGCGATCCATGGAGTTAAAGAGTTCACCCGGAGGCTGCTGCAAGAAAATGTATCACAGAAGTGCTCGCTCGTCTTCCCTCCATGGTTTTACAGCCCTTCGGATTGATGATTATTGAATCCCTCCCACTATCCTCGCTATTCTTAAAAGACTTTCACTCCTATCCGAATGAAAAAAAAATCCACCTTCGGATTCAATTTGGAGTCGTGCGCAAGAAGCGCTTCTCGGCCAACGTCGAATGCTCGCCACGATGTCAATAAATCTACGAGAAGATATTCATTCTGTTTCGCGGGAGGATACAATAAAGAGGCTAAAATGTTAGACGCAATGTAGACTTCAATAGTCTGCCTGCAGTTGATTCACTCCTAACCTCTGCGCCAATTCATGGTAGTTATGTAGTCATAATACAGCGTAACTCTGAGAGAAATAAATCTGAGGGAGGGAGATGGAGGTCTAAGGAGGTTTCTCCGTGTTATACTTGGTCGAAATAAACAAGGCATACATCTTTTATCATTTCTTTTGGGCTATGTATACTTTATTTTGCTGATTATATGCCTAGAGCCATGACATATTACGATGTATATCGAGCATTTTTCGAAGATAACGAGATTTTTGAAACAATTCCTTGTCTCAGATTTACTCGCATGAGGAAAAAAACAGTTTTCAGGAAATGGGGGAGTAATCGGGAATTTGGACAATCCCGACATTTTTTTAAAAACCTTTGCTTGGATTTGAGCCAATTTATTAATTTTATTTTATCCTTTGGTGTTAAGGAATGCCAAATTCCTGTAATTCGATCCTTGAACTGCCGAATCGGCGTGTGGGAAGGAAAGTTGAAACACAGCAATTTCCACCATTTTTTTTAAAGATCACGACCACGGTTTCGTAGAATGGCTACGTCATCAGGTTATGCTAAAAGAGAATAAGAAAAATCCTTAAAAGATACGATATCGACCGGAGATCATGAAAGAGTTCATTAAGAACAACACCATGAACCATTTTTGCGGCTTCTTTAAAATCTGAAATATCAATGGCATATTAAGAAAAAAAATCTGGAATGATTCCTCTAGAATCCTGGAAATTCGCTTGAAAATGCTCGAGAAAGTACTTCTGAAGTTGTGATACTCGAGAATCATCATATAAAAAGTATTTGGCTACTATAAAACATATTTAAGGGGAGGCGGAAGGATATTTTTAAAATGCAACCCTTTTTTGGCCAAGAGACTTCTTTACTACGTTAATCGAAGTTAATTTTGACGTTGTGTTTTCCTCATACCTTACCATTCCCTTGGTATTTATCTTTGTCCTTACTGTAGTTTAACAATAATATCCAAACCTGTTTTTCATCATAGTCCTAGGAAATCATTTCCCTGCAATTCATTACGTCTGCTGACAGCTCGGAAGATTGAAAATTTGACATTTTCACGAAAGGTTCAACTCGCTCGGCGGAGGGGAAGATGAGAGTGACTGCGCGTGCCCGCGGGCCGCTCCCCCACAAAGGGAAAGTGCGGCATTCGGCGCGGCGACGGGCGGGTGGTCGAATTGCACGGTCAAAAGGGGCCGCCTGCGATCGAGCCGAGAGAAGGGCATGGATGGCGGAATGGTGCGGCACGATATCTTTTTTCGTGTTTCATACCACCGGAAAACTACCCTAATTTCGTTCCGTAATAGTTAGATATTTATTCAATGGTACGAGAAAATCTCGTACATACAACAATGCCGCACCTCAACATCTAGGAGAAAAATCATGGTACAGGAGTAGCGAAGCATGGTGGCACTTAAAATTTAGAGCACGCTTGCGAGACGTGTTTTGTGGTGCAAAAACTAATATTTAAAAGGAGACTTGATTCAGAATTTAAAATAAGGTCGTAAACAGATTGTATATTATCAAAGTCAGCAATTGGGAAAAGTATTTCGATGCAAAGAGTAGTGTGTGTCACTGATTAACTTCCAGTACTCGAATTTTCAACGTCAAGCTTAAGCATGTATGCTCGTTTTCAACTTCAAATTCAATGCAGATGTTAAATTCTATCAGAGTCGGACTTTGGTTTTAAGTTCTCAAACTCCTTATGCCTGTTGCTCACGGTAAAATTTTCCATAAAACCGTTTTATAAAAATTTTTATTGAAAGTTTTATGAATCGTACGTAAAACGTACTAGCTTGCTCACGGTAAAACTCAAGAACCTTATAAGAGGAAAATCGAAGCAGTACTAATATGAACCGCTATGCCGTAAATGGCGCTAGCATCGGGTATACCTTGAGGTTAAACTTTTCTCCATTCTCTAACACTCGTTGCGGGGCGAGTTTCAGTGGAAGGAGGGAAGAAACTGTGTATGAGAGGTGTGTATATGCTAGAGAAGCAACTGCTCGATCGCTGCGCCACGTACAGTGGATAAGAGGAAACAGCATTATTTCACAAGATGGCGGAGAGGAAAAATCGCACTTCTCAGGTTTGAAAGTTTCCCATTTCTAAAGTAGTTGATGCATTGTTGTATTAAAAGTGTTAAACAAATTTGCAAAGTTTGCATAATAAGTGAGGTGAATTTGGTTTCGATATCTCTGTTTAAAGTGGGTGAAAATCGCGAAAAAATGTACGAGACGAAAGCTCACCTTCGCGATGAGCGGAACATCTCAGTGGTTGTTGCATAAAACGGTTTTATGGAAATAGAACCTGTCCTAATCGGTAAAACGTTTTATAAAACTCAGTTTTATAAAACGGTTTTATCGTTAGCAAGCTCATTTTTATAAAATTAGTCGGTTTTATAAAACGTTTTACCGAAAATTTTACCGTGAGCAACAGGCATTAGGCTACATCGCGGCTTCCTACCTGAAGACAACCAATGCGGGGTTTAGTCCCGTGACTACTGGGCTTTAAAAACCTGGTCTCCGCAGCGGCCAGCAAATTGACTTACGTGCGCTCGAATAATGGGTTATACTTGTATAGTTGTCCAATTACATGTCTGCCACACTGGGAAAGACGTGGAACCGTCCCTTCTACGCGAATTCCGGAGGTTTGATAGATTTTTTCATGATAAGGAACAACAAAATACCAGATTATTTGTAACTACTACAGGGATACTTCCGGTTGATATCCACACTTACTTAATTTATATCAACGGCCCATGGTTTCGGCACTATGTGAAATTTCCAACTTTTAAGATGCCACATAGTGCCGAAACCATGGTCGGCTATTCTAAGTTAAATAAGTACTCAGCATATTGACGTTTCCACCAATCGACGCCTAAGATATTCTGCAAGGGATACTCCCATTGATGACATCACAGTGAAAGGAATGTTGAGTTAACCAAATATAATTACTGAGAAAACTGCTACTCCCTTGTTGATGGACACGACGGGGTGCGTTTTGTTTTCAAATGAAGACTGTTATGATGAATAACCTAATGGCGTACCGTATATATTCTTCATGACGGCGATCTTTATGGTACATTCAGCCCTCAGAGACGCGTGGTGTTCCGTGGAGTGAGGAGGATTGGCTAAGGGCACGTGGCGAATGTTGCAAGAAAAAAAATATCGCCTAAGTGCTTCCTCGTCTTTATGGAAGCTTACCCATTTAAGCTTAGTGGTGAAGGATGTAATGTGTAATTTTTGAAGCTTCGGTCTTTAGCCCGGGCTCCCTTCTCCCTCTGTAATTTAACCGTCAGAGCTTGCTCTCCACTTACGAAAATTACGAGAAGTGGTAGATTACTATAAATAGTATTCGATATTAAGCATCCAATTGAATGCAAAAAAATGGTATGTGCTTTCCTTTGCGAGATAATATATTGTTCGGTTCTAGGCTCTAATTTGTGATAATGGTTCATTTAAATATACAGATAAATGGAATTTTTCCTATTTTTTTAAATCCATCACAGATTTCAACAGATAACTGTAATTTTTAAAATCTCTTCACCCAGGGAATGTTAGTCATCTGTTGAAGGCTGGTATGATAATGAAGAATTTGAAAAATTCGCATTATTAATAAATGAGTCGTGTAGTAATACGCTACCGTTCTTTGCCCAATAATTATGTGGAAACCAAATTTATCAAATAAATAGTCATTTTCATTTAAAAATGCTTCATTTCCACGATATAGAACTTGCAACCTTTGTATGGATGCACTCAACGTATTTTATTTTACAAGCTGTGGTTTTCATTTAGGGGTTCAGCCAACAGCGTAGAAGGTATTTTGTTCCTTTGAGGATAATTAGGTAGTAAGGTTAAAGAAGGATTTTTAAGGATACGGGGAAGGTAAGAAGTGAGAAAACCGGCGTTTGGATAAGTCACTACCCTATAAGAGGCGCCGTGAGGTCGGTGTTGTGTCCGTGTGGTCTTATCGTGTCATCGGTTAATTAAATCATTGATGAACATTAAGTACACACGGGATAGGAATATTATCTAAAATTTCTTTGCAAACACTCGCGTCGCTACTTCTTTAATGAAACGATATCAGCATGTAAAGGTAAAATGCTTTACAAATCCTTTATAAAGATAAATAAAGCATTGATGGATAGATCTTTAATAGCCGATGTTAATTAATCGTAAATGATATATTCTTTGTTTTTTTTACATTTTCACGGCTGTTACAAAATCCTCCGAACATTAAACAGTTGGCGATTACTGTGTTCCCCTTTTACTAACAATAAGTAATGTCATTTAATGGGTATCGATATTGGTGATTGGTAATTTAACTAATGAATGTTACGCCTCATATTCATATTCCATGACAGATCATTGACGACTGTCCTTATAGAAACGTTCGTCTACATATTACACTTCGAGTCACCGCAAAGGCCTGTGGCATGGGGTGTTAGGGTACCAACCACGAAAGAACGATCGAAAGAGCGGAAAGGAAATGCATCTTGATTAATGTCTCGATGTATTTTGGCTGTAGTCATTCATTTGTATGTGGAGAGAAGGGATTTTATAACCTGCCTTTTCGATAGTGCACCTCTCAACTTTTGTCACTTCTATCGTTTCTGAAGACGCAATAAGAGGGTTAGATAATATCCACCGTGTCGCCCTGAAACTTGCGTGATCTGACTTTTTCAGGCAATCTTAGCCCAGCGTGTAACCCTGGGTTTACTTTCAGCCGGAGGAGCCCGTACGCTGCTCCGTTTGTTCTTGCAATACCGGAGTGGAACTCCCTACACCCCACTTCCCCGGTACTTCCTAACTTAGAAATTAAGCCCTGGTGTAGCCACCGAGTCTAGCAGCTCACAACAAAGGCCATGGATAGAACCTATGTTCCAGATTCCATGGCCTTGTTCCCAACTTTGTTCCTATCTGGTGGATGGGAGCCGCTAGAGACTCGGGAGGCTACACGATATGCTTGGGTATATTATTTACAAAAATTCAGATCAGGCGAGTTTCAGTATGACACGGAGGGTATTTTTTACCACGTTTTTATTAGTTCGGTTTCCGTCATGCCTGTCTGTCTGTCCGGGTGGAATATTGCAACCGAGTTTAAACTAACTTCCCGATCAGCTAGAGACTTGACATTTTAACCATAGCTCAGAAGTGGATGACAATGCAATATTAGCTATCTATTATTTCAATTGATTACTTAATTAATAATTACTTAATTAAAAATTAATTAATTAACAATTAATTAATTAACATATTTCCTGATGTGATAGTAGAGGCTTGTAATTTTAACCATAGCTCAGAAGTGGATCACAATGCAATGTTAGCTATCTATTATTTCAATTGATTACTTAATTAATAATTACTTAATTAAAAATTAATTAATTAACAATTAATTAATTAAAATATTTCCTGATGTGATAGTAGAGGCTTGTAATTTTAACCATAGCTCAGAAGTGGATCACAATGCAATGTTAGCTACATGTTATAACAATTGATTAATTAATTATATCAATTCCACACACTGTCAGCTGAATAGAGTCTGAAATACATTGGGAATTTCGTATTTGTCCCTGTCTGAGTCTCATCAAGATGTGTAAAATCGATTGGAAACTTAACCCGGGCATATGACTTAAAAGCAGACAATAATATATTAAATCATTTTTTTTAATATACCACGTTTTTAAAACGAACTAAAAAGTATAAAATAACTTTCCTTGGGCCATTCTAAATTTTTGAGGGTGAAATTTTAGTGGTTATGGAAATATTTGTAAGACTTGAAGAGAAAAACGTGGTACGCAGGCAGTAGATAATATAAGTAGATTATCCGGATGAAGTCACAACCAATTTCAGTGCATTGCAAATGGTATTAATTGTGGGAGTTTGCTCAACGACACCTGGTCCAGTTACTCCTCCTTAATTGTCATGGGTTGCCAGCGCCCCACGTTTTTCTCTTCAAGTCTTGCAAATATCTCCATAGCCACTAAAAATTCACCATCAAAAATTTTGAAGGGCCCTGGGAAAATTATTTTATACTCTTTAGTCCGTTTTAAAAACGTGGTACATTGGAATCTTTTTATTCAATTAATTATTTTGAAACTGAACTATGTCTCTAGAACTGATGCAAGCGTCAAAAGGAGAGAGATATGCCGAAGTGACAGGCACAAGAATTCCTTCTTTCCGTGGACCAGTGGCTGTGACAAAACAACGTGACACAAATGAACTGCGTTCACATACAATTCACTTTCGTCCACTCCCTGTCCTAACACCCCCTGCTAATACCCGCTGCAGCCTTGCGGCGGCTCGCAGGGTAGTATGTAGATGTCCGTCCACCAGACGCGTTTCAAGACTTGTTCGTCCCTTTTCATTTGTTTATTTAGCGTGTGTAATCTTTCCGTGCATGCTCCCAAATGCGTGCGGCGCCTTAGTTAATCATGGACTTTTCATGACTCTTTCCAGGGAAGGGATGTTCGGGAGTCAATGTGCCACCGGAGACGTCGTCGGCCTCGGCAGAAGTCGCAGCCAGCGCGCCCTGCCGTCGTCGCTCTCACCATGTTCCCCGCTGAGCTGAGCGCGGGCCGTTGCGGGTGGAGTAACTTCGAGGACCGCCGCCGCGGCGCCACCGCCTGAGGTGAGTCACCTCACGTCCCCTCGCCTGCAGTGCTGCCCTCCTCCCGCTCATGGTCTTCCGCGTGAATTATTTTCCATCCGTTATTATTTCGTCCGCTGCCGTCGTCCGTGATTTTGCGACCACTCGTCCGTGTCGCCGTGGTCATTGTTTTGTTTGTGCCGCTTGGGAGGCTCGCGAGTGTGCGTTCTGACGCTCTCATTGTGAAAGGTAGCAATGATCCTAAGCAATGTCCGAGTATGACCTTCAAAGACTTGGAAGAATGCAAGGTATAGTGGGAGGAGAAGGTACATACCGTGCCGTCTCGTTTATCCGGGGTAATATAGATTGAGACTACCGCGTTTAATAATGAAATCGGATAATGCTCGAGGATTATGTGTGAGCATTATTTACCACAAAAAATTATTTCAATTTTCTTCCCGTTGCTTTTGTTTGAGCCGCTGTAAGTATAACTTAAGGCAGTGAACCCCGACTTTATGAAGATCGTATCCATTGCCGTATGTATTCCGACGCTCTTTTGTACGAGCTGAGCCGGCTTTGTACATCCGCACCGTAAGTAATTGCACCTCGGGTAATGCCGAACCTCGGTAAATCGGGACTCGGATAATGGAGTTTGTAATGAATGCTGGCACGGCTACGCACTGCCTGTTTCGCTCCTCTTGACACGTCGTTTTCAATAGGAATGCGCGAGTTGAACACAAAAGGAAGGTGTGAAAGTGAAAGTCCTTCGTGTCCGTTTCCTGCCAAGTTCGTCGTCTCCCTGGGAACCTAGCAATGCGAGCTTGCTTTTGAGATGGTCACATTTCCGTCAAAAGCGTTTCGGAATTGAATGTCTGAAAAAATTCTTGGTTTAAAATACACCCACAAAGGAATGAAGGGAAGTATTTATGATTCCAAAAGCGATGTTTAACACCTTATAAATGTAATAACAGAATCTGTAAGTTACAGAATCATTTGAAGTTTCAAAGGTAACCGTCTCAATCTTGACCTGTGGTATTCCTTTCTAAATTTCTATCGCTTATGACGTAACCTAGATACTGGACAGTGAATGTAAGTGCAGATTATGCTGATTTTCCGACGAATTTATTTTATAATGAACAATTATTCAAGCCCAAACGTCTGTGACAATGTTATACAAATTATACTTTTTCACTTTGATTAGCTAATTGAAAAACCAAGCTGATTTTGGTGCCTATATAGCAAATTAATTTCGTACTTCTATTCACAATCTTTTTAATCCAATGTAAAATTCTTAATCATCGTAAATCATCACAATGAAATTATATGCATGTTAAAAAGTTGCATGATTCACTCCATATATTCAAGAAATATTTAAACATACTACTCTTGATCATGTGTGCAATGCTGGGCATCGTGGAATCGTATTGTCACATGATGATGATGCTGACTGAAACTGAATTCCTTGAAGCACTCTCATGTCGAAAAAGTGCTATCTTTGATGGACCATAATGGCAAACAGAAGCTATCTCTTGTAGATCCTCCAAAAATCACCGACGGAAATTGAGGATCTTGGGTAAAATGACAACATGCCGATTGTGTCGAAACGCCGAAAGTCCGTGGTTGAACGGTCCAGTGTACCCTTTTAACACAGGAAATTTTTCACACTATTCTTATATAATTTATCAAGGTGGCTGGAGCAGTAATAGTGAGTCATTCAGTACCAATATTTATTATTTTTAAGTAAGTCAAAAAATAATTCTTGGACAAAATTTAATTGAAATGCATCTGTGTATGCGTTGGAACACCCAATACATCCCAAAATGGAAATGATACAAGATTTATACTTTAATATTTTTCCTTAAGCAAAGCATGTTTTGACTAGAGTTTTCAACTTGGTGTTCGAGATTTGGACGAAATTATATTGAAATCTGTTTTTTTCGACTATTGGACGTGGCGTGACACCTTGATATTTGTTAGCAGCAATTATAATAATAAGAAACGTACTGTATCGCGTTTAGAAGAAAATCTGTACATATGTAATGGAATTACTTCGAAATATGTATCAAAGTGCCAGGCTACGTGTTACGGTAGCATTGAATTGCCAAGCAACCAAATCGGTGAAATGCAATTTTTTTCACTTTCATGTGTGGATATCACTAATGAGAACATGCATGCAAAGTTTCACGCAATTTTGTTTGCAAAAATAGCACCAACCGCCTTCAATGTTTTTTAATACGTTAACAACAATGTTCCTTGTTACTTGGGGTGTGACGGATTAGGTCGTTGGTACTGCTTCCCGTGCGGCGAGGGCCATTGGTGCATTGCATAGATGCTGTTTCGACATTAAAAACATTGATTATTTTCCTTAGTAAAAGCAATAAAAATGAAGAATTCGTCATAATACCTTATTTGTTATCGTTTTTGTAGTAAAAATGTATCATAGATACCTCCGCTAGGAAATTGTGTAAATCTGTTAAAAATAATGTTACACACTTGTATTTCTACCTTTCTTTCCATTTTTTCGAAAGAAATAGACTTGAGCCTGATTTTAATGAAACACTTTGTGGGAGAGAATAACAGTGCAGAAGTTAGTTTATAGATCTACGAGGAGGAATGATGTGCCATATTACGTTTTTCTTTCAATTAACACAAATACCCTGCAAGTCCGGGATAGGGATTGGAAAATCGATTTCGATTTTTAATCGAAAATTGATTATCACACTCCGATTTTCGATTTAATCGAAGTCGACTTTTTGTTTTGAAAAACCGATCAAAATCGATTCTAGCCGATCGATTTTCGATTTTAGCTTGCTACAGCGTTTGAATTTTTCCAATTGAGCTGCGCCAGTTCGTAAACCGCCCTCCAGTCGACCGCAAGTCCAACTCTAATCCACGACAAGCTTGGAAGGAGATTAAGGGAGAATATCCCCACGTATACAAACCAGCCAGCAGGATTTAATATATAGTTGCCTCTACCGTGCCGTGTGAGCGACTATTTTCTCACGCCGGGTTAATTGCGACTCAGGTGCAAAATCGATTATCCGGAGAACATTTAAATGTGTTAGTTTTATAGAGGTCCATCCCTGAGGAACACTGTTTCCACGGCTTTGCAAACAAGAAATGAATAAAATTCTGTTTTTTAATTTTGTGGTATGCCCACTTTTCAATATACAATTCTTATTGCTACTAAACTATAAGTAATTTTCTTGTTATATTACCTATATGTTCATAAGTATATCTGTTATGGATTATTACTTTCCTGTATATCTTATTAATATCTTTAAAATAATATATTGTGTTAATAAATTTAACAGTATTCGGTTCTTATCCCTAGTGCTTCCATTAACCCATATTTTGCATTTTGTTACAACAGCACATCCGTATTTCAGCAGACAATTATTTTAATATTTATAAATATCGATTTCGATTTTTCGATTATTTTGGGCAAATATTTTTCAGAAAATCGATTTAAAAAAATAAAATCGAAAATCGATTCTGAATTTAAATTTCCAATCCCTAGTCCGGGATTGTCAATATAGTGACATCCATTGAACACAAATTGTTTTAAAATTTATTTGTTCAAATTTTGACCACTGTAAGCTGAATTGACAAGGAAATGGTACGATGACCTTCTGTGCTCGTGTGACTTTTTGTTACATCCGCACTTGCGTGATGCCTGAGAAACTTTGGCATTATACAGTAAATGAATAAGTTGGTTGATAGCAAAATAGGCCAACTTTTTATTTATAAGTTTTTTATTGATCATATGAGTACATTGTATAAAGTAAGCACCCTTATTTCTTCTATCGGGTAAGAAAAAACAGTGATTTTGGTACATTTTACATGAATACAGAATTAATCTCCCCGGCGTCCACTACACGCCTCGCGGGTGCTGAATATCGGTCGCTCTATAGAGACTAGTATGCAACACGAGACTTTGCCTTGATGTCTGGTGTTGCATGCATCAGACCACTCTTGCGTAATGAATACAATTTTAGAATTGATTTATTTTAACGCATTTCAGATCGTTCTGAGAAACTAACTAAATGCTTGAAGCTAAAATAATTGAGATATGTAACTTTTGATTGTTCGAAAAAGTTGTACATTTTTGGGAAACTATCTAAATATTTAAACAATAAAATAATAAAGTGAATGCCATGCGGAAACATGTTAATGGCTAAAAGAGCACTGTATTCTAGAATTGAGAAGCCCAATTTGTCATTTGTGGAACGTTCCAGAAAATTTCAGGAAACCCAAAGTAACAGCCCCCCACTGCTAGTGTGCAAGCATTTGCTATTTCACGTGTTCATTTCAAACCATGCTCATCCCCGAAGCTTGACGCCATAAACACCCGCGGCAGCGTCGCGGACGCTATTAGTTTTTTGCTTGGTTTTTCCCTCTCTGTCTCTGCCGGCTCGAAGAACTTCTTGGGACCATCAGTGGCACCGCGCTGGCTGGACTTCCAAGGTCACGCTTGTCTTTCATCGTATAAAGGAGACATATCGTACCGCTGCGCTGTTTGCGACACTTCTTCGTCGAGTTATAAAGAAAATAGAAAGAACCAACCTTTCCGGTATACTCGCTTTCAACGCCACTGTAGTCATTGTAGGCACTATTTTACCTGCGTTCAGTGCCATCGCGTCTTATCTAAGCATTGTGATTCTATACGGCGAGTGGCAGGTGTTGACAGGGCACAGCAATTAGAAGAATGGTGCAGGAAAGATAATTTGAAGATTGGAAGGACGAACAGGGATGTGTGTTTCGACGGATAAATGTATCGCTTCTTTACGAATTCAATTTAAATGTATTCATTAATGGGAAGTACACGGGAAGAGAGAATTATAAAACCTGTTCTGTCCCACGGTGAAGTTCACCAATTTTTTTTGCTTCTGACTGTTCTACAGATGTAGCAGTGCAAGTAATGCACACACCGTGCCGACCTCAAAATTTTTGAATTCGAATTTTTCTAGTTACCATCGACTAACGTGTAGCCTTCCGAGTTTCTGGCGGCTATCGACCCCGGTCTCTCTAACAGTTTTGTCACACTTTCTGGTCGCACGCAGCAGTTTTTCACAAAACGCCCGGCGATTCTTTTGTGTATTTTTTAGCTTTCGGATTAAATCTTTCTGTCCTGCGCCCCAAATGCATGAGCACTCTTGGTGTGGCCTAACGAGATTCAGATTACAACACGTCTCATTCACTTTTTCATCCTGGGTCTTCCTAATCGTTCGCTAGCTATATGACACTGTGCCGCAGTATGTTCCGAACGTGCTGTACCACGATACGTCTGAATATTAGGTTTAAGTAGACAGTACACTCTCCGCGATATCTCAGGGTCATATGAAAACCATCAACATGCGCTATTTGCCATATTTAATGGATCATTTGTGTGGTTAATACGCAGAAAACATGGGCATTAGATGTAGGATTGTCGCGGTACCGTAATAAGTTATCTATAAAAATGTGGAATGGAAATACGGCCCAAAACATCTCTACCTTACTCGTCAAATTTATGAAAAAATTGCACGCGATAACCATGCTAGGTGGATCTTATTTTGAAAAAAATAGGCATCACTTTCATTCGTCAAGACTCCAACTATCTGCCATCTTTAATCCATGGTCTTAAGTTCTGTGAATGCTCTGGCATGCTCATTTGGTCATCCGATCCATCATGTTCTAATCCCCCATTCTATGAACGTAATGTTTTTATGATCTCTTTTGTAAGAAGAGTATTACTTTCTCTATTATTTTCTGTTATTAAGATAGTTAACGCTTGCTGTTCCTGACCTCAGTTCGGAGCGATCATCATTTGCAATTATATTTTTCTGCGCATCCAGGTATTGCGGAGCGAGAGGACGGGAGGGAAGCACAGTTTTCTGTAGAGCAGAGGCAGAGCGGAAGAAAAATGTCGGAAGTAATCGTTATAATGAGGGAGGCAACAGACAAGGGTCATTCCACCTCAATTCAACAAACGTTTGTCCCTTAGGGTCTCAGATTTTGATAAAAATTGGTGTATGGGTACAATATTAACTCAAACTGAATACCTTCAAACCGTTTTGTGAAAAAAAAAATTTTGAGTGAATTATGCATATTTTAATTTTTTCGCATTTTTAGCAAAAATCCGTGCCTTAAATCATATTATCACTTATATCTACGCTTGTAATTGTCATAAAACAATGATTAATAGCTTTTATTAAAGCTAAATCTTTATTGAATGCAAATATATCAATAAAAAATTATTTTCTTCTATACCCTATTGTTGTAAATTACTAATGTTTAAAATATTGTTTATAAACTTTTCTCAAATACTCCATCTCAGAATCGGCCGAAACTTTTTTTCCGTTATCTAAACATATTCAGCTAACTATTCCAAATTTAGTGGCAACTCATAAATGCGTTTTTTATAAATATTTAAACATTTACAATTTTCTCTCGCGCGGCCCGTGTTTCAAAACTTGTTAATGCACTTTTCTCAAATACTCCATCTCAGAATCGGCCGAAAATGTTTTTCCGTAATCTAAACATATCCAGCTAACTAGTAAAAAAATAAAATTTAGTGGAAATTCATAAATGCGTTTTTTATAAATATTTAAACATTTACAATTTTCTCTCGCGCGGCCCGTGTTTCAAAACTTGTTAATGCACTTTTCTCAAATACTCCATCTCAGAATCGGCCGAAAATGTTTTTCCGTAATCTAAACATATCCAGCTAACTAGTAAAAAAATAAAATTTAGTGGAAATTCATAAATGCGTTTTTTATAAATATTTAAACATTTACAATTTTCTCTCGCGCGGCCCGTCAGCTTCCCATTTGGAATACATGCAGTTGACACGTGATGCAAGCCTAAACATTTCCCTAATTGCTCAAGGTCGTGGCTATATGAGATAAAAATATATTATAAACTATGAATGTTAACAACAATTGTTATTTGTTCTGTTAAATGGATGTTTGCAGAGAAATTTACCATTGAGCCCCACTTTCTCTGCGTGAAGTTTTTTCTAACTACTCCGACACAATCGATTGAAAACTAACGAGAAAGCAAAATCCTTGTATTTATAACAAATGTAAAATGGTTAAGTTAGCATGCTTTCCGTAAACATATGATGTCCTACCATGTAGGAAGGGGTCCTCTCCGAAATATTTTATTTGAGGATCCTGATACTCCTGCATCCAACTACAGCTGAATCCTCGTCCCTTGCTGGACGAAGAGAGTTTCTTCATTATAACCACTCCATTTGATTCAGGTATTGCTGCATGAAATTCCCTAATGCCTGGTATACTAACTGCCTGACGAAATCTTTTCGCAAGTACATCGGAATGTTTTCCAATTTTTTCTTTCTTTGCGTAGCCAAAATCCACTCCTAAAATATGATCCAAAGAATACTGTCATGTAAAACGAAAGCGTAATTTTCTGGAAAATCTTCAAGGACGAGAACCTGCCCCACTTGGATTTTATGCTTTATATTTCTAAGAAAATCTGATTGATTTTTAGCAATGTAGTCATGTGGCTGAAGTTTCTGTAACTTTTCAATAAAAGTTTCAAAAAGTTATCGGTAGATTTTGTAAAAATTTCTAGGGAGCAATGGTTAACTTGCACCCATTGGTGGTAAGTAATGCTATCAATTAAATTTCCATCTAAGTGTTCTTCTACTGAATTCAAAATTTTGCTCGGCCCAGGGCAGTTTTTACATTCGTTCAAATGGCATGACTCGGTCGGTCGCAGGGAAACACATCATTGCTGACAAAAAGTCTTTATATGACAACAGCGGCTCGGTATTATCCCCTGGATTTAGTGGTGACAACCTTGCACCTAAAATCATGAATTTAATAATTTGATGCACCAGACACACGCATACGGTATGAGTTCCTGATGCTCCCGCAAGAACGCACTTCTTAGGTATGAACTCTGCAAAATTTGAGAATGAAACAGTATCTTCGGCATATTTTTCCTTAAATTACAAAAAATCTCTTTCAAATTTCCTAAAATTAGTTTTCTGTTTATGTGTCCGTTTTCCATTGTCATTAACGCCGAGCAAGAGTTTTCAATCGATTGTGTCGGAGTAGTTAGAAAAAACTTCACGCAGAGAAAGTGGGGCTCAATGGTAAATTTCTCTGCAAACATCCATTTAACAGAACAAATAACAATTGTTGTTAACATTCATAGTTTATAATATATTTTTATCTCATATAGCCACGACCTTGAGCAATTAGGGAAATGTTTAGGCTTGCATCACGTGTCAACTGCATGTATTCCAAATGGGAAGCTGACGGGCCGCGCGAGAGAAAATTGTAAATGTTTAAATATTTATAAAAAACGCATTTATGAATTTCCACTAAATTTTATTTTTTTACTAGTTAGCTGGATATGTTTAGATTACGGAAAAACATTTTCGGCCGATTCTGAGATGGAGTATTTGAGAAAAGTGCATTAACAAGTTTTGAAACACGGGCCGCGCGAGAGAAAATTGTAAATGTTTAAATATTTATAAAAAACGCATTTATGAATTTCCACTAAATTTTATTTTTTTACTAGTTAGCTGGATATGTTTAGATTACGGAAAAACATTTTCGGCCGATTCTGAGATGGAGTATTTGAGAAAAGTGCATTAACAAGTTTTGAAACACGGGCCGCGCGAGAGAAAATTGTAAATGTTTAAATATTTATAAAAAACGCATTTATGAGTTGCCACTAAATTTGGAATAGTTAGCTGAATATGTTTAGATAACGGAAAAAAAGTTTCGGCCGATTCTGAGATGGAGTATTTGAGAAAAGTTTATAAACAATATTTTAAACATTAGTAATTTACAACAATAGGGTATAGAAGAAAATAATTTTTTATTGATATATTTGCATTCAATAAAGATTTAGCTTTAATAAAAGCTATTAATCATTGTTTTATGACAATAAGTGATAATATGATTTAAGGCACGGATTTTTGCTAAAAATGCGAAAAAATTAAAATATGCATAATTCACTCAAAATTTTTTTTTTCACAAAACGGTTTGAAGGTATTCAGTTTGAGTTAATATTGTACCCATACACCAATTTTTACCAAAATCTGAGACCCTAAGGGACAAACGTTTGTTGAATTGAGGTGGAATGACCCACAAGTGATGTATGTCAATTGCGCTGTCAACAATGGGTGGGATGGAGTCAAGGAAAGGAATATTTGGGGTAAGGTGGCGAGACACCCATTGTAATTTTTCTTTCAGGGAGACGCTTGCCACTGAATGCTTTAGGTATTTTGAGCGGGATTTTTCTTTAGCCATAAAAAATAAGTATTCATATTTTATTTTAAAACAATGAAGATCGGGAATTTTTCCCCTCATTTTCCCCTGTGGCCGGGTATTTTTCTCGGCTGTTTTTTTTTTAAACTCAACTATGAAATAATTCATATCCCTTCCCTTTTGTATAATACTTTTCTGAAACTTTCAGCGTTTATAGTAACATTCAGGGGATCATACCTTGACGATTACTCGATATGCATTTATGGAGTTACTCCTTGTACGAACTTTTATCTTAATAATATTGTAAACTACTTGTAAAAATAGTAAATGGAAAAAAACACGAGTATATTCGTGGATCACGGTCGTGGTCTGCTATGTGGTAAAATTAAGAATTTTTGAAGATTATTGATTGGATATAAATTTTGATCACGTTAAAACTTAGTTTTTGTTCTTGAACTTCTCGGTAGTAAACTAAAAATTCAAGTTTGATGCTTTAAATTATTTATTTCACGACGTAAGCAGGAAATGCGTTTACTTTCGGAGATGGTTGTGCGATTTTATGAAAAGTAATTTGGCGATGAATGAATTTATTTTTTACCAAATGTTAAAACATACGAACTACGCACCGTTATATTTATGACGTGATATGCGCGTCATAACTTTTTCATTTTTGTCAATTATACGTCTGTAGAGAGAATATCTGTGCCATATCCCATGGAAAACGGTTGCTGTTTTTTTTTGGCAAATTTCTCGAAAAGTCAAGCAATTAGTGGCTGACATATTCATGTCATTAGAAATACGAGATTTTTGTGTTTATAATGGTGCCATATTAATTGAATTGTATGGGCAGTCATGTCTCGCTCATCATACCTTAAAAGTGCTCTCCACATGACGTCCATATTGTGTATTCACTGGAAAATTATAGATTGCATTTCACATTTCACTGAAGAATATCCTTAACCGCTGTAATTCGAACCTGGACCCGGGATTGGAGGCCAGTACTCTAGCCACCGCAGAACATTGGCTCTTGAGAATTATTGAAAACCTACGCTCCTCTCATGGCCAGCGCGTTCTATATTTATGAATTTACCTATTCCCACTACACTACGCTGGGAGGTCGTGGTTTAGTGCATACCGGTTGTTAATTGCCTTAAATATTGTGTGGAGACCTAATTTTACTGATTTATTGGCTAGTATTTTCCTGCCGCTGAATGAATCACGAAAGAAATTGGTGAAGATTTTCTAAGTTTGGCCTTCACGATTGTGGAACCTATAATTTGATAACTTCTTCGGGAATCCGGGGAGTATCTTTAGAGGTGATGGATGGGAGAATTCCTCTCCATTCCAGGCATCCAGTTTATTCAAGGCAGCCTGTACAAGAAAATAAGTTACCTTGGCGCTTAAGCAACGTGTTTTAGCCCAAGCGAGTAAATTAGCGTCACGTTGTCGCCTTCTTTTCCTGATTAATGGTTCTCAAAATTACTCAGAGCTCCCATAGTTGTACTCTATCAGTGACCCATGATGCACGCGAAATTCGTCTTTTGACGCCCTTTCATATGAACGTGGTCCTGTGACCGTTAGATGGTTTCACTTTAAGGATGGATTTTTTTTATCAACAGCACTGTTTCCTTAGATGCGAGCGATGTATGAGGTTGATTGAAGAGAGAGATGGCTGAATTCTATTGAGAATGATGAAAACTTCACTTTAATTCATTGAGATTCCACAGAGCCTCCACTTTTTTATCACTTCAACTAGTTTCGCTACACTGTAGCACTACTACGTGAAAATAATTTTCTGAAGATGCTACAGTATAGCAAATCTAGTTGAAGTAGAAATACTATATTTTGGGAAACCGCAAATGTTTTCATTTGAAGTTTTCTCGTTTTATTTGGTCCTTTTCAGGGAACGCCTTTTAAATGGGCTTTTTTAGGTGATGTTTTTCCATTTAATTTTGTTACTCACTCAAATTTGAGTTTTATAATGATCTTATCTCCCATTCTACTCATTGTCAATCTCAATAAATAGGATCTTGTCATCCTATTTATAATCAGCAGTTGCCACACGAAAGGGACTTAGATTTCCTCATACTTCATCAATACTCCCATACTTTTTATTGACCGGTAATATTGTGAATGCATACGACCCATGTAGGTGGTATTGATTACACAATAAATATTGTTTTCTAAATATTTCCTTTACATTTCCTTTTACCATGCCTTCGCCATAATCTGAAATATATTAATACATTTGTTTCTTAAATGGGTAGGAGCATCAGCAGGATATATTTCAATATTTACTACAAATACGAGGCATGGTCTGCTTTCTAATTCTATGCGGTGGCATGATGATGAAAGTTAAGAGTGGAGCGTGTGCGGGTGTAATCGTTGAGCCAGCTCTCCCACGTCAGAAGTGAAAGGAACCAGATGCCCGCATCAGACCTTCTCCCGTCATCGAAGGCAGGGAATATAAGTCTAACCCTCGACCTCCTACCCGTCTCCAATTTTTCCTTGCGTGAAAACACTCCTCTCTTTTTCACGTGGCCAATCTAGACATGGATTGAAGGAGAAGATTTGTGGTGCCTTGGCGTGCGAATGTGGTCTTGATTTTTTTTGCAAACAATTATCCATTAAGCATGGATGCCTATCGCATGAAATTTGTCCATTAATGTTGAATAAAATGGTATTTTTTGTAAACAATTGTCTGAGTTTACACTTGCTTAGATAGATTGTCACGGTATCTTGACAATAGTTTAACTATCTCTTCAATTTACGGCGTGAGAACTACATAACTCATCCATTCAATATAAATGAATGCGCATTTTAATGACTTCAATGTTCCCTTGTATATTCGCATTTATTTTTCACGTATTTCCTCATTAATAAACTGTTCTGAATGATATCTGCTGCAACATACTTCACGCTAAACTAATAACAAATTTATCTCATGCTATATTTACGTGTTATGTCATCAGAAACGAAAAGATAGGTGTTATATTGTGCTGCGGTTATTATTCATCTCGTTTTCTGCATTATCTGTTTAAATACAGCGATCTTAATGTCATTGTATGGATAAAGCTTCATTAATTACTACTCGAATTTTGCCGTCCTGATTTTCAACGCAGCTTTAACCAGCTAATTGTAATCCGTAGGCAATATTCTAGGCAATCAAATTATAGTGAAGAAAGTTGCAAAATGTCACATAATAATTTCCATGATTCTAGCCCTTTAAATTGTTTTTCTTTCTTCTAAAACTTTGCTCTTCATATGCCGGTCTCAAGCAATTGAATGGGAAACACTGTCAGACTGCGAATCTTTTATACAATCTCCAATCCTTTTTCTTTTCTGGGATAAGACTGGGTGCATCTTTGTGCATAATTTTTCATCTTGTTAACCTCTACCCACTTGCAGCCCATGAATTTATTTTTAAATTTCATATATCTGAGCACTTTTGCGCTTGACCAGTTGAATAAGTTTGCTCCCAAGTTACTATGTTTCGCAGCATACCTAGTCCATGTAAGGTGGAGGATCATCCTCGGCTACTCTTCCTCGAGGTGTCTGAATGGGTAATCAGTAGATGTAAGTTGTTTCAAAATTTCATATTGTTCGCTGTACACTCTCTTGTTCGGTCCCCATAAGATTTCTTATCGATGAAATTTACGGTGGCATAGTTATTCCATGCGAATGCCTTGCAGTTGCTTGAATTTAAATATAATCACTGATAAAATTTACGATTCAAATGCATCCTAAATCACCCAGCTGTGCACTTTTTTCCACGAAGGTACCAATGAAAAAGAGTAAAATCAATTTATCCAATCAGATCGCCGAAAAGATGGATGAATTAATTTATTTAACATCAACCACCGAAAAAAGCTCTTTATATCGAGCCATTGTTGGACAAGAATTGTGAAAAATTGTTGTCAAAAAGGCCGGTGAATTGTTGTTTTCACTTTTATTTAAGTAATTGAAAATTCCTATAGTGCTTTTTGCTATAATAATAGACATTTATGTGTAAATACACTAAAAAAAATTGGAAGGGTTGTATGAATTATAATACATTTGAGCTCATAGTTTGACCTTGCAATTACCCGCAGTACACGTGCGATTTGAAAAAGGTCCTGTTAAATATGATGTTTCATAGTGAATAAATCGAGCCTAAGGTTAAGCTGTGAGGCAGATTTAAACCGTGAATAATGCTGTGGTTCCTGAAATGTCGTGATCAGTCGGTGATTAAGTCCGTAGTGTTTACTAATTATATACGTATTCCTTAGTATTTCCCCTTTGAGGAAATCGTTGCAGCTTCATTGTTTACTTCCCTTAACCCACAATAAGACCTCCATCGTAGTGTAAGTGGTTGATTATGCCTTTCGATTCATTTGAAAGGAAATAATAAGCTTAAATCGAATACATTTATAGAGTTTCCCGGTAAATAAATGCCAATTTCATTATCAAAAATTAAGCTTTCAAGGCGTCATCTTCCTCTGTGAATTTCACGGAGGCTTTAAGGAACGAGTTGTCTTCACAGGTGTTGCCCCGCGGTAACAATGCCAAGGAGTACCAGTGTGCGGGCGCTAAGCGCCACTGTCCACTCGGTAAAGCTCAACTTTAAACTCAAACGTGTTTACTTGAACTTATTCAAAGAACTGCGGAACTAGCCGCGCAGTAACTTAAACGGAGTCACCCACTGATGGTCACACAATTGTTTTTATTCAATTCTGAATTATTTTTCAATTTAATTCAATTGAAAATTTTAAACAATTGTATCCATCGGTAGTTGACTCCGTTAATGTTACTCCACGGTCAGTTCCGCAGACTAAAAAAGAAAGATACAAATCTTTACTACAACTTAGACAAGTTTGGTTACAATACTATTGGTGTGTTGGTTACAATACTATCCTAACCCCTGCTTTTTGGGGTTTTCATGAGAACTGCAAAATGCCTCTGGCAAAATGTTTGCGTTGCCATAGCTCGGTAATTAAGAAGTGGCGACTCCATTTTCAAGGGAAAAAAATGCTGAAATCACCTCCCCTGCCACCTCCTGAAGTACCTATTGCAAGTTCTTCGTGAATCACCACAATTGGTGGTTGTAAGGAAATTCCGGTAGCAGCACGTGAGTCGGTGTCGTGGCCGAGTATAATATATGTCGTGGCCGAACAGAGGGGATGGAAAGTGTGCATACGTTTGTTTACATTGCTGAATAAACCTTGAGGGATAGATGAAAGCCTCAAAATAGGTAATATTTTAGCAAACAGATTTTAAAGTATACCTTGATAATGGCAATGTTTGCCGAAACCTAGGTCGGTTGAATAAAAGTTGGTGTGGAAATATTTACAAAGTGTTTTCTGTTACAATGCAATTTTAGCAAACAGTATAGGAACAGTGTTTCTAGTGTAAGAAGAAGTATTTTAGCAGCAATATAAGTTGCATTTACGAATACAGCAATCGTTTTTGGGTGAATATGCAAAGGCTCACAGGGTGTTTTCAATTGTTGTATTCTACTCATACCTCAATTATCCAGGAAAAATTCTGTCAGCGTAGGATGCCAAACGATCAGTTCTTTGACATTGATCCCTTATTGCTCTTCTAAGCAAATTAGACACCGATAAGAAGTATTACTTCTATGAAAAAAGGTTCCATTCCGGACGTCCCAGGTTCGAATCCAGGCTGTGGCGCAGATATTTTTAGTGATATCCCCATCCTCACTTGGACATAATCTGAGGACACTTCTAGGACATCACACAGTCCGTCGGATGGGACGATCAAATGTGGGCCCTTCTGCTCCTTTTGTTAAGAGTTGGATGGTGCCGACGAAGAGGTTCACGCCTCCTCGTTTCTCCACGTAATGTTCACCAACCTTACTCGCCAATCTCTCCAACCAACCGTCCAACCACCTGGAGGAACCGGTAACAAATTTTTCGCAAATGGAGCGCAAAATTAGTTCTCGACGTGAGGCTCATTTCGATGTTGGCTGAGTCATGTGGCAATGCAGCGGATTCGATCCAAGGTCAGCGTGGTCAGGGAATGTGGACCGTTACCGAGTACTTTCATTTCATGACTTTATGATTTTTTTGCCTTCTTCCGATCAAGTTTTTTTGATCGTATTTTTTCCGCACTCGCCGCTGCAGCTTAAAGCGGTGGTAAACGCATTGGCGTAAAATAAATCGAGGCTAAAATGGTTAATAATGTTTTTGCGCGCTCTATGAACAGCCGCTTGGCTGGCTTCACTCCGTAATTCGCAACATCCTGGCCTCCCCTCCTCTCGTGTCTCACCTTTGGCAGTCGCTGAACATTTCCCTTTCGGAGTATAACCATGATTCCTTGCCATCACTGTAGTTGTACTCTACACATGCATAGCGTATGTGTACTTTACCCTTCTTTCTACATGATTACATTGCAGGACGAATATTGTGGGCTGTTTTCTTCCCTGTTTTCCACGAAGACTTGATATATTTCATGTCTTATTTCAGGGATTAGCGGAGCAAATGTCATGTCAATGCAAAATTATACAAATCGCAAGTTAAGCGGACTACGTATTCCAGTGCTGTGTATTTGATCAAAGGGCGAAGGTGGAAATATGTAGTAGTTCAGTGGGCAAACTTTTATCGGTATTGGTGAGAACTTATTTTCCTGTTGCCCTCTACCAAGCTCCTTTGCGGAGCGTGTGAATTTAGATTATTGACAGTGATAAACTATATTTGTAAAATTTCCGGCATGCCACCAATGAAAACTATTCTCATCCAACACGAAAAAGAGCATTTTGGCTGTCTGCCTAATTACTGCACTAATAACTATTCAGGCGGAAGAATATTCTTTAACAAGGCCGTGTTTCAGTCCAAATAAAGGCGTAATAGCTGTTATATTTTGTCGTCAAATTTAGGATGTGACGTAGCAATCTAGCCTTAGGCTCACTTTACGAGCATCTTGAGGGCCGCTACGGGATAGTTTGAGTCGAAACTTGATAAAAAAACTGCGCTGTATTAGTCGCTGCATTCGTCGTCTGTATTAAGGTGCCTGTTACGGTGGGGGTCGTTTATGATTTTGTGGACATATTTGAATGCACATGTTAAATACTGCTACTGCTGTGTTTAGTTTGGGAAAGGTAGCAATAGTATTACATTTCCAAATAAATTTACCTGTAGTCTATTCAATTGCAGCTCTTTTGAGTAATCACCAGGTCTTCGAAGGCTACGGCCACCGTAACTCATTTTTTATGCCTTCTTGGACCACATATCCGTTAAAGCGTTAGTTGTCCGTATAGCTTCGCAAGTATGGATCACACTTACAAGTATTGTACTTGTTTACATGGGATGGTATCCCTGAATTGGGAATGCGGCCCAAGTGATGATGCTATTATCGTTTCGTTCTCACCGTGAAGATGAGGATTTTAGCGTTGCTCACTGAGTACGTGGGGGTTAGAGTGTTGGACCTGTGAGGTTGAAGGAGTCAGAAAAACGGGAGTCGGTGCTTCGGCAGCAACAGGTTCTTTTTACGACTTCCACAATTGGTTGTACGATTGGGTCGAATCTCTTGGAGCGACCGTACCTTTCCGAGTGCCATGCATGTATTTCTCAACTGTTCCCTTAAACGCATGTGGGCTGTATATAGAAAAAAGGAGAATTTAGTGGTTGAGAAATGATCGGGCTTTCAGGCACGTACCTGTAAAGTCGATGAAAGGGGGAGAAAGTGTTAGATGAGGTCCGCGAAGTGGAGCACGTAGTATCTGGGTTTCGAGTGCTCCTATCTGCCCGGGCATCTTGTGCTATAATAGTTTGTAATTGTGAAACTTGAAAGTAAGAAACAAGTGTCCATTCCCCTGGCTGGATAAAAACTGCGGCCTTGGGTTAGCCAAGGCATTCACCACACGTCGGACCAGCTAGACTGGTTTGGAAAAAGTAATGAGATCAATATGCGTTAGCGACGAGGTACTGAATAGCTGCGGCAATATTACTCGGAGGAAGGAAAGTTTTGCGCCCGGAGTTGATGTCTTTGCACACACGTTGGTGTAAATGGGAAATTTCGCTTCTGCCGAAAATCACGGCAATGAAATACGTAGAAATAGCCTCGAGAGAAAAAAAAACACTCGGGCTGAGAATCTAACTACGGACCTTTGGCTTGCCGAGCCAATGAGCAGGCCACTATGCCATGGATTTTTCTAGTGGCAATGTCCACGTATTTCATGGCGGTGATTTTCGGCCGGGGTGAAATACTTAATTGACGCAGCTCGGCAAGTGATGATACAGGATTTAACCTCACGTGTAATGGCTTCGTTGAATGCCTTGACTTTCCTCACGTCGATACCTCACGGCCCGTAGGGGTGCGTAATCTAGTTCCCTTAAATGCTCCGAAAATTTGCCTTGAGAATCAGGAAGTCAGTGTAACGTGGTGGTCTGCACCTTGATCCGGCTAGTCAAAATTTCGTGGTTGAATTACTGGCCAGGTGAATGATCTTTCTTACTGCAACTTCTAAGGTGCTGGAATCAGTGGTAAATAAGACGAATGCACAGATGCGGCGAATGCGCATAACTGCGTATTTTCAGTAAAATTTGCCATTTCGGACTCTTATTCCAGCATTAATTAAGCGTGATATTGCATCAATACCTCTCCGAAATGAACAAATAACTTGGTACGCAACGCGCATGGGTGCAAATATACATGTATACATCAACGGGGTGATATACACCATAAATAAAACCATTTTGACCTGCCCGGGATTCAAACCCGGGTTCCAGTTCTAGTTGAGCCAAATGGTTTTTACCATGGAAAATTTAATTCCTTTGGTGTATCCTAAAATGAGTGAAATTATATCCTCTCTAGTAGTTATTCATCTAAAAATTTTCCTTGTAATATTAACACATAAATGAAAATTTTCCTTAAGGAAAAATTATCGACCACACAGATTTTTGCATTTTTCGTGCAGTATTGGCCTACAACTTGTGAAATATTAAAGATTAGTTATAAAACTGATTAGGTGTAAGAGGGATATAGCAGAAACAAGTTATTGCGGCTGACTATTGTCATAGGTGGTGGTCTTTTACTTCATCACTGGAGGGATAACATTTGCCAGGGCTTTAGTTTTTCAAGTGTTCTCAGTTCCTTATACTTGTGGTTTGGCATCATGGGTCCTTTTAATTATGAAATGATCATCTGGATTACCATTGGAGTTACATCTAAAATAAACCTGACAAGTGTTGTCAGTCAAATTTTTCATAACAATTTAAACAATTTACACATAGAGTAAAGGGAACTTTAATATATAGTTATGCTCTCTTTTACGCTCACCGAAGCGCGGGCAGTTGAAATAGGAATTTAATACTGTTCTGTGCGGGACTCACCAATGTGGAGATTTTTCTTAGCAATCCCGATTATAATCTTGGGTGCTACATGGAGATAACTTTAAGTGATAACTCCACCTCTCGGATAGGAGATAACTCCACCTCTCGGATAGGGCGTTAAACTGTGGTCCCCTTGGCGACTTTCGATGCCCGACACCGGGTTTCTCTCCACTCTTCCTCCAATTTCCAAATGATGTTTCCATTATCAATCTACCCACATGCCATTATTGGCGCAAATGAGGTCAGTTGTTCGTCGCCTCCCCAAATAACCGACCAACCAATACATTAATTAGGTGCTACGAAAATTGTTAGCAAGTTGCCCCTTCTGTTCTGATCATCTTCTTTATTTGGTATGCATATGGATGGCTTTTGTTAAGTGTCCGTGAAATTTTCTTTTATCTCATCTTCCCAGTGTTACTCCAACAATTTTAGTCACGGAATTTCTGCTCTGAGAATTTCCTTTCGTTCAACTCGTAGAAGGAATCGCTATTCGCAGTTGTCCGCAAGTTCGAAAAACGAAAGTTTGACCTCCGATCTCGAGCAATTGTGATTAGTTCAGTTCACACTCCGCTGTATCCTTGCGGTCTTATCGGCATGCGTTCATTAGTAAACGGTCGAACATAAACTTTTAAGTTAAGCCGCGTCGTTGAAGCGGCTCTGTTTCTAATCCTAATCCACCATGGCGGCAAGCAGACGTATCACTTGCAGTTTGACTAAGGTCAAAACTACCAGTTGGCTTGTGCATAGTCATAATTAAATCTCGCCTTTCCTTGGAGGCAAATCCACCGGCGCTAATGAACTCACCGCACTTGCGGCGGCGCACCGGCACTTGGGGCGAGGCAATCAAATTGCTGCGCTTCGTGGCAAGTGGTGAACTGGAGAGCTAGTGGTTAGCGATCGCGAAAAAATGCAGATTCGCGTCTACTCTTTGCGTTCTTAATCCCTCCCCCCCACTCCATCTATCTCCGCGTCCCCTCCCCCCCCCTCAATTCCCTCCATCCCCCCCACTCCAAACACCATTACGCTGGTCGATTCGTTAAGCCAGCCCGCGACTTCCTTTCTCTTGTTTTTCCTCCTCTGCGATCAGCTACCTACCTCCTTCACGTGCAGTGCGAATGCTTAATCGGTCATTTGACTATGTTGCCGTGCTGGTGGTTGGACCGGGACGTGAGGATAGCTGTTGGTGACGATAAGGATAATGACAGAAAGTAATGCAGTGGAAGGGTGTGGTGTAAAATATAAAAAAAAGGCTTTGATAACCTTTCATGTGTATTCTGATGGATGGTCGTGCAGCAGAACTGCGTCATGTTTAGCGGAGAACTGGTAGTTCGATGAAGAATAGCAGCATTCAAGATTATCAATCCACTATTTTAGTAATAGTAATTTTGGCTAATTTCGCTTCGCTGTACGATATTCAGAGAACTCAATTTAGGAATCTGACTTTTAGACTTATTTCTGAAAATGCGAAAGTGCAGCGAAACCAGTCAAAACGGTTATATATAATACTGTGAGCTGCTAATTTTGAATTACACGTTGCATTTCGGAAATAACAATATAATTCCACAACGTGTTGGCCGCATTTATCATATACATCGAGAGCTCCTGGGACTACTGAGGAATTTCATAGACAGAGGTTAGGAGAATAGCCCGTGCTCTGATTCCGGGGACTCATCGTAGCAATTTCCGTTTGGTAGATGTCGTTGAAGCAGCGAAAGCATCATAAAAGCCAAGGACTTTGCTTATTATAACATTCTTTATTGATTTATTGGAAATGGTAAAGCTGATTTGTCACTCCATGGTACAGAAGGTGATTAATAATCATGTTCGTAGCTCCTCTAATATTGAGTGCTTTCCATTTACTCCAGTGTGCTGCTAACCTCGCGACGACATCAGCGTATTTTAGTCACTTTACATTCGTTTCTGACCTTGCGCACTAGGTAGCGGCGTGCATCAAAACAGATGCGCTGTAGAAGAACAGGAATTCGGCGCTTGCATTGCATATTGCCGTTATTGTGTTGATTTGCAGGAAATGCGTCAACCATGGATTTATCGAGGGTGTTTATTACTTTATTTTTTACTTAATTACTTTACTTACGAGGGTTCGTTCTTATTTACAAAACTTTCGACCAAGACCATTGTGTCGGTACTACCTATAGAATACTACATACCGGGAGTCTACCGAACGTTTAGTCTTCACTCATCGTTCCGTTCACCTTCGTACGTATGCGCTGATGTTCTCAGGTGGGCGTATATCGTGAGCACATTTAAATGGAGAACTTGCATTTCCAAGTACTTCTTCACCAGTAGCAACTGCTACCGCTTCAATGACTTACATTTATTTTTTCAATGAAAGAAATTGGGTCCAAATTTCAATTTATTTTTGTAAAGCTACGCTCTAGGGAGGAGGACGTAGATATAGGTGTAGCGAAACGTGGTGGCACTCGTTTCTGAAGAACACGACGCAAAAGAGAGGAAAGCATACAAGAGATGTGGGGTAAAGAGGCCGAGTCTACCTCCAGAAGCCCCTGCAGGAGATCTTTGGTACCTTTACCCGCTCATCAATGCATGGTGCAATGCTCAGTAACCTCTAGTTATCTGCTGGTGAGTGCCACAAAGTTTCTCTATACTTATACATTGATTGCTTCCTTCCTTCCTTGTTCGAGCAAAGCACTCACTCGTGGCGCACTCAGTTAAGGTTGTTGGAGTGTTTTTGTCTATGTAGAGATTGGCGTGAAACTTTGTATATGTGTTCTCATTAGTGATATCTGTAAAAGCGATAAAAGTGAAAAACATGCATCCTACCCATTGGTTTTTTGCAAGCCAATCTTTACACGTAGCCTTATGGCACATGACATATATTTCGTAGTAATTCGATTGCATATGTACAGATATTCTTATGTGTGAAATGGCACGTACATTGCTTATTATTATGATTGCTGCTTACAAATATAAAGTGTCACGCCGAGTCCAATATTCGAATAAAAACCTATTTCAATATATTTACGTATAAATAACGAATACCGTAAATTAAACAGATTCAGGCGAGATATCGTGGAAGTTCTTCATAATGTAAGAGGAACAATTGCACTTTTCCACAAATTGCTTTAATGCGTACAACGCGTTTAGGCTCACAGAGCCATCATCAGGTACAAGACAAATTGTAAGAGAGTACATCACATATATATATATATATATCTTTTCAGAGGAGGGGAGGGGTAGTGGGAGGAGACTAGAGGAGGAGGGGGATTGTACCTCCTCCCCCCCTCCTCTGAAATGATATATATAGGTATGTGATGTACTCTCTTACAACTTTGTCTTGCGCCTGATGATGGCTCTGTGAGCCGAAACGCATTGTACGCATTAAAGAAATTGGTGGAAAAGTGCAATTGTTTCCCTTACATTAACGAATACCGTGCCTAAAATTCTAGTCATTAAATGCTTTAATCGAGGAAATATTTTTCAAATACAATTCTTGTATCATTTTCATCAATGCCTGTATGGTGCCGAAATTATAAAAGGATGAACTTGAATGAAATGTGGTCGAAGAATATATTTTTTCGGCTTACTTAAAAAATTATTAGAATGTGCACTCGACGACCCACGATTACCGCTCCACCTCCTTAGTTAAGGCCAGAAGTGCATGCGACGCTGCTCGTTTGCGTGCACCATCGAATGCCGTTGTTCGTCTTCCGTGTATCATAGAGATTCGTGTTTGAATGCGCGGATGGTGGATGAGACTGCGCAGTGAATTTCCTCGTTTGGAATGGCCTCGAGAGCTTGCCGTCAAGCGCTGGGAGGGCAAATTAAGTAATTCATCTGAAGAAGAGAAATGTTGACAAACCAGTGGCGTGCAGCATTTATCTGCACACTGCTGGCAGTATCTAGTTCTAGTCCTTTAAAGCTACTTTTTTTGTCATAGGCTGATTCGCATTACTTGTCATCATCAGCAGCGGACATCAATTGCGGAGATTGGTTTTCTAGAGCTTTCCAGTCCACTGGTCCTTTCCGCTAACCGCTTCATGCCATCATGAGTCTTCATTGAAATGTCTCTCATAATTCGCTTCATGTATTCCTTCCTTGATCTTCCGCCTTGAATTCTCCTCCCAGTGTCACTTTCAAGAGGCGTCAGTATGGCCAATAAGTTTGTCTCTTCTTCTTCGGAGAGTTTTAATCGGACATCCATTCTCGCCAGCTATTCGGCTCTTTTTGGTCCAGTGATTCTCTGCGTCCATTTGATCTTCAACATTATTTGAACGAAACTGATTTGTCATTTAAAACAAACATTACTTCTGAAAAAGGGATTTTACGAAATGCCATTAAAGCTATTATTCAAAAACAAAATAAAATGATTTGGTGCTGAAGTGACTATGTCTTTTAATCCCAAACCTCGCGAGCCTATTATTGACCTCTGTTATTGTCGAATCGTTGCTTGCTTGTAGTACCTACTATATCATTACTTCCCTTACCACACACCCTTGAGGTAGCTTGAGAGCATTATGTAGATTACCTCTGTTATCTTTTTAACAGAAACTGGTAGCCGAGATGTTGTACATCCCTAGACCCACGGGAATTTCAGAATACGTGATGGCTATCAATGAATTTCATTTTGCATGTTTTGAAATGGATTGATATCTTTAGATATCGAAAAAGCTCGTTTTTTTGCGCAAATATTTATTCAAAGTGCTCCGGGTCAGGTTAAAAGTTTTTTTTACACGCGATGGCTAGTAGCAAAGCTGCTTCCGATAAATTGGCAATTTTTACCACACCTTTTCATTTGAGGCTACTAAACTTAATAGTATTTGATTTTACCTTTGATTACCTTTGACTGCATCTGCTTATTTTTCATTGCTCCACCAAGTTAAGGCTGCCGTCTGTCTGCCTAATGCTCTGTTCTAAAAATTCATTTTCACTCGCAAGCCTCCTTACTTACCTTACTTACTCCTACTTACCATTTTAGTGAGCAGCTGAAGATCGTCGCATTTTTCGGGCCAAATATATCAGCTGTATTCCGTCCCCTTGCCATTGCACCAATAGGTTTGCCATTGCACCATTGCACCAACCACCTTTTATCAATTAGTTATTTAAAAATTACGATAGTTTTAGTCCAAAATGTTAAATATCCCATAGATCAAATTGATAACTGCTCAAAAACTGGCGATGGTGTAAATATTCTTTTCTGACTACTGTATATTTTTCTACCCAGTCAATTTAGTATTGCTATAGTTCACTTTTTTGAATGAGCAATCATAATGGCTAGACTGTATGCCAAATTTTGGTGTTCCTGAATTTAATTACAAAAGCACGTCAGTTGCTCCAAGGCTGATTAGGGCTTAAGTGATACTGTTCTTGAGGATAAGGTAAAAAATAAAATTTCCTCAATAGTTGTGTATTTTTGTGGTGCAACAAACTGCAGACATTTTTTACGGCCAAGTGAAGAATTAGGAATAAGCTGATAACGACTTAGATAAATGTTTGTACTTCAGTTTCGGGTTTCAAAATCAACATCGAATGCTTCCGCTTTACGACATGAAAATTTAAAGACCGAAACCGATTTAACAGGTGATCTTCAAGCATTTGTGTCTTCGTTCAGATTCATAAACTTGTGACTTCGTTCAGATCGCTTTGCTGTCGCATTCTAGAGCCTCTCTAGCCCTGACCTAACTCATAATTTAAGCAAGGGCATTTTAATATTTTTTATCGTGCTGTTATTGGCGTAATTAGGTGAAAAATTCTGATATTACAAATTTAAGTTAGTATTTTATCCTATCTGATCTCATTGGTGAAACGGAAATGGGAGAGGTTATGCTTTTCTCCCGTAGCACAGTGGCGTTGTCGACTGCCAACACTTTCCACTTGATGAAAAGTTCCCTCCATGTTTGTTTGCTGCTCATGTGTGTGTTGATGGCTGATTGGGACATTGAGTGCACCCGTTGCAGCCGGGAGCAGCGGTCGTTGCGGGCGGTTGCGCAAGGCAGGACGAAGGCTTCCTCCGTGGTTGGAGGGAGGGCTCCGGGAGCCGATCGGCCCATGTGACGTGAGGGCTCAGGCAGTTTAAGGGAGGCTTTTCTCTTTTCAGCTCCGAAACCACATTCGAAATTTATTTTTAAATTCAAGCAGTTTTAAGAATCATGAAGCGAAAACATCTAAATTTGATACAAAATAATTTGCTTCAATTAGTTTGAGCGATATATCACTTCTCCTAGAATTTGATGAATTTGACCTAATTTTAAAGAAAAAACTCCCATCTTTCCAGTGATATAAAAATATTAACCCCTTGCCGAACAACTTTTCGACCAATTTGCCTAAAAATATAATCTGCTTTACGTGGGATAGATTACAGATGTGCGCTCCAAAGGGGGAATATGGGAAAAATTAGGAACTTCTAACTCTTAGATCTTTTAAAAAACTAACAGTGTGCAGTTTGTACGTTTTCTCAACTATTTATAAAACATTAGTCAATTACTCACCACACTAATTTTTAGAATCTAAAAAAAAACTATTTTGAAGGCAATTTCACCGTTTCGTGAAAAAATGACTCATGTTCGAGACTTATGTGGTTATATTTATTTGATTACAGAGAATTTTTGTCGTATTTAAGTATATTTTTGCTCCATTAATATTACAATATTTACTTCATACTTCTTACTGACACTGAAATTAAAAAAATAAAATTCGAATATATTCTCCATTATGACTAGGGAACTGTCTCTCTCAAACTACCTTAAGTTACTGAACTTATCAGTAATTAACTTAATAAACGTATTTGAGGCTTTATTTGGCCTGTTTTTTTTCACGCCGTGCACTGAAATTTTCTTCGCAACCGAAGGTTTGTCTTGCAATTTTATAAAATGCATAATATAAATGATAATTGTGTATATTTGCAATTTCTCTACATATCCACAGGGTAACAGTTTATATTTTTTTTCCGCAAGTACCTCGAAATATACTGCGCTTAAGTGGCTGATCTTTTGATGTCAATAGAGGGATGAGAACTTTTACATGAATGGTTGGAAAAAATTATTGAGTTTTATCTTTGGAGATATCTCGCTCAAACTACCCAATCACCATTGCGACGACGCGTCGTCGTGCTCAACATTGTTTCCACGTGTTTAATCCGTTTGTCAATCGTTATAAACTAATCTTTTTTCGATATCGCTGGTTTCGTGAGCTTGGCTATACAATATGAGATATTATGAGAAGAGGTAAAATATCTGAATGCTTCGTCATGATTCGTTCAACAACAGATTATGCCACAAGAATTTTATTTTAAAGGCAGATGAATAACTAGCCGAGTTTCGAAATTCATGACCCTTTATACAGTTTATCCATCCAGATGTCCTCACCAGTGGTACATATATTTTCCTTTCTTTGGCTTACTTCCGTCCCTGCCAATCGCAATTCTTGTAGCAGAGCAATGCCATATTTTTTCCCCGTAAGACCATGTTTCAGCAATGCGCTCTTCGTCTTAAGCAATCGTTTCTTCTTGTATTGATTGACTTGAGATTTCCTGTTTTTATCCCCTCATCTTTTGAAATATCTCTTCTTCTATCTTAAGTCTTTGAAGTTCTATGTTCATTTGTAACAACTTTTCGAATTTCGACGACGATGGCTATGCTACTATTGGATTTGGGACAATTTTCGGAAAACGGGAGCAATGTGTCTTTTTGTCAAAATATAACTGAAAATGATTAATTTCACTAACGTCACTGTGGAAAATTGTACATTGATAGGAATAGAAATATCTATTGTTGATTTATTGTGAAGAAAAAGGCGCTAAACTAAATAAAAGACACAAGAGCTGTAATAATTTTAATTGACCTATTTACTCTGGAATTGGTGATTTTTTAGCAGAATGTTTTACCTCTTATCTGGTAGAAGGGTTACTTAGACGGAATTATTACAAAGGCATCTTACTAAAAGATGGTATATCGTCATCATCAGCCATCAATCCGGAGATTAGTATATATAGCTGTCCACTTCACTTTCTTCAGAAATAGCAATTTTATTCTTTCGTAAGTCTTCATTTTAAGGTGGTTTGAGCGAGATAGTTCCCTAGTCATAATGGACACCATATTCAAAATTAATTTTTTAATTTCATAGTCTGTAAGAAGTATGAAATAAATATTGTAGTATTAATGCCGCAAAGATATAATTATATATTACCAAATTTCTCAGTAATTAAATAAATAAAGCTACATAAGTCTCTAACTTGAGTCATTATTTCCCACCGTACGGCTGAAAACCCTTCAAAACAGGAGGTGTTTTTGCGATTCTGTAAAAATTACTGTGGTGAGTAATAGATTATTTTTTATAAATAGTTGAGAAAACATGCAAACTACACACCGTTAATTTTTTGACGAAATCTAGGAGCTAGAAGTTCCTAATTTTTTTAATATTCTCCCTCTGGAGCGCACAGCCATAATATATCCCATGTAAAACAGGTTATACTTACAGGCAAATTACTGGAAAAGTAGTTCGGCAAGGGGTTGATATTTTGATATCAATGGAAAGGCCAGAATGTTTTATTTAAAATGAGGCCAAATTCATCAAATTCTAGGTGAAGTGATTTTTTTTCTCAAACTACCTTAACGTCACACATAATTCGCTTGACTTTTCTCTCTTGTCAAATCGCCCTGTTCAATCCCCTTCCAGTACTATTTTCAAGAGGGTGCCGTGTATCAGAATGTGCACTGTAAGTTTAGTAGTCGTTAAGAATGTTTTCTTCCCATCACTTCGTCGAACTTTTTCAGCGGTGATTCCTTTCCGACATGTGATTGTTATCGTTCTCCGATGATTACAAATTCGCATTGCTTCCAATCTTCTCTGTTCTGCTGCAGTTGTCGTTCAAGCTTCACTGCCGTTTAATAGCATGCTCAAAAAACGTTTCCATGGGGTGCTTCCTAACTTCCCAGAGCATACGAATGAGATTAACCAAACGAAGACGTATGACGCGTATTATTGTATTGTTCAGAAACTTTTATTGTCAAGAGCGTGGAATGAAGGCAGTTAAGCTGCGCCCTGGATGACGGTGGAGAGAATCGGTGGAGTGCTGAAGAAGGTTAAAAATGTTTTACGCAAGGTTGGATGAGAGAGAATCGTATGAGGGGAGAATCCGACGGGAGAGAAAGGTCTAACATGGGTTTGAAGATTATCCGCTCGCTTGCGCAATCTCATGTCTGCTCTCAAATGGATCACTGAGCCGTGTCCTAGGACGTAATGCTTATCAATGAAGCCCCTCATGTGGAATCGAAATGCAATCAGTGAAAGACGGCGAAGCAATTTTTTTAGTTGCCAGCCGCAGTGTCTCCATCTGCAGCCACGGAATAAATTCCTATAACTTGTGGCCGTGAGCTCGAATCCAATTAAGGTTGGTTTTACATCATCCCTTAGTTGTGATTGCTCTCCAAAATGCGGTCCAATTTTCCATGTTTGCTTTTAACGACGCAAAAACTTTGTTTTGCATCTCTGAGCTTCTCCGTAATTTACTAACTATATATAGGTATATATACTAACTGTATGTGTTATATATATATATATATATATATATATATATATATATATATATATATATATATATATATATATATATATATATATATATACATACTACTCTTACCCTAGAGAAAGGTGGAGCAAGTCTTCACCGAAATATCGGAAGTTTCAATTTGTGAGTGTCCTTTTTTTCTGTTTCTGTATTTTTATCGGCCACCCTCTTGGCATTATATATATATATATATATATATATATATATATATATATATATATATATATATATATATATATATATATATATATATATATATATATATACATATATACAAGCTAGCAACAAGGCGTTGAGGTTGGGGAAGGATAGGAAAGTAAATCAGTGGACACCCACTGGCAGATGATCCATGACGACACCGTTGTCCACTGCTTAGGGTAGCTTTCGGGCTGAGGACCCTTCTTCAGCTGGAGGAGATTCACTACTTTTAGTTTACTTTTAGTAGTGAATCTCCTCCAGCTGAAGAAGGGTCCTTAGCCCGAAAGCTACCCTAAGCAGTGGACACCGGTGTCGTCATGGATCATCTGCCAGTGAGTGTCCACTGATTTACTTTCCTATCCTTCCCCAACCTCAACGCCTTGTTGCTAGCTTATACTTTTATATTTATTTCCTTTCTTTATATATATGTACACATATTTGACGGTTTACTTTGACTCATTTATTACGCGCCCTTCGCTAAAAAACGCCTTCACTGCAGGTTTTAATGTAACTTTATAAAAATTTTTACGGGTAGCAACATAATAACTTCTAATATTATTTGAGAAAGCACACGAATACTGTTACATTTCTGATGCCATTTGTTCTCTAGAACTTACTCATGTTTCCTTTGTCTTTATCATTAGTCCTAATCCATTTAATTTTATTTTTATCTGTATATCGTTCAAACTACCTTAAGTAAAAAAAACGGAATAAACACGTCTCATTAGGCGATTTGGTTTTAAATAGAGGAATAAGAGAAGTTATTTGAAAGGCATACTGGGTGCTCCCGACAGCATTTGCCATTTTTAGGCATAGACTATCCAAACTCCCCCAGTAATACCGAACTCTGCTTTCGGCATATTAGCTTTTTAAATAGCCTAGACCTATTACCTAATGCCTAATATATATTGCATTAAATCCCTACACATATATTACATCCCTACATAAAATGGCCTATTACATAATGTACATGATACCATGCACTCCATCTCAAGTTTGTGGGGCTGGGGTTGAATCTTCGTCAATCATACAGTTCGTTCTTGCCAAAATAAAATTTGGAACTTTTAGGTGGCTTATTCATAGGTTAAGCACATGCGTAAATTAGGATGATTGAATTTTAAAAATGTTTGATGGCGCAGCCAAGACTTGCTCAACCCTGAAATCTGTATACCTCAGTGCTATTATTTGAACTGTAATCCATTCTGATTCATGATTGTTTTAGACATCATAGTGGATTCGGTATTCTTTTTGTCACTTCGAGCCTTACGGCACCTGGCGATGGTTCATACGAGGGGATGGTATGACGCCAGCTATCATGTATGCAGTTTTGAAAAATAATATGTCCATTGTGAGTGTAATCACAACATCTTGAGTTCTTAATTCTAGTTTTCATTTGACCTTCAATCGTGTGGGAATATTGTGTGCCGGCGGGACTATTGCAAGGAGATGGCTTCGATTCGCGTAGAGTATCATCTTTTGAGAATTGAAATGTAGTAGTTCATATCAATCTACTCTTACGTAGCCACCTGTATTGCATTGTAGGACTTAGTCCACCATCCTGCATAGAAGGCCGTGAAATTTCATTGCTAACGAATGCATCAAAAATATTGCGCTTTTTATTCATTATTCATTGAAGTTATACGGCGTCCTGCTTTCCTCTCCCCACATACTTATGCCAATGACAATCTTTTCTTGAGTAGTAGACCCTCACGCATCACCATTTGCTGAATCGTAGTTGTCGCATTATTTTCCGAATCGTTCTGAAAAGGTTTTTTGGAGTGGGTATCAAAATTTCTACATTAATTTAACCATATTTGGTGACCGTAATGGCATAAAACGACTTAAATATTTTGCAAATCAAGTTTTCCCAGTACTTTCCCGAGTACACGTAATCACAATTGGGATATAAAGGATAATACACTACGCTAACACCTCTTTCGTCTTCATTTCTCAAGTGCTCTCTTTTTTGTAGACGCATTGTTCTCCTGGAAGTAACTAACTAGTGAAGGATCCAAACTTCAAAGGTTACATTGCGGCGTCCATAAAAGCTTATTCACAAGGCTAACCTAATATCCGTTTGAGAGGCGGAATTCGAACCCCGACCTTTGAGTTTCCAGGTAGGTACGCTGTCGACCTGGGTAATGCAGCCGGCACTTTCTCTGTGCCACATTCTCTTATGTCTATGAGCATAAATTGCTTCAATAAAAATTTCACTCATGTCCGGTATTTATTTCCCCAGAATTTTAAAGCTCGAAAGTCGTCTATCCTTTAATTCCTGTATTTCACATTAATTTTTCCCTTCTATTTTCGTCAGCCTTTTCATTTCCCTTTGCACACAGTTATCTGTCTCTGTCGTGAGGACCCTTCCACCTTGTTTTCATGTCCCTTACCGGTTCTCTCGTGGAAAAAATAACCGCATGGACGCAGTGGCTGAGCAGTGGGTGGATGGGTAGGGGGTGGTCCTCCCCGGGTGGTACTTCATTTTCGTGATGGTATACTTGGCATTTAAAAAAATTAAATTATTTAAATAATTAGGCGAGTGAAGCTATCAACTACGTCGAGATTGAACGTAATTAATGATTCCAAATATCGATTAAGGAATGTTTATATATTCTCCATAGAATATCAACTGACTAACGTAATTGATTTTGCTAGTATGATCTCGCTGTATAAAATCAGGAAAAATGCTCTTAAAATTTTTGTGCTAATTTATAAGTGAATTAATGAAAAATATATATTATCTTAAACTTTATTTGCAAAAAGGTTTGATGTGAAGTTCGAGCGAAGGCTTCGTAAGATGAAATGGCTTCACATGTTGTCGTAACAGCAAAACAACGCGGTTTTCCCGAAAATGAAGCCATTTCAGGTTTTATGTGTATTATGTGTTCTGAAAAGAAGGACGGCAATTGACGGACCGTCCCTGGCTGCTCAAACTTGAGCTATATCACCGCATGGGGAGACTTAATGGGAAGAGGTTAATAGTACTAATTAATAGCTGTAACCCTCGATTTCGCTTGACTTATGATTCTTCCTGGCATCATATTAAACTACGCGTTTGGTCACTTTTCACTACCTACTTGCCCCCATCAGTTGGTCCATTCTAGATACATACTGCGGAGTCCAAATAATATTATCCATAAAATTGGTGGTTTCAGGTATGAATGCGTGGAAATTCATTTTCAATTATGCAAATGAGCGTTTGGTATTTTCCACAGAATTTTACTGAGGTACTACTAGTTTCAACGCATTCCGCATAGATACATCAATATGACGCCTATGCGTAGCCTGATACCTGAAGACGACGCCTATGTGTTGAAATTAGTATTACCTCAGTAAAATGCTATGGAAAATACCCAATGTTCTCTTTCATCATTGAGTATTTTCTACGTCAGTCTCAAGTTCGCGTTATCTGACTATTTCAAATCTCCTTAGCCTAACGTGTAGCCTCCCAGTCTCCAGCGGCTCCCAACCTGGTCCTTTCACAAGAATTCTCGCACCGTCCGCGTGCTCGTGGCAATTTTTTTTTAAAGCGTGGGTCTTAACTTTGAGTTTTGCTGATGCAGTGTGAAAAATGTATTGAAATACCAGGGCATCACCATAATCTAAGATCTTGCGTGGGGGAAAGCGTGCAGAATATTTGTGACGCTGCATTGAAGAGACTAGGCCTTACCAAGTGAATATTTGGGAGGTCCTCGGATGAAAAAGTATTTGAGACCCTTCTGCGGAGTAAGATTTGATACGTAAAGTAAACAAAGTACGAAGAAAAGCCGCACAATTCGTTAAAAATGTTATGAGCGAACAGAGTGTAACTCAACTGATGATGGGACGAGGTCGGGGGCCGCTGGACACTCGTAGGATACACGCTGGGTTAAGATTACTTGAATATTTCAGGCTCGGCGAGTTTTATGATGACACGGAATAAAACAGATGTGACGAAATACGAGAGATACCCTGCCGAACTGATTGGTACAGAAATTCCCTCTTCCCACGCACCATTAGAGATTGCAGCAAAAACAGAGCGATCCACTAAGACACTCAGTTAACATACTTTTCACTTTCGTAAATTCCCTATTCCTATTATTCTTCCCTGTTCCCTCCTCATCTCATGGGCTGTGCTGCATGGGCATCTCAGGTGGCTGTAGCGGTAATCGTTGGTCATTGAGTGCACATTTTAATAATTTTTCAAGTAAGTCGAAAAAAATTCTTGGGCCGTATTTCATTTAAGTGAATTTGTTTATGCGTTGGAACTCGCCGCACAGGTGGTAATGGAAGTGGAATAAGAATTTTATTTTATTTTTTCCCCTTAATTATAGCATTAACTAGAGTTTTCGGCGCGGCATTCGAAGTTTAGAAGAAATTATATCGAAAGGTGTTTTCTGGAAGATTGAACTCGTCATGGCACTATGATATTTGATAGCAACAATTATTATAATGAGGAATATGTGCATATTCGATCGAATTATTACGAAATGTGCGTCATATGCCATAAGGCTGCGTGTTTAAATAAGCATGGAATTGCCAAAAAACGTAATCGGTATGATGCAATGTTTTTCACTTTTATCTATAAACTAGCTGAAATACCCGTTGATTCTCAACAGTAGGAATATAAGTAAGAAATTATGCAATATTTTTGTTTACACAGAAAGGAACATTACTTTTCAAGCCTTATCATAGAATCCTTTCACTTAACGGAAATTGCCCGTTAGTAGGTAGCTTAAGAAAATCGAGACTAAGATGTGCCTACCAAAAACATTGATTTCTAATTATTTTTCACTCATCTCTGGTCGAAACGTTTCCAAAATCTTCCATAACGTAAGACGGCAATGTCACAGGATGGCTGTGGAATGAGAGATCTGGTCGCCTGGTGAAAGAAGAAGAAGATTATTGAGTCTTCTCAGATGAAAGTCTAAACATTTGATAGCATTATTGTGGAAGCCTAGGCGAAACCACCTCAATTATTTCTTTCTCTTACCTTTATATTATGGAATAGCGTCCCCCGTTGCGGCTTCGCCCGCTCTCATAAATAAACAACTTCGAGTATTTTAACTAATAATTGATTTATAATATTTTGTTTTTCAATCTTTAGTATTTTAGAAAAGTATTACTCGAGAAAAAATAAATTTATAGTAGGCGATACTTTAGGCGAGTAAATGAGCTCTATATATTTAGCGTGAACTCGCCAACCCTCTCGTGGAATGCCGCTCGCCATCTAGTGGCTCGCCATCATTCTACACTGCGACGGGGATTCCCATATTGTTTACGGGGATTCACGTATTAGTTTTAACTTATTTTATAACATTTCAAAGGAAAATCGGTAGATCTCATTATTGCTAAACCTTCAGCTCTATATAAAGCCAGAACTCGCCTGCACTCTTGTGGAATGGCGCTCACCATCTAGTGGGCGACTCTCTAACTACCCTGCGACGGGAATTCACGTGCCATTTATCACATTTTTAATAACATTTCAATGGAAAATCGGTTGATTTTATTATTTCTAAACCTTACGGGGACTATGAAGATGAATTAGTTAAAATTTTGTGAAGATTGGTTCAGTAGTTTTCGCGGTTAGTGGTTCCAAACGAAAAACGGGCTGTCCTTTTATGTAATAGTATGATATTACTTATGAGAACAGATATGCAAAGCTTCACCGAAATTTGTTCTCAAACAAAATGCGCCGGCGCGAAGTGCTTGCGGCCCGGCCAGCGGGCAGCTTGCTTGTCGGGAGGGCGGTGGTCGAGGTTGTAGGGCGTGGCTCGGGGGCGGAGGGGTTGGACGGGGGCGGCTCTCGGGGTCGGAGGGGTTGCTGCAGCCTTTCGCTCCTTTGTCTCGGCCGCCTCCGCCCTCATCCAGCAGCCTACATTGCCTCCTGTAATTCTGGGGTGCGTTCCGAATCGCGCATGATGCGCATCAAGTTGGAGCACTGGATCTGTCGTTCCGAATTGCTGACGCGCTTTGAAGCGCTTCAAGCGTGTACGCGAATCGGAACGGTCTTGATGAGGATATGGCGCCAAAACAGTCATTTTCAAATGTGAGTGAGGTAGAAGCGGGTAGAGGACTGACTGTGATCTGCGGTATAGCACGTGATTATCCGTGCCCTTGATTAAAATGTCTCTCTGGTGAATTTTTAAATGCGTAGATAAATATTGACATCACGATAAAATGTAAAATATTAGTATTTATGTAGAAGAACGTGTGTACATGTACAACTAATAATTGCGGAAATTAATTACGCAAGGCTCTCAGTGAAGTTTTAATTGGCTGAACTAAAGTCTCTCAGATTGTATTTGCAAGTTTCCCATTTTTGCCAAAATTTCGGGATAAACCACGGGCGAAACATACCGGGTAAATACTTTTTAAAATTCGTTGGCAATTATAATAATGGAACTTGGTTATGAACCACGTATAAAAAATAATTTCCTTTATACTAACAAGTGGTAGTCTAGTGGTTTTGAAGTTTGATTTTATTTCCGTGTAAAGTTCACCCATAGCTGTACGATAATGGACAGTGATGGGAAGTTATTGATTGCGCGTAATCCGAGGGTAACGATTACATCTGATTTACTTTTACTACTAATCGTTACTTCTTTCAAATTGTAATTTTACTGGTAATTTACTCCAGGAGAAATCTTTAATTTTTATAATCGTTACTCTCGTGGTCGTTTTTAATCGGCGTGTAATTGGTCATTGATAATGTGGATTACTCTGTTTTTTTATCGTTTTAGACTGCATGACCAGTTGTTCACAATAGGTTATTCTGACTATTCGTTTCAACCCCTATCATTTCAGCTTATTCTGAAGCCAGATCTCTGCTAGAAACATTGTCCGCGTATTATGTTTCACGATTTACAAAAGCTTTATCGCAACCAAACTTCTAAATATCGAGCGTCGCAGCCGATATACCGGCTGGTATACCGATACCGGTTGAGAACCGCAACTGACTAACTTTATTATTATTAACAAAATTATTTTTTCGCGTTGGAGCGTATCGCCCGATATATCAGTTGTCAAACCGATATGCCATGCCAATTGGTATGCCATGGCTAGTCCGGGTATTTTAAAAATACGCAAAATATAATTCACTGGAAAAATAAATCCAATTCCGAGTTAATCGGTTATTTAATGCATAATTACAGCTGTCGGTCACCTCACTCTATTTGAAGCTCCGAGAATTCTTATACTGGTATATTTTAACACTTTGATATGACTACAATTATATACCCACGAAAATTTATATGAGGGTTTTGAAATTATTTCAAAATAATTTTCCAATTATTTCTAAATAATTTTTAATTTGTTTAAAATAGTTTATAATAATTTTCAAAATAATTTATGAAATGAAATTAACACATTATTTTACTAAGAAATGTAAAAAAAAACTTTTCATGCAAAACATGTCTCAGCACTTCCTACATCTTCTATATATATAAAAGAGGATGTCTGTTTGTCCGTCCGCTATGCGTTTCCATACGGCAGCACGGATTGCGACCAAAGTTGGCACATAGGTGCATCTCATGCTCCCGAACCCAGTAGTGCTACTTTCGGTTGCGTCCGACGCGTCCTTAGTGTCGTTTTCTCATTACCGAACCCTGCAAGTGCGCCCAGCGCCACCTAGCACCCATCCCCGCCCTCTCCTTACTCTCCCACCTTCCGATAACAACCCCATTCAATCTGCCATGTTAGTATGTTTGTGTGCGCTGTGTGCGAGGTGAAGGCCGATATGGCGACTTCTATTTCCGATACTGTCTTTGCTCGCAACTTCACCGTTCACCGTGAAGTTTTGAAAAGGTATGACCTTATAGTTTGGGACGAATGCACAATGTCTCACAAAAGGGCATTAGAAGCACTGGACCTATCTTTGCATGATTTAAGACAGCAACACTGATGGGGGGCATATCCGTTGTTTTATCTGGAGACTTTCGTCAGACTCTCCCAGTCATACCCAAGGGAAAAAAAGCTGATGAAATTACAGCATGTCTGAAATCCTCCAGTTTGTGGCGCCCTGTTAGAACTTTGAAACTTACAACCATCATGCGCGCAAGATTTTTTGGCGATCCGGATTCTTATTCATTTGCACAAAACCTACTGCAATTAGGTGAAGCAAACATACCTGCTGACTGCAACAACAAAATCAGTCTTTCCACAATAAGCACAGCAGTTAAAAATGTTAACGGCCTCATAGACCAAGTGTTCCCAAATTTCAACGCCCATCAAATGGATCCGTCCTGGCTATCTGAGAGGGCAATATTAGCGCCAAAAATGTAGTGGTTACATCAACAAATCTGGAACTGCTGGGAAAAATGCCCGGAGATCCCTGCATTTATAAATCTATAGATACCACCATCAACGAGGACGATGTCGTTAATTATCCCGGGGAATTTCTAAATTCATTGAACGTTCCAGGCTTCCCTCCTCACCGACTCCTACTGAAAGTTGGCGCTCCCATCATGCTTCTAAGAAATCTTGACCAGCCAAAACTCTGCAACGGCACCAGATTAACAGTCAAGGCATTGCATCCTCACAGCATAGAGGCGAGGATACAAACAGGCGCTGGGAAAGGCCAAAACACATTCATTCCGCGAATTCCTTTAATTGCAACAGAGATGACCTTTCACTTCAAACGCCTGCAGTTTCCTGTGCAACTCACTTTTGCAATGTCGATAAATGAGTCTCAGGGACAAACTTTCAAAACGGTGGGCATACACTTGGAAGGAGACTGTTTTGCCCATGGCCAGTTCTATGTGGCCTGCTCCCGAGTGGGATCAGCAAACCATCTGTACACAGGAAAAACTGCCAGCATAGTCTATAAAGAAGTGCTGTAAGCCGTCCCCATCAGTTTAGCATTCCGGAAATAAAGAGTTTTCAATTTTGCCTTTTTACACTGTTTTCTGTTTATTTAGATGACCGTCACCTAACCTGCTTTGTTCCTTAAACCGACAAATCCTGCTATGTTACCATGAATTCCAAGTATCCCCCTTCTCCTTCCCGAGCAACGCCGGGTGGCCTGCTAGTATATGCATATATATGTTAAATCAACAAAATGAGATGACAGGAAACGGAACTTTAAAAGAACATTACCTCATACATTATTTTAAAATCTTAAAAAAGTCATGAATTTAGCCATCTTATGACATTTTGATTTGAAAATAACTAGAATTTTAAAATAATTTTTAAATACTCTTTTGCTACGCGGGAAGCTTTTATGTAGTTAGTTGACGAAGAAGTATGTCAATTTGTACAATATTTCTCAGTTATTTATCCATTTCAGACAAGCATGGGACGCGTGGCCAAATCCAGTGAAGGAGATTAGTGGAGGAGATGGTTTAGTTATTTAATTGTTAAATTAATCTGCAATAATCTGTTCTTGCCGTCTGTGCTTCCTCGGGTGTTAATAACAATTGGATAGACGTCTCATAGCCGTCCACCACCACCTCAATTGTATCCATCGTCACTTTCAACCAAATATTATGCTTTCAACTTCCGCGGTCTACGGGGTCTACGCATCAACTGCATCAGACATTTTTGATGCCTTGATGCGCGCTTCAGTTCGCCGGAAATGCTCGTTCCGGGGCCGCTTTAAAGCGCTCCAAAGCGCGATTCGGAACGACCTGAAGCGCTTTGATGCGCATCATGCGTGATTCGGAACGCACCCCTGGTTTCCTGCACTGCTGGGAGATCGGAATTGTGTTAGTGTAGCTCTCGCTAAAGTTCCTGGCGCTGCGCGGTGGAAAAAGTTTGGGACATGGACTACGGAACTTTCAAAATCTCTCGAAACGGGAGAGGAAGGTCGCTGAGGTAGGAACAGGTAGTTATATATAAATGAAATTCGATTGATTTGGCCTTATAAATAAAATGATCTTATCTTTCCAATAATAACAAAATATCAGCCACTTATGTTATTTTTCGTGATATTTGCCAAAAAAACTCCAGCCATTTTCGATGGGAAATGGCTCAGGTCTGCACTCCAGAGAGACTTTATTTTTAAAAACCAGTTACTTCTAACGCATTGATCTTCTTCGAAATTTAAGTGCGTAGTTTTTTTTTAAATAAATGAAATACCCAACGCAGTAATCTTTACAGAATCGCAAAAAACAATCGATTGCCGGGGCGTTTTCAGCGTGCGGTGTGAAAAACGAGTCTAGTAATAGCCATGTATATGTATATTTAGTTAACTACTGAGAATGTCAGTAAATTAAAAGTGTTCGCATCATTAATGTTACAATGTCTCCTCCATGCTTCTAACAGTAGCTCAAATTAAAAAATAAAATTTGAATATGGTCTCTATTATGACTAGGGAAAAATCTCGCTCCCACCACCTTAGGGTCAGTCAGAAAACCTTTCAAATTGCTGCCAATACAAGCGTTTCGAGGAGTGGGATGTCTCACTACCAACTGCCGTCCCGTTTCGACTCGTCTCATAAAGAGACCTCAAGATAGGGTCCCTCGTAAAGTCATAGCGATGGGTGATTAAAACCTTTTCCTCACGTTGATGCGCTTCGTGCCTCTTTCGCGAAATAACCCTGCCCCACCCTGTCTTTCCCTCCGTCCTTCCCTTTCTCTCCCTCCACTCCTACCACCCCTCCTTTCCGTGTAGGTCTGCGCCCGGAACTATTGCGACAGCTATACTGGCTTCTGTTCCCGAGGGCCGGGCTTCGATTACCGGAAGGGGTGGGGATTATTCTCGGGAAAACCGATCCCTACTTTTGTGCTTTGTGGAGAGCAACTCAAGCACAGTGTTTCGTCCGTCGAATGGGACGTAAGCTTCAGTACTTTGGCGCCTATGGACCCTTTGGTGCCTTTGTCAATATCAGGCTAATCTGGACACCGGGTTTCTCTCCATTCTTCCTCCTATCCCCATATACTTTCCCCCAATTACATAACCCTTCCCAACTCACACGCATAATGTAAAATCGACCTCGGCCTAATGCCATGAGAGCCCACAGGTCGCCTCTTCCATACAACCGACCAACCAGCCTAATGCTAAAATTAACTGGAAGTATTATCACACATGCAAATTTAAGGCGTCAAATGATTTATAGCAATGAATAAGTATGTACCTCAAAAATCATTGATGCCAACTGTGCGGCAAAAAGGAACAACAGACTAGCACAAAACAACTTCGCTGCTAACCGGAAACATTAACTGGCAGGAGCCCAAGTGTCATATTTTCCTACCCGTGAATATGGTAGAATAACGTAATGTTGCGATTTCAACCAGCGAGCGTTCCCAAAAGGAGTTTCTCAGCTACCGTAGTAATGACATGGGCGTAGCCAGGGAATTTGGCTAGGGGGGGGGGGGCATGGGACCACCTCCGTGGGGTCTGGGAGGTACCCCCACTTCAAGAGGGGGTGTTTCTTCCCCGGAAATGTGCGAACGGAGCCAAAGGGACCACGCCGCCGTGCTGTGGCTCGGCCGCATGCGCGTGGTTGCCAGCGCTGTGTGAAGCGTGGCCGCTCCAATTTTGATTTGTCTTATTTTTCTGGGGGGCCACGAGCCTTCTGGGGGGGGGGGGGGCGGGACCCCCCTAGCTACGCCCATAAGTAATGTAGCTGGTGACCTGAGGTGGTTAATAAATTGTGGTAACAAGCATGTAGGATTTCGTTAATTTTTAGCATGCATCATGCTATTTTCATTTTTAGTTAATTTTTAGCTTTGTTCGTTAATTTATAGCATGCGTCATGCGATTTCATTGCTGATAACTCATTCTTTCTTGACTCATATTTATATTTTATCATGCATTTGTCCTTTTCCATAATTTAATACCCATTCCTTTCTACCTTTATTATTTTTCTAGACTATTTTCATGCAGCTCGCAGAAGCCAGTGACAAGGGACGACGGTGGGAACTCGGTCGTGGTTCTACAACTAACTGAAGTTAGCGGCAATCTGCATTCACGCGGCACACTTAATACTTATTAGCACCTGTGTTACCAGCACAGAGACTGGTGTGAATGGGGCATTCGGTTGCTCGACGTTACGTCAACGCCGCGTCACGCGGCCGCGTGTTTTAAGCCAATGAAATGACTTTTTATTGTTCTTTAAACTTCCTAGATGTGGTTTCATCGGCTTGCGTTACCTTGGGTTTGACGCAACGCCCAACAGTGAGGTCACCCTCAAGCGGGGAGTGCAGACTGCCGTTTTTCAGGTGGGCCTTGAAGGACAAAATTTTCTGCTGCTTCCGTGGCGCTTTTGCTCAGTGAGCTCGGAGGCGCGCCAATCGCTCAGCTGTTTCCCTCATGGACTCGGGCTGACCGCGAAAATGAAAACGTCATGCAGTTTCGTTGAAGCTGCGTTCACGTTCGAGAGATGAATCCAAAGATAGCAGCCTCCTCGCGTGACCCGCGGACAGGCGAGACAAAAGCAAGTGCACTCGGTTGCGTAAGCCGTGCGAGAAAGCAGGGGAGCCCCGATGAGTTGCTAGCGTGTATAGTTCGAGGTGGGGGTAAATGTCATGCCGCTAGGGGCGGAGAAAAGCCGCACCACGGGAGAAAAATAAGAATATTTGGTTTACTTCGACACAATATGTTTTCAAAACGTGTACACTTCTCCTAAGGTGTATTCTCACTTCGGAAATAATAGCTGCCGACGTAGGTACTTCACGGGGTTGTATAATATCCTGGTAATAATCATGGCTGGATATAATCGTCAGTAGAAAATCCAAGCACTGGACGGGCGGCTTCTGGCTTCTCCACCCCCAACGACATTGGATTGTCTTCTCACCCTTCTCAATTTGGAAGTCGTTAACCTATCCACACAATGCCGCGTTATTTAGTGATTTATTTGGTTTCCTAGATTTGTTATTGTAAAAATTGGCTGGCATATTTTTGGTCAGAGCCTACCTCCGTTGCTGTGTTTTTTTCTAAAATTTCCTGAAACGCTAAACATTTGCTCCGACAATGCCTCTTTAAAGCTTCCGATTCATCTTTGACACGATGTCAGGGATATTATGCGAAAGTTGAATTCTTTTTCTATCAGTCTCTTCAGAGAAATCACGCTAAAACCGTAAACACCTTAGAAAGAAAGCTGATATAACTCGCTGCAATTACATTTTTGATACGCGTAGAAACCGTCTGGACAGCTATTTTAGACTCCCATATGATAAAAAGCAATCATTCAAGGAGACATATAGACCTGGGTATATTGCACATCAAAGAATTATAAAGTTGAATAGTGAAGCTAATATGACTCTTTAGGTTTAAAAAAACAATTCGAATTCCATCTACCTAAAGCTACTGCAAATACCTTTTATATTTTTAAGCATAGTGGCCTCTATAAATACCTATAATTTAACGTTAGAAAAAAATATATTAAAAAAATGCAGATGTTAAAAGTTAGAGAGTAGCCAAAGGTGCTCTCTCGGTTTTTCTAGTGTTTAACGTCGAAACATGTATAATTAGAGCTACGTGGCTGAACCTTTGCAATTCATCAGCATAAAATACAGACAAATCGTTATAATGCTCGCAAAACCACTTAAAAAGTTACGTATTATGATTTTTTTTACCATTCTCGTTTCCTCCATTGCCGTATTTACCCTTCTCCAAACCAATGGTATCTCCTGTTTTCCTTATTCTTTTAATTCACTCTATGTTCCCTTATTCAAGTACTTGTTGAAATAAGATACATTCATCCTACCTACGTTCCTTCTCTTACCTTCTACTCTTCTACTCCAAGCACTCTGGTATATACCATTCCAGCCAATAAAGCGATTGTATGGATTTCTGGCCCTTGTAGAGGATACCTGTCACTACTGAAAGCATATAATATCGTCTTTCTCCCTCATTAATTTCAACAGGCGTTTTGTGTCCGTTGTCAAGTTAACAGATGAACTATTTTTTTTACTCGTCACCAAAATTCAATGAATCCCTTCCGCTATCCGACTGATTTCATAATAGGACAATGATTTTCTCTCACTCCAATATGTTCGTGTATGAAAAAGTAGTTTTCCGGACAATGATGGGCTGACTTCAGAGTAAGGAGATAGTTACCCGTTTTTATGCCTTACCACTTTTCCAGCATTTTCCTATTTTATGTGGACCATCTTTGCATTCCATGCGAGATGGCCAGAGTAATACAGTGGGATGCAACATTACATTCATATTGATTTTATGAGTATGGTGAATGATCTCATCAATCATTTCTCTGTAGTAATCAGTTCATTGAAACAAAAATATTTTACTTTTGTGTATCAGCATGTCGTAATCGCGGAATAGATTTCATTTTCATGATGATGGACACTGATATATTTCCAAAGATGAAACGACTTTTTTATTGTTTATTTAATTCATATCACTGGAAGAACATCTTTTATTCTCTAGGGTTTATCTATTGAAAAAAAAATATTTCAATTAATGTTTGTTTGCGAACTGTGAAAGAATAAGAACCAGAAAAACATGCGTATAGTTTTGGTCTAATCGCATATTTTGCTATAAGAAGGAAAGCGTTAAGGAATCAAGTTTATTGACCTAGATTCAGCTTAATATTTCGATATCTGGTAACTGCTTGCATCAGATGGTGTGTTGAAAATGTGTGAAATTCATACCTAGTCGCCGTATTAAATTACCTTAGAAATTTCGATCCAATTTGCAAATTATCTTACCGTGCCTTGGGATAACCTGTTTATGCAGCCTGACCCGCATCTCGCAGGATTTTCAAGAATTCCCAGGAAGAGTTCATTATTTCAGCCGTGATTCAACCTTTACCAATTCCTTTGCATTTAAATCAACTATTCCCCAGTGAATTCACTGATTCAAACCTTAAGGTTCTACCTACAGACTTCTGGTAAGTTAGAAATTCCTGGAGAAAATTGTTTCCTGGACCAGGATTCGAGTCATGAAATTCTGGCTTTTCATGCTGCTGTGCAGACCATTATACTTCCCAGGAGTGCCAACTCCAATGATAGTCTGTTGTCCAAGACGTTGCCGGATTGCTTTTCGCTCAAAGGAATAATAGAGATCTGCTCCAGAGCATTCTAAGTGTGCAAGTATGGGCATCTCAGAACTTGGTGGTAGCGTAGTCACCAGGTTGTGTGAATGAAGGATGAAGCATTTGTGGATGAGCGGGCAGAGGAACCAAATGCCTTCTCCTCCTCCTTCACAAAGGGACTTCCTGAGGGCTCGGGCAAGGGCCTAGCCACGTTGACACTTCGGTTCCTGTCAGATCACTGAAGTTAAGCAATGTTGGGCCCGGATGGCAGTTGGATGGGTGGCCCTCCTCTATGCCTCTACCAGGGTGGATGGAGGGGTGGATACTCCCTTCAGACCTATACCGGGAGGCCGGAGGGAGATATACCCAGACCGGAAAGGTAGGAGGGAGGACTCCATCCGTACCTGTACCGGGAAGGTTGGGGGTGGCCCCTCCTTCATACCTCTACTGTGGTGCTCTTGTCCCCTGTCTGCAAGTGGCATGCATGTTAAACGTGGGATGGCACAATGGACCAAGTGGTCTGAGTGCCAGGAGGGCTCCAGAAGGCTCTCGCCTACCCAAATTATCTACCATCCTGAGGGCTCCTTGGTCCCTTTGTCCCACTATCCCAGCATGATTTCCCTTCCTTGACACATACTCTATGCAGGAGAGTGCCGCTATGTCCTGCGTTCTAAAGCTGCTATTTAGGTGAACTGTGCCATAACCACTCATAGACCTGGTCATTCAGTCGTGTGCTTCCTCATGGCAAATCAGACTTTTGACTCATTCAGTTATGTGGGATGTGGAGATTTGTAATACATGTTTATGGTGACCTACAGGCAGAAGATACGTCTCCTGTTGAGTTATGACTTTTGGGTTTCATGTTGCCAACTAGCACGGTGGTATTGGAGCATAGTACATGATTCTATGCATGGCTAGATGTGGCATATATTTTAAGTCCATGGCAATGGCCTGACATGATGAAAACACTCGTTCCCTCTGTTTTACCAATGCTATAGTCCGATGGTTGATCATCCAATTCCAACATCCTCAGTGCTCCTTCACCTCTCTGCAAAAGACAGAGAGTCAGTACGAATTGATGAAAGTTTTCGAAACTCTTCTTCCTATTATACTACATAATACAAAATTAAAATACTTTTAATTTTGACGTGTTTTGCTCCACCAAGGCCCGTGACAATTTGTGCCATACTTTGGCTCATAAGTTTTCTCAAATCCAATTGTTTCCTGATTTACTCTAAAATGGTGTGAAGTGCAGAAAACAGCTTCTTATTTCGACCATTGCAAGAATATTAGATGATTCATTCATGGTTGAACTATGTATTACAGTCAGTAAATTCATTTTTTTTAGTTTTCAGATATCTTGTGGAGGATGCTGAAGTTTGCAATACTGCAAACTTTTCATTTTCAAATCTTAAATATTTTTTTGTTACTATCATGTATTACACCCTTCACACTCTGCTCCTCTTTGAAGTTTGCCTTATACGTACACCTTTTTGCTTACATGGTAGGTAAATTCCAATTTATTGTGACCTAAAATCAGTTGTTTATTTGCTTGCAGGGTCCTAAGATTATTACAAGAGTCTCATTAAATGTTAGAGAAAAAGCTGCTGATGGCGTCCATGAGGATGCGGGGGAAACAGCCATGCTATCTGCTGGCCGGACTCGTGTTCATTTCTATTTTCCTCTATTCATCATACAGCCCACCTGTACACTACATTGAGAGACAAGACTATGGTGAGTGGCACTCATTGGTTTTCTTGTAATGCAATTATATATTTATATATATTCTATGTAAATTTTTGTTTTCTCTTGCTTTTAATTGTGCTTTCTCTCTTTCATATTGCTTGAAGGATTCCATGATAGACTGTCTCTTCAAGACCTTTGCTTTTGTGAAAATTTACCCATTTATGCCCATTTCTCTTTTTTCAACTAAATTATTTGATGAACTTGAATGCAAATAACACTATACATATAGTCAGAGCAAAATGAAAAATTTCTGCCTCATTTGCTCTGTGGCTCTGTATCATACTTTATCATTCATGATTCAGCTTTTCTGTCACACATAGGGTAATAGAGGATTGTGTTCAATGTCATCTATTATTCAGTGACATATATTTACACTTTGTAACGAGGAGTTATGATTCCTTCAAATTCTCAAACTTCCAAACAAGCCTAACTTCAAACATCATCAAACTTGAAGAAAAATCTGAGGCTCTCCTGGCGTATGCTGTTCGTGAAGACTATTTGAGTACTCCACTGGGTCGAGTTCCGCATCTCTGCTGACACTTTGATGTATGAGTCATCTCTCATCGATGATAATGGATGACTCATATCAAAATGTTGACATAGATGCAGAGTTGGACCAGGTGTAGATCCTGAACAGTCTTTACTAAATCATCAAACTTCTTCCTATTCCAGATAGAGGCAGAGTTTCCCACCTTTATATCATGCACGATATTTTTACCATGTATTAGAACCAGTTTGAACTTTAACTAAAGAACTTTTTTCAGAATGAATATGATTTTAAAAAATGAAATCTTGTAGGAGTACTTTTGAAATTTCTAGAGTTATTCAACAACATTAGAGTCTTCATTAAGACAAAATATGTAAATGATTGATGGTGTTGTTGCACTCATTTTATGAAACGAAGTGTCATGAGAACAGGTTCAAGCATGTAATTTTTTGGTTTGATCTATATTGAAATAACATAATCTGTCTGTAATAACATAATTAATTTCTTATAATGTGGTATTATGAGCCTCCCCTCTGGATGGTAATCTGAATATTATGTCTGTTCTCAGAGCAAAGCACAAATTCCACTTAAAAGTTGTAATAAAACTCTTTAGATACAAAAATATTTGTTCCATTAAGCAAATTCCTCATTTTTTTGTCAAAATCCTATAAAAACTAAATGTAGCATGAAATTGTGTGGTCCACTTGTTTTAACTGGGCTAATTTCACATTTTCCACATGAGTCATGCGATTTAGAGAAATTTATTTTATTTTAAATTAGTTTCAATGTTTTTCTAATGTTCTTTTACCAACCCATTTAGAAAAAGGGAGATAATTCATTTTTCTCTGACTTTTGATGTTTTACTTTTTCCATGTATTCAGACATGCATTACATGTGTAGTATGTCTCATCAAACTAATTCCTATTAAAGAAAGTGGCAGTATCCAATTTCACACCTTACATTTTTCTTTTATCTTGTTAATATGATGGGATAACAAAAGGAGTCTGTTTCTTTTAGTGCAGGAATTATTGTGAAGTTTTTGAATTTAGTTTCTAGTGCACTTATTGAATGATGAATTGGAAATAACTGTCATTCCAACCCATCACCACAGTGATGTGATGGAATGTTGGATGTGTTCCCTTTGGAAGTTTATGTGCTTTTATTTTTAAGTTTTACCTGCTGTGGGGTGATTCTCCTTCAAACCAATTTAAATATTAAGGTGAAAGTTCCTTTGTAATCAATTCTATTTACGTAAATGTAAAATAAATAGAAACAAATTATTGGGCTCTTAATTTGGTGTTTTGCAAATTGTCAAAACTGTGCGCATTCATTTTCCCCCTTACTTCTCGTAAGCATGTGGATATTCTTAAGGCACCTGGAATATTTTAACCCCTCATTGGCCATGTTCAGCCATAGGTGAAGTAATATATAAATGGCTTTCCCCCACAGAGGCTGCAATAAGAGTCATGTCAATATCTGGTGGCACATTTGGGCTGTTGAGGCAAATTATGCAAAGAAACTTATCCCTGTGTACAGAGAAAGGAACAGTCATAGGAAGGGATGGTTTAAAAATGTAGTATGCGAATGTAAAAAATTGCAAACTAGGAATATAGCAAGAAAAGTGGAGCAAAGAGTTTAGGGAGCAAGGAACAGTGCATCAGTCTGAGTGATTATAATGGTGGATAATTGGTGAAAAGTAGTTGTAAAATAGGAGACAAGTATCAAAACTAAAATGGTTTTTAAAAAAGTTTGGAAAGGCTGCCTTGATATTTTACATATTGGGCTGTATTTTTTTATGATTCCTGGGACAGCATTCGTACATGAGAAATATGTTATAGATAGCCTAAAATTAGTAGTTCCATAATTGGAAACATGAACCAGTAAAGGTAAACATTTTAATGGTAAGGCAGATAGCTTTTTGGAATGTTGGCAATTTATAAACCTGTGAAAGAAAACTAATTCCTCATGATACTTATTAGAGAATATCCAGTTTCCATGTTATCACATCATGCTCATAACTTACTCTTTGCCATTTTTACAGTTTCTGTCTGATACCATCATTATAATCTTGAATGCGAACCCATCAAAACCAAAAAGAATATTTTGTGAAATATAATGTATTCTTCTTTATATAGTGAAGGGTTACTTCTTTAGCTCATTGAAGCCTAATTGATAACATTGATTTAACTGATTCATTTAACTGATTCATTGATTTAACTGATAAGTTGAGCTATTTTGGGCCAAAATACTGATATTTTTGGGCACTATGTATAAATGTCACATGTTAATCATTAATATTTCTCAGGGTGGCACTGCCATTCCAGAAAAGAATGATAGATCATGACCGATGGTTTCACATCTTCCATGATAGATGGTAGGTAGCCCAAGCACAAGAAAAATTACAATTATTTATTGCTTAAAACTGTACATTCAAAGCAGAGCTAAAGCTTAGGAGGTCATGCTAGCTGAAATGCACTTGGTATGGGATTCAAGGTGTTAAAATATGCATATGTATTATTGAACGGTATTTATTTTTAACCATCGTTTTACATTGCTTTTTGAGAAGGTCAATAATTGTGAATTCTTTCTTTAACTGCTATATTTACTGATTGGTTATCGCTATTTACAGGGCAGAATATTACCCGACCTTCAACACATTACCTCCATGAAGTAGCAGCCCCACCAAGTGCCGAGAAGGTTGTGTCATCCACAGAGTGGGAGGAGACACCATTGACATTGGGGTCAGCCCCCGTGGTTCCCTCATCGTCCCTCCTTCCTTCCTCGAACTCAGAGAACACCATTGTCACCCAGGATGCAGAAACCTCAAAGCAGGGGAAAGTCATTCAGAATGTGGTGGAGGAAGTGGTACCAGGCGTGGCGTCATCAGCTCATGAGCAGTGGGAGCAGAGAAGTGCAAAGAAGGAGGCCCCACCATCCGTTCCCATGGTGCATGCCAATGCCTCAGATGAAGTTCCATCGCTGTCAGCCCCCATGGCACGTGGTGTCATTACCTCATCTCTCTATGATGCTGGCTTTGACATTGCTGCCACCCAGTTGTGCCAGGATGCCGGCAGCGGAATGCAGCTGCTAGTGTTAGTGACTTCAGCACCTCGCCACGCCGATGCTCGAATGGCAATTCGGCAGACGTGGGGGCACTTTGGGATTCGGCGAGACATGAGCATTGGCTTCCTTGTTGCCAATTCCAAGGAGAGTGAAACTCGTAGCCAGTTAGAAGCTGAGTCAGCCCTGTATTCTGATATCATTAGAGCCAAGTTTGTGGACTCGTACGTTAATCTTACCCTAAAGACTATCTCCATGTTTGAATGGGTTGACACATATTGCCCAAAAGTACATTTTGTCTTAAAGACAGATGATGACATGTTTATAAATGTGCCTCGCCTTCTTAGTTTTATTAAGAAACATTCTGGAGACAAGAGGACAATATATGGCCGACTTGCCAAAAGATGGAAGCCAATTAGGAACAAAAAGTCAAAATACTATGTCTCTCCTCAGCAGTACAAGCCTGCTGTGTTCCCTGACTTTACCACTGGACCAGCTTATCTGCTGACTAGTGATACTATACATGACCTTTATGTGACTGCGTTAAATAGGACATATCTTCACCTTGAAGATGTGTATACCACTGGAATAGTAGCTCAGGACATAAAGATAAAGCGTATTCATGCAAATGAATTCATGAATAAACGAATATTGTTCCATGCTTGCAATATACAAAAGGGAATTAGTATTCACATGGTGAAATATCCAGAACAGTTTGACTTGTGGAAGAAGCTCTTGGATGGTAGGGCTAAGTGCAAATAGTTTTTTCACCTCATGCAATATTTTAATTGTATACACTGAACAAATTGATACCGAAAAGGTATTAGATTTAACACTGGATGGCTTCCAGTCCAATGTGTAAAGTGAATCAGTATCAACTGTGATTAATGAGTTGTAATGACTCAGAAACTACATTCCTCATGGACAATTTTTTCTAGACCCCAGAGTTTATAAGCTTCATGCGAGTAATATTTTTATTGGGCAAATGTGAATAGGATGAAAAGTCATCTAAAAGTCTGGATATGCTGCATATTTTTTAATATATGTTGTGATAATTGTTTGAAAAGCATGTTGAAGCAGCAGAAAATTTAGGTTTCAAGCAAAATAGGCATATTGCCAAAGAAATAACTCATTGTATTTTTCTTTAAATATATTTTTTCATAAATGTGGAGTTTTGATGGAAAACTGAAAAAAAAAATATTTTTCATTAAAGCCTAACTGTGAAAACTAGATGCTTTCCTCTATCCTTTTGGATGAAAGGAGCAATTTGGAAACACAGTACGAAAGGCATCATGTCAATGTGATGCCCCAAATTTGGATAATTTTACAGTGTTGGCATTTTGGTGCTGTTTTCGTTCTAGGCATTGTAATAATCTCACTTTTATTTATACTCTTCAAGAGGAGGGATGCCTATCCTGTATCACTTTCCCTGTTGGAAGGATCAAGTGGCATTGGGATTCAATATCCTAAACAAGTGGCTGTCTTAATGTACGGCATTACTGATCATTAAATTAAACTGATATGTATTTTGAATTCAGTCTCAATAGATTATCGTTCAAAACATACTAATGACAAGAAAATGTCCTTGTTCATAGATTTGCATGAAGAATACCCTCTGGTGTGCTATGTAATGTCAATAATTACAGGTTTGGAAGCACTATTTCACCAAAGAAAGTGTCCCCTGGTATAACTACTTTATCAAATAATAAAATCTTTAAAGGTGTCTTACTATTATTTGCATTATTAGAAACCTCCTTCAATATTGTTGCTGCTGCTTTGGGTAACAATATGTTTCTTCAACATCCAACTTCCTGCTGAACCACTGTGAGTTTCTAACATGATTTAACTCCCTCATTCATTGACTCTCGTTTTTGGCAATGTGGGCTGAATGAATTATTTATTACAAGGCTTTGACCAAACTTGTGACTCAGTATATGCCATTCCCTATTGAAGTCCACTTACTCACTGTCTATTCCCATAACATAATCAATGAACGTGAATTAAGAATTCAGTTTTATATAGGTACCTCAGCATATATTTGAGCGCCTACACCAGTCAGCAGATATCCCATCACCACATCCCTACACCATTCATCATATATTCCATCATGGATCTGGAAAATTGTTCCAGTAGAGGCAAGGCTACTTCTAAGTTCTTCTGTCATGAAATTGTTCATTAAGCTGAGAAATAGACTGACATAATAATTATTCTATGCAAAGAGAGTCTCAAAGAGGCGTGCCAATATGCAAATCATTTTGCATTTGCCCAAGCTTTCATTCATTCTTGAAATATTGATTTGTTCAGAATAGTTTCTCAATTGGGGTCTGTACCTACCTAAAAGTTTTCTTAATCATGAATTCAGTTGAAAAATTAGAATTAATTCTCTTTATTATGTATGGCCATATCAAATTATCACTAAAATTACAATAATAGCTGCATGAATTTTTAAGGGAAATGCAACATTTTAATATTTAATCCATTTTCTGTAGAAACCCTCTATTCGGCGGACCAGGCTCCACTCTGTCCGGTGTTAACCCAGTCTGGGGGCTGGTTGCAATTGCTGTTTCCTCTTCAATAGGAATCAGCTTAGCAAACGCCGAGAAAGTAATGATGTGTTGCCACTTGTCAGCCTTTTAGCTCAATAGCTCTGAGGTTGAGCATTATAGGTCAAAGGCCATTGCACCCAGCGGGATTAAGCCCTTTGCAGGCAGGTGTCCGTTGGGGCTTCTGACTTGGAATTGAGATGAAAACCTCTTTCTTGAGAGGATGTTCATTGTAGAAACCCTCAGATAAATTTCGTTGTTTAAACCATTGGTGCTTGTTAAATAAGCATACCTAGGGGCACAGATTAAAAGACAGAGGTTATAAAATAGAATTTCTGCAAAATAAGTAATAACAATCACTTACCAATGAGCCTGAAATAATTTATGTTTATTCTGTAAATGTGGTCGTTTGAAGAATCAAAATTCATTCTTTAAAAATGTTTATTATCTTCAAACTATGTTGCAGCACAAAATATATGAATGACAAATATATTTTCCAAAATCAATGAGCAAAACAAAAATAATTTCTTCTTTGGAAATAGGATTTTTTGTATTAAGGTATGCAGATCACTATTGTTTATGTGGAACACGTTTCTGATCGCCATGAAATCCCCTTTTCAAAGAAAGTGGGGCTCTCTGTAACCACTTCACGAATCCCTTTGACTATTTCTGTCCGTTAGCAAGAGATAATTTTTTGACCTTATTGTTAAGGAAGCCAAGGATTTGTTAATGAAAGATCTGTACCCAAGAGCTAGGCAAGGGATGCCTGAGTATTTGTCTCTCACTTCTGGGGAATTAGAGACATTTTTAGCTCTTATCTATTTCAGGTTGACGTAAAGGGGGTAGTGAGATGCCATTTCTCCCTGATTATTAGAAAAGGTTGGAAAATATCTTCGATTTTCCTTGGCTTATGGCCCTATGGCCGCTCTTCTGAATGAGGCAGTGCCTAAGCTATTTTCCCAGAATAGCATCCAAGTTGCTATTTCTTTTCCCGAGAATCAAGTCTCAGATGCTATTTGCGAATCTGAATGTTCAAATATCACCTCCCTACTAGCACAAAAAGGATTAAATCAGCATAAAACACAGATACTTGTGTACATGGCATCTGGATAATATCTGGATTAAATCTGAAGAAATCTTTTCCAAATGTTGTCTACTTTTCAAATATTATCTAGGAATAATGTAGATTTTATCCAATCTGGAAATAAAAATTAAACGGATTATTTCCTACATCTGTTTACATTTTATATGATTTTTTGTTGACACTTAAATACAATCCTTGAGCTAGTCCCCAGAATTAACGCACTACCGCCCTTAATTACTATTTAAGAACAATATGTCAAGTCAAATAATTTCTTTCGAATTATTTGACAACCCTGTCAACTTAATTTGCAGCAGTATCTCACTTCGCACCAACCGATTCTTCTAAGAGTATTTTTTATTTTTGTTAGCACAGTAATCAATGCAACTTTGTCGTAAGATGTCGAAAAACTGTTCATTTTTTGTGTGGTAATATAGAATTCTAAAAAAAAATAAAAATATAAGAAACTTAGTTTTCTCTATGCAATATTTTTCCATTTATTTCGGAATTTTTGACAACCATGTCGTCTTAAATTACATCAGCATTTTGCTTCACACAAAACGCTCTTCACTATAATTTTAAATCTTTTAATTAAATTTATTTATTTATTTATTTGACAACACCCCCGAAAACAGCCACAATTGGGCCTTTACATCAGGTGTATTAACAATTCATAACGGACAATCACAACCACCCATGCCCTGGATGGAAAAAACCTACCCAGGCGGGAATCGAACCCGCGACCTTCCGCTTGGCAGGAGAGGACTTTACCCCGCCGCCACCGAGGCCGGCAAATTCAACTTTTATTGTAGGATGTCAAAAATCTATTATTTTTCTACGTTGAAACAGAGTTCTAGTGAAAAATATATTTGTGAGCATAGTAAGACAGTTTTCTCAAAGAAATATTTTTTGTTTTATTTCGGATTCTTTGACAACAATTTCAACTTAAATTGCAGCAGTATCTCACCATGCACATTCCGAGTTTTTCTAGAGCATATAAGTTTTTTCTCAGTATTCAATACAACTTTAAATAAAATATATGGAAAGCCTTCATTTTTTACGTTTAAATGTAGAATTATAAATAAAAAATAAAAAGGTAAGCATAGCAATGTTGTTATCTAAAAAAATAATTTTCGTTTTATTTCAGATTGTTTTACAACCATGTCTTCTGCATTTCACAGAATCATTTGACTTCTCAAAAACCACTTTTTCTTGGTTTTTAAATTTTTTGTGCTCAGTATTCAATTCAACTTTTATTGAAAAATATCGAAAAACTAAAATTATTTTTTTACGTTGAAACATAGAATTCTAAAAAAAATTTACGCTGCAGCAACGCAGTTTTAAAAAAGAAATATTTTTCGTTTTATTTCGTATTCTTTGACAACCATGTCTTTTCCCATTGAAGTAGTATTTCACTTTGCACAAACCGCTTCTCCCTATAATTTTAAATCTTTTTATTCGCTAAGTATTTAATCGAACTTTTATTGTAGAATATCAATTGGTTCTTTGGTATCTATTCAATTTTTACGTTGAAATATAAATTATATAATTATATATTATATAATTCTAATGAAAAATAATTTTTGTAAGAAGAAAAACACAGTTTTCTCAAAGAAATATTTTTCGTTTTATTTCGGATTCTTTGACAATCATTTCAATCAAAATTGCAGCAGTGTCTCACTAAGCACGATCCGATTCTTTCTAAAGTATTTAATTTTAATGTTATTGCAGTATTCAACATAACTTTTAATGTAAGATATCGAAAACATTTTTTACGTTGAAATATAGAATTCTAAAAAAAAGTTAGCATAGCAACGTTGTTTCTAAAAGAAATAATTTTTTGTTTTATTAAGGATTCTTTTACAACCATGTCTTCTGCATTTCTCAGAAACATCTCACTTCACATTACCGCTCTTTCTTTGTTTTTATATTTTTTTTCAATGAGTATTTAAATCAACTTTTATTTTAATATATAGAAAACTGTGAATTTTTTAGATATAAATATAGAATTCTAAAGAACAAATAAAATTTGCGCAGCAACAACGCACTTTTCCATAAGTATTATTTACGTTTTATTTCTTATTCTTTGACAACCATGTCATCTTCAATTAAGTAGTATTTCACTTTGCACAAATCGCTTCTCCGTATAGTTTTAAATGTTTTTATTCGCTCAGTATTCAATGCAACTTTTATTGAAGGATATCAAAAATCTATTCATTTTCTACGTTGAAATATAGAATTCTAATGAAAAATATCATTGTAAGCGTATTAACACAGTTCTCTCAAGAAATATTCTTGGTTTTACTTCGGATTATTTGAAAACCATTTCAACTTAAATTGCAGCAGTATCTCACTATGCAGAATCGGCTTATTTTTAGAGTTTTTAATTTTTATATTATTCAATACAACTTTTAATGTAAGATATCTAAAACCTTCCTTTTTTACGTAGAAATATAGAATTAAAGAAAAAATAAAAGTTTATTTAGCGTCAACGCAGTTTTCCAAAAGAAATAATGTTAGTTTAATTTAGTATTCCTTGAAAACCATGTCATATTTTATTACAGTAATATTTAACTTCGCACAAACCGCTTCTCCCTTCAGTTTTTAATCTTTTTAGTCGCTTAGTATACAATCCAACCTTTATCGTATGATATCAAAAATCTATTTATTTTCTACGTTGAAATATAGAATTCTCATGAAAAATAAATTTGTCAGCATAGTAACGCAGTTTTCTCAAAAAATAGGTATTTTTCGTTTCATTTTGGATTCTTCACAACCATTTCAACCAAAATTGCAGCAGTATCTCACAAAGCTAAATCCGCTTTTTTCGAGAGTTTTTATTTTTTGTGTTAGTGCGGTATTAAAAAAACAGCTTTTTCTTGGTTTTAATTTTTTTTCGCTCAGTATTCAATTCAAATTTTATTGTAAGATATCGAAAAGCTATTAATTTTTTTACGTTGAAATATAGAATTTAAAAGAAAAAATAAAAATTTACACATCAGCAATGCAGATTTCCAAAAAAATATATTTTTCGTTTTATTTAGTATTCTTTGACTACCATGTCATCTCCAATTAGAGTAGTATTTAAGTTCGCAGAAAACGCTTCTGCCTATAGTTTTAAATCTTTTTTATTCGCTCAGTATTCAATCCAAACTTTATTGTAGGATATGCAATATCTATTAATCCTCCACGTTGAAATATAAAATTTCTATGAAGAATAAATGTGTTAGCATTGTAACAGTTTTTTAAAAGAAATAATTTTAGTTTTTTTCGGGTTATTGACGACTATTTCAACCAAAATCTCAGCAGTATCTCACTATGCACAATACGCTTCTTTTGAGAGTACTTAATTTTTTGTTAACGCACCGTATTCAATTAGAGCCTAGTATTCAATAAAACCTTTAATGTAAGATATCGAAAACCTTCATCTTTATGTTGAAATATAGAATTGTTATGAAAAATAAAGTTTTCAGTATAGTAACAGTTTTCTCAAAGAAATATTTTTCCCTTTTTTTTTTCGGACATTTTTTGGGTCATTCCACCTCAATACAGCAAACGCTTGTCCCTTGGGGTCTCAGATTTTTATAAAAATTGGTTTATGGGTACAATATCAACTCAAACTGAATACCTTCACATCGTTTTGTGAAAAAAAAATTTTGATCGAATTATGCATATTTTCATTTTTTAGCATTTTTTTGCAAGTCCGAGCCTTAAACCTTATCATCACTTATATCTACGCTTGTAAATGTCTTACAGCAATTATTCATAGCTCTTATTAAAGCTAAATATTTATTAAATGCAAATATATCAATAAAAATTTATTTTATTCTATACCCTATTGTTGTTAATTACTAATGTCTAAAAAATTGTTAATAGACATTTCTCTAATACTCCATCTCAGAATCGGTCGAAACCTTTTTTTCGTAATGTAAACATACCCATCTAACTATTCCAAAAATAAAATTTTGTGGAATTTCATAAATGCGTTTTTTATAAATATTTAAACATTTACAATTTTCTCTCGCGCGGCCCGTCGGCTCCCCCATTTGGCATACATGCAGCAGACACGCGATGCAAGCCTAAAAATTTCCTGATTGCTCAATGTCGTGGCTATATGAGATAAAAATATGTTATAACTATTAATGTTTACAACAATTGTTATTTGTTCTGTTAATTCTATGTTTGCAGAGAAATTTACCATTGAGCCCCATTTAAGTTTCCAGGCGGATTTACATTTATTTGAGCTAAAAATCTGTGACAATTAATATGAAAATACTTTTTAAGAATCTTCAAGTATAATTTATTGACGAAACGAAATAAAAATAAATTACAAATATGGAAATTTTGCATCATTTGTTCTAGCAGAAAAATGTCTTCGTTTTTGCAATCTCACTCTTTTTATCTCTATAGACAGATTTACTGCAAACTCCGATTTTAGTGTCAAAATATTTATTATCCATCCAAAAGCATTTTATTTTCAATTCGAGTAAAGAGCCTGCAGCTGTGGCTTTTCATGTATTGTCTCAAGTTTTCCGTTACCGGAGCGCTCTCAAAAAAGAAATGTTTTATGGCACCTAGGGATTAGGGCAAGAGTGTAAAAACCTTTCCACTTCCTTTCAGAACCCTATTTTTATGACTCTCTTGGTGGCCAAATCTGCCCATTGCGGTATATGCCTAGAGGTATTACATTTATTAAAGGCCCTGGTTCACCCCAAATTAAGTTAATTTTTATAACCCTCAATATTTAACCTAAACACGTTAGTTTTTTGCCTCTATTTTGCCACTATTTTAGCGATATATTATAAAAGTAGTGAATATTCTTTTGAAGAAAATTTTTCTACCTCAATTTTCGAACAAATTCCTAGTTAATCTTGGATAGATAGATAGAAACATTCCTTTCCTCATAATTCCCTTTACGATTACGTGCATTCCTTCTCCTAATAAAAATTAGATAAAATGCAATTACGTTCCATCGAAAGTCATTGCGGTTAATGTTTTTCATTAGTTGGAAAAGGACTATCTCATAAATGCAGCTTAACTACGCGTTTTGGAAAACTTGACTAAATCTATTATAGCAGATATTTGAAGATGGTATTTCCGTTAAACGCTTTAAGGATTCGGGTGGTTTATATATTATAATTGGTTATATATTATTATCGGTTAAGGATCGGGTGGGTTATAAATTAATGATAGTTGTTATATAAAATAATGATTATATATCTCGCACCTAATTCTCTGGAAAACTATGAGAATGTATCCTTCTAGCCTGCAATAATATACAACGGCAACACCTATAGTCCACGCAGTATTTTATCACATACCTGATTTTTGCGACTAAATGCAAGTAGGCCTTGGTTTCTACAGTCTGGAATCTGTCCACCCTGATTTCAAACCTATATGGGAAAATCATCTAAGCATGAAATCTCTGAGAACCATCCGGAATTCACAATTTGGACAATTTTTGACCGAAAAATCTCCTTCAAAAAATATGGAACGTGATACCAAGTGGGAGAAGATTTAAGACTTAAAATATTCATTCGGATTTCTAACGGAACATTCAAATGTTTTATTATATTTTTCTGACTTTTCAATTTTATGGGAAATATTTATACTTTCCCAGCATAAATTTCTTAACACAAGATATCTCATAACTCCTACTGACCTCTGACTAACCTTATTTCGTCGAAAATTTCTATCCCCTTTCTTCTTCATCCATGCCTCCCAAGCGATCTCCCATCGATCACGCTCTTCAACCCTCAACTATCAACACGTCCTCCGTCCACAATGTCTGCCTCCTCTGAATCTCAACCGTTACAAAATATTCCCCTTCCGCAATTTGTGGAGTGATCCTAGCAGCGATTCATATTGCGATTGGATTCAAGCAACTGAGATAATTATAACGAGGATTTAATTGAAATTAAAGAATAATAAGAAATAACTAATTGGCAAGCTAAAAATACAATAGAGAGAAGAGCCTGAATAAATGAAACTTCACGGAAACTCGAAGAACTAACTTCGGAAAATGAGACAAGTTAGGCGTCAGAAGCAAATGGTGTTTATTATAGATGAAATTTTCTCGGGATTCTAACCGGGAAAGAGTTGGCTCCATGCCGAAGTTTCGACAGCTCACTCCGCTGCCGTTCTCAGGGTGATGAGTGCTTTGACAAAATCCGATCCTGAACTGACGTATACAAGTCGACCGGATTTTTTCAAGGCGCTCATCACCCTGTAAACGACAGCGGAGTAGGCTGTCGAAACGTCGAAATGGAGCCAACTCTTAACCAGTTAGAGTCGGGGTAAAATATCATCTACACCGGGAAAGCCTGAAGTGATATATCGGTGATTGTCATGCATAATTTTTATCTCCTAAATATCAAATAAGTCTTGGAACTCCTATTTGGGGTGTCGGACCAAACCCCATTATAATGAAGTAGAAATATTGTAATTTTATAGATATGGAAAAAATGATACCACCTAATGTCAGGTGTACGCTATTATAAACATAAATCCATCAACAAAAGCTGGCAGGAAGAACTTGAATGTAAGGAGAACATCGTTTTAATAGAATCATTGACAAACCGTAATGTTAGGTAGCAAAGGTTTGATTAGAGTTGTAATGTAGGTAGTTCTCAGAACATAAGCATTTCATTTTTTTAGGTTATGGAAACGTGGAAAGATAGATTAATGATGATTATCATAGAAACGCTAATAAAATCATAAGATTAGAAATCTTGTAATTGATTGGTTTCCTAATTTGAATATTGGATCATAATTCTTTATAGAAACATGTTAAGTGGTTAATTAAATGCTCACAGAGAAACTAAAAATCGAACACAGATACTTGTCTGTATGAGCTTTTAATCACCAGAAGGCGTAACAGAACAAGGATTACCATTCCTTACAAACAGGGGATAAAGTGTCTTCTACCGATTGTGCATCGGTAGAAGACTCAGCCCTATATTTTTCTGGAGAAGAGATTCGATACAGTAAAATAAACATTTACGAAATCTTGAGTGGATATTTTGCAATTGAATATGATTATTTTTCTCTCTAAACCAGAAGAAAACAACATGAATTTTTTTGTAAATTGACTTGGAGTTGAAATTTCTGTTTTAAAGTAATCCTTTCGTGATGAAATAAATGTGTAAAATCGCATAACTTAAAAGGAATAAAAACATAAAATAAAATGCCATTAGATTACCATTGTCATTTAAAGAAACAAAGTATTAATATTCAAGATTTTGGTTCAAACGCGAAGATAGACGACCGTTGTTTTACTCTACTTTCTAGAAACGCTATGAATTAATGAGACAGAAAATGGCGCCATCTTTTGGAGGTGTGCAGTATTGGCGAAGTAAGCGTAGGAACAGTAGAAGTTATAACATTTCAAATATCTCCAGCGTTCTCTTAATCCAATAAAATATCAAGCACTTTCATTAACCCTTAATGCATTTATAAACCTAAACTTTATATTCCTTAATGAACCGGTTACTAGGTCCCAAAACGTTGCGTTAAAAATAAGGTTTAGTGTAGTTCAAAAATATTTTTGCAATTTCTATACATTTTATCTGATAAAAACTCCGACCCCCTTTTCATTGGGAAAAGAAAACATTTCTAATAATTATCAAAACTCTGTGGCAACATTATAAAAAACATATAGCGGTATCAAGGCTCAAGTAAAAATTAAGGGTATTTCCAAAGAATACCTATGGTAAAAGTATGATATATTTTCGGAGATGAAAATTCCGATCACTCAATTGCAGTTTTTCGCGGCTTTGTTGCGATATTGCCTGTTTAACAGCTTTTTTAAAAATTCATTTTCATTTTAATTCAACCTCACATAATAACTATAACGTCACAGGACCCCTTCGTTTCCTATGCCTAAAGTCACCAATCCTTATGTCATGATAAGACTTTAGTTAATTAAATATCACCATAAAGTAAGTATATGCATACTTACTCCATGATATCACAAACGAATTATGTTTGAATAAAACAAAAGGCCTTGATGCTATCCAATACCATTGTATATCGTACCTAGTCACCAAAATAATTAATAGAATTTCGGCATCTCTGAATATTTGGTCGCCTTTTAAGGATGGCTGCTAGGGCGTACTACTAGCGACTTTAACCTACAAGCAAGGTTGAACGTCTTTTGAATAAAGACAGTTTATCACTTAATGCAGCAAGGCTGAGGTTATAGTTAATGAGCAAATTAGCGGGAAATTCTTAAGGTAGTGCAATTGAGGTGTTCGATTTTTAAAAATAAACATGAGTAGAAAATCAAAACTTCCGTTTGAGCAGTCGAAATGTCTCCTTTAGGAGTAGTAAGGAGAAATATTTACTAACGTAAAAAAAATGAAGCCATAGAAAAAGTTTGATGCAGCAAGTTGATGAAAATATAGGATTGAAAGATTAAAAGTATTTGAGAAAAATACATGAATATGTTGTACAATACGTAATATATTCACTTTTAGCTGGAGAGCATAGTCTATAGTTAACAACTTAAAAAGAAGAAAAGGTTTTGAGCGTTGGAGTGTGATTCCATAGAGAAATCGGTCGTGCGAGGAGAATGACCAAGGAAGTATTAGCACCAGGAGAGGAATTAAAATACATGAATAAAGGATAAACACACTGAGTGACACATTTTTCGTCCTCACCGCGTCTTACGAACAGTGCATTATTGAAAACAGAAAGAAATTAGAAAACAGGGTAAACCAGGGATGTACTACATCGAACAAACCGTTGGGGTGTTCAAAGATAAAGATTATGTAGGAAAAAAACTGTTACTAGAGCGTTGAATTTAAGTTTAGAGTTGCAATAAACCAATCATTACTTTAAAGACATATTTTAATGAAGACCGAGAGAATAATATTTAAATATAAACCAAAGTATGATACCTCAAATAAGGTTATGCATTGAAAATTATATCATTTCGACAGGACTTCAATTACAGCAGATTTCTAAGTAAGTTAAACGTGTTTTTTCGTGTATTGGTGATTTTTTAAGAGTAAGCTCAGTAAAAAATCATCCTACACGATTGCACAAAGCTTATAGCAATTATTTCAGATGAACTGACAAACATCCAACACTCGTTCTAAATTTGCCAACGATTTTTAAATTAGAATAACCTCAAACCTCTGGCGCATATCCTAAATCAGCACACTATGAGAAATAAAAAATCGTACCACTTCTTATTATTTTAAGATACCTTTACAAAATAAATGCAATTTTATAGATTATATACATAGCTCCGGATTCCCAAACTTTCGGATAAACGTTATGAGTTCCGTTTCGATGCTTACTTGGTTGTTAATGCAGAGCTCCATCGGAGAAGACTTAGATATTCTATCCTAAGTCTTCTCCATAAATCTTTCCTTTACAGACCCGGAAACTGACGACGGATGCCGAGTCCTTCCGACGGATTTAACCGTGGTCTCTTTTCCGTTTTTGGGCAAAAGAAAAATTCAACTGACGTCTTGATTCTCTTTATTACTTCACCGTTCCCACTCATAGTTTTATTTGTCCTATGAATCTATCATTTTGGCGCAGTTAATTACAATATCGCAAGTACAATTATTGCAGTACTGAATAAGACCAAATTTTTGTTCAGCTGGATGCATTTAATTTTGACGTAAAATAACACAATAACAATTGATGTAGATGCAGATTGAAAGTCTTCTCTGCAATGCTCGCTCATGTTAAGCTGCGTGAAATATAACTTTGTTGGACAGGATTCTAGGAGTTCTTTGTTGATCATGCTCATATGCGAAAGTTATGTGGTTCCCATATTTTGTACAGAAATTCTTAATATTGCTTGTGCAAGATTGGGTCTTGTGGTTATTGTTTAGATTATGTAATAACACAGCGTCTTACTATTCTGAAAATTGCTATTGACTGAAAAGAATTTGCATTTGCGTTTCGATTAAGCATTTTATTAATGTTAATTTGCGATTGCGATGTGTACATTTCGGTGCATAGGATGTCGCGACCTGTCAAAACTGCGGAGTCTTCATTCTCGTGTTGTCAATCGCGTGTGTTATGTATGTGTAATTCTGACCTCAGCTTCGGCAGTCTTAGCTTAGGTCTTCCTTTATTTTTGAAGATGCCTGATGTAACGCCGAGGAAACATTTTTTGGCAATCAGCATAATACGCTGAGGATAAAATATGACGAGTGCAGGCGTTCCATGTACAATTCATGATTTCCCAATGCATCTGAGGTTTTTCAGAGCGATCAGACACTAGCATACTTTCCGTAAGTGCAAAACGGAGCATTATCCGTATGTATTTCCCTCTACTCCACGAATTTTACGTACTAAATAATGATCAACAAGCATCAAGGAAGGTCATCGCGTCACATTAAGTGTGGGCAATCGAGGATTCATTTACTAGCGCGATCTATTGTTTGACACTCTGGAATTACGTCGTTGTGTCCCTAAGGGTGACGTCATATATTTCCCCATGATTCATAGCCTAGCCATTTTGCATCTCAAACGTGAGCTCATGCTCTTTTTATATTTAACTTTTCCTTTTTATTTCGAATGGTCACAATTCAAATTTTTATCGGCAATGTATGTTCGCGATACGATGCTTGAAATTAAACTTCACATAATTGGAGTTTTTGGTTCGTCTATTCAGAACTCAAATTAAGAAATGTGCGATGAGTTGTTGGGTTGCAAATATTGTCTATACCGTGTGAATTTACTGCGTGATTTATCTCCGAAATTGTGATAGTTTGAGAGAATTTAAAGCTTTTTTTACATTTCTTTTAATTAACGCTAGCTAACGAAATATGTATCGCTTTCGGTGCGATGGTTCTTTAACTGTAGAATTTCATGGCAGAAATATCGTGTCTTTGTCAGTTTTATCGTTGGTTTCTGATCACAGCTTCATCAGCATTTCTTCTTTAGTCTTCATGTCTTCCTAAATACGACTGCTGGAGCATTTGGAGAAACATTTCGAGCGTTTTTTGGTGTTAATAATGATGATATTCTGTGAAACACAAGTCTACTCAGGCTAGTAAGAGTTGGAAATTCATGTAAATGATCTATCATTACTACTTTTTGCGTGAAAAAATTAATGTTATTTAAATTCAACAGATTCAGGCGAGATATCGTGGAAGTTCTTCATAATGTAAGAGAAACAATTGCACTTTTCCACAAATTGATTTGTCGAAAAGTACAATTGTTTCTCTTACATTTTTAATGTTATTTATCTGTTCTGCAGTCAATTTCCTATACCTTATGCCTGCGATAGTTTTTTTAAGGTACAGTGTAATACATGTTGGTGACCACTCACCCCCTGCCACACACTTGAGGTGGCTTGCAGGGTAATCTCTAGATGTAGATGCATTTGACTGAAAATAACACAATGTTCCTTTTGTAAATAGGGTAATTATTTCGAGTTTTGTCACAAATTAATTCGTCACAATTCAATGCATTGGAAGGTGCCATCCAAGCAGAGAATAGGAGAAAATTTTATAAGCAATCCGACTCCTAATTTTGTACTTTTGCTAGAGTATATCATGTTACAGCATGTTAGCGCTGATTTTTCAATATGCGAGAGGCTTAGGAACTCCTAGGCTAAAGTTATCGAATACGTGAGAAAAAAACAACTTTAAAGTCCTATGTCAAGCTTCACTACCCGCCATAATCGTGAATCAGAAATGAAAGGCCAGATGATTGAAAAAGGATTGTTCGAATAATAAGTATTATTACAAAACTGGAAAAAGGGAAGCTGACTGGTTTGCAATTAAAATCAGGGTTTCAATTTCTAATCTTATATAATTCTTTCGTGATGAATTAAATGCGTATAGTCTATTGAAAAGGATTCAAACATAGCTTAGATTGCTTGTGTGATATTACCACGGTCATCTAAAGAAGTAAGATATTTAAATTCAAGACATAATGTTGTTAATGGAGATCGAATATCAACAAAATTGCAGTCTATTTTCTAGGATTGAGGTGTAATATTGAGACCGAATGAGGCGCTATCTTTCGGTGGTGTTCAGAATTTGCGAAGTATGCATAGGAACAGCGGAAGTTAAAACATGTAAAGGTTCCCCTACTATAATAACGTATCAAGTCCTCCTATAATCCCTTAAATTTATATAAAAACTATATATATTCTTTCGCGATTCATCATTAAATAATCATTCATTAATTTCGCAATAATTGTAATTTATCCCTTATGCAAGGGGGTCTTTCAGACCCCCACGAATTTAATATTGCTTAGATTTTTTTAACTGAACGATAAACTTTTGTCATGTCTTCAGTAGCTTTAACTTAGTATTTATCCATAAAAAATAAAAATATTTTTAAAATACTTGATAATTTCAATTTTATTTACAACTTTTGTTGTTCATTGGTTTTTTAGCATTTTTCTTTTTTTTCGGTGAATGAGAAGCTAGCCCAGTGCACCAATCCCCAACCTGGAGGGCCAGGTAATTTTTCGCAGAGGTTTTCCTCCTCTTTGGGGGATGCATTTGATAGGGACGTGTGGAGAGAGGGTGATGAACTTTATATTTCGGAATTTTTCTTATGAAAGAAGGATGGGTGGGATTTGGTGAAAGAAACTGCTGCAGAGTGGAAAAATCCCCATAAAAAATAATTACAATTTTTAAACCGTCGCAGTGACTACTAACGTTGCACTTTCTGTATATGTTATCCATGTGTTATATTTCTCGTGGGTGGTTTTATTCATTAACAATTATGCATCTCATACATTAATATATACATTTATAAAATATTTTAACTCCGTAATATATTATCAGAGTATACTATTATTGATAATACAATGACTTTTATGCCTATGTTCCTGACTATAGAGGGAAATTTCAGTATTTTTAATATATTCTGCAAAAACTATTATATTTAATGATAAAAAGAACAACAATATATTTAAAATAAGCTAAATTTGTGAAAATAATTAAGAAAAAAATGTATATTTTACTTTGGTACAATATATTATTATGAAAAATTACATGTAAAACACAAAACTGCTTGGCCATTGCAACTGTTTCGTTATGCATATTCTGCTTGGAGGAAAAGGATAAAATACTTTGCACTATTCCACTGGAGAAATATTATTTAATGAGCCGACATGTTTCATTGCACTGCAGCATCTTCAGGATTGATGCTGCAGTGCAGTTAAACGTGTCTGCTCATTAAATAATATTTCTCCAGTGGAATAGTGAAAAGTATTTTATCCTTTTCCTACAATGGAATTCCACAATGTGTCGGCCGCCACCAATAACTTCATATTCTTCTTGATCATTTTTCCTCATTATGTCCTGCGATAAACCATGGATCAAGAGAGACCGTGAACTAGAGTGGGCAGGGGGTGGAAAAAGATGCTTGAGGAAGTGGACGAAAGGCAATCCAGATAAGTAGACCTTGGCAAGAATAGATAGGTAGAAGTGTGGGGAAATCGATAGGGGACACGCGGAATTAGAAGATGAGTCCCGAGCACTTGTGAAACAAGTGGGTGAGATAATGTATGAGAATTTATTTGATATAGGCATTATTTTCTCGCTTTCTGGTCCCTGGAGACTTATATCCGTGGGCAACAATTCAGTGATATTCAGTATTTGCTATGCTGTTAGTGCAATGAAGATTATAGTAACATAATATATGCAAATATTCCTAAAAATTTTATTCTCCGAAATTTACAGCTTTCAAATTACTTTGAAATGGCTAAAACAACGGACGAAAAAGAATGAATTCTGATTATTCTTCTGCTCGAAGACGTGTCGCCGGAAGATGAATTAGACAATTCATCTGCTAATGCGGACGATGACCATGTCAGTATCTCTGATCATGGCACTGCATTTGAACAAAGTGACTTATTGGATGCCGATGGAAACTTTTCGTATGAATCCCCACAATCAACAGCAAGTCGCGGCCCGGATATTTACCTGGGAAAGACGGTACGTCACTGTGGAATAAAACTACTCCCCCAAAAAAATGTAAGCAAACGTTCAGTAAATATTGTGACAGGTCGTGAGGGAACGCTGGTTTCCGCTACATTTGCAAAGGCCCCTATTGGCTGCTTTTTGCTCTTTGTGAGCGACATTATTTTACGGACAATAGAAGTATGTACAAATCTGTTCATGTCGCGTGTCTCTTATTCATTTGCAAGAGAACGCGAAGCTAAGCTCACCGATGAGTGTGAAGCAAAGTCATTCATTGGGTTGCTTATATTGGTCGGATCAATCCGCTCAGGCCATAAAAATGTCCAAGATCTCTGGAGTCAAAATGGCATAGGAATTGATATATATTATTCAACAGTGAGTTTAAAAAGGTTTTTTTTTGCTTCGTTTTATCCGATTTGACAATATAAGCGACAGATAACAACGGCGGGAGTTAGACAAATTTGCTCCATTTCGGGAGATTATTTAAGGTGGTTCCACCGTAAAATGACTTAAATGTCATTTTATTCATATTCTGTCTACATGTAGAAAAATTTGTCCTCTATCTGATATGAAAAAAAATCTATCTGATATGAAAAACAAAAAAAAATACCTTTTTCGCTATTTTATTCTAATATTGAACTTGAAATTACATGGTGTTCAATGGGGGAATGAGAGAAACACGGGGAAAATAGTATTTTTCCATAAAATATAAATGCCATTTTTGCGGAAAATTATATATAAGAAGGAAATGGTCCAGAGTAATTTAATGAAAATAAAATATAGGCCTCTTACTACCTTATGTTTTTAGTTATCAGGGAATTACTGCCGTAATTGAAGTCAAAATGCGGTAATTCGTGGGAAATGGCTGAAAAAAGTGCTCATTTAGAATACATTTGTGGAATAATCTGCATTTTTTCTACCTCACTTTTGGGTTTCTAATGGTAACGCATTTCATCAGCGAAAGCTGGATTTTTTGGACAAAATATCAAAAATGTGGAATTTAGTATTCGTTTTGATTCACATAGTCGCGGCGGAAACTCCTTAATTATTCGTTCAAAATTGTGAGGAAAATTATCAGACAGAAAACATGAATACAATAGACGAACTACTGGTCCAATTTCGAGGAAAGTTTCCATTTAGGCAGTTCATACGCAGTAAGCCTGCTAAATATGGAATAAACATTTTCGCATTTACTGATGCTAGGATTATGTGCACCAAAGCTATGGAAGTATACTTAGGTGTCAGAAGGTCCATTTAAAGTGTCCTATAATCCATCTTCTGTAGTGATGCGTTTAGTTAGAACGTTTGAAGGTACAGGAAGGAACGTGACTGCAGATAATTGGCATTCCATCATTCCATGAGTAAAGGAACTGCTGTCAAAAAATACCACTCTCCTTGAGACTTTTAGAAAGAGCAAAAATGAAATACCTATGTGAAAAATAGGAGGGAAAAAAGAAACACTTGTCATTCAACAGGGACATGACTCTCGTTTCATATGTCCCTAAAAATAGAAATGCAATTTTAGTCTCGTCAATGCATCACGATAGAAAAGTTGATGACAGGTCTGGGGAAAAGCAGAAGCCAGACATGATCACCGCGCATAACTTCTCTAAGGCAGGCGTTGATACCGTAGATGAAATGGGCGGAACTTACTCAAATTAAAAGTGGCGCAGGTAGTAGCCATTAGTTCTGTTTTTCAGAAATTTTGATGCTACTGGTAAAAATTCCCAAATGTTACATCTTTCTAACTTTCCAGACACTCCAATTGTCCATAGATAATTTTTAGGGATATTGGTTTTAATTTAGTGGGATCGCAAATCTCAAAAAGAGCAGCGCTGAATAATTTGCCAAAGCATTTGAAAATGTAAATGTCTAAGACAATGCACCCAACGACATAGCATAGGAATTTTATGGAACCAACAAAAAGAAGATGCACAATATGTCCGAGACAAAATGATGAAAAGCCAAAAATTACCGCATTAAATGTAAAGAGTGTATGTACATAAAGCACTTGAAAAATGCATGTATCAAACGGTGTAAATACAACTGATATGTAAGAATTAGTATTTCAAGTTTGTTTTGTGAATAATTTTTTAAAATATATTCATTATATATTACACTAAAATTTGCAATTTACATATGAATTCATGTACTATCAGCCTGGCATTGTAAATAAATTATATTTTGCTTTCATAATAGTCATGTGATTAAATATATGTTTTAGAGATATAAAAATAATACTTTAGTTCAAAGTAAAATATCACGCCTTTTATCATAACCTATGTGAGTCAACACAAAAAAATATTCTCATTTATTATATTTTGAAGCAACGTTTTTGAGGAAAAAGGAAAAAAATTGTTTTAAAATGTTATGGCAGCCAAGTTATTAGAGCTCCACGAAATTATATGCAGAAATGGGGACATTTACGATTATAATGATTTTTTTCGGTGAAATTAATAATTATTTTTTTTAATGAGTGTGCATCTCTTTCTTCATCATAGCTAAAATTTAGATTGTTCTCAGAAAAAAGCGCAACCCCTCTATCTATTTTGATCAAGGTGTCATTTCCGAGAAAATGGCTATTAGTTTTAACGCTCCTTGGCAAATATCTAGAAAAATCTAACGGTACCATCACTATTTTCAAAATGATGCGTATTTATTTCTTTGCTTTCCTATAATTTTCTTTGGTTAAGTAAAGGTAACATTGCAGTAGGTTCCAATTATTATCAATTGCTGGTTAACGCGGCTTCGATGCAACTATGCCTTCATTAAAGGGTTGTTAAAATTTTAATTACCATAGAAATGGTAGGAAAAATAGCGGTAAAGTCTTTTGGTAGTGGAGTTGACGTGTTTGACTTTTGAAGATAATGTCATTAAGGAATATATATCTAATAAATGGATATTTGGTACATAGAATTGTTATCTGCTTAAATATGTGAAAAGATTGGTGAATTGCCCAAATAAATTAATTAAATTTAAGTCTAGATGCTTAATGGTATCACCACTAGGTATATACATTAACGGATAATATAAAAACTTTTACATACTACGTTGTGTGGATGGAAATACTACTTTGATACCATTACATTTTCGTAAATTTATTTTTAAATATTAATGTTTTGGTTTCTCAGACATAGAGTACTATTACTTGTCGATTTATTCAGTTACATTCAAAAGATTGTCTTTTGATCCAACACATTCATCGTTAACGCTTCAAAGTCCCTATTAAAGGATTAAAAAAATCAAAATGAAAGTCAATTAAAAGTTTCTATCCCATGCCAATATTGGGTGAACCGTGTGTTTTCGTGAATTTAGGATTGTTTTCGAGAGCAAGCTTTGTAACAATTTCGGTCATCATGGTTGCACAATATACTAAAGTTTAACGGCTATAATTTTATACGAATTCACAAGCATCCAAAAATCACGGTCGTGCTAGTGGTCCCGCGGTTGCGAATGACTTAATCCTATGTCGCATGTCCTAAATTATCCCCTTGCATTCCATGGCAAGATCCCACCCAAATCGACCCAATCTGTCAAATTCCCATGCTATGTTTTCAATATATCTTTAAAATTGTGATTTGATTTATTAGCCTAAGCAGGTTCTTCAGTTTCCCTAAATTTCTTACAAACTTTTATATTCCGTTTCGATGCGCACTTTGCTATTTATGAAGACTCCATCAAATTTACTTAAATATTATATCCTATGTTTTCTCCGTTAATCCTTTCTCATACGATCCCGGAAATTGTCAGCGAATGACGTTTCCTTCCGACAGTTGGAACCCTTATCTCTATTTCGTGTTTCGGCACCGATTGACACTGACGCTTAATCCTCTTTTCATTATTCCTCCGTCCCATTGCGAAGTTTTCTTTACCCAATAAACCTTTTCCTCCGCGCTGTAAAATCAAATACCGCCTCCAAAATGGAACAGATATCATATCATATTTGTCTCATGTTACTAGAGGCTCAACTGCATAAATAGGCGTTAAAAAAATATTTTGGCGTAGGAAGTAGTTGTATTTCCTGATATAAAATAATAGAAGTCATTGAAAAATTTCAGACTCTTTTCCCTCCAAAACAAGCTACAGGGAACCCAAGAAAAAAATCGCTTACGCAGTGTCGGACAGACACCACCCAGAAGTAGTCCCTATATCTTCTGCCTCGTGATTCACATTCGAGTTAGGGGAGAAGGGACAAGAGTAAATGGGAAAAGTGTAAACAAATCGGAGAACCATGACTAGTCAGCGATTCGGGGGACACAAATGAATCTGGGTATTTTTTTACAAAAGAATTTACGGAATTCGAGATCCCAAACCTAAGTTATGCAATGTTGGGTAGACCCAAAAGGAAGAGTGACATAACTCTGAGTTAGGGTTCTACAAATAACGGAAAGCAGTGAAAAAGACTGCCTCCCGGTTTCTAGCGTTAAATAGTATGTAAAAGGGTCATAAGAAAACTGCGAGTTAAGTCCAGAGACTAGGTTGTATAACCTTTAGTAAGTGGAAGTCATTTCAATAGAACATGGACTTAAAATTTAAATCTAAAAATTTGTAGTTATGAATTAAACTTATAAGTTTATATAATTCTGTTCTTATAGATATTTCAGAAATTAGGGGAGGCAAAACGACCGATTTTCTTTGCTTTGCTTTTTTGAATATTTTTATGCATTTACATGTCATATTTTTGAAATTAGCATTTAACTACAGATATTATGTTGTTCATGTAGTTTTAATGACAATGATTTTTTTGTTTCAATATGTCAATATGACATTGACGAAAGCGGTATTTGCTGAATTTTTGTGTTAGCAGTCTGGTATTTATGGACAAATGAAGTGCTGTAGAAAACTATGGAATTGGTAGTGCGCGCTAATTTTAATAACGCACTTAAAAATTTCTCAAACCCTTCATAGAAGCAGAGGTTCATGAAAATTTTCTTTTGAATTCACAGCATTGACGCATAATGTGATGAAACTCCATGACTACAATTCATGAGGTTACCTCTCACTTCTAGGTTAAACCCACGCGTTCTTGTCTCCCGGAGCGATCTCTAAAATATAACTTGAAATACAGTGTATTTAGTATCCTAGTGACAGCGGTATTAAACGATATGCAAGATAGCATCAACAGTTTTCGTTGTTTTCGATCAATAACTGTTTGAAATATTTAGCTAACTAATATTCTATTATAACATTAGGATGGGTGACTTTGGGACTAGAAACTTTAGAAAACTCACGACGTGATAGTTATGCTGCGAGGTTAAGTTAAAATGGAAATGAATTTAAGCTGTAGGTCACTCTGTGTACTACTGGTTTTCAACAGCACCTACCACTTCTATGATAATTGAATTTTTAACAACCCTTAAATGCAGGCCTACTAGTATTAAAGCCGCGTTAATTAGCAGTTAAGTATAATTGGGATCTTCGTTCTCGCAATGTAACCTTTATTTAACCAAAGAAAATTACAGAAAAGGAAAGAAATAAATTCGCATCATTTATAAAAGAGTGATGGTACCGCTAGATTTTTCAAGATAGTTGCCAAGGAAGGTTAAAAACTAAAAGCCATTTTCTCGGTAATAACACCTTGATCAAAATAGAAAGGGGGGCTGTGTTTTTTTTTTCAAATAACAATCTAAATTTAAGCTATAATTAAGAAAGAGATGCGCTTATTTAACTTTTTGCCGTCCGTATGGGATAAATGCAAAACATTTTGAATATCGCGTTATAGTTCATTTCTTATAAATATTTTCGTACCTTAATAACCTGTTGTAAACATGTTGAAATGACATTTTTCGCATTTTGAATGATAATTTAAAATAATTCGCGAATGAAATTATGCATAGTTTTTATATAAATTTTAGGGATTGAAGGAGGGCTCAATACGTTATTGTAGTAGGGGAAGCTGGTGAATATTTACATGTTTTCACTTCCACTGTTCCTATTCATACTCCGCTTCATACTTACTTCTCAACACCGCCGAAAGACAGCGCTTCATTTTGTCTCAATATTACACCTCAATACTAGGAAATAGACTGCAATTTTGTAGGTATTCAATCTCAATAACTGTGTGATATCTTGAATTTAAATATTTTGCTTCTTTGGATGACAGTGGTAATGCCATACAAGCAATCTAAGCTATGTTGGAGTCATTTTCTAAATACTATACGCATCTAATTCATCAAGAAAGAATTATATAAAATTAGAAATTGAAACCTTAATTTTAATTGCACACCATTCTGCTTTTCTATTTCCTATAAGACACTCCGGCGTCTCTATTTCCAGTTTTGAAATAATAATACTTATCACATACTTTTAATTGCATAACAACTCAAGGCTATCTTGGTAGTTTCCTTAAGTGGTAGATGTAATCCATATTCCGTATTTCCTTCTGGTGGCTGACAAATATACAAGCACCTTCGTATGAGTTTCCGTTTCTCTATGACTAAATCACAAACCATTCCATGTGTAAACAAAGCGAATTATGATCCCACATTTATCGGAGGAATTCCTTCAATTTAAGGATTTCTCTGTTAAATAGATGTTTGTACGATGACATGGCATTTGTATAAATTTCGTTTTTTTAAATCTTTTATGTTACATTTGTTTTTCCTGATAGTGTCATTCAATCAGTCAGCTACCTTATTTCCCATTTACTTGTTGTAGTACATCATTTTTTATACCCCCATGGCTGGAAATATTAATTCCATTAATCCCATCAGGAATTAATGCGTCCAGCGTTTGTTTGATCTTATCAATGCCTCTATTTATTTGCGTTTCAATTTCCTAAAAACTTCACTTCTATTGTTCTGTTAACTTTAAATCCAACCTTATATCCGTAACAGTACGACATTTTTTTTTTATTACTGGGTTTAACTGGAAGTAACCACTTACAATACTTTTGATCATTTTCAATTTTCCCTTGGAAAAATTGTCATTATTCTAGTAGTTTTCTATTACAATTCCTTTGAGATAATTAATTAACATGGTCTTATCATGACTTAAGGTGGGTGACTTTGGGCACTGGAAATGAAGGGAGCTCATGAAGTAATAGTTATTATGTGAGGTTGAATAAAAAATAAAATGAATTTAAATAGTACGTAAATATATCTGATCGTATTTTGTTCACAGAGTTTACCGCTTCTATACCTACGCATTATTTCAATGCAGGCATATCCGCATCAAAGCCTTGAAAATCTCAAAACATTGAGCGTTACCAGAACTTTTTTTTCGAAATGTTGTGTTATATCAACTGGAGAAATTCTTGGTTAAACGAAGGACAAATTTTTATTGACGTACGACTGGAACTGAAAACTGTATCATCTTTACAAGAGTGAAGACACCGCTAGGTTTTTACTTGATTTTTAATAAGGAGTGTTGAAAACGTTTCCCCTTCAACCCTTACTCTTTTCCCACATACATAGTCACCCTTGCTTGACTCCCACCATTTCCTCTTCCCTTCTAATCCCCTCCTCTCCCCACCCCCTTTTGAAACGGAGTATGAAGCGGAGTATGAATAGGAACAGCGGAAGTGAAAACATATAAATGTTCACCAGTTTCCCCTACTATAATAAGCCTCCTTCAATCCTTAAAATGTATATAAAAACTATGCATAATTTCATTCGCGAATTATTTTAAATTATCATTCAAAATGCGAAAAATGTCATTTCAACATGTTTACAACAGGTTATTAAGGTACGAAAATATTTATAAGAAATGAACTATAACGCGATATTCAAAATGTTTTGCATTTATCCCATACGGACGGCAAAAAGTTAAATAAGCGCATCTCTTTCTTAATTATAGCTTAAATTTAGATTGTTATTTGAAAAAAAAAACACAGCCCCCCTTTCTATTTTGATCAAGGTGTTATTACCGAGAAAATGGCTTTTAGTTTTTAACCTTCCTTGGCAACTATCTTGAAAAATCTAGCGGTACCATCACTCTTTTATAAATGATGCGAATTTATTTCTTTCCTTTTCTGTAATTTTCTTTGGTTAAATAAAGGTTACATTGCGAGAACGAAGATCCCAATTATACTTAACTGCTAATTAACGCGGCTTTAATACTAGTAGGCCTGCATTTAAGGGTTGTTAAAAATTCAATTATCATAGAAGTGGTAGGTGCTGTTGAAAACCAGTAGTACACAGAGTGACCTACAGCTTAAATTCATTTCCATTTTAACTTAACCTCGCAGCATAACTATCACGTCGTGAGTTTTCTAAAGTTTCTAGTCCCAAAGTCACCCATCCTAATGTTATAATAGAATATTAGTTAGCTAAATATTTCAAACAGTTATTGATCGAAAACAACGAAAACTGTTGATGCTATCTTGCATATCGTTTAATACCGCTGTCACTAGGATACTAAATACACTGTATTTCAAGTTATATTTTAGAGATCGCTCCGGGAGACAAGAACGCGTGGGTTTAACCTAGAAGTGAGAGGTAACCTCATGAATTGTAGTCATGGAGTTTCATCACATTATGCGTCAATGCTGTGAATTCAAAAGAAAATTTTCATGAACCTCTGCTTCTATGAAGGGTTTGAGAAATTTTTAAGTGCGTTATTAAAATTAGCGCGCACTACCAATTCCATAGTTTTCTACAGCACTTCATTTGTCCATAAATACCAGACTGCTAACACAAAAATTCAGCAAATACCGCTTTCGTCAATGTCATATTGACATATTGAAACAAAAAAATCATTGTCATTAAAACTACATGAACAACATAATATCTGTAGTTAAATGCTAATTTCAAAAATATGACATGTAAATGCATAAAAATATTCAAAAAAGCAAAGCAAAGAAAATCGGTCGTTTTGCCTCCCCTAATTTCTGAAATATCTATAAGAACAGAATTATATAAACTTATAAGTTTAATTCATAACTACAAATTTTTAGATTTAAATTTTAAGTCCATGTTCTATTGAAATGACTTCCACTTACTAAAGGTTATACAACCTAGTCTCTGGACTTAACTCGCAGTTTTCTTATGACCCTTTTACATACTATTTAACGCTAGAAACCGGGAGGCAGTCTTTTTCACTGCTTTCCGTTATTTGTAGAACCCTAACTCAGAGTTATGTCACTCTTCCTTTTGGGTCTACCCAACATTGCATAACTTAGGTTTGGGATCTCGAATTTCGTAAATTCTTTTGTAAAAAAATACCCAGATTCATTTGTGTCCCCCGAATCGCTGACTAGTCATGGTTCTCCGATTTGTTTACACTTTTCCCATTTACTCTTGTCCCTTCTCCCCTAACTCGAATGTGAATCACGAGGCAGAAGATATAGGGACTACTTCTGGGTGGTGTCTGTCCGACACTGCGTAAGCGATTTTTTTCTTGGGTTCCCTGTAGCTTGTTTTGGAGGGAAAAGAGTCTGAAATTTTTCAATGACTTCTATTATTTTATATCAGGAAATACAACTACTTCCTACGCCAAAATAATTCATTTGAAATGAATAAAAAATCAGTCACATTTGGTAATTTGATGCATTACATTAATGCAGTAAACCTTACAATCGTTGAACGGTGTATGTAATTTTTGTAATAGAAGATTTCTCTATTTCATTTAAATTTTGAAGATTATATTGAAAATTGACCCATGTAATATACGTACAAGACGACACAGCTTCATCTATATACCCGTTTTAAATCGAAATAGCAGTATGTTCCATTGAGATTTTTTTTAATGGGCAGTCGGAAGCGTTGACGATGAATGTCTAGGATTCAAGTATCAACTTTTTAATGGAACCAAAAACAAAATATTTAGTAACAATATTCATTTTTCAAAAACCAATGTAACAAAATATAATGAAATTTTAAAAAAAGGTATCATTATCAAATGAATCCACACCATGCAGTCAAGAGGAGTGTTTTTTATTTATCGTTGCTGAGAGCTGCTGGTGATATCATTTAGCACCTACGAATCAATGTAATTTTTTCAAAGAGAAGTTCAGCGCTTCACATAGCAAATGAAGATTCAACATTACAAATATATCCATCAGTTGCTGGATTTCTTCAATTAATGATTGTCTCCACCCGTTTTATCTTCAAAAATCAAACATCTCAATTCCAAATTCTTAAGACTCACCATTACTCCACTATAATCCCAGCTTTTCTGCAGAAAATGACGAGGCTCCATTCCTACATTTAGATGAATTCCTCCCTTATTCCCATGTTAAAATCCCCAGCTGAAATCTCTGGGAGTCTTCTCCAAAATATTTCTAAATATTGTGTCTATTTATTATCTCAGTGACAACGATTTTCTATGATATGTTTGATAGGATCAATAATTTTCGTAGTTTTCATTTAAAATTAATTTGAGATAATTAATTAACTAATGTTTTATTATATTACATATGGGTGGGTCACTTCCTGCCTTGAAAATCACGACAGGTCTTGACATAAAAGTTATGATATTAAGGCGATTAAACTAAGAAAACTATCTCAACATGATGTTAGGTTGATTTAAAATGCATAAATGTTTCGCAGAAAATACATACTTATGCGTACATTCTTCTCAGGAAATCCACCGGGTTCAATTGCAAAAATGCATCAACGTTTACTCGGACGACTCGATCATCGTCTTCATGGTAAATATCGTTAAATTACAGTGCGGAAAGCTAATTAAAAATTAATGGACGAGTAGTCCGTCGACACATCGGTACTTTTTGCCAAATTAACCCGCTGGAATTCATGAGAAGAATGTACGCAAAGCATTCGCCGGAAGTGCATTAAATTTTTGTTGTATAGCTGTGGTTATCAAGAGCTTTCAATGCTTCTACAAACAACGAAATTTAGAAACACCGTAAAATAAAAAAGGGACTACGATGACGATGAGTGTTAAACCTATGAAGCAAACGGAAAGAAAGGCGTGGTTTATTCCTATTAAATTCGATAATTAGGCTATAATTAAGAAAGAGATATCCTCATATATTTTTTTATCATCCGTCTTTGAAAAATGCAAAAATATTTTTAAACCTCATTAAAATTTATTTTCAAATTAATTGTTGAACCATTCCAAGCAGTTTATAAATAAATCTAAATATAAGATTTATACATAAATTTAAGGGATTAAAGGCAGCAGGTCTCGATACATTATTAGATTACGAAAACGTTGGTGAAATTTTGCATGTTATTATTTCCACTGTTCCTACTTCTATTTCTGACCATCGTTTTTGCATGGTGGTTCGCTTTTGTTTTTCTGTTTTAATAGTTTCTCCGATTTCTCCGTTTTGAAAAGAGCAAATCCGGCGCCGGCAAACATCCAACACACACGCTCGTGCTAAGTAGTCCAACGGTGTCTATTTAGTATAACCTATGTCGCATGCCCTAAATCAGCTCCCTGCATACCATGACAAATTTAAATAAAAAAATACTGGTGTGCTTAAGACCACACGGGAGAAGTGTAAACTTCTATGGCGATATTCTGATAGATATAATATATAAAAAATATTTCTTCAATTGTAATATTGTGGATTTTATATAAAAGTGTTTGTATTAAATAATTCAGCCACGCTCTAATCACTCTTTTGTTCACTACGCCGTGCAGAAAGGTAGACTTATGTACTCTTTCTCTCTTTATGTGAACGTATATACAGTGATCATCATCGACATTTTGCGGTAATTTACTCACCATTGTATTAACCTCAACTGGAACATTAATTACTTGACCATTAAATCCCAAAATTACCGTGGATATGTCGCAGTCGCCTTATTTGCATGAAAGGAATTCGGGGTGATATTTATCTTTCAGTCACCAAATCTAACCGGAAATTTTTCAAACTATCTGGAAATGGGGGATATTTGAAACCATTATCATCTACATCTACATACTACCCCGCAAGCCGCCTCAATAGGCGTGTGGCGGGGGGTGATAGGACACCAGCCGTTTACATATAAAAAGGGAACGCTCCAATGAAAAATCGTTGTTATACCAGCGAGGTTCTTTACTGTCGCATTTCAATTTTTGCGGAATATATTCGTTGATTCCCTGTCGTAGAATTTCTAAGAAATATTTCCATGGTTCATCAGTGCTTTCATCCTCTGTTTTAGCTACGAAGTCCGTGTACGGACCATTAATTATCTCGCCAAATTTTATGAAGTTGCATTTATCAAATAAATAAATATTGCGTTTCGGTTTTACAGCTGACTCTACTTCAATTTTTAAGGTTGCAAAAATTACTCTGTGATCACTTATGCCGTCAATAACATCGAGTTGTTTTATCAACTTCGGATGGCTTACTGCAAAAAGGTCTAATATTTTATTTCCTCTCGTAGGCTTTTCAACTACTTGGGAGAGTGAGTGATTAGCAAGAGTGTTGAGTAAGATCTCGCTGATTTCCTATTTCTAGAATTCGGTTTTCCAGTGTAAGAATCCCAATTTATAGATGGCAGATTAAAATCTCCCCCAATACTTTTTACACTTTTACTGTCTCTCACAGTAAATGCGGATATTTGATTTTCTATTTGGTAAATAACATCAACTTTGGAGTTTGGAGGTCTATAAAAAGAGCAAACATGTATACTCCTTTTGTTTCGTTGTTTAATTGTACACCACACGCTTTCTATTTCATTGTCAGTTATTTCGTGGGCGGTGCTGTGTAAATGTGATTTGACTGCTAGAAAAACTCCGCCACCTGTCCTATCGCTTCGATCGTATCTGTAGATTTTATATCCTGGAGGAAAAACTTCGCTGTCGCTTACATCCTCAGTAAGCCAGCTCCGTTCCTATGACCACGTCTGCGTCCTGAAATATATGCTCGATTTCAGCGCGCTTGTTTTTAACGCTACGGCAAATAACTACTATAAAGTTAATGTCATATTTTGTAGATTGAGTGTCGGTTGGTTCTTTTCCACGCTTATGGGTATAAGGTGGGCGAATTTCACTGAAAGTGCTTATTACATTTGATATAATTTCTTTCACTGGAGTACGCGTTTTGGGAAAATTGTCACTATTTACCGGCTTTAGCACTCCTAAGTTTACTTGGATGTGAAAATTTTCGCAATGCGGATTTCCTCGGAGGCTATTATAATCATTATAAACTGATAGTTGTGGGATATTATTTTTTTGAATGCTTGTGATACAGGTTGTACATATATGAAATTCAGAATTCTGAACCGGAACAATTTTCCTGATTAATATTATGCTTTTAGTACTGTTAATATTGGTAAATGATTTTAATAATTTTGAAACCGAAGTCTATCACAAGCATCGCAAGCATGTCCAAAATCATTATTAATAAACTGGTTTATAAACTCTTTATGTGCCGACAAATGTGTTGAGAATGAGCTGTACATTATTTGCTGATGTGGTTGTGCTTGTGTTAGAGGTTCGTTAATATTATTTTCGTTTGATATGTCTTTTTCATTCCGCCGTTGAACGAAATCGTGCACAACATTATCAACATTTGAATTTGACTCACCCCGTTCCTCTCCTCCATCAATCAGCATAGCCGGAATATGAAGATCAGGAGATAGTCCACCACTTTCAGTATTAGGATAGGTAATGTCATTCCGCGGTATAAATGGCATCTCTCTCGTAGAGGGACCTGCTATTTGCGAACAATTAATAATACGATCTCTCTTGGGAATGAATGATAGTTTTTGGAGGGCCCCGCTATTTGGCAATCATTCATTTCCATAGTTTGTAGTAAATCATCGGTCCCTGGTCTCTCCCTGTAATTTTTAGAACGAATTTTATCTAGGCTCTTTCTATGAGCAGCATCTTCATTTCCTACACAATCTTTATTCTCGACACCACGATAATTTCTGGCATATTCGGCTTTTTTTCCTCTTGTTTTCCGCTTCCTGTGCACTGTGCACATTCTTTCTTCCTGGCGCGATAATTTCTGGCATACTCAGCTTTTTTTCTCTTCCGATCCATGTTAGTTTTTTCCAATTCGGGATCCGCGTCAATTCTACCCAATTCTTTCTTTTTAGCGCGATAGTTTCGGTCAAATTCGGCTTTCTTCCTCTTTCTTTCTGCTCCCTGTCCTTCCGCTAAATTATTCAATTATAAAATGTCGTCCATTTCGTTTATTGTTTCATTACCCTTTTAAACTTCTTGCCGCTCTCTTACACTTTCTGCATTTTCTAACATTGCGGATTCAACACAAGTTGCGTTGCCTTCATGACGTTTGTCCATGTTTCCGTGCCTACAAAAGAATTCCAAATCAATAACATTTCTCGATATAGCAGATCAGGTGCGTAGGTCACATTTCCGAAAGAATTTCTCATAAACACCCATATTTTATGAAAAACCATTTTTCCCCACAAATTTGTCAAAAAAAAAACTTTTTGACAAGATCAGAACAAAATCTGAAAGAAATTGTCAAGAATTGTTCCCAAAAAAATTCTCAAAAAAACACTCCACCACTAGGAACAGATCCTGGTACTCTTCGGTACGTGCGACGACGACTCTAATCACCACGCCATTTAACTCTGTTGAAGAGCGAGCGTTCTCATGAGCTTACATTCGGCATGCTAAGCGGGGCCCCGGAAAGAAGAATCTGACGTGACGCGAGTTTGCTCTTTTTCACCCATACCAAAAGTGCCCAACGGGCCAAAAGAAGTTTACACTTCAAAAATAGAACCAATTTGTATACTTATTGTTATATTATTTTAAGATACCTTTACAGTGTAAATGTACTTATATAGTATATAAAAAGTGCTCAGAATATCCAAAATTTCTGATAAACGTTATGAGTTCCGTTCCGATGCATACTTGGTTCTTAATGCATACCTCCATCAGATACTCTTATATAGGTCTTTTCCATAAATCCTCCTCATACGAACCCGGCAACTTATGGCTGATGCCGACGGTTGTATTCCTTAGTCACTATTTCGTTTTTCGACAACAGCAGAATTCAACTGACACCTGGATTCTTATTATCACTCCTCCGTTCCTACGCAATGTTTCATTTGTCCAATGAACCTATCCTTTAGCTCTGTTCATTACAATATCGCAAGCACAGTTAATGCAGTAATGTTTCAGACAAAATATCTGTTCAGGATGTTGTACTTAAATTTTATTAAAATACAATGTTCCTTTTGTGAATATTTTCGAGTTGTGTCAGAAATTAATTTGTGAAAATGTAATGCATTTGTGTTCACATTGGTACGGCGGTGGAGGCGCCGCCTTCCAAGCAGAGATAAGAAGAAAAATTCATAGGCAGTCCGTCTCGTACTTTCGTACTATTGCTAGAGTAAGATGTTACAGCGTGTTAGCGCTTATTTTTCATTATTCAGGCTTAAGAATTCCTGCGCTAACATTCTCGATTACTTGAAAAAAAACCAACTTTAAAGTCATGTATCAAGATTCGCTACCCGCCATGAAATGAGATCAGTGAGTGAAATGAAATGCTAGGTTGCTGAAAGAGGATCGTTTTTCCGAGTGACACCTTCGTTCTTAGGTAAATACGTAAACGATTAAGGATTACAAGAACCATCCGGAAGACGGTAGCTACGGTTACGGGACGTGCCCAGTAGGGCTCTATGAACTGAAAACACCAACGATTAGTAGCTACTTCCACCTTTTAAAAATATGCAAGGATTCCTTTTAGATACTATCAAGTGAAATTACAGCAATCACTTTTTCACCGAAAAGCAATGAAAATATTTAAGAAATAAAAGACCGTTAAAAACCGGCTGTGTACTTCATTGCATATTAGAGTAGAAGTGAAAGCGTTATGTTTGAATCGTTTCGTAGTCTTCAAATGATACCTAAATGTTCTATCTATATTCCTAGTGACAACGTTAATAATGGATTTTCAGGATAGCGTCAAAACTTTTCGTAGTTTTCTATCACAATTTGTTTGAAATATTTATTTGTTTCATTGTGTAGTATATGTAAATTAATGTCTTATTCTGAAATAAGCATGTTTGATTTTGAGCATTGGAATTGAAGGAAGCTCGTGACGGACATTCACGATAACTCCCATTGTGATTTTTTGCGTTAGTTTTATCTTCGCTATTCTTCTATTTTTCCACATTTCCATTACCTAATAAATTCAATGAGATTGCGTTGTTAAATAAAATGAACCCTTTGAATCCTTACATTATATTGTTCAATACTATCTTTAAAACAAAGTCTCGTCACATTTTAGTTATTCCTGCGATCTGTAGTTGATGTTTTTTTTAAATTTATCATTAAACTAAAAAAGCCAGCACAAATTTTTCAATCAGTGTTAAGTTACAATAGAGCTTTAAAGTAAAAATAATTATTAGTGAACGCATAAGGTCAAAGTTGGAGCTGCTCTAAATACCAAATTTTTAGGGCTCTTAACTTTAAACAGTTGGTTCCACGAAGTTTGTCTGTGTTGCGTCGTTATTGATGGGATGGCGAAGAAATTAGATTAGGGCACAAGGGTATTAAGTATACTCTAGACTGAGGGTATCGGTTGTGGAAGAATTTTGACGTGGGTATGGTGGAGAACTCATTTGAATGCTAACTCTATCTTATTCTACATCTACACCTACATCTACACCTACATACTACCCTGCAAGCCACCTTACAGGCGTGTGGCAAGGGGTGAAAGGACACCAGCCATGAAAAGAGTGGAAGAAATTAGGAAACGGATTTCACTACATTATAAATCGGTATCTTTCCTCACCCTAAATAGGAGATCCTACACTTCACTGTTATTTAGTGGATAATGATTAAATTTTGCTACATTAAATTCTTTCGACTCATTTTGAGAAATAAGTTTCTCAGTTCTATAATTAGAGCGAAATTAGAATATTGTTCGTCAGGTCAGATTAGTTTACTCTATTGACTATATTTCAAATCTGGAAATGAAAGGAGTACGCGACGCAATTCCTAGTATATGAACTTCCATAGAAATGAAAATTAATATTTCTTGGATTGAAAAATGTAAGCATTTTAGGGTTTTCACCACGATCTCTGTCATAACAATGAACGCGACGGTTACCATAGAGATCACACATTCGCATCGACGCCGCAAAAACCTTCGATTAAACATCGTTGGAGTTTTGTTGTTTTTTCTTTACCCTTTCTTATAGAAGATATCTGGAAATACAACAAAATAGCATTTATGAATGTGATATTTATTTTTCAGCATCGTAATCAACACCATGGGGAGAGGAGTATTAAGACGATTTTCGTCTTACAACTTAATATACAGTATTTTAACTGTCATATTAGAGATTTTTAGAAAATGTGTACGATTTACTTTTTCAGTTAACCCTCAGTGTTTGTAAGCTTCCATGTGCTTAAGAATAAACCCATATAAATAACAGAATCAACACAAACTTTGTAAATTTTTCAATGGTTTTTTTTAATACGACCGGTTTCATCGCATAGGCAACATCTTCAGGTACATTGTCTCGTCAAGCACTCGATAATATACATGAAGTGGGAGGGTGTGGGGGGCGGGGGGAAAGGAAGTCAGTGGGAGGGGGGCAAGGAAGGCTGAGGTTGGAGGAATGGGGCAGGGGGGAGATAGGGGTGGGTGGATTGTATATTTTGGACGATTCTGCAAGCTTAGACCTCTGGGACTCAGGCCTCTGGTACGGCCCTTCACCATGACTGAGAAGTCAGCCCCGCCTCCCCGTGGTGCAGAATGGGTGCCGTTCGCGGCAGATGAAGGGGCTCTGACGAACAAGGGTGGACTGGACGACCAGTCGGGATTCCGTAGTTTCTTTATTTATAAGATTCGATGTACCAAACACCGTAAAGAAAAAGTTGTTTTGCGTTCCGTCTTTTGCCCCTTATCCTATTTATGACTCTGGGGTCGGAAGCTGCCATTTTCCCATACCCTTTTTACCTATCCTTTGATCCTTCCCACGCACCGCACCCTTCTTCGGATCGGGGTACAAGAGTGAACCTTGAAGACCCGTGAAGGAGGTGGTCCCTGCGTGGAGTACCCACGAACCGACTGTATATGGGTGGGGGTTAAGGGAGGTGGGGGTGGCATAGACTTGGGTAAGAAGTGAGCCTCACTGCAGGTGGGGTAGGAGGGGCTGGGAAGGAGGTGGGGTGGGAAGGGGTTGGGAGTTATGGAGATGTAGTAATTCAAAACACCTGATACAAGAGTACATCTTAAGGAGGTTCCGCCACGACTATTTGAGTCAAAACAAATACTAAATTCCACATCTTTTATATTTTGTCAAAAAAATCCTGCTTTCACTGACGAAATGCGTTACCTATAGAAACCCAGAAGTACGGTACAAAATATGCAGATTATTCCACGAATGTATTTTAAATGAGCACTTTTTTCCAGCCATAGGAGCCGACTGCAGCGCCATTTCCTACGAATTACCGCATTTTGACTTCAATTACGGCATTAATTCTTTAATAACTAGAAAAATAAGGTGGTAAGATGTCTGTATTTTACTTTTATTCAATTTCTCTGGATTATTTCCTTCTTAGAGACAGTTTTCCACGAAAATGGCATTTGTATTTTATGGAAAAATACTATTTTTCCCCGTGTTTCTCTCATTCCCCCATTGAACACCATGTAATTTCAAGTTCAATCATAGAATAAAATTGCGTGGAAAGGTATTATTTTGTTGTTCATATCAGATAGAGGACAACTTTTTCTACAAGTAGACAGAATATGAATAAAACGACATTTAAGTCATTTTACGGTGGAACCACCTTAAACGAGAATACGATGGGAAGATGACTAAGATGGGAAGGTAGCGTAAGGGTCTACGAGTGGTAGTAGGCTTTTTTTTAGTAGGTTCTGGAAAGTGGGAAAGAAAAGGACTTAGGAAGGACTCACTGGAACAGATGGAGATAAGGATACACCTAATAGAAGAGTACCTCTTAAACGAGAATACTTTTTAAAACTATTCCTCATTCTTGGATGTCCCACTTTTCCTTGACCTAGACCCTATATATATTCTGTGCTTTACTAGAAAACATACCTGAAGATGTCGCCTATGCGATGAAACCGGTTGTATTAAATATAAACATTTGTGAAATTTACAAAGTCTGTATATTTTCTGTCAATATAGATTTTCACAAAGTTACGGCTGAGAATATCGAGTACACCCTATGAATAAGTATGTGCATTCAATGATAATTGAATTGGAATTTATCAAACATTTACGTTGAACAACATAACCATCAACTTTTGTAAAAATTGTATTCCAAGTAAAAATTAGGTTTTTATGCATAAAAGTAATTCTATTTTAAAATAAAACCGAGAATTAACATCCAAAATGCCACGCCAAATTTAGAGAAACCTATGACAAGAGTCACTAATTACAACGTAAAATATGCTAGGGCCATCGTTAAAGGCGTTTATCATGGAAACACACCAAATGTCTACGTATTCTTATGAAGTTATGTAGAAATACGGATTTATGGTTAAGTTACTGTTTTTTTTTTGCTGTTTCTTGAATTGCCCAAAAACGAAAATCTTCTAAGTGATTTATGTTAAATTCATTATTTGTTATATCCACTCTTTCAAAATCTTTGTGGTTATATTTTCGAAATATAACCGCAAGTTTTTTCCAATGAGAGAACGATAGAACGTTTTGGGTAGCTATAATGAACGTAATGCGTGCTTGCCCTAACTGACAGTCGATACCTTCGGGACTTCAACCATGTTTTCGTATTTTGACGGATTCATGATGATACTAGCACGTTATAGGTTGAGTGTGACAAGTAGAAGTAGTAGGCTGAGTGTGACAAATCTAAAAGTGACAAATACCCTCATAAAAATGGTATGTTCTTGATCTATCAAATACCCTCATAAAAATGGTATGTTATCTAATGTTTCAAACAGTTTTATATGAACTGAATTGCCGATAGCATTATAGGCTCTCTGCAGAAATATCGTTCCTGTAACAGTAAAAATGTTTTTCATCACGAGGTGAGTCAACGTATTTTTACCAACTTACTTCCTTAAATGATAAGCGGCATTAGAGACACCATCGCGGGAATCTATTTTCTCAGTTCGAGAATTTTTTCTCGGGATGTTTCACTTACAAATATTATCGAATTGCATTAGGGGTTAGTCAACTGTTACGTAAGACAATTTTATATCCCTGGAAACTTCTATTCGTAATTGTTCAACAAATGTGCACCTTTATCAATTTATTATTATCAACAATAAAATGAATTCAAAAAACTTGACCACTATGGGAATCAAACCTGTGGCCTTTTGTTCCTATGGCCTTATAAAACCATGTGCTTTAACATCCACAGCCACGAGCCATATTTTTACGGGCGATATTTTTTACGAAAGGACTGCTTTAAATTACTTGCGAAATAATTAAGATGTTAAAGCACAAGGGACTCTATTTATCTAAAGTCCTTAAGGCCTTTAGAACTAAAGTTCATAGATTCGATTCCGACTATGTCGTACTTTTTTGGAAGAATATTTTTTTCGTAATAATAAATTTAAAATACGCTAATTCGTTAAAGAAATACGAATAAAAGTAAATCGTTTAACACTTTAAAGTTTCTGATCGCAAAGTTGTTTCAAGCAGTCCATCCGTAAATAGCATCGCCCGTCGAAATATGTCTCGTGGCCATGGGCGTTAAAGCTCAAGGCATTAAGGCCTTTATAACAAAAGTTCATAGGTTCGATTCACATTTTGGTAAAATGTTTTGAAGCATATATTTTTCACAAAAATATTTAAGAATGTGTTGAACTATTGAGGAATTACGAAAAAAAGAAATTCGTTTAATATTATTTAACAGTTCCTGATTGCAAATTGATCATAGCTGCCCATCGGTAAATTACATCGCCCTTCAAAATGTGATTCGTGGCCGTGGACGTTTAAGCAAAGGGGTCTTAAGGCCTTTAGATCAAATGGTCATAGTTTCGATTCCCACAGGGGTACGATTTTTGAAGAAAATGTTTTCTCGTAATAATAAATAGAAAAATGTGCTCATTTGTTAAAAAAGTACGAATAGAAGTAATTATTTCAATACATATATATATATATATATATATATATCTATGTATGTATGTGTGTGTGTATATATAACCAGAAGAAGCGCTTTCTAGCAAAAACTGTGATCACACAAGCTAGCAACGGTGTTGTGATCTCCAATTGGTTTAATAAGTCTCATTTGAAAGATTCTATGCCTTTGTATTTCCTTCATCTACACTTGCATCGCCGATAGCGACATCTTGTGAAAAAAGAACAGAATTGGTACACCGCAAATGATAAAAATAAATTTTGGTGGTGAAGCGTCCAGTTTTAAAAATATAGTATATCTTCAGGTGCTCCAGCCACTCTTTTCGTATCCGCTTATGGCCAGGATTCAACGATCTGCGATTTTCATTGAATTAAGATAAAATACGTAAGTTGAATAACGGGAAACCAAGTGCCGTGTCTACTGCTGTACGAATTCATGACAGACTGACAATGAGAGGGTGAATGCAGCGTTGCAAAATCGTGAGCGGCAGTACCTTTCGGAAATTATGGCTATAGTAAGTCCAAAAGAGGATGGCGAGATTATTCTCTCCGGGACTCTACTTTCGCTAAAATATATGAAATATCAACTCACCAATCCGGATAAAGAGTCGTATTTCGTGAAGTAAGACCTTTTAGCCCAACTTCCGTCCGCTACCACGGGGATGAGAGGTACATCATCGACGTCCACATCTCCAATGTCTCGAGCTAATTGAGCCTTTTCTGCTGCTCCTATTTTCATCTCGTCAATAGCTGTGTCCAACTATGCCTCCCCGACCCGCCTTTCGTGCTTGAGGTACGTCTTAGTACTCATACACGGCATATTTATGTTCCCGCAGAATTCCTCCAATTGAGAATGCCCACCTTCGATGGCGAGAATGCCTGCAGTTGCCGCAGTGTTGATGTCGCTTTTCTCTGATGTATTCTCGTGGTCGTCCGTGGATAAATAACCATAAAACCCGCACATTTTACATTTCAGGGCAAATACAGATCGCATGCCCTCTTGTTTTTCTGAAATTATTTTCAGATCTGCATACGTACATCCAAGTGGGCTGTGGTGGTCCAATTTGGCTAGCTGCATGAAGAGATGACTGATATCTACGATTCTTCTTCCATTTAACACGTATCCGTTGTTGCTACTGCAAGCTTCATTTCCCCTTTTCAGTGATAAGGTCATCATCTTCGCCGTCGACACTGCGTACATCATGCGATTCCACCATCGGGTGAAGTGATTCGATCGGTTCATCATGGTTGATGCTCTTCAGGGGAAGCTTCCTCTTCCTGGGATTGGGAGATTTCCTCTTAGGAGCTTTCGAAGGTGGGATACCTTTTCGACCCATACCAGCAACCAATGAAGAAACCGATGAAATTCCGTAGTACAAAAACGCTCAACTATAGGATGTGTAAGTTTGCACTTCCTAAAGACACTGTTCCATCCGCGTAATGCTTTCTGTGGTGATCAGGCGAGACTCCTTAGACGTCAGAATTTAATGCCCAATCACAGCCGAAGTCACAAGTATGTGCCGCCACCTCACGCCACTGCCGTAGACAATGCAGAGTAAATATATCAGTATTCATTTCTCTAACGAAAGTCTACCATTAAAATGTAGCAATGTTTGTTTCAAAACTCTCATACTTCGAATTGAGGAATCCCTCCGAGGTTGAGATATGTGTTTGCGTATCTTTACTCAATGATGTTTCAAATAAAACATGTAAAAAATATTTCCGTGAGTTTCTGCGAGTTAGGTAGGTTTTCGGATTTTATCTTATTCACGCTGCTCCTGGCAAATGGTTCACATCTTCCAAATAAAACTTATAGTGAAAGTTTCTTACACATTATTCCTTTAATCAATAAACGTTTTTTTGTATTTGAATCAGTTTCTACGTTGTTATTTTTATTTACACATGTTTTAAAGTAAAAATTTCGAATTTCGTGAGGTAAAAAGTGGTCGCCTGCTGACTTTCGTATTTTTAGAAATAGACCTATATATGCTGCATATTAAATTTGTATAAAACTTTTATTTTTTTGTGATAGAATTGAGACATTATAATGGTTACAAATTTAGATATGAAGTTTTCATTGCATCCGTGTTTCTTCGCGCACCGAACATCTGTTGTGTCGAATTTTCCCGCCAAGATTGCTACCTTAGAAACGGGTTACAGGAAGATTCTTAGTATTAAATTGAGGTTTTATAAGTTCTTCATGAGGTAAAAATCGGTCTTCATTTATGGAAATATTATATGATGCATATAAATTACAACGGAATAGAAATTGATTACGTTTTAAAAACTCTACTCTAGGAGGCAGAGAGAGAATCAAAATGAATTCGTAATGCAACTATTGGCGACCAAAAATGTAGGAAAGAACCTAAGAGTGGGACTTTCTATAATAAATAAAGGAAAACTTACAAAAAAAGGCTTAATGCAAGGCACAACACAGCGCACTACTCAATGCGGGGCACCTTTGATCACGCCTAAAAACTGACTGAGGTTGGTTTGTCGATGAGGCCGTCGGACACTCACGCGAGGCTACCGCGTGTATTAATTTTACGGGACCGGTATCGCAAGACGACCTTGCGATGCAACCTCGCGATACTTGCTTCGCCAAAGGACGATACTCGCCAAGTGGGTGCGAGGATGTCTAAGCCTAGAACATGCATACAAAACCTTAGTTATAATAGCCTTCCTAGTCTGAGCGAGAAAGGGTTGACTGTTGAGACGTGCATAACCCGGTTCACTCTCGCTCTACTCCCAAGCGGTCGCGGGATCTGACTGGGAAAAGATTTTCCTTGCATTTGAGACTGAAAGCCATGGAAAGTCGCGAACCCCTTGCCAAACTGCTTTTCAAACAATCTGCCGGTAAATATAAGCTGTTTTACATGGAATAGATTATGGATGAGCGCTCCAGAGGGAGAATAATGAAAGAAATAGGAATTTATAACACCTCGATTACATCAAAAAACTAACGTTGTATAAATTGCATATTTTCTCAACTATTTATAAAAAATAAAATATTACTCACCACAGTAACTTTTACAGAATCGTAAAAAAAACCTGATGTTATGAAGGGTTTTCAGCCGTACGGCGGGGAAAAATTAGTCAATGTAGCTTTATTTATTTAATTACGGAGAATTTTGGTCATAAATAACTATATCTTTGCGCCATTAAGATTACAATATTTATTTCGTTCTTCTTACAGACGCTGAAATCAAAGAATAAAATTTTGATATGGTCTTCATTATGACTAGGGAACTATGTCGCTCAAACCACCTTAATAACCTCCACATTTGCTACCAGGTGGATGCCGTGATATTTCCTGGCACAAAAAAAGGTACGTATTGTAACGTCAGACGTTTATTTTATTTCAAAACTCTTTATTCTTTCCAATACAATCCTTCTTGATGCATTCAGCATCCTCTCCAAAACCAATTCTCCCCAACAATCCCCCTTTCCTTTTTATCAACAACCCCCCAGCAACCCAGCATCAACAACACAATTCATATCATACGTTACAGTTTTCCTCCACCGTTTAAAGAATTTTGTCTAGGGATGTTTAAATATTTACATCACTGGACAAAATTTTACTGAGATCCCGTTTTAGTACCCCTTTGCCAAATGGCGCCACACCCGAACACGGTTCCCGACTTCCAAACTATTTTCTGTCTTGTTCCTGCTTTCTAACATTGTCAACTTTTTCTTTCCTACCTTTCCTAAATTTTCTTCATCTTTTCTATCACTTTTTGTGTAATAAATTCTCTCTTGCCTCCTAACTGACCTTCCTTCCTTGCTTTGTGCCTCCACTACTTCACCCTCTTTCAGTTGCAAAGTGACTTTGCAATCCAGCAAAACTTGGTCTTTTTCCTGGGGTACAGAGCCCTCTTGTCTCTCAAGCTCTTCTTTATTTGCATCTTTAACTTCTTCATTAATGTCCCTTTTATGTCCATTTCCTTTGTACTCTGCCCATTCCATTTCTCGACTCCTTTCTTTGCTCACTGCCATCGCCTTCTCATCAAGCCTCATGTCTTCCCTGTCTCTAGGTTCAGCATCTATATCAGATGTTTTCCTGTCTGAAATCTCAGCTTGAAGCTGTCGATACCTTTCTTCCAGTTATTTTATCTTATCTTCTTGTTCTTGGATTGTATTCACCTGCTCTTCATTTTCCTTCGAAATTTTAGGCAATATTTCTTCCTCTTGCTCTCTGCTTCTTTCAATAAATGACAGCCTTTGTTGAAGTCCATTAATTCTTTCATTAAGTGTGGAAAAGTTAATCAGCTGATCACACTGATCTCTGAAAAAACATTTATCCTTAGTTCTCTTTGCTGCTTCGGTCTGCTCCACATTTCTCCAATGCCTCTTTAATTGCTTTTCTCTACATAATTCGATTAGACCTGCGGTTGCATTTCCCAAAATGTATATACCCCGATCCAATTTATTCGGCACAACCACAGCTTTGCCAAATACTCTGCCAAATTCGCCAGTTACTTCTACTTCTGCAATGGGAAAATATCGATCGTGTACCTCTAAAGCTTGTTGTATCCGCACTGTTTCTCCAGTATACATGTGCGGGGAAACATATTTCTGGGCCACGATATCAATTGTCGCACCCGTATCACGCAATATCTTCATTTTATTGCCATTGATCATTCCAACACTCATATATTTCCCAAATATATTTTCACGATTCCCATATTTTATGAAATTTACAAATTCTTTTCCTTCACTACCCTTTTCCATTTTCTTTGGACAAGCCGCAATCAAGTGTTGAGTGGAGCCACATCCATAACACCGGGGTTGAAATTTATTCTCAAAATCAAGTCCCGAAGTTGAAAATTTAGACATCTTTTCCATACCCAAGTCACGTCTTTCTTCATCAGAATGAACAGAAACAGTCTTCGGCTTTGTAAACTGGATCCTTTTATTTTGTTGATCCTTAATGTATTGATCCATGGTTTTCCGTCCCATGCCTTCTCGAATTGCATCAACATTATCTAGCTTCTCAGCCAACACATTTGGGTCCTTAACATTTTGCCATTCGTCTATTAGATGATCTCGCACCTCTATGGGCACTTTTCCTTTCATCTGCTCAGTCACCATCAGTCTTTTTAAGTCCTCAAATGAATTCACATTCATGCCTTCAACCCATCCTTGGAAATAATTAGTCAATTTATATACCACATCGCTCCACGCTGTACCATTCGATTTTGACTGCTTGTAAATTAACTGTCTGAACATTTCTGAGCTCAATTTGTATTTCTTAAGCAGTACATTTTTCACGAATTTATAACTATCAGCTTTTTCTCTAGGTTCTCGAGAAATTATATAATTGATTTCGCTTGGTAGTAACCCCGTCAAGTAAAATACTAATTGGTGTTCCGGGATACCCGCTCTATCCGCCTGCCTTTCAAAACGCTCAAGGTATAAGCTAATGTTTTCCCCATGTGGGTCAAATTTATCCATATGCCGAGTTATATCTATTTTCGGCAAAATCCTCTGAGCGGTCTCCGTTTCCAATCCATCACACACATGGTTTAAGTTGGTTTGTGAAAATTTTAGTTTCTCCATTTCTAACTGAAAACTTCTCTGTCTTTCAGCGTCTTCTCGTTCTGCCTCCCGTTCCAATCTTCTATCTTCTGCCTCCCGTTCCAATCTTTTATCTTCTGTCTCCCGTTCCCGTTCCAATCTTTTCTCTTCCGTAAAAAACTTCAGCATCTCCTTCACAAATTCCTCATCATATTCTTTACTGGTTATTATCGCTTGTTTATACTCTACTACTCTTGCATCCCTCCCCACATCAGCTCCTACTTCATATGCGATTTTGCACAAAATGTCTTTAGGGACTCTGGCCAAATACGACATTATTGTTTTTTTTTCTCTACAACTCTATCACCTAAACAACTCACTAATACATAGAAGTCAGAAACAGCACCCAGTATGCTCCAACCATCCGGCAAAAAGGGTACTCACCTATCCCACAGCAGAAAACGCCACACCAACAAGATCAACTGCAGCCCGTCCACTTCTTCCACAACTCGACTTCCAACCGCCGGCAGGAAGAAACCAAGACGTCTTCGCTCGCAGCTCCAACTTCGTCACTCAATGTTGCGTCCTTCCTTGAAGCAAATACCGCCTCCAGTCAGCTTCCTCGAATCGGCAACCGTAGATCCAATTAATCCGTTCCCAAAAGGATGTCGCTCTCCGATTCCGATTCACGCGTTCAATCCGACCGCTGCGTTCTTTTTTACGTTCCACGGGCTATTTTTTTTTAAACCCGTGACGAATATCCCATCCTCGTCGCCAGAAAAGTGGGTTCTCACCTCCGTCTGTAACGTCAGACGTTTATTTTATTTCAAAACTTTTCAATTCTTTCCAATACAATCCTTCTTGATGCATTCAGCATCCTCTCCAAAACCAATTCTCCCCAACAATTCCCCTTTCCTTTTTATCAACAACCCCCCAGCAACCCAGCATCAACAACACAATTCATATCATACGTTACAGTATTCAAAATTCCCACATCACATTCGTCACCGCAGGAGTGATCGCTACAGTGCTTTGATGCAATTTATTTTAAAAATGATCATTTTTGCCAGTATATTTGTGGATAATGGGAAGTCCATTGTCATGTTTCGCGTGCGACAAGTTTGCAGATTCCAGATGCCGCCGCTATAGGTTTCGATAACCTTGTCACATTTTTGAAAATGTAAACAGCTCACACCATGTGTGCTTTTCAAGTTCGTTCCGAGTGTCGAGAAAAGCTGGCGGCGATGTTGTCTTTTGGAGCGGGCTTTCTAGCGAATCGAGAAGAGTGGGGAAGAGGAAGGTGTGCGAACAGGAAGCGGAGTGATCGTTAATCAAAGGGAGAACACGATGAATAACATTGCGTCAATCTCCATTGAAACTCAATGTATTGATATGCTACTCATAATGTGAGGAGGAGATTAGGTTGAGGCATAGAACATACCTTGAATTATATGTGTAAAATGCTCTTAGTTCGTCTGTGAAGTATGAAATTTCTGGCTTTATTCAGTATGCTGCATGCTTTTCCTAGGCATTCAATACATCGCCTAGGTAAATATATAGAATTAAAAGTATACCCTTAGTAAAGTGCCAAAGGAGCTCAGTGGAAACGTATCTTTCGCAACAAGTATTTGGAAACCAAAGGAGAAATATGGCATAGAGTGAACGATATTCTTAAGCGTCGAGCCACTTTTTACCACAGGGAAGACTCTTAGTGGCCTTTTGAAACTCGCGAAACTTTTATTTTCCACACCAAGACTATTTCATGCTCGAGTACTATGTTTGTACGCACGTACTACGCTGCACGTATTAATGACACAACAACTGAAGGAATGACCAGGCGTGAACGGTGCTGGTATCCTCTTCTGGTTGGCCATTTGACAAGGAACAGAATGCCTGGGAAACGTGTGAATTAAGGCCTTTAAAAAATAATGTCATTGGTTCGATTCCCACGGTAGAACAATGTTCGTAATAATAAATTCAAAAAATGTACTCATTTTTAAACAATTAGGAATAGAAGTATATCGTTAATGGTTTAAAGTTTCAAGTCGGAAATTGATCAAAGCGGTCCATCGGTAAATAACTTCGCCCTTCAAAATTTGTGTCGTGGTCATGGATTTTAATACACAATTGTTTTAAACCTTTAGAGCAAAGAGTCATTGGTTCTATTCCCACAGTTGTACAATTTTTTGATGGACATATTTTTCGTAATAATAAATTGAAAAAAAGGCTCATTTGTTAAACAATTACGAAAAGAAAAAAATCGTATTTTTTTTTAAAGCTGCCCATCCTGGCCGTGGACGTTTAAGAGCAAGGGTCTGAAGGCATTTAGAACCAAGGTCATCTGCTCAATTTCCACAAGGGTACAATTGTTTAAAGAATATTTTTTTTCACGATAAAAAATTGAAAAATGTGCTCATTTGTAAAACAATTACGAATCGAAGTAATTTGTTTAATGTTTTAAAGTTTCTGGTCGGAAATTGATCAAAGGAGCCCATCGGTTAATAATTTCGCCCTTCAAAATATATGTCGTGGCCGTGCACATTAATACACAAGTGTCTTCAGGCATTTAGAACCATGGTCATAGGTTCAATTTCCCAAAAGGTCCAATTTTTTAATAATATTTTTTTCGTAATAATAAATTGAAAAATATTCTCATTAATTAAACTATTAAGGTTAGAAGTAATTCGTTGATTGTTTTAAAGTTTCTGATCGCAAATTAATCAAAGCAGCCCATCGATAAATCACTTCGCAACAACAACATATGTCTCGTGGCCGTGGACGTTAATACACAATTGTTTTAAATCCTTTAAGGGACAATGTCATAGGTTTGATTCCCACAGTGGAACAATATTTTGAAGAATATTTTCTTCGTAGTAATAAATTGAAAACTGTGCTCATTTTTTAACAATTAGGAAAATAAGTAATTCGTTAAATGTTTAAAAGTTTTTAATCACAAATTGATTAAAGAATCCCATCGGTAAATAAATTTCTCTTCAAAATGTGTCTCGTGGCCTTTGACGTTAAAGCACAAGAACCTTAAGGCCTTTAAAACAACACGACATAGGTTCCATTCCCACAGTGGTACAATTAATTGTAAGAATATTTATTTTCGTAATAATAATAAATTGAAAAATACGCCACTTGCGAAGGCGACCTCTTTACTGGTCGGATGGCCTTCCCTTCGAATTCTACTCTATGTTCTGGACCCAACTCAGGTGTATCTTGACGATAATATTAGCTGAGACACTAAAGTTGGGACGCATGTCGAGCCATCATCGCAAATCCATCATCTCCCTCATTCCTAAAGTAAACAGTCCTAGTTCCCTGCGTGCCTTGCAAACGCTGGAATAGGCGCCATTCGACAAGGGGTCTTGTGCCCTGGAGTCACCTATGTAGATGATATAACTTTGTTTATCACCGACCCAAGCCACATTTATCTGTCTCGAGTAACTTTAGTAGACTTTGAAGGGGCCGGAATTCACGTTAACGATAAATAAATCCAAGTTCCTAATCGTCAAAGGTGACCCACCGCAAACTTCTGCGGGTCGGAACATCTCAACCTCCATTAATATATTGAGTATTTTATGGGAAAAGGAACCGGTGGTATCGATAGATAGGAACTGGGACACAAAGATCTGTTCCATACAGTGGAATGCACTGCGGCGAAGAATAACATCGCCACCCTTGGTATCCCACATTCACTATGATAAACCAGTTCTTTTCCCCACGCCTCTGTTACTTGGCCCACGTTTGGCGCCTCGCTCCGAAAACAAATGACTCAATAGTGAGAATAACAAATAGATTAATCTGGAACGGATTCCTTAAAATGATGGAAAGAAAGACACTTTACTACCCGAGGAATCTTGGCGGAAAGGAATTAATCGACACCGTGACGAAGTGAACGATATTATAAGCTAAACCAGCAATCTTAATTAATCCTCGGGAGGGGGGGAGAATAAATCTCACGCGGAATTACTCAAGATAGCGTGGAACAAGGTTACGGCCGTTCAAAATTGCCATAGAAGAGAGGCATAAAATGGCGACCTGTTTACTGCAAGGAGAATTTTTTGTTACGAAGGTTATATACAAACGTTAAATGGAGGAGAAAATTCGCGATTGCTGTCTGCAATCCGCTGCAGTTAACAAGACACAAATCGTGGAAGAATTGGGCCTCACTCAAGGGAGATGCGTCCAAACTCCCCTCAGTGTAATGCGTCATTGCGAACGTTATGACCACAAAAGCGATACGTGTCTCCTTCCCTGAGTCAGACTCAGGTTGTTTTATTTCGAGAATGCCAGAGGAAGGACTGTTCGGAATACTCAAGGGGATGATTTACACAGTTATTTGTAATTACCAGTGCCTAGCGAGAGGTAGACTACCAGTGCGATATATTGATTCGGACGTTTGCAATGGCTTGTGGTGGCTTATAATCAGCTTTTAAGTCATTGGAGTGCGTGTAACTATTCTGTTATGTAAACCTATTCCGATGACGGTGTGAAGCAGTATATTTGCTATTCAAGACTTTCACGGCAGAATTACGTGTTATGGGTTCAAGTGACAAAGTGAAATATGTATTGAAAGAAATACGTGTTCGCCAGCATTACTCAAGTGCCTAAGTTTTCGAGTTATTTAGTGACATGCAAGAATATTCTGCGTGAGGTGACGGAAGCTGTCCACGGACCGAGAAATAGAATAGTAACAAAGATCGAGGATTACATGTTTATTCAGGTTGGACTATTGTTTAACATTTTCGTTGTATAGTTTTAATATCCTGTCTTATTTAGTACAATTTCCGGGCATTACAAATTGTAATCACTCTGAAGAATGGTTTATTGCATCTCATCTAATCAATTTTTATTTTTGCTAATGTCTTTAACATATTAACTGCCATTAAATTACGCTCTTGAAGCTTAAAAAGTGATTACCAAAGACGAAAATAGTAAAGTAGTGAATTTTGCTTCATTAGTTTTAGAATTTTATTTTCCGAGAGGCCAAAAATGTCCATGCTGTTGAATTTCTGTATATATCCACTCGCATCACTAGCTTCTTACTGTTGTGCAAAACGTTGTTAAATTCTAACGTTGGAACGTCGGCGATGAGGCAATGGCGACCTTTTACTTCCCGAGGCCAATATTCTCCCAAGAAAAAATGATTAATTTGATTTTCTCGAAAGTATATGACAGTTCTTTGAACAAAACAAAAATTGACTTATATTTGCTTACCTTACTGATCGCTTGGTTTTAATATTCGATGATTTTCGCGGTGCCTTTCTTCGACCATTTTTGAAATACCTGTTGAAGCTATCTAGGTTAATAGTTAATGATATTTTAGGAGGGAACCATGAATTATATATGAAAATATTAATCGTCAAAAACGGTTTGCTGTTACCGAGAAGTTAAATCTAAAAAATTGAAGCAAAGACATTCACTAAATTCAATATCCTAATTGTTCCAATTAATGCTAATTTTTAATACATTTACGCTTTAAAAGTTTCCACTTGTGACGTCACCGAGCCATTAAAATCACGAGATTCAAATCCTCATGGAGAACTCTGCTCAGAGTGGCGCCAACATTTTCTCGAGAGTTTATGACTTTGATTTATGAATAACGAAATTGAATTTAAATTTACTAAACATGTGCATCGCTTGTTTTTAATATTCGTTGCTTTTCCAAGTTACTTTCTTAGAGTAGGTTAGAAGCAACTCTTAGTACGCCATCTTGCTTATTACCTATTGGTTAATGGTGGGAATCCTGAATAATATATGTATAAGAAATCAAATCGCCAAACACGGTGTATAAATTTCCGAGAAGTTTACTTTAAACATTTATGAAAAAATTACATCAATTTTAATTGTGCTAATGCAAACATCGAATTCTAGTTTTTAAATATAGTAAAAGTTTTAAACTTTCCGCTCGTGACGTCACCCAGCCGTTAAAACCACGTGATCCCCTCAATGTAATGCATCCTCCTGATAGGCTATGCTCAGTTTGGCATCGGTCGTCATTGGGGTGGGAGGTGAGTACGGAGTCTCTAATTTATACTTAATATATTTCTTCTTCGTCCTTGCATAAAACTGCTGCGGATTGAACTATTTAGAATTTTGACTTTAGTTAATATCTCGTAAGGACGTTTGTCGGATTTCCGGTAATTATGAATGTATTTACTGATTGTTGGTAATGTTGATTTTGTTTTAAAATTTTGGGAATTATAATAAGATTTTTCCCGGAGGTCGGTGTTTCTCAGAGGAAAGATAGATACATTCACGATATACGGGCTACTGGCTTTCTTTGAATTTCGTTTTTAATTTTTTATTAGCTAGAAACCGATATCTTTTTGTTTGTGAAAGTTAATTTTAGTGTACTTAGAGCCGAAAAGAAGCATGGTGGATGGGCATGATCCAATTGACAAGGAATGCATCATTGTCTTAAGCAGTGATAATATATAAATCTGCGAAATAATGTCATTAGGTCACATCAGGTGTGGAAATATTGAGTCTGCCTCCTTTTAATGAAGCTTATTATTACTAGCGTTACCTCCGAGATTATTACTTTCATATATAGGTAACAATGACCATTATACGAATAGCTTTAATTATAGCCGTGTGATGATCTATTAGTTGACTTTTCTTTAAGGTGTAAATTATTTCCCGACATACTTCATTAATTTCTCATGCACCTCTGGTTACTTATACTAACAGTATCGTCCCCCGTCGCCTTCACCGAGATTTCTAGACTATTTTAAAATCTTACCTAATGTTTTTTCGTGAGGTTTACTCATAATTCGCTCCCTATTTTCGTATATCGAAGATTCTTGAGGCTGAAAATGCGCTGAGCTCAAGGCTAATTTCCCTAGAGAGACTTCATTCTGTTACAAAGGTCCCATTTGACGCCCTCACAGCTTTCATCCTTTCGGAAATCTTTCCGTTTGCGATCATCAAGGTCGTACTGATGGACTATGCTTGACTGGTTCCTTACTTAAAATTTTCTTGAACTGGTAAACCGTCCTAAAATGTTTCACTACAGGCCTGTAATGACGTTCGAATTTTTATTATTCGTTAACTTTTGATGCAACCAAGGAGATCAAATGTAGGTCATAACTATTTTAAAATTCACGCGACGGACTTATTATTTGTATACATAATCAAAGTGACAGATTTTTTATATATTTTAGCAAGTTTCTTCGAGGAACGGTGAATTTATGCACATTTTTATTATTTCAGTGGCTCATCATATCGGTTCAGTGAAACTGATAGTAGATGCTGATGATTGTTTCATATACAACACCAGTCCAGCAGGACAGGGAGGAAACCCCGGTGAAATAAACAGCGGTGAGTAACATATTTACTTCATTTAATTAACAAGATTGGTATGTTTTTCTTTGGGAAGATTACATAAGCCACAATAAGGTTTGCAGTAGGAGACTTTTTGCCGTCATTTATTAGGGCCAACGATGTCAAGTGAACCGGGATATTACTACTATACTAGGAGGCCTGACACAGTTTCCTTTCATTCTTTCTCTGTTTTTTAAAAATCTATTCCTTCTAATCCTCCTAAGCTATATATCCCAAATGACCCACATTAGTTAACGGAAATGTCATGAATATCCATAAACTTGGAAACAATACATCTAGTATGGACGTTAAGTATTAATAAGAGCCTGCTAACTGTTGGACTTAGAGAATATGTTCCGAGGTTTTACGTAGGTTGGGAGATAGGGTTGAATAATCCGTTGAGGATTACTGGATACATGTATTGTTATTTTTCACCTTGACTCGCAAGCAATTGCTAAAAATATCGATTGACAGCAATTTTCCCTGTTAACGTTGAAGCAGGGCTTTGTTTATTGCTTGTAAAAATTGACTAGCACTTCGTAAATAATCATTGATGTGAACGGAGTAGCGACCTTATTTACGTGTCCCAGAAGTATTGACATTTTTTCTGTCAAGTTCAATTTGTGTCTCGGGAAGCCTGCTGATGACTCGTTTCTTCACCATTGGTTATGCTATCAGCACAAAGATTGGTTTTTGTAGAGTCCTAATGCAACTACCCTATTTCCGGGATATCGCCTAATTTTCACTTAAATGGATCGTCATCAGGTGTCTCTTGATTTCCCCAAGCCCTCTGCTTCACCTTAGATCGTCCAAAATACCTATCCTCCTCCACACGTCGCCAGTGTTCTTCCCTCAATCTCACCCTTGTCAGCATGCGCGCATGTCAAAAGAGGCCACCTTCGCCCAATTTCCATCCCAAAACTTCCTTTCCTCCCTCACCACATCCTACACCCCCTCATTCGTCTCACTCGCTACCCATTTCATCATCTCCATACTCCTGCAAACCCTCGTCTCTAAAGTCGTCTGGTTAGGTGTGCTTCCTCTCTCCGCCACGACCATGTTCACGACCTATACAGCTATTAGTTTTTACTCCAATTATTGCTTTAATTCGTTGCGTGTGATAAAATACTTATAATTTGCTCATTTTAAAACTCATTTCGATGGACTTTTAGTACTTTATAGAAATTTACTTATTCCACGGTGGCATATCTTTAACCAGATTTTCTTTCAGGCATGTAGTGTTCTTCGTCGTTTTACACATTTCTACACTTACGCTAATCAGTTTTGTATTTGGAGCACTTAGTTCTTTATTTTCTTGAGCTTATCTGGATTTATTCAGCCTTACTTATTTTATCTCTTTCATTTTGTCGCTTCTGCGGTACTGGAGACGTGGCACTGGGCTAAAGTAATTACACTCCTGTCATCCTGAAACTCGCGTGATCCAAGGTTTCAAATTATCTTACCTTAGCGTATGTCCACCAGCGCCTAGTTCTTCTTCGAGCTGTTTCTATCTCTGTAATTTCACATTTTTCCACGAAGCGTGTAGCTTTCCTTTTGTGTTTTTAACACTTCTCGAATTAACTCGATCCATTATCATGGTCCCGAATGCTTACGGCGTACTCGAGAAGAGGCTTAGTGAGTGTATGATAACATTTCTCTCTCCTTTTTTCGTCCGAAGTCCTGTTAACCATTCTCAAGGGTGAATTATTATTTTTTAATTTCAGGATCGAAAATGTTTCAAATTAGTTTACCCCATGATGTGTTTGAAGTTAGTGCGATTTACAGCCATTGCTATATTAATCTTTACTCCTCCAACTTTATTGAGATAACTTTGTATTTTATTTCATAAGAAGTGTAATGGAGTGTATACTTTTGGTTTCACTTTATTTTTGCGTACAGTTAGAAAGTCACGAATCCAATCCACTATTTTGCCATTAAATCTACGACTGTAGTTTGTCGCGAGTAACATTTTTGAATTATGATATCCAAGTGTCTTGGGCATTTTTCCTTCAACTTGATAGCTGTTGTGTAATCTGTTTGAACATTATATGAAGATCATGATATTGCTTACGATTATTTACTTGATAACATGGTATGAAATAGATGTTATCATTATAGGCCGGTCATTTCAAGGTAGAAACGGTGGAACGTGCGATGAGGACTTGTGTAGGTATATTCTGATAAACTTAACCCTTTCGCGCCGAATGCCGCGCATATGCGGCGGGGATTTTCTTCGCAAACGAACGAAAGCCTCATATATGCGGCGTCAATTTACCGACGCAAATGAACGAATGCCGCGTATATGCGGCGCGGGGTGGAGGAAAGTGACCGCCGCGGAAACAATAGACCCAGGTAAGTGGTCCCCCCTCGGGTCCCAACTTAGCTCGAGCCCAGGGCCTTCCTCGGCCGCTCGGATCGACCCTTTCCTATCCTCTCACGCGGTCAACTATAGCGTTTTGCAGTGTTTTTTCTAAAAATTTATTTGTTGCTTACTTTCGAAATCTAAAGTTCGAAATGAATTCTTCTTTTTTTGCTTACCACATGGAAATTTTAAACGAAATTCTAGCGTTAATATCAACGGAGTTACAGAACGGCAATCGACCGTCGGCAATCCGTCAATATGAACATTAGAACTCCGTTTAAAATTTATGCACGCTCAGAAAAAAACAAGGAATTTATTTTTAATCTAAAAAAATCGATGCAAGCAACAAATATATGTTTATATAAAACACTGCATTTTCAGTCAGATGACCGTGGAATCGCGCTGTGCAGGTGTCTTTAATCCTCCTTGGGTCTGGGACAGCGGCCGAGGAAAGGGATGGGCGTCCCGCTGAGTTGGGTCACAAAACGGTAAGGGATCGGACTCCTGCCTTCCATCGACGCGAGAGAGCTTCGTACAGGGGAGTGCAGAAATTTTTCAAGAGGCTCGTAACGTGGAAGAATTTCCCTCCACAAGGCTTCGGCGCGAAAGGGTTAATGGAGTGGAATTTCTTATCATCCCATCGAGGTGCATAATAGTTGTTGTAATTTGTTGTGGAAGTAGAATGTGACTTCAATTCTTTCGCATTTTGACATATGAGTTCACCTAGAACATTTTTTTAAGCATCTTTTGGCATAACAGATTCATTTCTTCGTTTTTGAGCGTTGAGCCAAGTAATTGTTCTTAGCCTTTAACTCAGTTAATCAAGATTTTTATCAGATTTTGATGCATTTACCTATATAATGTCTTCTTACGATACATCGTGCGTCGATTATTAACATTCATTCATGATTAACATTCATGATGATGATTAACATTCGCCGAATCCAAAATAGTTATTTTTTTCTGAAAAATTGACGTTTCGTTTGGTTCCGTCATGGAATCGACTGTTAAATTTACGGTTGAGAAAAGGTTATTTAATCATTGCAAAGTGGTAGAAAGCTAAGAGATCTCACCCTTTATTTCCTCTGGTTGGTTTTTCAAGTACTTGGGAAGTTTGTTAACGTATTAAGTAAAGCACTGGTAGCGTTTACCTATTTATTTTGATTTGTTTTAAATAATTTTACTGTCCTAGCTCTCATGGGCAACATTTATGTACCCGACGACAGTTATTACGCTTTTGATGTCTTTTCAGTTAGATGTCACTATTTGAGTTTGTAATTGTTGTTTTGCTTTAGCCACTGTTTGAGTGACCTTAACATTGAGCTAAGTTGTTAACTTACGTTTTGCTTTCTTATATGTTGCACCAGACGCTATCTATTACATTTTTGTTGATTAAATTGTGCTGATAGATAATCAGTTATGATTTTACCGCAATTAATGATCCACCGTATCGCGTCTGTAGATTTTATATCTTGGAGAAAAAACTTCACCATCGCTAATATCCTCTCTGATCTAGCGCTGCCCAATCACTATATCGCAGAATTAAATGAGGTGAGGCTTAGTGAGTGTAAGATAACATTTCTCTCTCCCTTTTTCGTCCGAAGTCCTGTTAACCATTCTCAGGAATGAATTATTATATTTTAATTTCAGGGTCGTAAATGTTTCTGATCTAGCTCTGCCCAATCACTATATCGCAGAATTAAATTACATGTATCATACATTTAATATCGTCTCGTTTGTTTAAACCCCTGCAACAATTTGTTACAACTAAGTGGTTTGTATTGGTTGAAAGTTCTGAATCGGTTCTTTGTACTCCTTCTTTACCTCTTAGCTTTTGGTGGTTTCTCAAGCAAACACAAGGGGTTAACTTTAAAAAGTTATATTGTGTTCTTTTTATGCAGTATGAAATTGATTTCACGAATCTCATATGGATTTTTTTAAATTCTCGTATTGAGTGGAAATGCGCTCTTATGTTGACCTTGATGGCCTGCTGGTGATATTAGTGATTTGACGGAGTTGTTTAAATAAAATTATTTTATTTTTAGTAGTAAGTTTCATCAACAGAAGGTGAACCTTGCGATTGAGTCATTTTTATCCCCAATTGCGGACATTTTTATGGAAAATTTAGAAACTAATCTTTTAAGTCTGATCACCTATTTATCATGACTATTTTATGTTGTCATCGATACTCTTTATGCGACAGGATAGGCTCCAACCGGCAAATAGATGATTTCGTATTAATTTTATATTCTCTTCATCATGTCATAAATTTCACAATGGAAATAGGGTGAGATAAAATTAACTTTCTAGACTTGAGAAACCAGATTAAGGAGGGCAATCCACTCATCCACTAATGCAAGAACAACCAACGACTCGTGTCATCATCATATGCATAAGACTGCATCCTTTAATCGTAGATCTATAGAATGGTTTATATTCCCACGTGTAAAGCATATTTTAATAAGGAGTTAGAAGTGATCAAACTTTTATCCAATTCAAATGGGTTTGATGGTAAATTCATTGAACAATTACTTGACAAAGCACTTAAAAAGAACACAATTAATAACCTAACAGGCCTTTATCTAATCTCAAATAGCCCTAAGATATGGCAGTACTACCATGTATTAATAAAATAACATAAATTACAAAATTTTATTCCAAAGGAAAAGATTATGTATGTTTACAACCCCACGATGCTTGGTAGACCTGTTTAATTCTAAAGACCGACCGGGTAATTTTTACACGAGTGGTTTGTACGTATTAAATGCAGTGATTGTGGTATTCTACATGTTGTCCAAACTGACAGACGGTTTTCGATACGTCATTAAGAACATAGACGATGCTTTATCAACGACGACGACACTTAAGGGTTCGCAAAACATCTTTGTGAAATGTGCCATTCCAGTGATTTTGAACCAGGGATTTTACATGTTTTAAACAAAGGGCTAAAATTGGAGTTGAGTGAACAATTTGAGATTGTGAATAGGCCTGATAATATAATGCTCTATAATGACAGTGCGCTTCCTACCCATTCACTCCTCCTTAAGATCCTCCTACCACGTTGATTAGTCATCTTCAGTTCAAGTTCACCTTCTTCTTTGTCAACCCTTATCTTAATCCTCCTGCGCTGTTTTTCAAACCTTTTCCTGGTTTCCTCTCCTACCCATTCCTCTTTATCATGACGATATGACCTAAGATACATATAAGGCGTACGACCAGTTAGGAAAGTTACCTTGGAGGTGACACAACGTGTCGAAACCTTGGTATGTTGTTTTTCCCTTTGTTGTAAATGGCGTTGATTATATATTCTTTAGTATGAAGACAGTAAGATTCCACGAAGTGACGCTTTCATTGTTAGCTGATATCCAAAAGCGAATTTTTGCTCTTTAAGTTTCATCTCACCACATACTGTCTAACCTAAAAAAATACCTAGTGTTTGACCAATCAAAAAAGCTTAATTTACATCGAAATGTTATTAGAGGGAAGTGTTACTATGAGAATTCTCTCATAAGAGTTAATTTTTTCTCGTATGCGTTGACACCTTAGATAGATAGATAGAAAATTTATTATTCTAGGGTAAGCTCTATAAAAAACAATAAATAAATATATATATATATATATATATATATATATATATATATATATATATAAAACTTTTCTCGTGTGAGTGTTCTTTCTTAGTTTTTTATTTTATTTAGTGCGTCACAGCTAGTGACACTGGTGTATTATTATATTGTGCTACGCGCATCTTTTCCTAAGAAACTGTATATATTATATGTAAATCAAAATATTTGGTCGAATTTTAACGTAACATTTTGGCGGATAAACAGTAAAAGGTAATAAGTACTTTATAATTAACAAAAAAGGAGTACAGAATACTCTTTTGCTAAATGCAATATCAAGCAAAATTGGAGGAAATGCATAACTTCCCAACATTGCCTCACAAATCAGATACATATAAATCATTCAATACCTATATATTATTATTTTTTTTACATGCATATGTCATTGCAAGTCCATATCCAACAAAAATATCAATTCATTATTATTCAGTTACATTATACCTATATAATATTAATAATTAAGCAAATGTTAATCAGATGATCATTTTAACCTAATTTTACAATAATGAAAAACATTGTAGGCGTTGTGAATAGATACACAACTTCAAAGGTTTTTTTGTTCCATAAGACATTGGTATACCTACTTTGGTTTTTAAGAATTTAACTGACGAACTTTGTTTTAAAGATGTAGGGAGGCCGTTCTAAATTTCAATTGTGGTTATTTGAAATGAATTTTGAAAAGTAGTGGAGCGGTGGCTGTGGTAATAAAATATCTGCATTCGATCGGGTGAAATGAATTAGCGTCAGATGTTTTTTTATATTAAGTTTTAAGTAGGGAATCTGTATATTAGCTTTCAAATCGTTTGTGTAATTAAACTCCCTAGAGGTTTTGTCTCCGATTTTCTATTTTTAACCACATTATTTGTAGGTAATGAGTCGTATTTTCATCCTAACGCAGGTTATATATGAATCTGATGCCAGAATTGATGTGCCTTTGAAGTTTGGTATTCAATACGTTTGGTAAACCTAGCAACACTAAGTAACAATAATCAATCAGTGGGAATATCAGAGTGGTTTTAAAATTTATTTAATTTTTTTAAGTTAGAAAGTTCCTTATGACCTTAAGTATGTATAGAACTTCTGAAGCTTTGTTTAAGATACAATCAACATGGTCGGTCCAAGGTAGTGAAAGAGTAAGATTAACTCCCAAGTTGTTGACATTACTATAGAAGGGCACTGGAGTATTCCCTACCATGGCTTTTAGAGCGTTGTTCATATCGTTTTTTTATAAGTGTTCCTCCACCAAAGATCATTTATTTAGTCTTCTAAGTATTAAGACTAAAAGAATTTTTTCGGACCATTTAGAAATCGCTTCATGCTCAATGTATATTCTTCCAATAGTAGTATTAAGTTCACTTGGTGTACAGTGTAGATAAATTTAAAGATCATCTGCGCAGAACATATATTTGAAAAACATCAGGTTCTTAGGGAGATCCAACATATATAGGGAAAATAACAGAGGACGAATCCTTGAGGGACCCCACTCAATGCAGATCGCCAGCTTGAAATATTTCCGTTAGTCATTGACAGCCTGTCTACGACCTGTTAGATGTAAGTGGAACCAATTTAATACCCCCGAGGAAATGTTTGACCTTCATTTTTCTTAATAGAAGCTTGTGATCAACACGGTCAAATACTTTACTGAAATCCAGCGTAACAAATTTAGTCACCGTTTTATTATCCATTGCCTTGCGAATGCCATCTGTTATTTTGATCATAGCATTTTGTGTACTGAAGCACGGGCGAAATCATGATTAGTATGGGTCCATCACATCTTTGGCCAAAATAAATTCAAAAGTTTGGTGATAAACAAAGCCCTCGAGATTTTTGGAGATAGTGCACAGAATGGGGATAATCCTATAATCTGATCTTTTCTTAGGTTTTTTCACATTATTAATAGGTCTAACTTGCGATTATTTTCATACCGTGGAACACGAAGAATACTGTTGGGAAAGATTGAATATTTATATAACAATAGGCAGAATAATGAGGTGAGATTTTCAAGCATGACATATAATATTTCATCGTAGCCCGCAGAGTGAGATTTCGAATAGAACAACGTTTTGTTAACTACTCAGGGTGAACGTAATCAAAATGAAACTTTTCATTATTGAATGGTATGTATGTCTCTGAGGAAAAAGCCACTGTAGCGTTAGGATGGCTATCGTTCACCTCAAGTTAATTGCTGATGAAATGAAGTAATCTTAAAGTTCTTCGATGGTAAAATCTGATATAATATAAATCTGAGGTTCATCTCGTTTATGAATAATTCCAATTTTTCGTAGTTCTCGCCACATGCTGTTTGACTCGGAAATACAAGAAAAAGACTCAGCAAAATGTCGCCGTTTGAAATCGGCGATTAAATGTTTTACTCTGTTTCTTAACTTCTTCAACTGTTGGTGGAACATTGGATTACTGGTACGCACAAGGATCCGAGGTAGTTTATTTCTCTTATAGATTTTTTCTACATGTCCCAGTTAACCAGAAGGCAAAAGACCGCTTAGGGACTTAAGTACGAATTGCAGCGTGGACATTATGCACACAATAAGGTTCCGGTTCAATATTTCCAGTGTAGTGCCAATGTGCACAGCTGAGAGGACTTCACTCCAATCCATGGACGTAAGGTCGGCATGGAAGTATGTATTCAATGTTGAGATTCATGAAGTCTCAAAACCTGAGGGACGTGAGGGCTGGAGTTACTCAATTTAAAAATTTTAGGTGGAGGCCACAAGATGGAAAAGATACGGGGTTATGAGTTAAGGTTGATACTTTTTGAATGTCAAAAACGATGCAGAGATCAAGGAACTTGTTGCTATTTTCCAGATGGTATGTCGCTTTCAAAGATGGACTAAAGAGTTGGAGGAGTGAAGGATTGAGTTTAGGTCATTGGAAAGAAGGAGGACGTTAGGTAATAACAAATTTGATCCACTTACACCAGAGATTTCACAGACTACAAATTCTGGTCGAGAGGAGTACCAAGAGGGAGAATGAGATAAGACAGTAAATTTTGGTTTGTTTTGAATGCATGCTCCAACTCCGCCCCAAATTTTTTCTTTCCTATCACGTCGAAGCAGGTTGTAATTTGGCATCAAGACCATATCATCCGGAACTTATTCTTTGAACCAGGTTTTTGACATGCAAATAGTGTTGTATTGCTTAGTCGTGATTTGAATATACTTCATGACATGAACATTTGTTGAAAGAAGATTCATACCTTGCGATTATTTTTTGCATTTAACCTTTTAGTTAGTGATTGCCTATTCCAACTGTTTCATGCCTTTCAACGACTTTATTTCCTTATTTAATACACTTTATGGGTTCTCTTAAGTAGTTATATTTTATGGTTCCTTATCCAGAGACAAACATTAATCAGTGATAAATATTGCATGTTCGTGCAGGCAGTTCTTCGTTAGCATTCATTCTTTCTTAGCGTTAGCGTTCGTACTTTCAGAATGCTCTCACAGCATATGTTTGGCAGCCCATTCTCAGCGCATGTGCCAGCGTATGTTGGGATGAAACATTGGGTGACTGGCCTGTCCCGCACGAATTCGCTTCCGTCCGGAGCAGAGTGTCTCAGTGGGAACGACACGACACACACTCAGACATGTCGATAATCGAGCTCCAGCTGCGTGGCCCAAGAGGCTGCGGCGAGTCAGACCGAAGGGGTGAAAAAGTGAAGCCGGCCGAAGAGGCGCTAGGGCCCGTACCGAGCCTCTCAGCGACTCGACGGAGGCTCGCGATTCCTCGCATACCTGTCAAACGATTTGATGTGGCTCTCTAATGTTGCCGTTGCAGTGGTAACGAAAACCAAGGAAATAGGCACGCGCTAACCCAGTGACGTAACCACGATTTCGTTTCGAAGAGGGGGGGCGGGCGGAGGTAAGGGGAAGTTGGGGGGGGGGGGGAGTTTTTTTTAATTGGAGCTGTTTTGTGTTTTAAAGTAAAATATTGCTTTTGCGTGTTCGGATTAACAGCCAATGCTTACAAAATATTAGCTGCGTAGACTTCTGAAAGAATAAAAAAAATCAGTTTTTTGTTCTTAAAATTTATAAACACATATACTTAATAATATTATTAAACTGAAGTATAAATCAATTTAAAATTCCATTTTAAAAATAAACACAAATATATTATTCTCGCTTTTAATCGCCTCTTTAAAAAAATTCATTATTTCTGGTTGGTGGGTCTTTAGGAGGACTTTCAACAAGCACTGAATTTCCTCAAACCAAATGTGGTGTGCTTCCACTTTTGCTGGCATATTATGAAGAGTATATCTTTCATGCATATGCTATGAACAATTCAAAACAAAGTAGTGTCTTCATATAATTTTACAAAGTAGTTGATAAGATATTGACTGAGTCATGGAATTACACATCATTTGACGTTCAAACCTAAGATGGGTTAAATCGATTGTAGGCGAGTTTACTTTGTGGAAATTCATTTTTTAAGAAAGAGACAGACGTAGTAATTTTCCACAAATAAATTTCAATAAACACGAAACTCGACCGGTTTCAACGTTTACACGTCATTTTCAAGAGCTGTCTGAATAATGAGCAGCTAGCCTGGTATAAATATTGTTGGAAGGGATAGGAGGGGGAACAAATGTGACTAGAAAAGGGGGGGGGTTTAGGTTGGGGACTCATTTACTAGGCAGAGGTCTGGTCAAGGTCATCGGACAAGGTTTTCCGGAGGATGGGGGTAAGGGACTCTCACAGTTAGAAAAGGTGAGTTCGATAGTGGCACCACCTCATTAGCCAAATTGTCAACATACATAATTTCATAATTTTCAATGAAATCCAGCTTGGTACCTTAGTCAATCACATGCAAAGTTTAAAAGTAAAAAACAGATGAATGGTCACAGGAATACAAATGTTTTGCAAACATGGATTTGTCGTCTCAGTTTAAAAATGACTTCTTATGTTCATCATACCTTGCATAAAATTTCCTCCCAGTCTGGCCAACATAACATCCTATACATCCATTTGTGTTACATCACAAAAAATAAACACCACTTTTTTCCTATCATTAATGGGGTCTTTAGAATTAAAAAGCAATTAACTAGAATTGCAACTAGCAAGATTGAAGGGATACAAGTTTGCAGAAAAATGCGTTAGAAATAGAAAAAATTGATGCTCTAAATTGCAGTATTTTAAAATAATTTTCGTCAATCATAATTTTTTCATCAATAACAATTTCAATAATCGTGATATTGTGCGCCATTGGTTTTACATTCAAAAGAGTATTTGTGCTGTGACATAAGTATCACACGTCCGGAAACATCGAGGACAACTAAAAATATACGCAAAAGAGGGAGACATACGCCATGAAAAAAATCATTGAGTTGACCGGGATTCGATCCCGGATCACCCAATTGCCGGTAAGGTGTATTATCCAGCTACACACTAAGCCACCTTAATTGAAGGCGAATTTCAGCGGGAGTTTATAGGAACAAGTTGATCTCGTCCCCAGTCTACATCGTAGCAAAGGAGCCATGGTGGTGCATGATATGCCTCAGCTGCGGAGATTAAACGTAATTTTTTCGCTTCATAACCACGAACTTAGACAATTTTTCCAATCATTGCCATTGCACAAATGATGTGGTACGCAGTCACTCGTACAGGTGCAAAGATATCACGAAAGATGTTGAAATTCGCGATGGAAAAATAATTTGACTTGACCGAGATTCGAACCAGTATCTCCGAATTGCCGGTCAGGTGTGTTAGCCAGTCACACCCGTGCGCGTGACAGAGTACCACGTCATTTGAGCAATCGCAATGATTAAAAAAAACAAAAAAAAACGATCTCAATTTTTCATACCCCCGTATCTAAGGCATAGAATGCGTATTTTGCAAACCAATTGGGCATTACCAGCAATGTGGTAAAACGAAATAAGTCAAAATCTAAGAGGTCAAGGATAAAAATCGGTCTTTTTTGTTCGTTTTGACATTTGATTACCCAAAAGGGAAATTAAGAAACCACAGAATTTCCTACGCTCCGTCGGAAAGAACCTACGTACTCGTCGTGAATATGACAAAACTTAATCAAATTTATGAAGTTCAAATATACATCGACCGCATTAAATCAAGTGTGATTTTAATTAAAATAATTTTATAACAATAAAAATTTGGAACATTAGGGAAGAAACAACCTGTTATGGGATGGCAAAAGAACAGAATTATTTTCAACATTTCAACCAATAAATCATTTTATCAGAACTGATTTTTTGATAAAGGATGACTTGGTTGTAAATATTTTAAGTAGTATTTTTAAGTCAACATTACTTTGTATCTTTTTACTACCAGAAAAATGGATTGCGTCTGGGTTTAGTAACCGGTAGTTTTTCTAACGAAAGTGAGTGATACAAATTATAGCAATCTTAGATAGATTATGATATATTTTCACAGGAGCCTCTACAATGATAACTGAGAATGAAATTGATACACATGCGTCGGAGTTTCACACCATTGGAGTTTCGTTTTAATTATTCGTATAATGGTGTACATATAACATTGTGAATTATTTAAGGATTTCAGATTTACTGATTCACGCGTTATAGGATCTATACAGGTTATTAGGAGTAAAAATAACAAGAGGGATATGGCACATACAGTTATGGTCATTGGCGTAGCTATGGATTTTCCTAGGGGGGGGCAGCCGTCCAATTGATATTTCACCGAAAGTTTTCGCTAATCCGATTTCGCTAATCCGATTAGAAATCAACTAACTTTTTTGTAGGCACAGATTATGTGTAATTGTGTAGACTTGGAATGGTAATGAATCATTCTGTCAAGATAAAACAATGAAAACAGTTTATTTCTTCATAACCGTCGATTTTTCTAGGGTGGGCAATGAGTTTTTTAGGGTGGCTCGCGCCCACCCTTGCCCTCCCCCCTATCTACGTCCATGGTTATGATGTAGTTATGCTCTGAGTAGTATTTACAAATAAGTAAATACACTTACTATACTCCTAATACGTACTGTAATACTGTCCAGTAAGTCATGGCATTCAGGAATCCATGAATATAGTAGCATGCAACAGGGGTAAGGAGAAGCATCAATTCCAGCATAATAAATCACTTACAATAAGCCCAGGCACTTGACCGTATTGTTCATTGGAAGAATTTATGTGGAAAAAATCAGTAGAACTAAAATCCACTTAGTTGACGCAACGAAAATGATTGATCTGTCCGCTCAGTAAAATAAAAAAGGCACCTTAAATTAGACGCCCAAGACGAGGTTCCGAAGGAGACGTCAACAGGACAAACAATGATACATTTCAAAGAACAAAATGCATACACGCACGGAAAAGTACGAATGAAACCGCGTTAGCGCCTAAACGCTCATAGTCAGTCAGCAACCAAGAAACATAATAAATGCCGCGTGCTAACTCACACCAGCTACTAGGAAAATGAGTCCTTACTTTAGGTCAAAGGAGTCGAAGGAGTCAGGGGAGGCTGTTTGAAACAAAGTGACCGGCACACACGAGAGATCCCTTATACTTTTTAGGCGATGGGGGAAGCAGCTTTGCAAGACGCGTAGGTAAGGCAACAGTGGGATAGATAGGAAGCCTCAACTATAACTAATCTACTCTCCGTCGGATTCTGGTAGAAAATTTTCCTAACATGCAAAAATTGTGGCAAAAGTGTTGAAAATATACTCCAACAACAGCTTAAGTCTAATTTCTTAGAAACGACAGTGAAGGCAGTTGATGCATGTTGATTAAGGCTAATTAGTGATGAAGTTATCAAAGTTTGTACATTCATGACCTTATTTTTCGTTTATTCTTTTATGCATTGTAGGATGAAGATAGAGGAAATTGGAACTGACAGCATCGTCCAAAGAATAAAAATGTCTGAGGCCACATTTGAAGCATGGAAAAAGTGGGAAAAATATGGAGCTTCTGATTACACTCTCCTGGATTGGTGCTGTATTGTATTAAATGTGGTTAATCATGGTATAGTAGAAAGAACTAATATATCATTCTGCCTTTTTATGAAGTGTGTTTCTCTTAAATGATGGTCTATTAAGGTAGAAATAATCTGGTATAGGGTGTGTACATGTTCTGCATGTAATGGGGAAAGCCCATTGGTATTAAGAGGTCATGATTCTGTATAAAACGTGTGTTGACAAGGATCTTGACAAGATCTTACGTTGGTTAAATTTAGGTATTGAAATCTAAAAAAACCTGCAGATCTGTAGGGTTACTCATGGTGGTATAGAAATATGGTTAACATCGTCATAAGTACTGTGCACAGAGGTTATCACCAAAAACAAGGTACCTGAAATAATGCCAAATGGCAGAATGGTATTGAAATCTAAAAAACCTACAGATCTGTTAGGTTGCACATGGTGGTATAGAAATATGGTAAATCTCGTCATAAGTACTGTGCACAGACCTTATCACCAAAAACAAGGTACCTAAAATAATGCCAAATGGCAGAATGGTATTGAAATCTAAAAAAAACTACAGATCTGTTAGGTTACACATGGTGGTATAGAAATATGGTAAATTTCGTCATAAGTACTGTGCGCAGAGGTGATCACCAAAAACAAGGTACCTGAAATATTGCCAAATGGCAGAATGATATAAGGGTGCACAAAACAAAACAAATCACAAGGTATATACTAGCAAGGTAATTTTTTATTGATGTATGTGATATTGTGTGTGATACTAACTTTTATGGTGATAAAGGGCTCTGATTAATAACCTGTTTGCATGTAAATGACAAATTCCCCACACAGGCTTCTAGGTGTTCCAAAAAAAATCAACAGATACAAGAGAGAAGATTGAAGAAGACGACAACATATCCCCATGAAGCTGGATGAAGAGCTAGGCCGCTCAGACATTAGGTTTTAGATTTGGGCCCTTATGGTCATATATACATATTGCGTAGTTAAGATTAGGCAACGATTTGCGTGAATAGATATATTATTTTTTTGGTGTTTGTATTTCCATGTGCTAACCCGCTCTCTCCATAGGTACCAGCTCTCCATCAAGGATATCTGCTACATCAAGAGAGACGATTGAAGAAGACGACAACATATCCCCATGAAGATATGAAGCTGGATGAAGAGCTAGGCCGCTCGGACATTAGGTTTTAGATTTGGGCCCTTATGGTCAAATATACATATTGCGTAGTTAAGATTAGGCAGCGATTTGCGTGCATAGATTAATTATTTTCTTTATTTTTGTATTTCCATGTGCTAACCCGCTCCCTCCATAGGTACCAGCTCTCCAACAAGGATTGCTGCAACATCAAGAGAGAATGCATTTTGTATTTCCATGTGCTAACCCGCTCTCTCCATAGGTACCAGCTCTCCAACAAGGATTGCAGCAACATCAAGAGAGAATGCATTTTTTATTTCCATGTGCTAACCATTCTCTCAATAGGTACCAGCTCTCCAACAAGGATTGCTGCAATAACAAGAGAGAATGCATTATGTATTTCCATGTGCTAACCCGCTCTCCCCATAGGTACCAGCTCTCCAACAAGGATTGCTGCTACATCAAGAGAGAAGATTGAAGAAGACGACAACATATCCCCATGAAGATTTGAAGCTGGATGAAGAGCTAGGCCGCTCGGACACTAGGCTTTAGATTTGGGCCCTTATGGTCATATATACATATTGCGTAGTTAAGATTAGGCAGCGATTTGCGTGCGTAGATTTATTATTTTGTAGTGTTTGTATTTCCATGTGCTAACCCGCTCTCTCCATAGGTACCAGCTCTCCAACAAGTATTGCTGCTACATCAAGAGAGAAGATTGAAGAAGACGACAACATATCCCCATGAAGATATGAAGCTGGATGAAGAGCTAGGCCGCTCGGACACTAGGCTTTAGATTTGGGCCCTTATGGTCATATATACATATTGCGTAGTTAAGATTAGGCAACGATTTGCGTGAATAGATATATTATTTTTTTGGTGTTTGTATTTCCATGTGCTAACCCGCTCTCTCCATAGGTACCAGCTCTCCAACAAGGATTGCTGCAACATCAAGAGAGAATGCCTATTGTATTTCCATGTGCTAACCCGCTCTCTCCATAGGTACCAGCTCTCCAACAAGGATTGCTGCAACATCAAGAGAGAATGCATTTTGTATTTTCATGTGCTAACCATTCTCTCAATAGGTACCAGCTCTCCAACAAGGATTGCTGCAACATCAAGAGAGAATGCATTTTGTGTTTCCATGTGCTAACCCGCTCTCCCCATAGGTACCAGCTCTCCAACAAGGATTGCTGCTACATCAAGAGAGAAGATTGAAGAAGACGACTATATATCCCCATGAAGATATAAAGCTGGATGAAGAGCTAGGCCGCTCGGACATTAGGTTTTAGATTTGGGCCCTTATGGTCAAATATACATATTGCGTAGTTAAGATTAGGCAGCGATTTGCGTGCGTAGATTTATTATTTTGTAGTGTTTGTATTTCCATGTGCTAACCCCATCTCTCCATAGGTACCAGCTCTCCAACAAGGATTGCTGCTACATCAAGAGAGAAGATTGAAGAAGACGACAACATATCCCCATGAAGATATGAAGCTGGTTGAAGAGCTAGGCCGCTCGGACACTAGGCTTTAGATTTGGGCTTTTATGGTCAAATATACATATTGCGTAGTTAAGATTAGGCAGCGATTTGCGTGCGTAGATTTATTATTTTGTAGTCTTTGTATTTCCATGTGCTAACCCCCTCTCTCCATAGGTACCAGCTCTCCAACAAGGATTGCTGCTACATCAAGAGAGAAGATTGAAGAAGACGACAACATATCCCCATGAAGATATGAAGCTGGATGAAGAGCTAGGCCGCTCGGACACTAGGCTTTAGATTTGGGTCCTTATGGTCATACATACATATTGCGTAGTTAAGATTAGGCAGCGATTTGTGTGCGTAAATTTATTATTTTGTAGTGTTTGTATTTCCATGTGCTAACCCGCTCTCTCCATAGGTACCATCTCACCACCAAGGATTGCTGCTACATCACTGAAACTGAAGATGACGACAGCGTCCCTCCATGAATATTTGAAGCTGGAGAAAAAGTAAGGCAGATCTGATGCTAGGTTGTATTTTTGTAATAAGTATACATTTATTTACACTGAATTGGCAACATTCATTGCACGGTTTCAATTCATGGTTTGGTAAGGTTCCAATGAACATATATATCTAAATCATAAAATAAATACAATTAAATTGAAGCAGTTTGCATACTTTCATTTAAAAATTCACTAACATCATAAAAGGCTTTTTATTCCAAAGGGATTTCTTCAGGTCTTAAGACTTCCGTGACGGTGCTTGGTACTTGAGGACTCCAAAATAACTAAATTTGATAGAAATATTTTATTTATTACCACATATGTTTTGTATTCCATGTATTCATGCATAAACGTATCTTTTATGTTATGAAATTGAAAGAAATATGTTTGTATGGCCATTTTTTCTTTGATTGCTATTCACAATATCTTCTAGTGTGAATGTGGCAACTCAGTCACCCCATTCATACAGATTTTTCAAATGATTCATTTTTTTTGCATTAGAAGTAATAATATCACATTATTATCCCAGATCTCATATAATGGCATGTTTTTGGTTATATTTGCGTTGGTTTCAAAGCTCCCGAGGGGAGATCGAATAGAGGCCTACTCGAAGCCAATTTCTGAGGGAATAAATATTTCTTCCATTTACTGTGAATATGGTTAAATTTATACAGTTTCTGCAATACTTGAAAACTTATATTGCTTAGGAATTTGTATAACACTTGGTTTCATTAAACGTGCGCAAGAATGCAGCCACTCAAAGGCAATTCTGTGTCCACCTTATGGACACGTAGTTAAGACTAGGTAGCTTGCGTAGATTAGTATTGCTTTAGTGCTTGTATTTCCATGTGCTGAACCGCTGTTTGCACAGGTACCAGCCCACACCCAACATCTGCTGCAACATCAACGGAGAAGAATGAAGAAGATGGCCATGTATATGCTTGCAGGTGACGGCGTCAGTCAGCTCATGACCGTGAACATCTAGATAGAAGAATGAAGAGAATATGAGCACCGGTGATAGAAACTGCCGGGTGAATTCAAGACGAACTAAGGCATCAACATTCTCTGCCTGGATATGCAGACATATGTCCAGTGGACCCATTAGGTTGGAATGTTTTTTTGTATGAAAGAATTTTTTGTCAGTGTTGGCTTTGTGCCTGAATGTAGAATAGGTGTAGAGGAAATAAGCATTCAATTTTTTAATATTCCCTGCTGCCTTGTCATTATTATTTTTGCTTTTTCTAAGCACTCTGATAATATTGTTTGCCTTTCTAGCAGAATTGAATTCAGGTAAATTACATGGCTATTATTCATTTGTGCTCATGCCATGTATCCAAATGTATCCAAAAAGTTTTCACAGATAATAATCAGTTTTTGACATAGCTGTGGCTTTGAAAATGATATTCATAAATTTTCCTATGTTGAGAGACTGAAACAATTAAAATAATAAATATTAATACATAAACATACTATTGAGCTTACAGAGTTTGATATATAACTGTGTTTTGTATTCTTGCAGATGAACGCAAACACAAAGAGATCATATTTCTTTAAAAGAAATTTGTTCTAATCCCGAGGGATATCCTTTACCCATGAGGACTGCCACAGAAATAGACTTCCTGCTCGTTGCCTGTATGCCTTCTTTCATTACTTCTGTAAGTAATTTTGTGATATCAAATACTAATTTTCTGTGGCCTTTTGCCCTTTGGTGTCACCATTCATCATTTTCATCCGAATGATGAATTTTTCAAAATATAGTCAAATTTCTCAATTTTAAAGTTCTGTGTTATAAAAAAAATTCCTATTTAATCATTTTTAACCAATTACTGCCTTAATAGTGTTCACATATTTTTAGAGAAAGTTTAAAACACAAATTGAGCTAGCATTCATGAAAATGAGTCTTCGATTGCTAGTTGTTTTATTTTATTATCGTCAAGTTCGCCAATTAATTGGCATTTATAAGCAAATGGAAGTACCTTAATTTATTTTTCGAACTAAGATGAATAAATTATTGTCCGCTGTTGGTTTAAACCAGTACTTTTTCTAAAGGGTGTTCCCTTGTTCTACTTTACCTCCTAATTTTATGACCTTTTACCTAATTTTCCGAGAGGAGTCTAATGGGCATGCTTTCATTATTCCGGTGTAGTGTCTTTAATTCCAGTAAAGGAATGGTGGCTGTTTCTTAGACAAGGATTATGACAGCTTACCTTACTTTTGCTAAATTTTAACTTAATTATTTTATTTAAATCAATTTTAATTTTAATATTTTGCTATCAATTAAGAAATTAAGTTCTGTTTGGTGTCAACTTAACCATGAAATAGAATGGGAATTTAGGGGGCAATTCTGTAATTAGGAGCGTAATTTTCCGCCGACGTTATTCCTCGTCCTTAAAATACGTCTGTTCCGATTCTGTAAATACCGCCGCGCTATGTTTTGCCGATTTGAAGTCCTAAAATAACGCTGTCGTGACGTCAAAGTACAGTCCAAGGCCAAGGGCAAAGACCAACTCGTTTTTTTTTTAAAGCTCTATTATTTGGCAGGAATATATTATTTTGCCCATATTTTTTTTTATTTATTCTCGATTTTGGTTTAGTTTTGTCAAAAAACAAAGTGATAATTAAATTTTAACTTTGTGAAAGTTATTATTGGAAAACAAATGTGGGGCGAAACGCTAAGTGACGGCTCGCCGTGTCTGTAAACAAATCACGAAGAACATTCTTCGTGATGCAATTCAATGGAAATATGAGTAATGTGCTCCATAATAAAAGTCAGGTGATACATATTATTGTGCACGCTTTTGTGAGTTATATATATTGGGCACCTACTAGTACGCATTATATTCAAATGTAAATCTATGAATATATTTCGTGAACGGAACTTGTCGGAAGTCTGTGTTGAAAAAAAATCTTTCAATGGCTGCGGAAATTAGGAGAGAACTTCGATTCAGGATTACATTCGAAAAGGCTGGAGAATTTTGAAATGTTAAGAGCTGTTCTGGATTTTGGTTGGCAATGGTTTATTCGAGAATTTTAGAATATGATTACTTATGAATATTTATGTCATTGTAGTATATTACTTATTAGGAGGGCATTTACGTATTTTCTACTATCTCCTGTGAACGCAAGGAATGATATAAGTTCTACCACTGTGACAAAATATTCTGTCTCGAGAATCTCATGTAATTGGTACTGTCGTGGGTAAAGCATTCCTTGCTGTATTTTTCAATCCAAAGGTATTCTTGCTAATAAACCCACGGTTGCAAATATACAATAAGAGGCATTGCTATGAATAATTCGTTGAAGTGACAGAGTAAATGCATGCTAGGGGAATGCAAGCTAGCAACGTGAACGAACCAAAAGAACTTGCCTCTCATTCGGGGTGATAGAAAATTCTTTATTTCCTGTGGTTCTTACTAGCAAATGATGGTTTAATAATTACATTGTTCTATCATTGAGGATTTTGTCATGTTTCGGACGTCTATTTCTTACTAGGTGTTAGCCATCTTTTACTCGTTAATTTTGAAGAAAATACAAAACACTTAACTATCTTTTCTAAGGCTGTACGCCTTTACTTCATTACTCTATGTGGAGTAATCATTTTTTGTTTACAAAACGGAATCACCCATTTTAGATTAGCTTTCGGTTAGAAAGATTAGTTTCCGTTAGAAGCAGCATTGTATTTACAAGTAGCGAAGCGATTAATTTCAAAGTAACTACGTTATTGGGATACTCGTCATAAATAAATAAATAAATAAATACAACCTCGTATTTCTAGTAAACCACGAAAGAAATTACGTCATTATTTTTCTCTCCAAGCGGGATACTCATCTTTCGCTTAATAAAAACTCGTTTTCTAGTTTTAATCAGTTAAACCATATACCCAGTCGCGCCATTTCCTAAGTATTTCGAATGAAAACCGACGGTGCCGATCCATGAGCAAGAAAAACAATCGGAGGGGTCGGTATTATGGATAACGCAAGCCGACGGCTGGCGTTATTGTTGGTGCCATTCAACGTCATCTTTTTGTCGTTATATGAGTTAGAGAATCAGGTGGGCGTTATTTTACGCCAAAATAGCCCTTTACTTCATAATATGGCGCAGGCTTAATTAGTTACAGATTTACCCCCTTAGTCAGGTGATTTTATGGTTAAAACTCCATGCAAAGTAATTCAACTGTTAACAATTGCATCTCTGCTAGTGCTCATTCATGACTCCTTCTCGAGTCTGTGGTAAAAAGGTCGACCAAGCTTACAAAGGTCTGTTACCTGCTAATTCCTTGGGTGAAAAGGGTAGAATACAGACTTTGTTTTTATCTTACATTTAAAAGTAGCAAAAGAATTAAGCTGCTGGAGCAGAATGATTAGATTTACTCGTAATATTATTTCATACTTGGATTGTAACAATGCAAATTATGCCATGGTTAATGGTATTCTTTGGCAGTATTGCTCATTATTTAGCTTCAGATGATAAATTTTGCCTAGTGATGAGTTTTAATATATTTTTCAGGACTTCTCATCAACCAAACCTGAGAAGAGACCTCCAAATATCGGCAATAAACTTTGGGAAAAGCGTCTCAGTGAAATATGCTGAAGGATGCCTTTTTCATTTTGTTCCGTGGAAGTCCATGAATCCAAATGGTAAGACTTATTGTTATTGCATTTCTTTCGTTAGAGCTATTGTTTTAGGAATCTTCTTTTCCTCTTAGATTATTTAGTATATAAATGCAAATGTTTTGCTACTTTGTCAATTTTTATTTAATTAAACACACAAATTACTCCATGATGCGTTATCTGAACTCAACGTTTCGATAGTTTTGTCACATCACATTGCTGTAATATATATTTTATTGTGAGAGGTTTGTTTGCATTTGGGTGACTGGAGATTTTTCAGGTGACTGGAGGTTTATCGAAGGAGCCTAAACAAAAACACTACTATTGCTACAAGGAAAGCAGCAATCCACCCCCTCCAAAACAACTACCTGAATCTGGCACTGCGTGAAAATAATATGGCATACATTAAACTTCCAATAAAACACTAAATGGTCACATTTGGCAGTTTCTCTGAGTTACATGAAAACTATGGTCAGACATGGGGTAACAATCCAGCCATGTCAAACCAAGACAGCATAGTCTCGACTTTTATTCTGATTAATTTGAAATACACAATTTTTTTCTTAGTACTCTCATTCCTAGAACACTTTGAGCTTTCCCCAGCTCCCTTTTTTCAATGTGTTTTGGGGTGACTCCAACCAATTGTTTGTAATAGCTAGCATCGCTTTTAAAGAAAGCCAAAATGATATCCACTGACGCTGCAATTACACACAAATAATCGAAATTTTCTTTTAGGAACACACATGATTCAGTCAATTAAAACGTGTATCTAAAGTTGATCAAGGCTTATTTATACATATCATACAATGATTTGGAGGACTGCCATTTCCCATGTATTTGTGCGCCTATTTGGATTCTCATTGATAAGATATACATTATTATTTTCAACACCCTGTTTCAAAACACCCTTTAACTCGTCCATGCAAACTGTGTATAGAAGGTCCCATTTCTAGAAATCACCTGTGGCTTAGAAATGGAAAGTCTTCAAATCTAGTTCCACAGCTATTATTATTGAGATTCTAATGATGGGGTTGCTCGCCACCGGCAAGAAGGTCTCATTACAGCTGCTGTCATATCTCTGACTTAGTATTAAAACTTGCCCTGTTTCATAAATGGAGCCATGTTCATTATTTTTCCCTTAGTACACCCTGTTAAAATTACCCCTTACTATTCAGTGATTTCCGTTCCTCCTCCACTGTGTAATTCTGTCCATCTGGCCCTGTTCCTTGACGAAGCCTCACTGATTGACTGAAGATACAACAGCAAATCAGCATGTATTTAAAGTATCAGTGGATTCCCCTCCCGTGGATACTAAAAACTATAGTATAGATGTAATCTGTAATCTAATCTATGGATGAAACCTGGACATTGTTTAGGCACTTTTGTCCCCACTGGCACTGATGCTTCTCACCTTCATCCCAGATGTCGATTTCAACTTCACTTGACTAATGTCGTTCACCATAAATTTACTTCTAGTAGAGCTAACACACCACTAGAGGTGGTTATTTTCATCATGTATAAATTAAGGATTTAGCATTATGGATTCCCAGATAAATATTTCATAGTTTTTAGGAATTGTTATTGTAGCATTTGGTAGTGTTTTGGTGGAAAATGGAAAATTACAGTAAGAATAATTCTCTACTAATTTTTAATTTATCTACTATTTAAAAGTAGGTTTAAAAGGAAGTGAGACAATCTTCTACATTGTTAGATGTTCAGGGTCCTATTTACGTCGAGTATTTCGTTCCTCATCCCAGCACATGTCCTCCCCTTCTTCATCCTATCCATAAAACCTATTCTCCTTCTTCCCCTGCCCTGCTTGGCGAACATCATTCTGTCTATCATTGCCTTAAGTAGTCTCTTGTTCCTTATTACCTCTTCCAGCCACTTACTTTGTTTCCTCAGAACCTAATTTATGCCCATTTTCCCTACTTCCCATATTCTTCTAGCATATGTACTACCAAATTTATTAAATTTCTCTACTTGCTCCAGTTTGTGCTCTCCTAATTTGATGATCATTGTCTTTTCACCAGATTTGTACACTTTCCTTGCTTTGGAGAATCTCGTTAATTTTGTTTCCTTATGATTTATCTTCATTCCATATTTTCTGCTCTAAAATTCTAATGCATCTACTAAAGCTTTTATAAATATACATTGGATAAACTGAACAATACCTCAAAAATAGAATCAGCAAATATAAGTCATCAATTAAAACTAACTCTGGGACCTGCGCTATGGCTAACCACCCTCTAGACAATAATCATTATTTTCACTTTAATGAAAATTTTAGACTACGAACCCAACTTTTATAAGAGAATTTTCAAAGAAATGGTTCATATTGCTAAACTCCATTAGCTTGCAATAACAGAACGGATATTCAAAAATTAAGCAAAATTTATCATAACCTAATTTCTTAAATTTTTATTTGTAAACACAATTTTATTTATTCATTTTTTAACATTTTGTCTTTTAATATATTGTTATAGTTTGAACTATGAGTCTCAAAATTTAAACAAGAATTTGTCATGGATACTCGTGAAATAAATAAATTCATAGTATATTTCGTGTATTTAGTATAGGCATTTGAACGTGGCCTACAGTTTTGCTTCGCATAATTGAAACTTATTGCATTCGTGATTTCTACTTTCTACTGCATAAGTTTCGGACGAGTATCCTATATTTCGCCAATCTATTCGTATTTCCCCGAGCATCTGCTTTATTTTTTCCAATTTACTCCGTCAAACGCCTTTCCCAAATCTCAAAGCAAGCAAAAACATCCTGATTATCCTCTTGTTTCTTTTTATAAGTGTCATAATCACTGTAATAGCATCAAGAGTTGCCCTTCCTATCCTAAACCCAAACTGATAATCTCCCAAGTAGTAATTTGCCCTACTCTTCAACCTTTTGTTAATTATTCTAAGCAATACTTTTGCCACGTTGGGAAATAAAACTATTTTTTACATATTCCTCAAAATCTGACGCTTTCTTCTTCTTCGAGATTCTTTATGGGTATCAAGGTGGTTCATATGAAGGAAGGGGTGTATGAATGTGTATAACCTTCATACGCCTTCTCCGTAGATCCTACGAATAAGTTCAAAAATTGATACGTCATATTTCCTCATTACCTAATTTATTCAGTAACCCCGAAAGGATGTTACCTACTAATAATACTTTTCTTGCCTTTACGTCCTGCGATACCATTTCTATTTCACTGCATCTACAAAACTTTCTGGTTACTTGCTGAGTGTATATTACTAAATGCCTCATACCTCCTCCTGCCTAGTTCACCGTTGACATATTTCCATTTCCATCTCTCTTCTATTTTCCTTATCATTTTTCTGTTACCCATTGCTTCTTTATCCTTCTCAATTCCACTGATCCAATTGCTTTCTCTGCCGCTCTTCCCTCGCCTGTTTCAATACTCTCCCATTTTTCTTCGATTGCTCACTTTCGCTTTGCTTCACCTGTTCCTTTCCACTAGCTCCCCTCCCGTCCCTTCCAATGCTTCCAATTCCACATCTCCATCGTCCTAGATTTCATCGTAACTTAATAATGATCCGAGTCCACGCCCCGGAAAGCTGCGCAAGTTTTTGACTCCGTTCCTATAAACTTCTGCCTATGTAATCAATTTCTCCCTGTATCCCCTGGGACTTTCCTTTGCTACCAATGTCTTAGGTGATGTTTGAACCAAATTTATTTCTTCTACAAAATTCGACAGCCTTCTTCTCTCCATCATTTCTCATTCTCTTCGTATACCCTCCCTCCCCCACTACAGATCCATCCCTCCTCGGCCACTGCATTCCAGATATCCAATACTTTCAGGTTTTTCTTCCCCATGAACTCTTTAAATATCTCTTGTAATTGCTTGTATACCTTAAGTTCCTCTTCCTTCCAATAGTTACTTGTGGGCATGTACACATGGTGCAATGTAAAATTTGTAAAATTGTGCTTTTATTTCTATCGCATTTGGCTTTTTGTTGCCTCGGGCGTCACCACGAACCCGTGGTCCTCCCCGGTATACTACCAGAAGGCCGACGCTGCTCCTCTCCGCCGCGGATCGTCGTGTTCCAAGGTAGCGAATCGCTTCCCGATCGCCAACCCTTCCTTTAAAACCCCCAGTCCCACAAAAGGAGTATGCCTTTGTTTTTTGTTTCTTTTGGTTATTCGGGGTTTTGATTAATAAATATTATTGCTATCAAGGAATTAGCCTTGGTTTGGGTCCACTGATTACCACCCCTCTGTCCCCCCCGTAAGGTAGAACAAATGGTAATCAGTGGACCAATAACCACGGCTATTTCCTTGATAGCAATAATATTTATTAATCAAAACCCCCGAATAACCAAAAGAAACAAAAAACAAAGGTATACTCCTTTTGTGGGACTGGGGGTTTTAAAGGAAGGGTTGGGGATCGGGAAGCGATGCGATGCGATCGGGAAGCGACCTTGGAATACGGCGATCGGTGGCGGAGAGGAGCAGCGTCGGCCTTCTAGTCGTATACCGGGGAGGTCCGTTCGTGGAGACGCCAGAGGCAACAAAAAGCCAACCAAGAGCATTGGTCGGCAATTACTCCAGCCATCCCAGCTGTTAGGTTCATTGAATCCTTCGAGCCCTTTCATTGTATCAAGTTTGTAGTCCAAGGGACAGGAATTCTCAATTATAAATAAGTAGGAAAAACATTTAGAATTCAATTCAGTGGTTCCACCATTAAATAACTTAATTGTCATATCATCCATGGTGTAAAATGGGAGGATGTTAAAAAAAGAGGGGAAAATAGCATATTTGTGCATGATATATAAATGCCATTTTCGTGGAAAGGATAGCTCCTGAGGCATTGAATGTATGTTAAAAATTTGGGAATCCTTACTGAACAATGGCATTGCAAGTGCCTTCTCATCAACAGTCATGTCCTTGAATGTATTACTTAGGTACTCCTTTCACATCTCATGAGTAAATATATTTATTTCATTCAATAAACTCAGAAGCAATCAGTTCTCCTAACTTCAGAGATACTAGTTAATAGTAATGAAGCTGCACTCTTTCACATGCAGCTCACTAAGAGCAAAATATTTGTTAACTCAGTTAATCATGTATACATATTTGTAATTGACTAAAATACATCCTTTAATAAATTTACACGTGAAACCTCTTTGCCTGCAATACCAATTTTACTGATATTCGCAACATCTACTTTCAATTTATTATTAGATTTACAGCCAAAATCATGAATCCAATCTTAATGACTATGCATATGATGAGCAAGAAACATTGAACAATTTACTCAATGGTGCTTCAGAAGCCATTGCTTTGAGCCCTGTGGTACTGCCATTCTTTACCTTACCACACTCACTCTTGTAAGAAGCAGCACACCTACTATCTTGAATTACATATTTATAAACAGTCACTTGTGAAATGGCCATGTTTATGAAACTCGTTACACCTTGCTGTCTTGCTGTAAAATGAGCTTTTCTTTACTGTTCATACAAATGGAAATACTTAAATAAAATAAGGAAAGAAAATATTAAAATGACCAAACTGTTGGTGCGTACTTCATATCGTAATAATACTACTACGTACTCTTACAACTACAGTTTTTCTTAACAAAGCCAGGAAAATCAAAGGGATTCAGAGGTCTGTCGCCTGCACCAATTCATTTACTTCATCATTCAGAGTAGAGTTCAAAATTTGGTGTCAATAGATGCCATTAGATTTTTGATGAGGGCCTAGGATCTTTCAAAAAATTATGTCATTTCCCTTATGAAGATCTTTTCAAGCTCTCCATGGTGGGTGAGGCATTTGGTGGCAAAAAGGGCTGCATGGTATATTGCGGTGGTGCGGTAGTAATATTTGGCACGCAATGACATTTATCTCAGCTGATAAGTGGATTTTTTTGTTTCCATGTGTGAGGCTTGATATCTTTGGGATTCTATCTGTTTTCTAGCAGTGTTGAAATCATCGTACACAAGGATGATGTCACCTGTGAAAGAAAGGCGGTCAATGTTCATTGCTTTGTATTCTTGCCTAATCTGATGATATCCAGAGCATCTTCTAGTGTGGTGTTGACTTGTTCCATCTCCGATCTGATCAGGTCCATCCATTATTTTTTTGACCTTCTGAATGGCTTCCATCTGTCAGGGTCAAGTAGCCTGGCTATCCTTGCCACAGTGTGTTTTTAGCTGCATATAACACGTCCTTACCATCTAAGCCTTCCTCTTTCTGCTGAGATGGCCTTGACACCCGGCCATTCACGGGCATCATCATTTCTGGTGTGGTCCAGTCAGGTTACATTAAGCACCATGAAACTATAAAAAATTATTTTTTATTAAAGATGTCATCATTAGCGCTTTTGCGCATGATAATATGAAAACACATTACAAGTGGTTTTAAGACTTCTTTCATCTAATAATTTTTCCTATTTTTGCATTGTTTTTCTTAATTTTCCTGCACAATTTTTGCCATTGCATCATTATCGGAACTTTAGGTTGGCTTAAACTCCCTTTGCCATGCTTCCTTCTTGTGATCTTTAACCTGGCAACGGATTAGAGATATGTACCATTTGAAATCTTCGTATCAGTCATATGGATTAGAATGAAATCAGAATTTGCTACAACAGTCTCCAAAATCATATCTAAAGTTAATTTTCTACACAATTTCAGAGATTTCAGTAGTGAAATAGAGAAAAAGGATAGTTATAATAATGGTTAATTGTTAATTTTTACATTATATTTCCGAGTACCCACTCGTCTTAAAAGAAATCCCGAGTATTTATTCAATCAATGTAAATGAACTGTTGACAAAGGAAAAGCATTCTACATTGTCTTTTCATTATAAATACACAAACTCTTTTTGCCTCAGGAGAAAATGTTCAAAAGTACCATTGACAATCATTAGTTGAACACCCTCAGAGCACAATGACATACCTGGTCATTGCGCTCTGCATTCTTTAAGTGCAGTACCATGATCATAAAGACTTTTTTCATCTTTGAATATTCATGCATTTTTCCATTTCTGAAATCCACCGACTTACCAGAGGGTACCATCAAAATAAAAATCATTTGATTGCTTTGATGTGTTGTGTCCCTTGCATGCATATCATGTTTTTTTGCTGCGAATTTTGTGTGTTTACATATTTTGTTGGATTGTTGCATTGTGTCCTAATCATTACCTACCCTGGCTTTTTTTAGGATCTGAATATCTGATAAGTCTTCAAAGGCCTCTCCAGGATGCGAAGATGATTTTTCAGAGAAGAATACGTCCCTTGCGGAAAATATAAGAGTGAAATTATGTAACTTATGATATGGTAGTATATATCCATGTTCATTCATGTTTGTGTTATACTCGCCGTGCACATTAAGAATGATTTCTCACCAATATGTAATTATTCTTGATAGAAACATCCACTTAAAACACTACAACCAACAATCACCATTTTTAGTCAGTTTTCAGATATGGCCAGTATTTTCATTAGCAGTGAATGAGCTGAAACAACATAGGCAGGAATGTTTAGTGAATAGAGCATAACCAAAAGCAATCCTAGGTAGATGCTACTATTCCGTGTCTTGGTGTGTGAATGTGTGAATGAATGTGTTGCCGTATTGATTGTAATTGTATGGCTTGGTGTAGTTGTAGTAGTAGAAGGTGCACCTTACTAACCTGCTTGAATGGAATGCTGAGTGTGTGAATGATGAAAGTTTGTATGCATGAGCAAATTACCATGTGGTACTATTCACCTAAATCAGGGAGTGTGTTAGGTAGGCCAGGTTTACATGAAAAAAACAGGCTTATCTGTAGGTAGGTTGGAGCAGTGATGCAAGGCCAGCAGTGAATAGTTGGCAGGAGACACACATCCAATTACTCCCACACTACTTCTACCGCACACAATTTGTAAAGAACAAATAAAAAGCTCTGTAAATATTTGGAGCATAGATGTGTTTCAATGGTGGTATATTTTTCATTAAGACATGATCAATGCTACTTTTAGGTGTAGTGGAAGGGTGGGTGGGCTTTCCAAGGTTGTGGTTCGAACCCCTTCGGCGGGAGCTTTTTCACCCTTCTATTACTTAGTATTCTGGTGGTTTTGTCTTTGCTGCCATGTCAAGAGAACATACTGAATTTTTTTGCAATATGATAATGTTCTCAGGCATGTAACATTTGTTTATCTATGTATAATGGAGCATTTTTTTAAATGTTAGATCTTCGTGTGGGGAAAGAAGTGGTTTAGTTGTGAAGTGGGCAGGCTTTCCAAGGTTGCGGTTTCAACCACTTCGGAGGGGAGCCTGTTAACCACAATGCGAACTGCTCACGCGTATTGTCATTGCAGTGATTGTCCATGGACAATGTCAGTGTAAATAATTGATCATGTATTCCACAAATTTTAAATGTTTCTAAAATTATAATACCAAATGTGAATTAGAATATGTAATATGATTGTTAAGGCGGCCTGTGAAGGTTTTGCGGGTTTCCCTTCACTTCGGGTAAATGCCAGGCCAATGCCACTCCCGTGTAAATAAAGTTTGAATTGTTAATAACCTTAATAATTGGCTCTTCATTGATCATTTCTACTTGCCAAAACTATGGAAGAGAGAGAGAGTTTGGCCTGCTAAATTGAAAGACTCTACCATGATAATTGGAATGCTAAAAATTAAGGATCCCCACCACTATCCAATAACATTTTGGGTTGTGATGGGTTGAATTCAGAATTTAAAGTCTGAGATTAGAATCCTAATCTCTTTATATCTAACATTACATCTGAATCCTGTTTTCACCAATTTACCTATTATAAATTCATTTTCATCCCTAATTCATTACCATATAACTAATCCATGTTATCTCTTGTAATTTTAAGAAGTACTTCTAGGATTTAATGTAACTTCAAAGTGATCGAATTAGCACTAGCGTTTGAGTTCCACAGTAAGATTTTGACAAATTGAAAAGGAACCAATGTCCCTATAAAAATGGAACTTTTTTTCAGTCAAAATCTAATGTTTCAAACAGTTTAATATGAACTGAAGTGGCGATAGAATTATGCAGCAGGCTCTATGCAGAAATATCATTGCGGTAACAGTAAAAATGTTTTTCATCATGAGGTGAGTCAACGCATTTTTACCAACTTACTTCCGAACCTGATAAGCGGCATTAGAGACACCATCTAATTTCTCAGTTCTTAAATTTTTTCTCTTGGATATTTCACTTACAAATAACGTAGAATTGCATTGTCACCATTAGTAAACTGTTACGCAAGACAATTTTATATCCTTGAAAAATATGCGGTCCGAAACTCTAAAAAAATAAGACGCATTAAGAATTTCTATTCGTATTTTTTCAACAAAAGTTAACCGTTTTAAAATTAATTAATACCAACAAAAAATCCCTTCAAAAACATTACCACTGTTGGAATCGAACCTGTGACCTTTTGTTCTATAGGCCAAAAACCCTTGTGCTTTAACGTCCACAGAAATGAGAGATATTTAGGCGGGCGATGTTATTTACGGAAGCATTGCTTTTAATTATTTGCGCAACAATAAAGACGTAAAATCACTAGGAACTCAATTGATCTAAAGGCCTTAAGTCCGGCAGAACCAAAGTTCATAGGTTCGAATACCACTGTGGCACACACTTTTGAAAGAATATATTTTTCGTAATAATAAATTGAAAAATGTGGTCTATTAGTAACCAATTACGAATAGAAGTAATTCATTCGATGTTAAACAGTTTCTGATAGCAAATACTTCAAAGTCCAACCGGAAATAACATCGCCCATCAGAAAATGTCTCGTGGCCGTGCGGACAAGAAAGCACAAGGGTCTTAAGGCCATTAGAACAAAAGGTCATAGATGTGATTCCCTTATTGGTACACTTTTTTTAGAATACATGTATTCATAATAACAAAATAAATTAAAAAATATGTTTATTTGTTAGATAACTACGAAAATAGGTCATTCGTTAATTGTTTTAAAGTTATAAAATGCTAATAAAAATACGTAAATAACATCGCCTGTTAAACTATGTCTCGTGGCCGTGGGCGTTAAAGCACAGGGTCTTAATAACTTTAGAACAAAAGATCATAGGTTCTATACCCTTATTGGTACAATTAAAAAAAATGATTTTTCTCAACATAATAAATTGAAAAATGTGCTCATTTGTTAGAAAACGACGAAAAGTGGTAATTTGTTAAATGTATTAGTTTCAGATCTTAAATTGCAAAAAGAAACATGTACGTAAATAAAATCGCCTGTCAACTTTTCTCTCGTGGCCGTGGGCGTTAACACACAGGGTCTTAAAAACTTTCGAACAAAAGGTCATAGAATCTATTCCCTTATTGGTACTACTATTTTTTAGAATATTTTTTTAACATAATAAATAAAAAAATATCCTTATTTGATAGACAACGACGAAAAGAGGTAATTTGTTTAATATTTAAAAGTTTTAGATCGCAAATTGAAAAAAGAAACAAGTACATACACGACATGGCCGTTCGAATTAACTCTTTCGTGGCCGAGGACGTTAAAGCAGATCTTGTGAGCAAAAGGTTATAGGTTCGAGTCCCTTTTCGGTACAATTTTTCTTAAAGTTTTCATTTGTTAGATAAATATTTATTTTTATGAATTATACTTTAGATATTTTATTTCATTTCATTTTATAACGTTTCTGACCGAAAATTGAAAAAAGTCTACGTAAAAACAATCTACGGTCAAACTGTCACGTGGCACTGGTCGTTAAAGCTTCGTCGTTTTAAAGAATTTTTTTTTCACCGAAGAAAATTGAAAAAAGGTTTTCATTTCTTAGATAACTTCGAATAGATTTATTTCGCTTCATTTTATGAGGTTTCTGAGCGAAAATTGAAAAAAGAAGTATACGTAAAAGTTATTTACGGTGAAACTGTCTCGTGGCCGTGGTCTTAAGCCAAAAGAACAAATGGTAATAGGTTCGATCCCACACTGGCCCAATTTATTTTATAGAATTTAGGTTTTACCAAATAATTGAAAAAAGTTCTCATTTGTTAGATAATTTCGAATAGATTTATTTCATTTCATTTTATAAGGTTTCTGAAGGAAAATCTAAAAAATAAGATTATACGTAAAAAAACCACGGTCAAACTCTCGTGGCTGTGGTCGTTAAAGCATCAGTGTAATAAAGCCATAAGAATTAAAGATGATAGGTTCGACCTCACTGCAACCCTATTTTTTTAAAGAATTTTTTTTTACCATAGACAATTAAAAAAAGTTTTCATTTGTTAGAAAACTTCGAATTGGTTTATTTAATTTCATTTTATAAGGTTTCTGAGCGGAAATTGAAAAAAAACTGTACGAAAAAGAAATTTACCTTCAAACTGTAAGGTGGCAGTGGTCGTTAAAGCAACATCGACATTTAGCCATAAGAAGAAAAGGTTTCAATCCCACGTTGGGCCAATTTTTTTCTGAACATTTTTTCAGAAAAAAAATTGGAAAAAGGTTTTCATTTGTTAAATAACTTCGAATAGATTTATTTATTTTATAAGATACCTAAACGAAAATTGAATAAAGAAATACACGTAAAATAATACACTATATGTAAAAGAAATCTACGGACAATCTGTCTCATGGCCGTGGACGTGAAAGCATCACGATCTTAAAACCATAAAATAGAAAGTTCATGAGATTGATCCAACATTGGCCCAATTTTTTGAAAGAATTTTTTTTCACCAAAGAAAATTGAGAAAAGGTTTTGTTAGATAATTTCGAATCGATTTATTTCGTTTCATTTTATGAAGTCTGAGCGCAAATAAAAAATTAATACTATGTGTAAAAGAAATCTACGGACAATCTTTCTCGTGTTCTTGAACGTTAAAGCATCAAGATTTTAAAACCATAAGATCAAAAGTTCATGTGTTCAATCCAACACTGCTCCAAATTTTACTATATGTAATGTATGCTTCACTATATGTAAAAGAAATCTACGGACAATCTGTCTCGTGCCCGTGGACGATAAAGCATCAGGATCTTAAAACAAAAAAAATCAAAAGTTCATGTGTTCGATTCCACACTGGGCCAAATTTTTTAAAGAATTTTTTTTCACCAAAGAAAATTGAAAAATGGTTTTCATTTGTTAGATAATTTCGAATCGTTTTTTTTCGTTTCATTTTATAAAATCTTAGCGAAAATTAAAAAACAATGCTATATGTAATAGAAATCAACGGACAATCTGTCTCGTTGGCCGTGTTCGTTAAAGCATCAGGATCTTATAACCATAAGATAAAATGTTATTGTGTTTGATACCACATTGGTCCAATATTTTTAAAGAATTCTTTTTCACCAAAGAAAATTGAAAAAAGGTTTTCATTTGATATATAATTTCGTATAGTTTTTTTTCGTTTCATCTTAAAACGTCTGAGAGAAAATTAAAAAAAGAATACTATATGTAAAAGAAATCTACGGACGATCTGTCTCGTGTTCGTGGACGTTAAAACATCAGGATCTTAAAACTTTAAAATCAAAAGTTCATGTGTTCGATCCAATATTGGCGAAATGTTTTTGAAGAACTTTTTTTTCACCAAAAAAAATTGAAAAAATGTTTTCATTTGTTTGATAATTTCTAATCGATTTATATCGTTTCATTTAATAAAGTGCGAGCGAAAATTAAAAAAAGAATACTATATGTAAAAAAAATCGACTGACAATCTGTCTCGTGCCCGTGGACATTTAAGCATTAGGATCTTAAATTAAAAAAAATCAAAAGTTCATGTGTTCAATTCCACATTGGCCCTATTTTTTTAAAGAATTTTTTTTCACCAAAAAAAATTTAAAAAAGGTTATCATTTGTTAGATAATTCCGAATCGATTTATTTCGTTTCATTTTATGAAATAAAAGCAAAAATTGATAAAAGAATTCTATATGTAAAAGAATTCTACGAACAATCTGTCTCGTGGCCTAGGACATTAAATCAACAGGATCTTAAAACCATAAGATAAAATGTTAATGTGTTCGATACCACATTGGCCCAATTTTTTTAAAGAATTTTTTTTCATTAAAGAAAATTGAAAAAAGGTTTTCATTTGTTAGATAATTTCGAATCGATTTATTTCGTTTCGTTTTATGAAGTGCGAGCGAAAATAAAAAAAAGAATACCATATGTAATAGAAATCTACGGACAATCTGTATCGTGGCCGTGGACGTAAAAGCATCAGGATCCTTAAACCTTAAGATAAATAAATAATGTGTTCGATACCACATTAGTCCAATGTTTTTAAAGAATTTTTTTTCACCAAAGAACATTGAAAAAAGGTTTTCATTTGTTAGATAATTTCGAATCGATTTATTTCGTTTCTTTTTATAAATTCTGAGCGAAAATAAAAAAGAATACAATATTTAATAGTTATCTACGGACAATTTGACTCGTGGCCTTGGGCGTTAAAGCATCAGGATCTTAAAACCATTAGAACAAAGGTTCATGTGTTCGATTCCACATTGGCCCAATTTTTTTAAAGAATTTTTTTTCACCAAAGAAAATTGAAAAAAGGTTTTCATTTGTTAGATAATGTCGCATCGTTTTTTTTTGTTTTATTTTATAAAGGCTGAGCAATAATTAAAAAACTAATTATATATACAAATGAAATCTACGGACAATCTGTCTCGTGGCCTTGGACGTTAAAGCATCAGAGTCTAAAAACCATAAGATCAAAATTCATGTGTTCGATTCCTCATTGGCCCAATTTTTTTTTAGCAAAGAAAATTGAAAAAAGGTTTTCATTTGTTAGATAATTTCTATTCGATTTGTTTCGTTTCATTTTATGAAGTCATAGCGAAATTTAAAAAAAGAATACTTTATGTAAAAGAAATCTACGGACAATCTGTCTCGTGGCCGTGGACGTTAAAGCATGAGGATCCTTAAACCATTAGACCAAAATTCATGTGTTCGATCCCACGTTGGCCTAATTTTTTTTAAGAATTTCATTTCACCAATGAAAATTGAAAAAAGGATTTCAATTGATGGATAATTTCGAATCGATATATTCCGTTTCATTTAATGAAGTCTTAGCGAAAAAAAAGAACACTATATGTAAAAGAAATCTACGGACAATCTGTCTCATGGCCGTGGACGTGAAAGCATCACGATCTTAAAACCATAAAATCAAAAGTTCATGTGTTCGATCCAACATTGGTCTAATTTTTTTAAAGAATTTTTTTTTTCACCAAAGAAAAATGAAAAAAGGTTTTCATTTGCTAGATACTTTCGAATCAATATATTTCGTTTCATTTTATGAAGTCTGAGCGCAAAAAAAAAATTAATACCATGTGTAAAAGAAATCTACAGACAATCTTTCTCGTGTTCTTGAACGTTAAAGCATTAAGATTTTAAAACCATAAGATCAAAAGTTCATGTGTTCGATCCCACACTGCTACTTTAACGTCCACGGCCACGAGACAGATCGTCCGTAGATTACTTTAACATATAGCATTTTTTTTAATTTTCCCTCAGACATCATAAAATGAAACCAAATATATCGATTCGACATTATCTTACAAATGAAAACCTTTTTTCAATTATCTTTTAGGTGAAAAAAAATTCTTTAAAAAAATTTGGCCACTGTGAGATCGAACACATAAACCTTTGATGTAATGGTTTTAAGATCCTGATGAATTAACGTCTACGGCCACGAGACAGATCGTCCGTAGATTTCTTTAACATATAGTATTTTTTTAAGCTTTCGCTCAGACTTAATAAAGATAAACCAAATATATCGATTCATCATTATCTAACAAATGAAAACCTTTATTCAATTATCTTTTAGGTGAAAAAAAATTCTTTAAAAAAATTTTGCCACTGTAAGATCGAACACATAAACTTTTGATCTAATGATTTTAAGATCCTGATGCTTAACGTCCACGGCCACGAGTCCGATTGTCCGTAGATTTCTTTGAGATATAGTATTTTTTTTTTACGACCAGACATCATAAAATGAAACCAAATATATCTATTCGACATTATCTAACAAATGAAAGCCTTTTTTCAATTATCTTTTTGATAAAAAAAATTCTTTAAAAAAATTGGGCCACTATGAGATCGAACACATGAACTTTTGATGTAATGGTTTTAAAATCCTGATACTTTAACTTCAACGGCCACGAGACAGATCGTCCGTAGATTTCATTAACATATAGTATTTTTTTTTTAATTTTCGCTTAGACTTCATAAAATGAAACCAAATATTTTGACTTGACATTATCTAACAAATGAAAACCTTTTTTCAATTATCTTTTAGGTGAAAAAAATTTTTTTTTTTAAATTGGGCCACTGTGAGATCGAACACATAAACTTTTGATCTAATGGTTTTAAGATCCTAATGCTTTAACGTCCACGGCCACGAGACAGATCGTCCGTAGATTGCTTTAACATATACTTTTTTTTTATTTTACGCTCAGACTTCATAAAATGAAATCAAATATATCTATTCGACATTATCTAACAAATAAAAACCTTTTTTCAATTATGTTTTAGGTGAAAAAAAATTCTTTATAAAAATTGGGCCACTGTGAGATCGATCACCTAAACTATTGATCTAATGGTTTAAAGATCCTGATCCTTTAACGTCCACGGCGACGAGACAGATCGTCCGTAGATTTCTTTAACATATAGCATTTTTTATAATTTTCCCTCAGACTTCATAAAATTAAACCAAATATATCGTTTCGACATTATCTAACAAATGAAACCTTTTTTCAATTATCTTTTAGGTGAAAAAAATTCTTTAAAAAAATTGGGCCACTCTGAGATCGAACACATAAACCTTTGATGTAATGGTTTTAAGATCCTTATTCTTTAACGTCCACGGCCATGGTACAGATCGACCGTAGATTTCTTTAACATATAGTATTCTTTTTAATTTTCGCTCTGACTTCATAAAATGAAACCATAAATTTCGATTCGACATTATCTAACAAATGAAAACCTTTTTTCAATTATCTTTTTGGTGAAAAAAAATTCTTTAAAAAAATTGGGTTTCTGTGAGATCGAACACTTGAACATTTGATGTAATGGTTTTAATATACTGATGAATTAACGTCCACGGCCACGAGACAAATCGTCCGTAGATTTCTTTAACATATAGTATTCTTTTTAATTTTCGCTCTGACTTCATAAAATGAAACCATAAATTTCGATTCGACATTATCTAACAAATGAAAACCTTTTTTCAATTATCTTTTTGGTGAAAAAAAATTCTTTAAAAAAATTGGGTCTCTGTGACATCGAACACATGAACATTTGATTTAATGGTTTTAAGATCCTGATACATTAACGTCCACGGCCACGGGAACGATCGTCCGTAGATTTCTTTAACATATAGTATTATTTTTAATTTTAGCTCAGACTTCATAAAATGAAACCAAATATATCGATTCGACATTATCTAACAAATGAAAACTTTTTTCAATTATTTTTTGGTGAAAAATTCTTTAAAAAAATTGGGCCACTGAGAGATATAACACGTATACTTTTGATGTAATAGTTAAAAGATCCTGATACTTTAACGTCCACGGCCACGAGACAGATCGTCCGAAAATTTCATAAACATATAGTATTTTTTTTAATTTTCGCTCAGACTTCATAAAATGAAACCAAATATATCGTTTCGACATTATTTAACAAATGAAAACCGTTTTTCAATTATCTTTTAGGTAAAAAAAAATTCTTTAAAAATATTGGGCCACTGTGAGATCGAACACATAAACTTTTGATCTAATGGTTTTAAGATCCTGATGCTTTAACGTCCACGGCCACGAGACCGATCGTCCGTAGATTAATTTAACATATAGTATTTTTTTAAATTTTCTCTCAGACTTCATAAAATAAAACAAAATATATCGATTCGACATTATCTAACATATGAAAAACTTTTTTCAATTATTTTTAGGTGAAAAAAAATTCTTTAAAAAAATTGGGCCGTTGTGAGAACGAATACATGAACTTTTGATCTAATGGTTTTAAGATCCTGATGATTTAACGTCCACGGCCACGAGACAGATCGTCCGTAGATTTCTTTAAGATATAGTATTTTTTTTAAATTTTCGCTCAGACTTCATAAAATAAAAAAAAATATATCGATTCGACATTATCTAACATATGAAAAACTTTTTTCAATTAATTTTAGGTGAAAAAAAATTCTTTAAAAAAATTGGGCCACTGTGAGATCAAACACAAAAACATTTGATCTAATGGATTTAAGATCCTGATGCTTAATCGTCCACGGCCACGAGAATGATTGTCCGTAGATTTCTTTAACATGTAGCATTTTTTTTAATTTTCGCTCAGACCTCGAAAAATGAAACCAAATATATCAATTCGACAATATCTAAATAATGAAAACCTTTTTTTCAAATTTCTTTGGTGAAAAAAAAATTCTTTAAAAAAATTGGGCCACTGTGAGATCGAACACATAAACTTTGATCTAATGGTTTGAAGATCCTGATGCTGAAACGTCCACGGCCACGAGAATGATTGTCCGTAGATTTCTTTAACATATAGTATTTTTTTTAATTTTCGCTCAGACCTCATAAATTGAAACCAAATATATCAATTCGACAATATCTAACAAATGAGAACCTTTTTTTAATTATCTTTTAGGTGAAAAAAATTCTTTAAAAAAATTTGGCCTCTATGAGATCGAACACGTAAACCTTTGATCTAACGGTTTTAATATACTGATGAATTAACGTCCACGGCCACGAGACAAATCGTCCGTAGATTTCTTTAACATATAGTATTTTTTTTATTTACGCTCAGACTTCATAAAATGAAACCAAATTCATCGATTTGACATTATCTAACAAATGAAAACAATTTTTTTTAAATTATCTTTTAGGTGAAAAAAAATTCTTAAGAAAAATTGGGCCACTGTGAGATCGAACACATATTCTTTTGATCTAATGGTTTTAAGATCCTGATGATTTAACGTCCACGGCCACGAGACAGATCGTCCGTAGGTTTCTTTAAGATATAGTATTTTTTTTAATTTTCGCTCAGACTTCATAAAATGAATCCAAATATATCGAATCGACATTATCTAACAAATGAAAACCTTTTTTTCAATTTTTTTTGGTGAAAAAAAATTATTTAAAAAAATTGGGCAACTGTGAGATCAAACACAAAAACATTTGATCTAATGTTTTTAAGATCCTGATGCTTTAAAGTCCACGGCCACGAGACAGATCGTCCGTAGATTTCTTTAACAATTAGTATTTTTTTTAATTTTCGCTCAGACTTCATAAAATGAAACCAAATATATCGATTCGACATTATCTAACAAATGAAAACCTTTTTTTCAATTTTCTTTTGTGAAAAAAATTCTTTATAAAATTTGGGCCCCTGTGAGATCGACCGTAAAAACTTTTGATCTAATGGTTTTAAGATCCTGATTCTTAAACGTCCACGGCCACGAGAATGATTGTCCGTAGATTTCTTTAACATATAGTATTTTTTTTATTTTCGCTCAGACTTCATAAAATGAAACTAAATATATCGATTCGACATTATCTAACAAATGAATACCTTTTTTTCAATTTTCTTTGGTAAAAAAAAATTCTTTAAAAAAATTGTGCCCCTGTGAGATCGATCACATAAACTTTTGATCTAATGGTTTTAAGATCCTGATACCTTAACGTCCACGGCAACGAGACACATTGTACGTAGATTTCTTTAACATATAGTATTTTTTTTAATTTTCCCTCAGACTTCATAAAATGAAACCAAATATATCGATTTGACATTATCTAACAAATGAAAACCTTTTTTCAATTATCTTTTAGGTGAAAAAAAATTCTTTAGAAAAATTGGGCTACTGTGAGATCGAACACATAAAATTTTGATCTAATGGTTTTAAGATCCTGATGCTTTAACGTCCACGGCCACGAGAACGATCGTCCGCAGATTTATTTAACATTTAGTATTTTTTTAAATTTTCGCTCAGACATCATAAAATAAAACAAAATATATCGATTCGACATTATCTAACATATGAAAAACTTTTTTCAATTAATTTTAGGTGAAAAAAAATTCTTTAAAAAAATTGGGCCGTTGTGAGATCGAATACATAAACTTTTTATCTAATGGTTTTAAGATCCTGATGATTTAACGTCCACGGCCACGAGACAGATCGTCCGTAGATTTCTTTAAGATATAGTATTTTTTTTTAATTTTCGCTCAGACTTCATAAAATGAAACCAAATACAGTAGATTCCGGTTAATCGGGACACCGGTTATTTGGGACAGCCGCTTATTCGGGACAAATCATCAAGAACAGAACCCAATTGAAGAAAGTCCCTGAGTTTTCTCCGGTTAATTGGGACAGGAAGCCGCTTAATTGGGCCATGCATCGGCTGTCTTTGCCTCCTACTCCCTTGAAGAAATAAAAATTTTTAAGCTCTTGTAAATTATTTGGTACATTTTCCCTATGTATTTGAACCAATCTCCAATGAGGGAATCTATTGCAACCTTTACTGTCTTATTTACCGTCACTAAACGAAGTCAGTCATGAAAGCGCTTTCAATTAATGCTTCACTGTTTGAACACTCACCTTTGTTCTTATGTAGTCCAGCTAGAAGTGGATTTAGATTTTGTTGTCACGGAGGTGCATACTGTGTAGGTAGACAACTTGGCTTCATTAGCGTATTATACCATTAAGGTTAGGCTGTAGGCGATCTGTCATAAGATAAAATGTTTTGAGGAAAGAAGGGTGGAGGTGATTCCTCCTCATTTCCCGAAATTTCTCCTGAAAAGGTTCCTGATTCAGGTTAACACGCAGCGTAAGGCTTTTTCACTGGCTGCAAAAATTACAATACTGGACCGAATTAAGGTCCATCTACCTCAAACCAGTCTTCATTGTTTGGCGGAGATAACAAGAGTGCCAAAATCAACGATAGCCCGATTAATACAGCAGCAGGATAAACTTAGAGAAGATTGGAGCAGTCAGTAAAAGGAAACCAGGTGCTACCCAAAAACACCAACGCCAAGGTAATGGATCCTGATTTTGAGAACGCTTTTAATCAATGGCTTTCCATTGTTAGTGTACGAGGAGTTAGTTTCAGTGGACCTATGTAAAAAATAAGTCGGAGGAATTAGCTTTGAAGCTTGGCCATACTGATTTCAAGTCAAGAGATGGTTGGCTATTTAGACGGAAGAGTAGAAACGAAATAAAATTCAAAAATGGTCACGGAGAAAAACATACTGCTGATTTTGTATGTGCAGAGAAATGGAGATGTAAGAGGCTACACACCCTACTTCAGGAATTTTGTGCAGATGATGTGTACAACGCCGATGAAACCGGCCTGTATTACCGAGCCACCTAATGGCTTTCTTTGCTACACTTATGTGGAACTGAGTGGGGTAAAGGTGAGCTTTCGTCTCGCCAGCGTTAACACGATTTTCACCCACTTTCCACAGACCTATCGGAACCAAAATCTCACCTATACCCTAAGTGGGTCTAAAGATGCGATGGAACGGATTACTGTTTGGTGCTGCTCAAACATGTCTTGAAGTGATAAAAGGAAACTTTTGGTGATTGAAAAAAGTACTAACCCTCGCTGCTTTAAGAGGTTTTGAATGAACAGCTTACCGGTGGAATATTACGCCAATAAAAATGCGTGGATGATTGCAGGCCTCTTCAGTCATTAGTTAAGCAGTTGGGATAAGGAACTAGCGCGGAAATCGAGGAAAGTGATTCTATTCTGGATAATTGTACGGCACACCCTAATTGCTCCAACGTCTTAAAAAACATGGAATTTTTCTGACTGGAATTTTTACCAGCCAACACAACATCTCTTATCCAACAAATAGACATGGGATCAACAAAAATTTGAAAACAATATACCGCGCAAAATTCATTGATCAATCAATTCTAGCATCAATGGAAGATAATCTTCTGACATCGTCTTCAACTGCCAAGGAAGTGAGCTCAAAGGTGAACGTCCTGCAAGCAGTAACGTTTTTGGCAGATAGCAGGCGAGAAGTCACCAGTAAAACGATTAGAAATTGTTTCATTCATTGAGGTTTTAAGCACTCAAGTGCAGAAATATCGGAAGAACTTGAATGTGAAAGTAAAAATGAATCTGCTTCCGAGCTACGTCAAGTAAAGAACTTTAAGGAGTTTGAAAGGATCGACTCCAATGTGGACTCTTATGACAGCAAGGTTTGGTTGAAGACGAGGAGACTGATGGAGATGAAGACGTATCTCAGTGTAGCCGAGTGACTTCCGCAGATGTCAGGAAATTTATTGATGGGTTGTGACGCTATTTCATCCAAGAGGGCAACGAAGGAAGTCCGATATCGTCCTCAGATGCCTGTGCCAACCTTGTATGCGCGACGAGAGTGAAGAGAATGAAGAAGAATACCCTGGACTAATTCCTTCAACTAGGAGGTACAAATTAAATAAATACTCCCTGGTTTCTATGCAAATGAAGCTTTAGATCATCAATTATTCTTTTCTAATATTCCATCGTTAATTCTATATCTAATCACAAATCCTTCTTTTGCAGGATTTCGTAAAGGGAATTTATCCGAAGTAGGTCTATGCCAAGAGATTTTTTTATGACACAAGGTTTCCAAAAATGTTTATAATGTATGTTTTCTTATTAATTTATTGTTTAAATACTAGGCAATTAAACATTTTGCGTTTCAATTGTCATTTAGCTTTCTCACTTTCATTTCAACGCTTATTTAAAAATATTTACGGGATACTTCGGATAAACGGGACAGCCGCTTAATTGGGACAAAGTACACCGGTCCCGATGTGTCCCAATTAACCGGAATCTACTGTATATCGAATCGACATTATCTAACAAATGAAAACCTTTTTTTCAAATTTCTTTGGTGAAAAAAAATTATTTAAAAAAATTGGGCCACTGTAAGATCAAACACAAAAAAATTAGATCTAATGGATTTTACATCCTGATGCTTAAACGTCCACGGCCACGAGAATGATTGTCCGTAGATTTCTTTAACATATAGCATTTTTTTTAATTTTCGCTCAGACCTCATAAAATGAAACAAAATATATCAATTTGACAATATCTAAAAAATGAAAACCTTTTTTTAAAATTTCTTTGGTGAAAAAAAATTCTTTAAAAACATTGGGCCACTTTGAGATCGAACTCATAAACTTTTGATCTAATGGTTTTAAGATCCTGATGCTTTAAAGTCCACGGCCACGAGACAGATCGTCCGTAGATTTCTTTAACATATAGTATTTTTTTTTAATTTTCGCTCAGACTTCATAAAATGAAACCAAATATATCGATTCGACATTATCTAACAAATGAAAACCTTTTTTTCAATTTTCTTTGGTAAAAAAAATTCTTTAAAAAATTTGGGCCCCTGTGAAATCGACCACAAAAACTTTTGAGCTAATGGTTTTAAGATCCTGATGCTTTAACGTGCACGGCCACGAGACAGAAGGTCCGTTGATTTCTTTAAGATATAGTATTTTTTTTAATTTTCGTTCAGACTTCATAAAATTAAACCAAATATATCGATTCAACATTATCTAACAAATGAAAAATCTTCTTCAATTATCTTTTAGGTGAAAAAAATTCTATAAAAAAATTGATCCACTGTGAGATCGAACCCATAAACTTTGATCTAATGATTTAATATCCTGATGAATTAACGTCCACGGCCACGAGACAGATCGTTCGAAGATTTCTTTAACATAAAGTATTTTTTTAACCTTTCGCTCAGACTTAATAAAGATAAACCAAATATATCGATTCAACATTATCTAACAAATGAAAACCTTTATTCAATTATCTTTTAGGTGAAAAAAAATTCTTTAAAAAAATTTGGCCACTGTAAGATTGAACACATAAACTTTTGATCTAATGGTTTTAAGATCCTGATGCTTAACGTCCACGGCCAAGAGACCGATTGTCCGTAGATTTCTTTAAGATATAGTATTTTTTTTTTACGCCCAGACTTCATTAAATGAAACCAAATACATTGATTCGACATTATCTAACAAATGAAAGCCTTTTTTCAATTATCTTTTTGGTGAAAAAAAATTCTTTAAAAACATTTGGCCACTGTATGACCGTACACATAAACTTTTGATCTAATGGTTTTAAGATCCTGATGCTTAACTTCCACGGCCACGTTACCGATTGTCCGTAGATTTCTTTAAGATATAGTATTTTTTTTTTACGCTCAGACTTCATAAAATGAAACCAAATAAATTGATTCGACATTATCTAACAAATGAAAACCTTTTTTCAATTATCTTTTTGGTGAAAAAAAATTCTTTAAAGAAATTGGGCCACTGTGAGATCGAACACATGAACTTTTGATGTAATGGTTTTAAGATCTTGATACTTTTACTTCAACGGCCACGAGACAGATCGTCCGTAGATTTCATTAACATATAATATTTTTTTTAATTTTCGCTCAGACTTCATAAAATGAAACCAAATATATCTATTCGACATTTTATAACAAATGAAAACCTTTTTTTCAATTTTCTTTGGTGAAAAAAAATTCTTTAAAAAAATTGGACCACTGTGAGATCATACACATAAACTTTTGATCTAATGGTTTTAATATCCTGATGCTTTAACGTCCACGGCGACGAGACAGATCGTCCGTAGATTTCTTTAACTTATAGTATTTTTTTTTATTTTCGCTCTGACTTCATAAAATGAAACCAAATATATCGATTCGACATTTTATAACAAATGAAAACCTTTTTTTCAATTTTCTTTTTGGTGAAAAAAAATTATTTAAAAAAATTGGGTCTCTGTGAGATCGAACACATAAACTTTTGATGTAATGGTTTTAAGATCCTGATACTTTAACTTCCACGGCAACGAGACACATCGTCCGTAGATTTCATTAACATATAGTATTTTTTTTAATTTTCGCTCAAACTTCATAAAATGAAACCAAATATATCGATTTGACATTATCTAAAAAATGAAAACCTTTTTTCAATTATCTTTAAGGTGAAAAAAAAATCTTTAGAAAAATTGGGCCACTGTGAGATCGAACACATAAAATTTTGATCTAATGGTTTTAAGATCCTGATGCATTAATGTCCACGGCCACGAGACAGATCGTCCGTAGATTCCTTTAACATATAGTATTATTTTTAATTTTCGCTCAGACTTCATAAAATGAAACCAAATATATCGATTCGACATTATCTAACAAATGAAAACCTTTTTTCAATTATCTTTTAAGTGAAAAAAAATTCTTTAAAAAAATTAGGCCACTGTGAGATCGAATAGATAAACTTTTGATCTAATGATTTTAAGATCCTGATGCATTAACGCCCACGGCCACGAGACAGATTGTCCGTAGATTTCTTTAACTTATAGTATTTTTTTTAATTTTCGCTCAGACTTCATAAAATGAAACCAAATAAATTGATTCGACATTATCTAATAAATGAAACCTTTTTTCAATTATCTTTTAGGTGAAAAAAAATTTTAAAAAAAATTGGGCCACTCTGAGATCGAACACATAATCTATTGATCTAATGGTCTAATGGTTTTAAGATCCTGATACTTTAACGTCCACGGCCACGAGACAGATCGTCCGTATATTTCTTTAACATATAGTATTTTTTTTAATTTTCCCTCAGACTTCATAAAATGAAACCAAATATATCGATTCGACATTATCTAACAAATGAAAACCTTTTTTCAATTATCTTTTAGGTGAAAAAAAATTCTTTAAAAAAATTGGGCCACTGTGAGATGGAACACATGAACTTTTGAGGCAATAGTTTTAAAATCTTGATACTTTAACGTCCACGGCCACGAGACAAATCGTCCGTAGATTTCATTAACATATAGTATTTTTTTTAATTTTCGCTCTGACTTCATAAAATGAAACAAAAAATTTAGATTCGACATTATCTAACAAATGAAAACTTTTTTTCAATTATCTTTTAGGTGAAAAAAATTTTTTTAAAACAATTGGGCCACTCTAAAATCGAACACATAAACTATTGATCTAATGGTTTTAAGATCCTGATGCTTTAACGTCCACGGCCACGAGACAGATCGTCCGTAGTTTTCTTTAACAAATATAATATTTTTTTTTAATTTTCGCTCAGACTTCATAAAATGAAACCAAATATATTGAATCGACATTTTCTAACAAATGAAAACCTTTTTTTCAATTATCTTTGGTGAAAAAAAATTCTTTTAAAAGATTGGGCCACTGTGAGATCGAACACATAAAATTTTGATCTAATGGCTTTAAGATCCTGATGCTTTAACGTCCACGGCCCCTAGACAGATCGTCCGTAGACTTCTTTAACATATATTATTTTTTTTAGTTTTCGCTCAGACTTCATAAAATGAAACCTAATGTATATTTTCTACCTTGGGTGCGTTCCGAAATTCACTGCCAGCACTGCCTGTGCTGCCAAAGCGTTCCGAAATCAGCTGGCAGCACTGCGCAGTGGTCAATGACGTCAGTCAATTGATGACGTTCCCTACTGTGGAGTCTACTGCAGCTACTGCTGCCCAAGGGCAGCAGTCGCGGCAGCAAAGCAGACAGCTGGCGGGAATTTTAATCGCTTTCAATTTAATGCGCAATGGAGTCCATAATGGAAGTCATTGTAAATGTGTCTGGGGAAGATATTAATATCGTTGCCTCACGGGAAGAAGTGGAGAGGGCGATGGGAGGTGAGAAAAAAATAATAAATAATACCTACAATTAAATGAAATACTTTGAATGCCACTTTAAAGATATATTGTTCAAAGTCGTATAATGTGGCATGTGGTATGGGTTATCCGCTTGACCTTATGGACAGATGAAAACAACTTACGTAACCCCTTTAATTCTGAAATTGGAAAAAGAGTTACTGCACCTTCAATGGTTAAAATAAATGTTTTCACGTATTTATTTGACTCCCTTTTACTGTAGATATCTTCGATGAACGCACTGTTATATGGCCGTACCGGCTGAATATTGGAACTTCCTGTATTCAATTTGAGGTTATTATTTTTCCATTGCCATTTCCATCCTGGAGATTCAGTACCCTTTAAACAAGTACAAAAACTTTTAAAGTAAAAATCGGTCATTGTTAGTGGAATAAATGTTAAACGTGTTAAAAGCATTGTAAAATTGCAGGTGCAGGTACTCAGGAGGGGAACAAGATAAAATAATTATCCTCAAGAACCCATAAATGCATAAAACTTATTTTCGTTCAATTTTACATGTGTCAAATTTGATCTTCATCCCGTTTCTTTTATGTATAAAAATATTTTTCCCAGATCCTGCATATGCGAAAGAGCTAGCTCTCTCTCGAAGAGGGCATCAGGAACCAAGAGTGGTTGTGGAGATTGGCGAGGGTTTGTACCTACTCGTAGAAATTTTATTACATCTGTAGGATAGTTAACATTTACACTGCTTTTGACATTTCTTTACCTGCAAACCAATGCCTTTCTTTCACACTGTAGCAAGTGCTGTGTGGGAGAGGGCATCTGTCCTTGCCCTATTGACAGAGATAAAGGACAAAATACATGATAAGAAACGGGTGAAGGACCTCTACGAGGAGGTGACGTCCGCACTTGCTGAACTGGGACACATCTTTTCCATTCAGCAGGTGCGGAGCAAGGTGGACTCCCTGAAGAGGAGATACAAATCGATTAAAGATCATAAGGGGAAGAGTGGAAATGGGGCTCCTCCTCCATGGGAGTTTTTTGAGGTACCTACCACTTTCATTTCAATTTCCTTATTGTAGTTGAAAATGCTAAAATTCAGTTCGTTTGAAAATATGCCTAATAGTGGGCATCGCAAATTGAAAGTGGAAATATATTTAGCACATAGTTACTATGAATATAGTGGGATTGATTTTTTTATTGATGTACTGTTTAAAAGAAATTTCAAAAAAATCTCCAAATTCAAATCTGGCTTCACTATAATGAAAATTTAATTGTGATTCATTGTATCAAATTTTCTTAAACAATTAATAGTATTCAAAATGAGTCAATCAAGTTCACTCAATTTTTCCAGAGAATGGACGAAATTTATGGGAGGCAGGCATGGGTGACTCCCAGGGCAACTGCCTCCAGTTCAGGGGGTCCATCATCATCCTGCGGAGCAATCAACTCCCAACCAAATGGTACATACAACTCATTTTTTAAAGATCTTTCACTCTTTCTGGGTGCATTATAGAAGTTTGGGCTTCAGGTTACTAAGTAAAGGGCTCAAGTTCAAATTGGAGGGAGGTCTCATAAGATCCTGGCAGTAATTGGGTTTTTTTGTCATAAAATATATAAGAAGGCAGTAGACCTTATTCAGAATATCAAACAGCCATAAAAATACAGAAGAAATACATCAGAACTTTATATGTACTTGAATGGGTTCTAACCTCACCCATCAACATACAACTTTCAGGTTGATTCCAACGTGGAAGTTATGGTCTAAGTCAAAAGTTACCAGCCAGTTATGAAATGCAAACATGTGATAAATGGGAATTATTATTTTATTCACATGTTGTTGCCTTGGGGAGACATGTGTATTTCAACAGCCTCTGCCAAGAAAAAATTATTTATTATATTTCATTCACCCTTTCTTGTAGAGCCTCCAAAAAAAAGGAAGAGACCGGAGGAATTACTTGAGGGTCTTTACCAAAAAATGAAGAAGGAGCGAGAGGAGATGCTGGAGAGACAGAGGGAAGAGGCTAGGGTAAGGGAGGAGGAAAGGGAAAGGAGGAAGCAGGAAAGACATAATGAGAAAATGGCTCTAAAGAGGCAATTCCTTGAGCTTTTGTCAAAAATGGGGACTGGGGGAGGTGCAAATAACAGTAAAGAATAATAACCTTGGAAATATATTTTTTTATTTACATTAGGGCATGAGGGCCCAAGCAATCCTTTCCCTCTTTGCATTTCCATGCAGCCTACGTGCTGCATCATTTATTGCTACATTTTCTGGATTTTGCAATATCTCCTGCTGTGGGAGATCACCTTCAAAGTTATCCTTCATTGTTTCACAGATATTGTGAAGAACTGTGCAGGCTAAAATATACTCTGGTATGGATGTCACGCATACCATGGGCAGACAGTGCAGCAAACTCCTCCATCGCCCCTTTAATAACCCAAATGCCCTTTCTATTGCCATTCTCGCCTGCGATAAACATGTGTTAAAATTTTTTTGGCGTTCATTCATATGCCCGTTATCTTTGAATGGCACCATTAAGTGAGGGTCAATTGCATAAGCTGCATCAGCAACCAGGTGAGTATCCCCCGGGAAAAAATCATCTCCACGGAGAAAGTCGCTCACCTCCGAAAATGAAAGCACGCGCTGGTCATGCACAGAACCAGCATGCCCAGCATAAATGTGTATGAAGACACATTTATGGTCACATACTCCCTGCAAATAAAAAAGAAGCAATCTTCAACTTTTTATAGAAGTTCTTGTGACATTAAGAAGTTTTTTTTACAAAATAATAAGGGTTAAAATAAACAACAATGGTACTTGCAGAATTATAAAGAGAGGATCAATCGAAAATGAAAGGGAGAAGACTCTATCATAAAATCTAACAACTTAATGTACTGACTTTCTGCTTTGGAGATTTACAGGACTTCAGAGGGTCACAGCACTTACAATTAGATAGAAAATGACAATTAATGGACCCAAATTAGAGTGATATTTTATTTTTACAAATTTGGCATGCAAAGAACTTAATAATTACCTGAAACTGGATGGAATGATGCCCTTTCCTATTTACATAAGCTCCGCCTTCACCTTTGGGAGCAGGAATTCTTATGTGGCACCCATCAAGAGCCCCAATTATCCCAGGGAATCCACTTTTATCCTGGAATCCAGCAATTACTCTTTGGGCAATTTCCCCCCTGGGCCAAGACACTGCTTGGGGAGCGAAGGAATGAAGCGCTCGGCACACTCTCCTCACAGCTCGCAGGGCTGTTGCTTTGCCTATTCCAAAAGTGTTGGAAACAGACCTGAAGATTATGAAACAGACAGAGAAAGGTCATGTTCCAGAGTTTATAATCAGGAATATAAAAATAGGACAGGATAAATGACTAAAATGTGGATAAGTGAGGCTCTATGGGAGGGCAACTTGTGATAGATCCTAGGAAAAAGTGAAAGATCTTCCAACCTTGGGACAAATATTGCACCAACATGAAAGGCATTTTCTGTATGTGTGACCCAATTAACTTCAAACTCAGAAATCAGGGAAAGTTTATTGAAACCCATTACTGTGATTTTTTCGTTACATGGCATATGTATGTGTATGGCGTTGACATTGAAAAAAGAAGATAGAAATAGAGTTGCATCTTCGACATTTCGACATGGAGAATGAAAATGCAATGAGTAGATAAATTATGAATATGAGGAGAGAAAGAAGGATTTGGTTAAGGCTAGAGACAATGAGGTTAGCAGCTGTGTATACATACTAGAAAAAGGTATTTTGAAGGTATGGCTATTAAGTAGAGGATGTTCAATGAGCAGGGAACGTGTAAGAGGAGACTAAGATGTTTTGGATGGATAAGGATATAGAGGCAGTACTTTTAAGGGCCTTAAGTAAGCAATTGGATAAGATACACAACATCGACTTCAGTGTAGAACATTTAAACTCAATTGTCCTTTTATACCTACATCAATCAGCAAATAGCCTTTCATCATAAGTATAACCCATTACTAATTCAATGAATTTGATCGTATTTACCTATACGAATCTGGAGTCCCTAGGTACCAAATGGCAACTGCCAGCTGCTTCTTGGGGCTGATAGTCATGCGGCCAGCTTTGCCATCTTTTCTTTGTATCATTGGCCCTATTACACCCAGTACATACTCCATAGTTTCAGGATACATTCTATTTCCGTTTGAAAATAAAAATGGGACAAATTACCAGGAAGTTTTCGCTTTACTTGTGCTAATCCAGCTCGTAATTTAACTATTAATGTACTTAACCTAGTGAAATATGATACACTTCCACAAATTCTTATGAAAACCAGATGTCGTGAATCTGTAGCAGATATTGTACTTACCGAAAATTCTCCTTAAAAAATTGCCGTGAGAATGAAGGAACTGTTTCTTCTACAAATCCCTGTTGCCTAGGCAAAGGGCTCACTGGCCCACGACAACATGCAGTCAGAAACTGACCACAAAGGTAAATGAAATCTTTATAATCATCCATATTCTCCAGAGGAGGATTATCTTCCTCTGAAGAGGAGTCACTTTCAGAGGAACTGAAAATAATGTCTGCAGCCTCGATCCACATAGTGGTCTCCACGGGGGTAACCATAGGGGTAGTCAATAAACGTTCCGTTAGGGTTATCCAACAGGTGCGAAGCTCGAAAACGGGAGAGTATGGTCCAGGGAAGGCGAGAGGTCAATAAAGGGTACGACGGGGTAATCCAGGAGGAGCAAAGGTCAAAGTAAAGCGAAGTCCAAACGAAGCAGAGGTCAAAAATATAACTAAACAGCCGAGTCGCACGTAAAGAATCCCTCAGGTCAACTAACTGAAGACGTCGCAGGCGCACCTTCATTCGCGCGGGGACCTAATTACCATATAACTAATTAGCATTAAGGATATTGCTATAGAGATTTGGATGGTTACCTGTATTATAAAAATAGTTAATTCTATTCCGCCGATATGTAAAAGTTAATTCATATACAACTTTCAACATCTACATTGACTTCAATGACTTAACTACGATAATACCTGAATAGCTCAATGTATTCGTCGGAAATATGTATGTATCGTAAATATTTATAGCTACTAACATTTCAGCGCCTGATTCCATCAGTTTTTAAGTGTACTTTATAATTATTACAGAGGGATTTTTCCTTGAGGCTATTTCGCCGTTAACATTCATTTAATGTGTAAGATTGCGCGTTCATATGTTCTTGAATGTACTTAAAATGGATAAACCTAAATACTTTCCGCATTTTCACACTTCTATTCATCAATCCCTTAAGTTTTTCCTGTACTTTTTGGTTCTTTCAGCCGACTCCGAAAGTGGTGCTGGTAAATTTCCCGCGAAATGGGCGGCAGCAGCTGCTGCTGTCCGTTCCGATATTGCTGCTTTTGCCACAGTAGCAGTACTGTATTCCGTTCCGTTTCACAGCACCACAGGCAGTGCTGGCAGTGAATTTCGGAACGCACCCCTTATCTAACAAATGGAAACATTTTTTTCTCAATTATCTTTGGTGAAAAAAAATTCTTTTAAAAGATTGGGCCACTTTGAGATCGAACACATAAACTTTTGATCTAATGGTGTTAAAATCCTGAAGCAATAACGTCCACGGCCACGAGACAGATCGTCCGTAGATTTCTTTAACATATAGTATTTTTTTTAATTTTCGCTCAGACTTCATGAAATGAAACCAAATAAATCGATTCGACATTATCTAACAAATGAAAACCTTTTTTCAATTATCTTTTAGGTGAAAAAAAATTTTTTAAAAAAATTTGGCCACTGTGAGATCGAACACATAAACTTTTGATCTAATGGTTTTAAGATCCTGATGCTTAAATGTCCACGGCCACGAGACAGATCGTCCGTAGATTTCTTTAACATATACTATTTTTATAAAATTACGCTCAGACTTTATAAAATGAAACCAAAAATATCTATTCGACATTATCTAACGAATGAAAACCTTTTTTTAAATTATATTTTAGGTGAAAAAAAATTCCTCAAAACATTTGGGCCACTCTGAGATCGAACACATAAACTTTTGATCTAATGGTTTTAAGATCCTGATGCATTAACGTCCACGGCATCGAGACAGATCGTCCGTAGATTTCTTTAACATATAGTATTTATTTTTTTTTTCGTTCAGACTTCATGAAATGAAACCAAATATATCGATTCGACATTATCTAATAAATGAAAACCTTTTTTCAATTATCTTTTAGGTGAGAAAAAATTCTTTAAAAAAATTGGGCCACTGTGAGATCGAACACATAAACTATTGATCTAATGGTTTTAAGATCCTGATGCATTAACGTCCACGGCCACGAGACAGATCGTCCGTAGAATTCTTTAACATATAGTATTTTTTTAAGTTTTCGCTCAGACTTCATTAAATAAAACCAAATATATCGATTCGACATTATCTACAAATGAAAACCTTTTTTCAATTATCTTTTAGGTGAAATAAAATTCTTTAAAAACATTGGGCCACTGTGAGATCGAACACATAAACTTTTGATCCAATGGTTTTAAGATCCTGATGCATTAACGTCCACGGCCACGAGACAGATCGTCCGTAGTTTTCTTTAACATATATTATTTTTTTTAATTTTCGCTCAAACTTCATAAAATGAAACCTTAAATATTGATTCGACATTTTCTGACAAACGATAACCTTTTTTTCAATTATCTTTGGTGAAAAAAAATTCTTTTAAAAGATTGGGCCACTTTGAGATCGAACACAAATTTTTGAACTAATGGTTTTAAGATCCTGAAGCAATAACGTCCACGGCCACGAGACAGATCGTCAGTAGATTTCTTTAACATATACTATTTTTTGTAATTTTCGCTCAGACTTCATGAAATGAAACAAAATAAATCGATTCGACATTATCTAACAAATGAAAACCTTTTTTCAATTATCTTTTAGGTGAAAAAAATTTTTTAAAAAAATTTGGCCACTGTGAGATCGAACCCATAAATTTTGATCTAATGGTTTTAAGATCCTGATGCTTTAACGTCCACGGACGAGACAGATCGTTCATAGATATCTTAAACATATAGTATTTTTTTTAATTTTCGCTTAGACTTCATTAAAAGAAACCAAAAATTTCGATTCGACATTATCTAACAAATGAAAACCTTTTTTCAATTATCTTTTAGGTGAAAAAAAAATCTTTAAAAAAATTGGGCCACTGTGAGTTCGAACACACTAACTTATGAGGCAATGGTTTCAAAATCCTTATACTTTAACGTCCTCGGCCACGAGACAAATCGTCCGTAGATTTCAATAACATATAGTATTTTTTTTAATTTTCGCTCTGACTTCATAAAATGAAACCAAAGAGTTCGATTCGACATTATCTAACAAATGAAAACCTTTTTTCAAATATCTATTATGTGAAAAAAAATTCTTTAAAAAAATTGGGCCACTCTGAGATCGAACACATGAACCTTTGAGGCAATGGTTTTAAGATCCTGATACTTTAACGTCTACGGCCACGAGACAGATCGTCCGTAGATTCCTTTAACATATAGTATTTTTTTTAATTTTCGCTCAGACTTCATGAAATGAAACCAAATTAATCGATTTGGCATTATCTAACAAATGAAAACCTTTTTTCAATTATCTATTAGGTGAAAAAATTTCTTTAAAAAAATTTGGCCACTATGAGATCGAACACATAAACCTTTGATCTAATGGTTTAAATATCCTGATGAATTAACGTCCACGGCCACGAGACAGATCGTCCGTAGATTTCTTTAACATATACTATTTTTTAAATTTACGCTCAGACTTGATAAAATGATACCAAATATATCTATTCGACATTATCTAACAAATGAAAACCTTTTTTCAATTATCTTTTAGGTGAAATAAAATTCTTTAAAAACATCGGGCCACTGTGAGATCGAACCCATAAACTTTGATCTAATGGTTTTATGATCCTGATGCATTAACGTCCACGGCCACGAGACAGATCGTCCGTAGATTTCTTTAAAATATAGTATTTTTTTTTTTTCGTTCAGACTTCATGAAATGAAACCAAATAAATCGATTCGACATTATCTAATAAATGAAAACCTTTTTTCAATTATCTTTTAGGTGAGAAAAAATTGTTTAAAAAAAATGGGCCACTCTGAGATCGAACACATAAACTATTGATCTAATATTTTTAAGATCCTTATGCATTAACGTCCACGGCCACGAGACAGATCGTCCGTAGATTTCTTTAACATATAGTATTTTTTTTAATTTTCGCTCAGACTTCATAAAATGAAACCAAATATATCGATTCGACATTATCTACAAATGAAAACCTTTTTTCAATTATCTTTTAGGCGAAATAAAATTCTTTAAAAACATCTGGCCACTATCGAACACATAAACTTTCGATCTAATGGTTTTAAGATCCTGATGCATTAACGTCCACGGCAAAGTGACAGATCGTCCGTAGATTTCTTTAACATATAGTATTTTTTTTAATTTTCGTTCAGACTTCATGAAATGAAACCAAATAAATCGATTCGACATTATCTAATAAATGAAAACATTTTTTCAATTATCTTTGGTGAAAAAAATTCTTTTAAAAGATTGGGCCACTGTGAGATCGAACACATAAAATTTTGATCTAATGGCTTTAAGATCCTGATGCTTTAACGTCCACGGACACTAGACATAACGTCCTTAGATTTCTTTAACATATAGTATTTTTTTATTTACGCTCAGACTTCATAAAATGAAACCAAATACATCGATTCGACATTATCAAACAAATGAAAACCTTTTTTCAATTATCTTTTTGGTGAAAAAAAATTCTTTAAAAAAATTGGGCTACTGTGAAATCGAACACATGAGCTTTTGATGCAATGGTTTTAAGATCCTGATACATTAACGTCCACGGACGAGACAGATCGTCCGTAGATTTCTTAAACATATAGTATTTTTTTTAATTTTCGCTCAGATTTCATAAAATGAAACCAAAAAATTCAATTCGACATTATCTAACAAATGAAAACCGTTTTTCAAATATCTTTTAGGTGACAAAAAATTTTTTAAAAAAATTGGGCCACAGTGAAATCGAACACATAAACTTTTGATCTAATGGTTTTTTAAGATCCTGATGCTTTAACGTCCACGGACACTAGACAGAACGCCCTTAGATTTTTTTAACAAATATTATTTTTTTTAATTTACGCTCAGACTTCATAAAATGAAACCTTATTAATTGATTCGACATTTTCTAACAAATGAAAACCTTTTTTTCAATTATCTTTAGTGAAAAAAAACTCTTTAAAAAGATTGGGCCACTGTGAGATCGAACACATAAAATTTTGATCTAATGGCTTTAAGATACTGATGCTTTAACGTCCACGGCCCCTAGACAGATCGTCCGTAGACTTCTTTAACATTATTATTTTTTTTAGTTTTCGCTCAGACTTCAAAAATGAAACCTTATATATTGATTCAACATTATCTAACAAATGAAAACCTTTTTTTTCAATTATCTTTGGTGAAAACAATTCTTTTAAAAGATTGGGCCACTTTGAGATCGAACACATAAACGTTTGAACTAATGGTTTTAAGATCCTGAAGCAATAACGTCCACGGCCACGAGACAGATCGTCCGTAGATTTCTTTAACATATACTATTTTTTTTAATTTTCGCTCAGACTTCATGAAATGAAACCTTATATATCGATTCTACATTATCTAACAAATAAAAACTTTTTTTTCAATTATCTTTGGTGAAAAAAAATTCTTAAAAAAAATTGGACCACTGTGAGATTGGACCACTGTGAGATCGAGCCCATAAATTTTGATCTAATGGTTTTAAGATCCTGATGCTTTAACGTGCACGGCACCGAGACAGATCAAAAAATTTGATCCACTGTGAAATCGAACCAATAAATTTTGATCTAATGGTTTTAAGATCCTGATGCTTTAACGTCCACGACCAAGAGACCGATAATCCGTAGATTTCTTTAACATATAGTATTTTTTTATTTACGCTCAGACTTCATGAAATGAAACCAAATAAATCGATTCGACATTATCTAATAAATGAAAACCTTTTTCAATTATCTTTTAGGTGAAAAAAAATTCTTTAAAAAAAATGGGCCACTCTGAGATCGAACACATAAACTATTGATCTAATGGTTTCATGATCCTGATGCATTAACATCCACGGCCACGAGACAGATCGTCCGTAGTTTTCTTTAACATATATTATTTTTTATAATTTTCGCTCAGACTTCATAAAATGTAACCTTAAATATTGATTCGACATTTTCTAACAAACGTTAACCTTTTTTTCTATTATCTTTGGTGAAAAAAAATTCTTTTAAAAGATTGAGCCACTGTGAGATCGAACACATAAAATTTTGATCTAATGGCTTTAAGATCCTGATGCTTTAACGTCCATGGACACTAGACAGAACGTCCTTAGATTTTTTTAACAAATATTATTTTTTTTATATTCGCTCAGACTTCATAAAATGAATTCTTATATATTGATTCTACATTATCTAACAAATAAAAACTTTTTTTTCAATTATCTTTGGTGAAAAAAAATTCTTAAAAAAAATTGGTCCACTGTGAGATTGGACCACTGTGAGATCGAGCCCATAAATTTTGATCTAATGGTTTTAAGATCCTGATGCTTTAACGTGCACGGCCACGAGACAGATCAAAAAATTTGATCCACTGTGAGATCGAACCAATAAATTTTGATCTAATTGTTTTAAGATCCTGATGCTTTAACGTCCACGACCAAGAGACCGATCGTCCGTAGATTTCTTTAACATATAGTATTTTTTTATTTACGCTCAGACTTCATAAAATGAAACCAAATAAATCGATTCGACATTATCTAACAAATGAAAACCTTTTTCCAATTATCTTTTAGGTGACAAAAAATTTAAAAAAAAAATTGGGCCACTGTAAGATCGAACACATAAACTATTGATCTAATGGTTTTAAGATCCTGATGCTTTAACGTCCACGGCCACGAGACAGATCGTCCGTAGATTTCTTTAACATATAGTATTTTTTTTAATTTTCGCTCAGACTTCATAAAATGAAACCAAATATATCGATTCGACATTATCTACAAATGAAAACCTTTTTTCAATTATCTTTTAGGTGAAATAAAATTCTTTAAAAACATTGGGCCACTGTGAGATCGAACACATAAACTTTTGATCTAATGGTTTTAAGATCCTGATGCATTAACGTCCACGGCCACGAGACAGATCGTCCGTAGATTTCTTTAACATATAGTATTTTTTTTTTTCGTTCAGACTTCATGAAATGAAACCAAATAAATCGATTCGACATTATCTAATAAATGAAAACCTTTTTTCAATTATCTTTCAGGTGAAAAAAAATTCTTTAAAAAAAATGGTACACTCTGAGATCGAACACATAAACTATTGATCTTATGGTTTTAAGATCCTGATGCTTTAACGTCCACGGACACTAGACAGAACGTCCTTAGATTTTTTTAACAAATATTATTTTTTTTAATTTACGCTCAGACTTCATAAAATGAAACCTTATTAATTGATTCGACATTTTCTAACAAATGAAAACCTTTTTTTCAATTATCTTTGGTGAAAAAAAACTCTTTTAAAAGATTGGGCCACTGTGAGGTCGAACACATAAAATTTTGATCTAATGGCTTTAAGATACTGATGCTTTAACGTCCACGGCCCCTAGACAGATCGTCCGTAGACTTCTTTAACATATATTATTTTTTTTATTGTTCGCTCAGACTTCAAAAATGAAACCTTATATATTGATTCTACATTATCTAACAATTGAAAACCTTTTTTTTCAATTATCTTTGGTGAAAAAAAATTCTTTTAAAAGATTGGGCCACTTTAAGTTCGAACACATAAACGTTTGAACTAATGGTTTTAAGATCCTGAAGCAATAACGTCCACGGCCACGAGACAGATCGTCCGTAGATTTTTTAAACAAATATTATTTTTTTTTATATTCGCTCAGACTTCATAAAATGAATTCTTATATATTGATTCTACATTATCTAACAAATAAAAACTTTTTTTTCAATTATCTTTGGTGAAAAAAAATTCTTAAAAAAAATTGGACCACTGTGAGATTGGACCACTGTGAGATTGAGCCCATAAATTTTGATCTAATGGTTTTAAGATCCTGATGCTTTAACGTCCACGACCAAGAGACCGATCGACCGTAGATTTCTTTAACATATAGTATTTTTTTATTTACGCTCAGACTTCATAAAATGAAACCAAATAAATCGATTCGACATTATCTAACAAATGAAAACCTTTTTCCAATTATCTTTTAGGTGACAAAAAATTTTTAAAAAAAATTGGGCCACTGTGAGATCGAACACATAAACTATTGATCTAATGGTTTTAAGATCCTGATGCATTAACGTCCACGGCCACGAGACAGATCGTCCGTAGATTTCTTTAACATATAGTTTTTTTTTATTTACGCTCAGACTTCATAAAATGAAACCAAATACATCTATTCGACATTATCTAACAAACGAAAACCTTTTTTTAAATTATATTTTAGGTGAAAAAAAATTATTTTAAAAAACTGGGCCACTGTGAGATCGAACACAGAAAATTTTGATCTAATGGCTTTAAGATGCTGATGCTTTAACGTCCACGGCCACTAGAAAGATCGTCCGTAGATTTCTATAACATATAGTATTTTTTTTTAATTTTCGCTCAGACTTCATAAAATGAAACCAAATATATCGATTCGACATTATCTACAAATGAAAACCTTTTTTCAATTATCTTTTAGGTGAAATAAAATTCTTTAAAAACATTGGGCCACTCTGAGATCGAACACATAAACTTTTGATCTAATGGTTTTAAGATCCTGATGCATTAACGTCCACGGCAAAGAGACAGATCGTCCGTAGATTTCTTTAACATATAGTATTTTTTTTTTTTCGTTCAGACTTCATGAAATGAAACCAAATAAATCGATTCGACATTATATAATAAATGAAAAACTTTTTTCAATTATCTTTTAGGTGAAAAAAAATTCTTTAAAAAAAATGGTACACTCTGAGATCGAACACATAAACTATTGATCTAATGGTTTTAAGATCCTGATGCATTAACGTCCACGGCCACGAGACAGATCGTCCGTAGTTTTCTTTAACATATATTATTTTTTTTAATTTTCGCTCAAACTTCATAAAATGAAACCTTAAATATTGATTCGACATTTTCTAACAAACGATAACCTTTTTTTCAATTATCTTTGGTGAAAAAAAATTCTTTTAAAAGATTGGGCCACTGTGAGATCGAACACATAAAATTTTATCTAATGGCTTTAAGATCCTGATGTTTTAACGTCCACGGACACTAGACAGAACGTCCTTAGATTTTTTTAACAAATATTATTTTTTTTAATTTTCGCTCAGACTTCATAAAATGAAACCTTATATATTGATTCTACATTATCTAACAAATAAAAACTTTTTTTTCAATTATCTTTGGTGAAAAAAAATTCTTAAAAAAAATTGGACCACTGTGAGATCGAACCAATAAATTTTGATCTAATGGTTTTAAGATCCTGAAGCAATAACGTCCACGGCCACGAGACAGATCGTCAGTAGATTTCTTTAACATATACTATTTTTTTTAATTTTTGCTCAGACTTCATGAAATGAAACAAAATAAATCGATTCGACATTATCTAACAAATGAAAACCTTTTTTCAATTATCTTTTAGGTGAAAAAAATTTTTTAAAAAAATTTGGCCACTATGAGATCGAACACATAAAATTTTGATCTAATGGCTTTAAGATCCTGATGCTTTAACGTCCACGGCCACTAGATAGAACGTCCTTAGATTTTTTTAACATATATAATTTTTTTTAATTTTCGCTCAGACTTCATAAAATGAAACCTTATATATTGATTCTACATTATCTAACAAAAAAAAAATTTTTTTTCAATTATCTTTGGTGAAAAAACATTCTTAAAAAAAATTAACCACTGTGAGATCGAACCCATAAACTTTGATCTAATGGTTTTATGATCCTGATGCTTTAACGTCCAAGGCCACGAGACAGATCGTCCATAGATTTCTTTAACATATAGTATTTTTTTATTTACGCTCAGACTTCATAAAATGAAACCAAATACATCGATTCGACATTATCTAACAAATGAAAACCTTTTTTCAATTATCTTTTTGGTGAAAAAAATTTCTATAAAAAAATTGGGCCACTGTGAGATCGAATACATGAACTTTTTTTGTAATGGTTTTAAGATCCTAATGCATTACCGTCCACGGCCACGAGACAGATCGTCCGTAGATTTCTTAAACATATAGTATTTTTTTATTTACGCTCAGACTTCATAAAATGAAACCAAATATATCTACTCGACATTATGTAACAAATGAAAACCTTTTTTTAAATTATATTTTTGGTGAAAAAAAATTTTTTTAAACAATTGGGCCACTCTGAGATCGAACACATAAACTATTGATCTAATGGTTTTCAGATCCTGATGCTTTAACGTCCACGGCCACGAGACAGATCGTCCGTAGTTTTCTTTAACATATATTATTTTTTTTAAATATTCGCTCAGACTTCATAAAATGTAACCTTATATATTGATTCGACATTTTCTAACAAACGAAAACCTTTTTTTAATTATCTTTGGTGAAAAAAAATTCTTTTAAAAGATTGGGCCACTGTGAGATCGAACACATAAAATTTTGATCTAATGTCTTTAAGATCCTGATGCTTTAACGTCCACGGCCCCTAGACAGATCGTCCGTAGACTTCTTTAACATATATATTATTTTTTTTAGTTTTCGCTCAGACTTCATATAATGAAACCTTATATATTGATTCTACATTATCTAACAAATGAAAACCTTTTTTTTCAATTATCTTTGGTGAATTAAATTCTTTTAAAAGATTGGACCACTTTGAGATCGAACACATTAACTTTTGATCTAATGGTTTTAAGATCCTGATGCATTAACGTCCACGGCAAAACGACAGATCGTCCGTAGATTTCTTTAACATATAGTATCTTTTTAATTTTCGTTACGACTTCATGTAATGAAACCAAATAAATCGATTCGACATTATCTAATAAATGAAAACCTTTTTTCAATTATCTTTTAGGTGAAAAAAAATTCTTTTTAAAAAAAATGGGCACGATGAGATCGAACACATAAACCTTTGATCCAATGGTTTTAATATCCTGATGAATTAACGTCCACGGCCACGAGACAGATCGTCCGTAGATTTCTTTAACATATAGTATTTTTTTTAATTTTCGCTCAGACTTCATGAAATGAAACCAAATAAATCGATTCAACATTATCTAACAGATGAAAACCTTTTTTCAATTATCTTTTAGGTGAAAAAATTTTTTTAAAAAATTTGGCCACGATGAGATCGAACACATAAACCTTTGATCCAATGGTTTTAATATCCTGATGAATTAACGTCCACGGCCACGAGACAGATCGTCCGTAGATTTCTTTAACATATAGTATTTTTTTTAATTTTCGCTCAGACTTCATAAAATGAAACCAAATATATCGATTCGACATTATCTACAAATGAAAACCTTTTTTCAATTATCTTTTAGGTGAAATAAAATTCTTTAAAAACATTGGGCCACTGTGAGATCGAACACATAAACTTTTGATCTAATGGTTTTAAGATCCTGATGCATTAACGTCCACGGCAAAACGACAGATCGTCCGTAGATTTCTTTAACATATAGTATCTTTTTAATTTTCGTTACGACTTCATGTAATGAAACCAAATAAATCGATTCGACATTATCTAATAAATGAAAACCTTTTTTCAATTATCTTTTAGGTGAAAAAAAATTCTTTTTAAAAAAAATGGGCCACTCTGAGATCGAACACATAAACTATTGATCTAATGGTTTTAAGATCCTGATGCATTAACGTCCACGGCCACGAGACAGATCGTCCGTAGTTTTCTTTAATATATATTATTTTTTTTAATTTTCGCTCAGACTTCATAAAATGAAACCTTAAATATTATTTCGGCCTTTTCCTACAAACAATAACCTTTTTTTCAATTATCTTTAGTGAAAAAAAATTCTTTCAAAAGATTGGGCCACTGTGAGATCGAACACATAAAATTTTGATCTAATGGCTTTAAGATCCTGATGCTTTAACGTCCACGGACACTAGACAGAACGACCTTAGATTTTTTTAACAAATATTATTTTTTTTTAATTTTCGCTCAGACTTCATAAAATGAAACCTTATATAATGATTCTACATTATCTAACAAATAAAAACTTTTTTTCAATTATCTTTGGTGAAAAAAAATTCTTAAAAGAAATTGGAACACTGTGAGATCGAACCCATAAATTTTGATCTAATGGTTTTAAGATCCTGATGCTTTAACGTCCACGGCCACGAGACATTTCTTTAACATATAGTATTTTTTTATTTACGCTCAGACTACATAAAATGAAACCAAATACATCGATTCGACATTATCTAACAAATGAAAACCTTTTTTCAATTATCTTTTTGGTGAAAAAAAATTCTTTAAAAAAATTGGGCCACTGTGAGATCGAACACATGAGCTTTTGATGTAATGGTTTTAAGATCCTGATACTTTAACGTCCACGGACGAGACAGATCGTCCGTAGATCTTAATCATATAGTATTTTTTTTAATTATCGCTCAGACTTCATAAAATGAAACCAAATATATCGATTCGACATTATCTACAAATGAAAACCTTTTTTCAATTATCTTTTAGGTGAAATAAAATTCTTTAAAAACATTGGGCCACTGTGAGATCGAACACATAAAATTTTGATCTAATGGTCTTAAGATCCTGATGCATTAACGTCCACGGCAAAGAGAGAGATCGTCCGTAGATTTCTTTAACATATAGTATTTTTTTTAATTTTCGTTCAGACTTCATGAAATGAAACCAAATAAATCGATTCGACATTATCTAATAAATGAAAACCTTTTTTCAATTATCTTTTAGGTGAAAAAAAATTCTTTAAAAAAAATGCTACACTCTGAGATCGAACACATAAACTATTGATCTAATGGTTTTAAGATCCTGATGCATTAACGTCCACGGCCACGAGACAGATCGTCCGTAGTTTTCTTTAACATATATTATTTTTTTTAATTTTCGCTCAGACTTCATAAAATGAAACCTTAAATATTGATTCGACATTTTCTAACAAACGATAACCTTTTTTTCAATTATCTTTGGTGAAAAAAAATTCTTTTAAAAGATTGGGCCACTGTGAGATCGAACACATAAAATTTTGATCTAATGGCCACTAGACAGATCTCCGTAGATTTCTTTAACATATAGTATTTTTTTTAATTTTCGCTTAGACTTTATGAAATGAAACCAAATAAATCGATTCGACATTATCTAATAAATGAAACCTTTTTTCAATTATCTTTTAGGTGAGAAAAAAATCTTTAAAAAAAAAGGCCACTCTGAGATCAAACACATAAACTATTGATCTAATGGTTTTAAGATCCTGATACTTTAACGTCCACGGCCACGAGACAGATCGTCCGTGTATTTCTTTAACAAATATTATTTTTTTTAATTTTCCCTCAGACTTCATAAAATGAAACCAAATATATCTATTCGACATTATCTAACGAATGAAAACCTTTTTTTTAATTATATTTTAGGTGAAAAAAAATTCTTTAAAAAAAATTGGGCCACTCTGAGATCGAACACATAAACTATTGATCTAATGGTTTTAAGATCCTAATGCTTTAACGTCCACGGCCACGATACAGATCGTCCGTAGATTTCTTTAACATATAGTATTTTTTTTATTTTCGCTCAGACTTCATAAAATGAAACCAATAATATCGATTCGACATAATCTACAAATGAAAACCTTTTTTCAATTATCTTTTATGTGAAATAAAATTCTTTAAAAACATTGGGTCACTGTGAGATCGAACACATAAACTTTTGATCTAATGGTTTTAAGATCCTGATGCATTAACGTCCACGGCCACGAGACAGATCGTCCGTAGATTTCTTTAACATATAGTATTTTTTTTAATTTTCGCTCAGACTTTATGAAATGAAACCAAATAAATCGATTCGACATTATCTAATAAATGAAACCTTTTTTCAATTATCTTTTAGGTGAGAAAAAATTCTTTAAAAAAAATGGGCCACTCTGAGATCGAACACTTAAACTATTGATCTAATGGTTTTAAGATCCTGATGCTTTAACGTCCACGGCCACGAGACAGATCGTCCGTGTATTTCTTTAACAAATATTATTTTTTTTAATTTTCCCTCAGACTTCATAAAATGAAACCAAATATATCTATTCGACATTATCTAACGAATGAAAACCTTTTTTTTAATTATATTTTAGGTGAAAAAAAATTCTTTAAAAAAAATTGGGCCACTCTGAGATCGAACACATAAACTATTGATCTAATGGTTTTAAGATCCTAATGCTTTAACGTCCACGGCCACGATACAGATCGTCCGTAGATTTCTTTAACATATAGTATTTTTTTTATTTTCGCTCAGACTTCATAAAATGAAACCAATAATATCGATTCGACATAATCTACAAATGAAAACCTTTTTTCAATTATCTTTTATGTGAAATAAAATTCTTTAAAAACATTGGGTCACTGTGAGATCGAACACATAAACTTTTGATCTAATGGTTTTAAGATCCTGATGCATTAACGTCCACGGCCACGAGACAGATCGTCCGTAGATTTCTTTAACATATAGTATTTTTTTTAATTTTCGCTCAGACTTTATGAAATGAAACCAAATAAATCGATTCGACATTATCTAATAAATGAAACCTTTTTTCAATTATCTTTTAGGTGAGAAAAAATTCTTTAAAAAAAATGGGCCACTCTGAGATCGAACACTTAAACTATTGATCTAATGGTTTTAAGATCCTGATGCTTTAACGTCCACGGCCACGAGACAGATCGTCCGTGTATTTCTTTAACATATATTATTTTTTTTAATTTTCCCTCAGACTTCATATAATGAAACCAAATATATCGATTCGACATAATCTACAAATGAAAACCTTTTTTCAATTATCTTTTATGTGAAATAAAATTCTTTAAAAACATTGGGTCACTGTGAGATCGAACACATAAACCTTTGATCTAATGGTTTTAAGATCCTGATGCAATAACGTCCACATCCACGAGACAGATCGTCCGTAGATTTCTTTAACATATAGTATTTTTTTTAATTTTCGATCAGACTTCATGAAATGAAACCAAATAAATCGATTCGACTTTATCTAATAAATGAAAACTTTTTTTTTTTCAATTATCTTTGGTGAAAAAAAATTCTTTTAAAAGATTGGGCCACTTTGAGTTTGAACACATAAACTTTTGATCTAATGGTTTTAAGATCCTGAAGCAATAACTTCCACGGCCACGAGACAGATCGTCCGTAGATTTCTTTAACATATACTTTTTTTTTTAATTTTTGCTAAGACTTCATGAAATGAAACCAAATAAATCGATTCGACATTATCTAACAAATGAAAACGTTTTTTCAATTATCTTTTAGGTGGAAAAATTTTTTAAAAAAATTTGGCCACTATGAGATCGAACACATAAACCTTTGATCTAATGGTTTTCATATCCTGATGAATTAACGTCCACGGCCACGAGACAGATCGTCCGTATATTTCTTTAACATATAGTATTTTTTTTATTTACGCTCAGACTTCATAAAATGAAACCAAATATATCTATTCGACATTATCTAACAAACGAAAACCTTTTTTTAAATTATATTTTATGTGAAAAAAAATTATTTTAAAAGATTGGGCCACTGTGAGATCGAACACATAAAATTTTGATCTAATGGCTTTAAGATCCTGATGCTTTAACGTCCACGGCCACTAGACAGATCGTCCGTAGATTTCTTTAACATATAGTATTTTTTTTAATTTTCGCTCAGACTTTATGAAATGAAACCAAATAAATCGATTCGACATTATCTAATAAATGAAACCTTTTTTCAATTATCTTTTAGGTGAGAAAAAATTCTTTAAAAAAAAGGCCACTCTGAATTCGAACACATAAACTATTGATCTAATGGTTTTAAGATCCTGATACTTTAACGTCCACGACCACGAGACAGATCGTCCGTGTATTTCTTTAACAAATATTATTTTTTTTAATTTTCCCTCAGACTTCATAAAATGAAACCAAATATATCTATTCGACATTATCTAACGAATGAAAACCTTTTTTTAAATTATATTTTAGGTGAAAAAAAATTCTTTAAAACAATTGGGCCACTCTGAGATCGAACACATAAACTATTGATCTAATGGTTTTAAGATCCTGATGCTTTAACGTCCACGGCCACGAGACAGATCGTCCGTAGATTTCTTTAACATATAGTATTTTTTTTATTTTCGCTCAGACTTCATAAAATGAAACCAAATATATCGATTCGACATAATCTACAAATGAAAACTGTTTTTCAATTATCTTTTAGGTGAAAAAAATTTTTTTAAAACAATTGGGCCACTCTAAAATCGAACACATAAACTATTGATCTAATGGTTTTAAGATCCTGATGCATTAACGTCCACGGCCACGAGACAGATCGTCCATAGATTTCTTTAACATATAGTATTTTTTTTAATTTTCGCTCAGACTTCATAAAATGAAACCAAATATATTGATTCTACATTATCTAACAAATGAAAACCTTTTTTCAATTATCTTTTAGGTGAGAAAAAATTCTTTAAAAAAAATGGGCCACTCTGAGATCGAACACATAAACTATTGATCTAATGGTTTTAAGATCCTGATGCATTAACGTCCACGGCCACGAGACAGATCGTCCGCAGATTTCTTTAACATATAGTATTTTTTTTAATTTTCGCTCAGACTTCATTAAATGAAACCAAATATATCGATTCGACATTATCTACAAATGAAAACCTTTTTTCAATTATCTTTTAGGTGAAATAAAATTCTTTAAAAACATTGGGCCACTGTGAGATCGAACACATAAACTATTGATCTAATGGTTTTAAGATCCTGATACTTTAACGTCCACGGCCACGAGACATATCGTCCGTGTATTTCTTTAACATATATTATTTTTTTTAATTTTCCCTCAGACTTCATAAAATGAAACCAAATAAATCGATTCGACATTATCTAATAAATGAAAACCTTTTTTTTCAATTATCTTTGGTGAAAAAAAATTCTTTTAAAAGATTGGGCCACTTTGAGTTCGAACACATAAACTTTTGATCTAATGGTTTTAAGATCCTGAAGCAATAACGTCATCGGCCACGAGACATATCGTCCGTAGATTTCTTTAACATATACTTTTTTTTTTAATTTTTGCTCAGACTTAATGAAATGAAACCAAATAAATCGATTCGACATTATCTAACAAATGAAAAAGTTTTTTCAATTATCTTTTAGGTGAAAAAAATTTTTTAAAAAAATTTGGCCACTATGAGATCGAACACATAAACCTTTGATCTAATGGTTTTAATATCCTGATGAATTAACGTCCACGGCCACGAGACAGATCGTCCGTAGATTTCTTTAACATATAGTATTTTTTTTATTTACGCTCAGACTTCATAAAATGAAACCAAATAAATCGATTCGACATTATCTAATAAATGAAACCTTTTTTCAATTATCTTTTAGGTGAAAAAAAATTCTTTAAAAAAAATGGGCCACTCAGAGATCGAACACAAACTGTTGATCTGACGATCTGTCTCGTGGCCGAGGACATTAAAGCATCAGGATCTTAAAACCATTAGATCAAAGGTTTATGTGTTCGATCTCATAGTGGCCAAATTTTTTTAAAAAATTTTTTTCACCTAAAAGATAATTGAAAAAAGGTTTTCATTTGTTAGATAATGTCGAATCGATTTATTTGGTTTAATTTCATAAAGTCTGAGCGAAAATTAAAATATATACTATATGTTAAAGAAATCTACGGACGATCTGTCTAGTGGCCGTGGACGTTATTGCTTCAGGATCTTAAAACGATTAGATCAAAAGTTTATGTGTTCGATCTCAAAGTGGCCCATTCTTTAAAAAGAATTTTTTTTTTTGATAATTGAAAAAAAAGGTTTTCATTTGTTAGATAATGTAGAATCAATATATAAAGTTGCATTTTATGAAGTCTGAGCGAAAACTAAAAAAAAAATATATGTTTAAGAAGTTTACGGACGATCTGTCTAGGGGCCGTGGACGTTAAAGCATCAGGATCTTAAAACCATTAGATCATTAGTTTGTGTTCGATCTCAGAGTGGCCCATTTTTTTTAAAGAATTTTTTCTCACCTAAAAGATAATTGAAAAAATGTTTTCATTTGTTAGATAATGTAGAGTCAATATATTTGGTTTCATTTTATGAAGTCTGATTGAAAATTAAAAAAAAATACTATATGTTAAAGAAATCTACGGACGATCTGTCTCGTGGCCGTGGACGTTAATGCATCAGGATCTTAAAACCATTAGATCAACAGTTTGTGTTCGATCTCAGAGTGGCCCATTTTTTTTAAAGAATTTTTTCTCACCTAAAAGATAATTGAAAAAAGGTTTCATTTATTAGATAATGTCGAATCGATTTATTTGGTTTCATTTCATAAAGTCTGAGCGAAAATTAAAAAAAATACTATATGTTAATGAAATCTACGGACTATATTTCTAGTGGCCGTGGACGTTAATGCATCAGGATCTTAAAACCATTAGATCAAAAGTTTATGTGTTCGATCTCAAAGTGGCCCAATCTTTAAAAAGAATTTTTTTTTTTTGATAATTGAAAAAAAAGGTTTTCATTTGTTAGATAATGTAGAATCAATATATAAGGTATCATTTTATGAAGTCTGAGCGAAAACTAAAAAAAAAATATATGTTTAAGAAGTTTACGGACGATCTGTCTAGGGGCCGTGGACGTTAAAGCATCAGGATCTTAAAACCATTAGATCAATAGTTTATGTGTTCGATCTCAGAGTGGCCTATTTTTTTAAAGAATTTTTTCTCACCTAAAAGATAATTGAAAAAAGGTTTTCATTTGTTAGATAATGTAGAGTCAATATATTTGGTTTCATTTTATGAAGTCTGATTGAAAATTTAAAAAAATACCATATGTTAAAGAAATCTACGGACGATCTGTCTCGTGGCCGTGGACGTTAATGCATCAGGATCTTAAAACCATTAGATCAAAAGTTTATGTGTTCGATCTCAAAGTGGCCCAATCTTTTAAAAGAATTTTTTTTCACCAAAGATAATTGAAAAAAAAGGTTTTCATTTGTTAGATAATTTAGAATCAATATATTTGGTTTCATTTTATGAAGTCTGAGCGAAAATAAAAAAAAATACTATATGTTAAAGAAATCTACGGACGATCTGTCTCGTGGCCGTGGACGTTAATGCATTTCGATCTTAAAACCATTAGATCAATAGTTTATGTGTTCGATCTCAGAGTGGCCCATTTTTTTTAAAGAATTTTTTCTCACCTAAAAGATAATTGAAAAAAGGTTTTCATTTGTTAGATGATGTAGAGTCAATATATTTGGTTTCATTTTATGAAGTCTGATTGAAAATTAAAAAAAATATTATATGTTAAAGAAATCTACGGACGATCTGTCTCGTGGCCGTGGACGTTAATGCATCAGGATCTTAAAACCATTAGATCAATAGTTTATGTGTTCGATCTCAGAGTGGTCCATTTTTTTAAAAGAATTTTTTCTCACCTAAAAGATAATTGAAAAAAGGTTTCATTTATTAGATAATGTCGAATCGATTTATTTGGTTTCATTTCATAAAGTCTGAGCGAAAATTAAAAAAAATACTATATGTTAAAGAAATCTACGGACGATCTGTCTAGTGGCCGTGGACGTTAAAGCATCAGGATCTTAAAGCCATTAGATCAAAATTTTATGTGTTCGATCTCACAGTGGCCAAATCTTTTAAAATAATTTTTTTTCACCTAAAATATAATTTAAAAAAAGGTTTTCGTTTGTTAGATAATGTCGAATAGATGTATTTGGTTTCATTTTATGAAGTCTGAGCGTAAATAAATAAAATACTATATGATAAAGAAATTGACGGACGATCTGTCTCGTGGCCGTGGACGTTCATTCATCAGGATATTAAAACCATTAGATCAAAGGTTTATGTGTTCGATCACATAGTGACCAAATTTTTTTAATAAATTTTTTTCACCTAAAAGATAATTGAAAAAAGGTTTTCATTTGTTAGATAATGTCGAATCGATGTATTTGGTTTCATTTTATGAAGTCTGAGCGTAAATAAAAAAATACTATATGTTAAAGAAATCTACGGACGATCTGTCTCGTGGCCGTGGACGTTAAAGAATCAGGATCTTAAAACCATTAGATCAAAATTTATGGGTTTGATTTCACAGTGGCCAAATTTTTTTAAAAAATTTTTTTCACCTAAAAGATAATTGAAAAAAGGTTTTCATTTGTTAGATAATGTCGAATCGATTTATTTTGTTTCATTTCATGAAGTCTGAGCGAAAATCCAAAAAATAGTATATGTTAAAGAAATATACTGACGATCTGTCTCGTGGCCGTGGACGTTATTGCTTCAGGATCTTAAAACCATTAGTTCAAAAGTTTGTGTTTGATCTCAAAGTGGCCCAATCTTTTAAAAGAATTTTTTTTCACCAAAGATAATTGAAAAAAAGGTTTTCATTTGTTAGAGAATGTCCAATCAATATTTAAGGTTTCATTTTATGAAGTCTGAGCAAAAATTAAAAAAAATAATATATGTTAAAGAAAACTACGGACGATCTGTCTCGTGGCCGTGGACGTTAAAGCATCAGGATCTTAAAACCATTAGATCAATAGTTTATGTGTTCAAATCAAAAAAAGATATGTGTAGATCAAAAAAAAGTTTTTATTTGTTAGATAATGTAGAATCAATATATAAGGTTTCATTTTATGAAGTCTGAGCGAAAATTAAAAAAAATAATATTTGTTAAAAAAATCTAAGGACGTTCTGTCTAGTGTCCGTGGACGTTAAAGCATCAGGATCTTAAAGCCATTAGATCAAAATTTTATGTGTTCGATCTCACAGTGGCCCAATCTTTTAAAAGAATTTTTTTTCACCAAAGATAATTGAAAAAAAGTTATTATTTGTTAGAAAATTTCCAATCAATATTTAAGGTTTCATTTTATGAAGTCTGAGCGAAAATTAAAAAAAATAATATATTTTAAAGAAAACTACGGACGATCTGTCTCGTGGCCGTGGACGTTAATGCATCAGGATCTTAAACTCATTAGATCAATAGTTTATGTGTTCGATCTCAGAGTGTACCATTTTTTTTAAAGATTTTTTTTTCACTTAAAAGATAATTGAAAAAAGGTTTTCATTTATTAGATAATGTCGAATCGATTTATTTGGTTTCATTTCATGAAGTCTGAACGAAAATTAAAAAAAAATACTATATGTTAAAGAAATCTACGGACGATCTGTCTCTTTGCCGTGGACGTTAATGCATCAGGATCTTAAAACCATTAGATCAAAATTTTATGTGTTCGATCTCACAGTGGGCCAATGTTTTTAAAGAATTTTATTTCACCTAAAAGATAATAGAAAAAAGGTTTTCATTTGTAGGTTATGTCGAATCGATATATTTGGTTTCATTTTATGAAGTCTGAGCGAAAATTAAAAAAAATACTATATGTTAAAGAAATCTACGGACGATCTGTCTCGTGTCCGTGGACGTTAATGCATAAGGATCTTAAAAATATTAGATCAATAGTTTATGTGTTCGATCTCAAAGTGGCCCATTTTTTTTTAAAGAATTTTTTCTCACCTAAAAGATAATTGAAAAAAGGTTTTCATTTATTAGATAATGTCGAATCGATTTATTTGGTTTCATTTCATGAAGTCTGAACGAAAAAAAAAAAATACTATAAGTTAAAGAACTCTACGGACGATCTGTCTCGTGGCCGTGGACGTTAATGCATCAGGATCTTAAAACCATTAGATCAAAAGTTTATGTGTTCGATCTCACAGTGGCCCAATTTTTTAAAAAAATTTTTTGTCACCTAAAAGATATTTGAAAAACGGTTTTCATTTGTTAGATAATTTCGAATCGAAATTTTTGGTTTCATTTTACGAAGTCTGAGCGAAAATTAAAAAAAATACTATATGTTTAAGAAATCTACGGACGATCTGTCTCGTCCGTGGACGTTAATGTATCAAGATCTTAAAACCATTGCATCAAAAGCTCATGTGTTCGATCTCACAGTGGCCCAATTTTTTTAATGAATTTTTTTTCACCAAAAAAATAATTGGAAAAATGTTTTCATTTGTTAGATAATGTCGAATCGATTTATTTGGTTTCATTTAATGAAGTCTGAGCGTAAATAAAAAAAAACTATATGTTAAAGAAATCTACGGACGATCGGTCTCGTGGTCTTGGACGTTAAAGCATCAGTATCTTAAAACCATTAGATCAAAATTTATTGGTTCGATCTCACAGTGGATCAAATTTTTTGATCTGTCTCGTGGCCGTGGACGTTAAAGCATCAGGATCTTAAAACCAATAGATTAAAATTTATGGGTTCGATCTCACAGTGGTCCAATCTCACAGTGGTCCAATTTTTTTTAAGAATTTTTTTTCACCAAAGATAATTGAAAAAAAAGTTTTTATTTGTTAGATAATGTAGAATCAATATATAAGGTTTCATTTTATAAAGCCTGAGCGAAAATTAAAAAAAATAATATTTGTTAAAAAAATCTAAGGACGTTCTGTCTAGTGTCCGCGGACGTTAAAGCATCAGGATCTTAAAGCCATTAGATCAAAATTTTATGTGTTCGATCTCACAGTGGCCCAATCTTTTAAAAGAATTTTTTTTCACCAAAGATAATTGAAAAGAAGGTTATCGTTTGTTAGAAAATGTCGAATCAATATTTAAGGTTTCATTTAATGAAGTCTGTGCGAAAATTAAAAAAAATAATATATGTTAAAGAAAACTACGGACGATCTGTCTCGTGGCCGTGGACGTTAATGCATCAGGATCATAAAACCATTAGATCAATAGTTTATGTGTTCGATCTCAGAGTGGCCCATTTTTTTTAAAGAATTTTTTTTCACCTAAAAGATAATTGAAAAAAGGTTTTCATTTATTAGATAATGTCGAATCGATTTATTTGGTTTCATTTCATGAAGTCTACACGAAAATTAAAAAAAATACTATATGTTAAAGAAATCTACGGACGATCTGTCTCGTGGCAGTGGACGTTAATACATCAGGATCTTAAAACCATTAGATCAAAAGTTTATGTGTTCGATCTCACAGTGGCCCAATGTGTTTAAAGAATTTTATTTCACCTAAAATATAATTGAAAAAAGGTTTTCATTTGAAGATAATGTCGAATCTATATATTTGGTTTCATTTTATGAAGTCTGAGCGAAAAATAAAAAAAATACTATATGTTAAAGAAATCTACGGACGATCTGTCTCGTGGCCGTGGACGTTAATGCATCAGGATCTTAAAACCATTAGATCAATAGTTTATGTGTTCGATCTCAGAGTGGCCAAATTGTTTTAAAGAATTTTTTTTTAACTAAAATATAATTTAAAAAAAGGTTTTTATTCGTTAGATAATGTCGAATAGATATATTTGGTTTCATTTTATAAAGTCTGAGCTTAAATTTAAAAAAAAAGTATATGTTAAAGAAATTTACATACGATCTGTCTCGTGGCCATGGACGTAAATGCATTTGCATCTTAAAACCATTAGATCAAAAGTTTATTTGTTCGATCTAACAGTGGCGCAATTTTTTTTTTTTTAAATTTCTTGTCCACTAAAAGATAATTGAAAAACGGTTTTCATTTGTTAGATAATGTCGAATCGAATTTTTTGGTTTCATTTTATAAAGTCTGAGCGATAATCAAAAAAAAATACTATATGTTTAAGATCTACGGACGATCTGTCTCGTCCGTGGACGATAAAGTATCAGGATCTTAAAACCATTACATCAAAAGCTCATGTGTTCGATCTCACAGTGGCCCAATTTTTTTAAAGAATTTTTTTTCACCAAAAAGATAACTGAAAAAAGGTTTTCATTTGTTAGATAATGTCGAATCGATGTATTTGGTTTCATTTTATGAAGTCTGAGCGTAAATAAAAAAATACTACATGTTAAAGAAATGTCTCGTGGCCGTGGACGTTAAAGCATCAGGATCTTAAAACCATTAGATCAAAATTTATGGGTTCGATCTCACAGTGGTCCAATTTTTTTAAAGAATTTTTTTTCACCAAAGATAATTGAAAAAAAGTTTTTATTTGTTAGATAATGTAGAATCATTATATAAGGTTTCATTTTATGAAGTCTGAGCGAAAATTAAAAAAAAAATATATATGTTAAAGAAAACTACGGACGATCTGTCTCGTGGCCGTGGAAGTTAATGCATCAGGATCTTAAAACCATTAGATCAATAGTTTATGTGTTCGATCTCAGAGTGGCCCATTTTTTTTAAAAGAATTTTTTTTCACCTAAAAGATAATTGAAAAAAGGTTTTCATTTATTAGATAATGTCGAATCGATTTATTTGGTTTCATTACATGAAGTCGTAACGAAAATTAAAAAGATACTATATGTTAAAGAAATCTACGGACGATCTGTCTCTTTGCCGTGGACGTTAATGCATCAGGATCTTAAAACCATTAGATCAAAAGTTTATGTGTTCGATCTCACAGTGGCCCAAAGTTTTTAAAGAATTTTATTTCACCTAAAAGATAATTGAAAAAAGGTTTTCATTTATAGATAATGTCGAATCGATATATTTGGTTTCATTTTATGAAGTCTGAGCGAAAATTTAAAAAAAATACTATATGTTATAGAAATCTACGGACAATCTGTCTCGTGGCCGTGGACGTTAATGCATAAGGATCTTAAAAATATTAGATCAATATTTTATGTGTTCGATCTCAGAGTGGCCCATTTTTTTTAAGAATTTTTTCTCACCTAAAAGATAATTGATAAAAGGTTTTCATTTATTAGATAATGTCGAATCGATTTATTTGGTTTCATTTTATGAAGTCTGAGCGTAAATAAAAAAATACTATATGTTAAAGAAATCTACGGACGATCTGTCTCGTGGCCGTGGACGTTAATGCATCAGGATCATAAAACCATTAGATCAATAGTTTATGTGTTCGATCTCAGAGTGGCCCATTTTTTTTAAAGAATTTTTTTTCACCTAAAAGATAATTGAAAAAAGGTTTTCATTTATTAGATAATGTCGAATCGATTTATTTGGTTTCATTTCATGAAGTCTACACGAAAATTAAAAAAAATACTATATGTTAAAGAAATCTACGGACGATCTGTCTCGTGGCAGTGGACGTTAATACATCAGGATCTTAAAACCATTAGATCAAAAGTTTATGTGTTCGATCTCACAGTGGCCCAATGTGTTTAAAGAATTTTATTTCACCTAAAAGATAATTGAAAAAAGGTTTTCATTTGAAGATAATGTCGAATCTATATATTTGGTTTCATTTTATGAAGTCTGAGCGAAAAATAAAAAAAATACTTTATGTTAAAGAAATCTACGGACGATCTGTCTCGTGGCCGTGGACGTTAATGCATCAGGATCATAAAACCATTAGATCAATAGTTTATGTGTTCGATCTCAGAGTGGCCAAATTGTTTTAAAGAATTTTTTTTTAACTAAAATATAATTTAAAAAAAGGTTTTTATTCGTTAGATAATGTCGAATAGATATATTTGGTTTCATTTTATAAAGTGTGAGCTTAAATTTAAAAAAATAGTATATGTTAAAGAAATTTACATACGATCTGTCTCGTGGCCATGGACGTAAATGCATTTGCATCTTAAAACCATTAGATCAAAAGTTTATTTGTTCGATCTAACAGTGGCGCAATTTTTTTAAAAAATTTCTTGTCCACTAAAAGATAATTGAAAAACGGTTTTCATTTGTTAGATAATGTCGAATCGAATTTTTTGGTTTCATTTTATAAAGTCTGAGCGATAATCAAAAAAAAATACTATATGTTTAAGATCTACGGACGATCTGTCTCGTCCGTGGACGATAAAGTATCAGGATCTTAAAACCATTACATCAAAAGCTCATTTGTTCGATCTCACAGTGGCCCAATTTTTTTAAAAAATTTTTTTTCACCAAAAAGATAACTGAAAAAAGGTTTTCATTTGTTAGATAATGTCGAATCGATGTATTTGGTTTCATTTTATGAAGTCTGAGCGTACATAAAAAAATACTACATGTTAAAGAAATGTCTCGTGGCCGTGGACGTTAAAGCATCAGGATCTTTAAAACATTAGATTAAAATTTATGGGTTCGATCTCACAGTGGTCCAATTTTTTTTAAGAATTTTTTTTCACCAAAGAAAATTGAAAAAAAGTTTTTATTTGTTAGATAATGTAGAATCATTATATAAGGTTTCATTTTATGAAGTCTGAGCGAAAATTAAAAAAAAAAATATATATGTTAAAGAAATCTACGGACGATCTGTCTCGTGGCAGTGGACGTTAATACATCAGGATCTTAAAACCATTAGATCAAAAGTTTATGTGTTCGATCTCACAGTGGCCCAATGTGTTTAAAGAATTTTATTTCACCTAAAAGATAATTGAAAAAAGGTTTTCATTTGAAGATAATGTCGAATCTATATATTTGGTTTCATTTTATGAAGTCTGAGCGAAAAATAAAAAAAATACTATATGTTAAAGAAATCTACGGACGATCTGTCTCGTGGCCGTGGACGTTAATGCATCAGGATCATAAAACCATTAGATCAATAGTTTATGTGTTCGATCTCAGAGTGGCCAAATTGTTTTAAAGAATTTTTTTTTAACTAAAATATAATTTAAAAAAAGGTTTTTATTCGTTAGATAATGTCGAATAGATATATTTGGTTTCATTTTATAAAGTGTGAGCTTAAATTTAAAAAAATAGTATATGTTAAAGAAATTTACATACGATCTGTCTCGTGGCCATGGACGTAAATGCATTTGCATCTTAAAACCATTAGATCAAAAGTTTATTTGTTCGATCTAACAGTGGCGCAATTTTTTTAAAAAATTTCTTGTCCACTAAAAGATAATTGAAAAACGGTTTTCATTTGTTAGATAATGTCGAATCGAATTTTTTGGTTTCATTTTATAAAGTCTGAGCGATAATCAAAAAAAAATACTATATGTTTAAGATCTACGGACGATCTGTCTCGTCCGTGGACGATAAAGTATCAGGATCTTAAAACCATTACATCAAAAGCTCATGTGTTCGATCTCACAGTGGCCCAATTTTTTTAAAGAATTTTTTTTCACCAAAAAGATAACTGAAAAAAGGTTTTCATTTGTTAGATAATGTCGAATCGATGTATTTGGTTTCATTTTATGAAGTCTGAGCGTACATAAAAAAATACTACATGTTAAAGAAATGTCTCGTGGCCGTGGACGTTAAAGCATCAGGATCTTAAAACCATTAGATCAAAATTTATGGGTTCGATCTCACAGTGGTCCAATTTTTTTTAAGAATTTTTTTTCACCAAAGATAATTGAAAAAAAGTTTTTATTTGTTAGATAATGTAGAATCATTATATAAGGTTTCATTTTATGAAGTCTGAGCGAAAATTAAAAAAAAAAATATATATGTTAAAGAAAACTACGGACGATCTGTCTCGTGGACGTGGAAGTTAATGCATCAGGATCTTAAAACCATTAGATCAATAGTTTATGTGTTCGATCTCAGAGTGGCCCATTTTTTTTAAAAGAATTTTTTCTCACCTAAAAGATAATTGAAAAAAGGTTTTCATTTATTAGATGATGTCGAATCGATATATTTGGTTTCATTTCATGAAGTCTGCACGAAAATTAAAAAAAATACTTTATGTTAAAGAAATCTACGGACGATCTGTCTCGTGGCCGTGGACGTTAATGCATCAGGATCTTAAAACCATTAGATCATAAGTTTATGTGTTCGATCTCACAGTGGCCCAATGTTTTTAAAGAATTTTATTTCACCTAAAAGATAATTGAAAAAAGGTTTCTATTATTAGATAATGTCGAATCGATTTATTAGGTTTCATTTCATGAAGTCTGATTGAAAATTAAAAAAAATACTATATGTTAAAGAAATCTACGGACGATCTGTCTAGTGGCCGTGGACGTTAAAGCATCAGAATCTTAAAGCCATTAGATCAAAATTTTATGTGTTCGATCTCACAGTGGCCCAGTCTTTTAAAATAATTTTTTTTCACCTAAAATATAATTTAAAAAAAGGTTTTCGTTTGTTAGATAATGTCGAATAGATGTATTTGGTTTCATTTTATGAAGTCTGAGCGTAAATAAAAAAAATACTATATGTTAAAGAAATCTACGGGCGATCTGTCTCGTGGCAGTGGACGTTAATTCATCAGGATATTAAAACCATAAGAGCAAAGGTTTATGTGTTCGATCTCATAGTGGCCAAATTTAAAAAAAAAATTTTTTCAACTATAAGATAATTGAAAAAAGGTTTTCATTTGTTAGATAATGTCGAATCGATTTATTTGGTTTCATTTCATGAAGTCTGAGCGAAAATTAAAAAAAAAAGTATATGTTAAAGAAATCTACGGACGATCTGTCTCGTGGCCGTGGACGTTATTGCTTCAGGATCTTAAAACCATTAGATCAAAAGTTATTGTGTTCGATCTCAAAGTGGTCCAATCTTTTAAAAGAATTTTTTTTCACCAAAGATAATTGAAAAAAAAGGTTTTCATTTGTTAGATAATGTAGAATCAATATATAAGGTTTCATTATATGAAGTCTAAGCGAAAACTAAAAAAAATAATATATATGTTAAAGAAAACTACGGACGATCTGTCTCGTGGCCGTGGACGTTAAAGAATCAGGATCTTAAAACCATTAGATCAAAAGTTCATGTGTTCGATCTCACAGTGGCCCAATTTTTTTAAAGAAATTTTTTTCACCAAAAAGATAATTGAAAAAAGGTTTTCATTTGTTAGATAATATCGAATCGATGTATTTGGTTTCAATTTATGAAGTCTGAGCGTAAATAAAAAAATACTATATGTTAAAGAAATCTATGGACGATCTGTCTCGTGGCCTTGGACGTTAAAGCATCAGGATCATAAAACCATTAAATCAAAGTTTATGGGTTCGATCTCACAGTGGTTAATTTTTTTTAAGAATGTTTTTTCACCAAAGATAATTGAAAAAAATTTTTTTTTTGTTAGATAATGTAGAATCAATATATAAGGTTTCATTTTATGAAGTCTGAGCGAAAATTAAAAAAAATAATATATGTTAAAAAAATCTAAGGACGTTCTATCTAGTGGCCGTGGACGTTAAAGCATCAGGATTATAAAGCCAATAGATCAAAATTTTATGTGTTCGATCTCATAGTGGCCAAATTTTTTTAAAAATTTTTTTCACCTAAAAGATAATTGAAAAAAGGTTTTCATTTGTTAGATAATGTCGAATCGATTTATTTTGTTTCATTTCATGAAGTCTGAGTAAAAATTAAAAAAAATAGTATATGTTAAAGAAATCTACTGACGATCTGTCTCGTGGCCGTGGACGTTATTGCTTCAGGATCTTAAAACCATTAGATCAAAATTTATTGGTTCGATCTCACAGTGGTCCAATTTTTTTAAGAATTTTTTTTCACCAAAGATAATTGAAAAAAAAGTTTTTATTTGTTAGATAATGTAGAATCAATATATAAGGTTTCATTTTATGAAGTCTGAGCGAAAATTAAAAAAAAATAATATTTGTTAAAAAAATCTAAGGACGTTCTGTCTAGTGTCCGTGGACGTTAAAGCATCAGGATCTTAAAGCCATTAGATCAAAATTTTATGTGTTCGATCTCACAGTGGCCCAATCTTTTAAAAGAATTTTTTTTCACCAAAGATAATTGAAAAAAAGGTTATCGTTTGTTAGAAAATGTCGAATCAATATTTAAGGTTACATTTTATGAAGTCTGAGCGAAAAATAAAAAAAATAATATATGTTAAAGAAAACTACGGACGATCTGTCTCGTGGCCGTGGACGTTAATGCATCAGGATCTTAAAACCATTAGATCAAAAGTTTATGTGTTCGATTTCACATTGGCCCAATTTTTTTAAAAAATTTTTTGTCACCTAAAAGATATTTGAAAAACGGTTTTCATTTGTTAGATAACGTCGAATCGAAATTTTTGGTTTTATTTTATGAAATCTGAGCGAAAATTAAAAAAAATACTATATGTTCAAGAAATCTACGGACGATCTGTCTCGTCCGTGGACGTTAATGTATCAGGATCTTAAAACCATTGCATCAAAAGCTCATGTGTTTGATTTCACAGTGGCCCAATTTTTTTAAAGAATTTTTTTTCACCAAAAAGATAATTGAAAAAAGGTTTTCATTTGTTAGATAATGTCGAATCGATGTATTTGGTTTCATTTTATGAAGTCTGAGCGTAAATAAAAAAATACTATATGTTAAAGAAATCTAAGGACGTTATGTCTAGTGTCCGTGGACGTTAAAGCATCAGGATCTTAAAGCCATTAGATCAAAATTTTATGTGTTCGATCTCACAGTGGCCCAATCTTTTGAAAGAAATTTTTTCAGCAAAGATAATTGAAAAAAAGGTTATCGTTTGTTAGAAAATGTCGAATCAATATTTAAGGTTTCATTTTATGAAGTCTGAGCGAAAATTAAAAAAATAAATATATGTTAAAGAAAACTACGGACGATCTGTCTCGTGGCCGTGGACGTTAATGCATCAGGATCTTAAAACCATTAGATCAATAGTTTATGTGTTCGATCTCAGAGTGGCCCATTTTTTGTAAAGAATTTTTTTTCACTGAAAAGATAATTTAAAAAAAAGGTTTTCATTTATTAGATAATGTCGAATCGATTTATTTGGTTTCATTTCATGAAGTCTGAACGAAAATTAAAAAAAATACTATATGATAAAGAAATCTACGGACGATCTGTCTCTTTGCCGTGGACGTTAATGCATCAGGATCTTAAAACCATTAGATCAAAAGTTTATGTGTTCGATAGTGGCCCAATGTTTTTAAAGAATTTTATTTCACCTAAAAGATAATTGAAAAAAGGTTTTCATTTGTAGATAATGTCGAATCGATATATTTGGTTTCATTTTATGAAGTCTTAGCGAAAATTAAAAAAAATACTATATGTTAAAGAAATCTACGGACGATCTGTCTCGTGGCCGTGGACGTTAATGCATAAGGATCTTAAAAATATTAGATCAATAGTTTATGTGTTCGATCTCAGAGTGGCCCATTTTTTTTAAAGAATTTTTTTTCACCTAAAATATAATTGAAAAAAGGTTTTCATTTATTAGATAATGTCGAATCGATTTATTTGGTTTCATTTCATGAAGTCTACACGAAAATTAAAAAAAATACTATATGTTAAAGAAATCTACGGACGATTTTTCTCGTGGCAGTGGACGTTAATTCATCAGGATCTTAAAACCATTAGATCAAAAGTTTTTATTTTCGATCACACAGAGTCCCAATTTTTTTAAAGAATTTTTTTTCACTTTTTTGGGTTATGTCGAATCGATTAATTTGGTTTCATTTTATGAAGTCTGAGGGAAAATTAAAAAAAATACTATATGTTAAAGAAATCTACAGACGATCTGTCTCGTGGACGTGGACGTTAATGCATCAGTATCGTAAAACCATTAGATCAAAAGTTTAGGTGTTCGATCTCACAGTGGCCCAATTGTTTTAAAGAATTTGTTTTACCTGAAAGATAATTGAATAAAGGTTTTAATTTGTTAGATAATGTCGAATCGATATATTTGGTTTCATTTTATGAAGTCTGAGCGAAAATTAAAAAAAATACTATATGTTTAATAAATCTACGGACGATCTTTCTCTTGGTCGTGGACGTTAAAGCATCAGGATCTTAAAATCATTAGATAAAAAGTTTATGTGTTCGATCTCACAGTGCCCCATTTTTTTAAAGAATTTTTTTTTACCATAGAAAATTAAAAAAAAATTTCATTTGTTAGATAATTTCGAATCGTTTTATTTAGATTCATTTTATGAAGTCCGAGCGAAAATTAAAAAAACTACTATTTGTTAAATAAATCTACGGACGAACTGTTTCGTGGCCGTGGACGTTAAAGCATCATGATTCTGAATCCATTAGATAAAAAGTTTGTGTGTTCGATCTCACAGTGGCCCAATTTTTATAAAAATTTTTTTTTACCAAAGAAAATTGAAAAAAAAGGTTTTCATATTGTTAGATAATGTCGAATCAATGTATTTGGTTTCATTTTATGAAGTCTGAGCGTAAATAAAAAAAATACTATATGTTAAAGAAATCTAGAGACAATCTGTCTCGTGGCCGTGGAAGGTAAGCATCAGGATCTTAAAACCATTAGATCAAAATTTATGTAATCGATCTCACAGTGGCCGAATTTTTTTAAAGAATTGTTTTTCACCTAAATGATAATTGAAAAAAGGTTTTCATTTGTTAGATAATGTCATATCGATATATTTGGTTTCATTTTATGAAGTCTGAGTGAAAATTAAAAAAAATACTATTTGTTAAAGAAATCTACAGACGATCTGTCTCGTGGCCGTGGATAATAAAGCATCAGGATCTTAAAACCATTAGATCAAAAGTTTATGTGTTCGATCTCACAGAGGCCTAATTTTTTTAAAGAATTTTATTTACCTGAAAGATAATTGAATAAAGGTTTTAATTTGTTAGATAATGTCGAATCGATATATTTGGTTTCATTTTTTGAAGTCCGAGGGAAAATAAAAAAAAATATTATATGTTAAAGAAATCTACGGACGATCTGTCTCGTGGCCGTGGACGTTATGCATCAGGATCTTAAAACCATTAGATCAAAAGTTTATGGGTTCGATCTCAAAGTGCCCCATTTTTTTAAAGAATTTTTGTTTTTACCATAGAAAATTAAAAAAAAAATTTCATTTGTTAGATAATTTCGAATCGTTTTATTTCGATTCATTTTATGAAGTCCGAGCGAAAATTAAATATAATACTATATGTTAAAGAAATCTACAGACGATCTGTCTCGTGGCCGTGGATAATAAAGCATCAGGATCTTAAAACCATTAGATCAAAAGTTTATGTGTTCGATCTCACAGAGTCCCAATTTTTTTAGAGAATTTTTTTTCACCAAATATAATTGAAAAAAGGTTTTCATTTGTTACATAAAGTCGAATCGATATATTTGAATTCATTTTATGAAGTCTGAGCGAAAATTAAAAAAAATACTTTATGTTAAAGAAATCTACGGACGATCTGTCTCGTGGCCGTGGACTTTATATTTTTAGGATCTTAAAACCATTAATTCAAAAGTTTATGTGTTCGATCTCACAGTGGCCCAATTTTTTTAAGAACTTTTTTTTTCACCAAAGAAAATTGAAAAAAATGTTTTCATTTGTTAGATAATTTCGAATCGTTTTATTTCAACTAATTTAATGCTGTCTAAGCGAAAATTAAAAAAAATACTATATGTTAAAGGATATCTACAGACGATCTGTCTCGTGGCCGTGGACGTTAAGGCATCAGTATCTTAAAACTATTAGATCAAATGTTTAGGTGTTCGATCTCACAGTGGCCCAATTTTTTTAAAGAATTTTTTTTACCTGAAAGATAATTGAATAAAGGTTTTAATTTGTTAGATAATGTCGAATCGATATATTTGGTTTCATTTTATGAAGTCTGAGCGAAAATTAAAAAAAATACTATATGTTTAAGAAATCTACGGATGATCTGTCTCGTGGCCGTTGACGTTAAAGCATTAGGATCTTAAAACCATTAGATCAAAAGTTTGTGTATTCGATCTCACAGTGGCCCAATTTTTTTAGGATTATTTTTCACAAAAGAAAATTGAAAAAAAAAAAGGTTTTTATTTGTAAGATATTGTCGAATCGATATATTTGGTTTCTTTTATAAAGTCTGAGCGAAAAAAAAAAATACTATATGTTAAAGAAATCTACGGACGATCTGTCTCGTGGCCGTGGACGTTCATGCATCATGATCTTTAAACCATTAGATCAAAGGTTTGTGTTCGATCTCACAGTGGCACATTTTTTTTAAAGAATTTTTTTTCACCTTAAAGATAATTGAGAAAAGGTTTTCATTTGTTAGATAAGGTCGAATCGATATATTTGGTTTCATTTTATGAAGTCTGAGCGAAAATTAAAAAAAATACTTTATGTTAAAGAAATCTACGGACGATCTGTCTCGTGGCCGTGGACTTTATATTTTTAGGATCTTATAACTTTTAATTCATAAGTTTATGTGTTCGATCTCACAGTGGCCCAATTTTTTTTAAGAATTTTGTTTCACCTAAAAGATAATTGAGAAAAGGTTTTTATTTGTGAGATAATGTCGAATCGAAATACTTGGTTTCATTTTATGAAGTCTGAGCTAAAATAAAAAAAAATAGTATATGTTTAAGAAATCAACGGACGATCTGTCTCGTGGCTGTGGATGATAAAGCATCAGGATCTTAAAATCATTGGATCAAAAGTTTATGTGCACGATCTCACAGTGGCATAATTTTTTTAAAGAATTTTTTTTCACCTAAAAGATAATAGAAAAAAGGTTTTAATTTGTAAGATAATGTCGAGTCGATATATAAGGTTTCATTTTTTAAAGTCTGTGCGAAAATTAAAAAAAAACTATATGTTAAAGAAGTCTACGGACGATCAGTCTCGTGGCCGTGGACGTTAAAGCATCAGGATCTTAAAACCATTAGATCAAAAGTTTATGTGTTCGATCTCACAGTGGCCCAATTTTTTTAAAAATTTCTTTTTACCAAAGAAAATTGAAAAAAAGTTTTCATTTGTTAGATAATGTCGAATCGATATATTTGGTTTTTTTTAAGAGTCTGAGCGAAAATTAAAAAAAATACTATATTTTTAAAGAAATCTACGGACGATTTGTCTCGTGGCCGTGGATGTTATTGCATAAGGATCTTAAAACCATTAGATCAAAAGTTTATGTGTTCGATCTCACAGTGGCTCAATTTTTTTAAAGAATTTTTTTTACCTAAATTATAATTGAAAAAAGGTTTTCATTTGTTAGATATTGTCGAATCGATATATTTGGTTTCATTTTATGAAGTCTAAGCGAAAATTTAAAAAAATACTATATGTAAAAGAAATCTATGGACGATCTGTCTCGTGGCCATGGACGATAATGCACAGGATCTTAAAAGCATTAGATCAAAAGTTTATGTGTTCGATCTCACAGTGTACCAATTTTTTTAAAGAATTTTTTTTACCTAAAAGATAATTGAAAAATGATTTTATTTGTTAGATAATGTCGAATCGATATATAAGGTTACATTTTTTGAAGGCTGCGCGAAAATTAAAAAAAAATACTATATGTTAAAGAAATCTACGGACGATCTGTCTCGTTGCCGTGGACGTTAAAGCATCAGGATCTTAAAACCATTAGATCAACAGTTTATATTTTCGATCACACAGATTCCTTATTTTTTTAAAGAATTTTTTTTCACTTTTTTGGGTTATGTCGAATCGATTAATTTGGTTTCATTTTATGAAGTCTGAGCGAAAATAAAAAAAAATACTATATGTGAAAGAAATCTACGGACGATCTGTCTCGAAGCAGTGGACGTTAATGCATCAGGATCATAAAACCATTAGATCAATACTTTATGTGTTTGATCTCTTAGTGGCCCAATATTTTAAAGAACTTTTTTTTTCACCAAAGAAAATTAAAAAAAAGGTTTTCATTTGTTAGATAATTTTGAATCGTTTTATTTCGACTAATTTAATGATGTCTGAGCGAAAATTAAAAAAAATACCATATGTTAAAGAAATCTACAGAAGATCTGTCTCGTGGCCGTGGACGTTAATGCATCAGTATCTTAAAACCATTAGATCAAAAGTTTATGTGTTCGATCTTACAGTGGCCCAATTTTTTTAAAGAATTTTTTTTACCTGAAAGATAATTGAATAAAGGTTTTAATTTGTTAGATAATGTCGAATCGATATATTTGGTTTGATTTTATGAAGTCTGAGCGAAAATTAAAAATAATACTATATGTTAGAGAAATCTACAGACGATCTGTTTCGTGGCCGTGGACAATAAAGCATCAGGATCTTAAAACCATTGGATCAAAAGTTTATGTGTTCGATCTTACAGTGGCCCAATTTTTTTAAAGAATTTTTTTTACCTGAAAGATAATTGAATAAAGGTTTTAATTTGTTAGATAATGTCGAATCGATATATTTGGTTTCATTTTATGAAGTCTGAGCGAAAATTAAAAATAATACTATATGTTAGAGAAATCTACAGACGATCTGTTTCGTGGCCGTGGACAATAAAGCATCAGGATCTTAAAACCATTGGATCAAAAGTTTATGTGTTCGATCTCACAGTGGCCCAATTTTTTTAAAGAATTTTATTTACCTGAAAGATAATTGAATAAAGGTTTTAATTTTTAGATAATGTCGATTAGATATATTTGGTTTCATTTTTCGAAGTCTGAGTGAAAATAAAAAAAAATACTTTATGTTAAAAAAATATACGGACAATCTGTCTCGTGGCCGTGGACGTTAATTCATCAGGATATTAAAAACATTAGATCAAAGATTTGTGTTCGATCTCACAGTGTCCAAATTTTTTAAAAGAATTTTTTTTTCACCTAAAAGATAATTGAAAATAGGTTTTCATTTGTTAGATATTGTCGAATCGATATATTTGGTTTCATTTTTTGAAGTCCGAGGGAAAATAAAAAAAAATATTATATGTTAAAGAAATCTACGAACGATCTGTCTCGTGGCTGTTGACGTTTAAGAATCAGGATCTTAAAACCATTAGATCAAAAGTTTGTGTATTCGATCTCACAGTGGCCCAATTTTTTTAGGATTATTTTTTACAAAAGAAAATTGAAAAAAAAAGGTTTTTATTTGTAAGATATTGTCGAATCGATATATTTGGTTTCTTTTATAAAGTCTGAGCCAAAAAAAAAAAATACTATATGTTAAAGAAATCTACGGACGATCTGTCTCGTGGCCGTGGATGTTAATGCATCAGGATCTTAAAACCATTAGATCAAAAGTTTATGTGTTCGATCTCACAGTGGCTCAATTTTTTTAAAGAATTTTTTTTCACCTAAAATATAATTGAAAAAAGGTTTTCATATGTTAGATATTGTCGAATCGATATATTTGGTTTCATTTTATGAAGTCTAAGCGAAAATTTAAAAAAATACTATATGTGAAAAAAATCTATGGACGATCTGTCTCGTGGCCATGGACGATAATGCACAGGATCTTAAAAGCATTAGATAAAAAGTTTATGTGTTCGATCTCACAGTGTCCCAATTTTTTTAAAGAATTTATTTTACCTAAAAGATAATTGAAAAATGGATATTATTTGTTAGATAATGTCGAATCGATATATTTGGTTTCATTTTATAAAGACTAAGCGAAAATTAAAAAAATACTATATGTTAAAGAAATCTACGGACGATCTGTATCGTGGCCGTGAACGTTAATGCATTAGGATTTTAAAACCATTAGATCAAAAGTTTATGTGTTCGATCTCACAGTGACCAAATTTTTTTAAAGAATTTTTTTTCACCTAAAATATAATTGAAAAAAAGGTTTATATTTGTTAGATAATGTCTAATCGATATATTTTGTTTCATTTTATGAAGTCTTAGCCAAAATTAAAAAAAAGAACTATATGTTAAAGAAATCTTTGGACGATCTGTCTCGTGGCCGTGGACGATAAAGCATCAGTATCTTAAAACCATTAGATCAAAAGTTTATGTGTGTTCAATCTCACAGTGGCCCAATTTTTTTAAAGAATTTTTTTTCACCTAAAAGATAATTGAGAAAAGGTTTTCATTTGTTAGATAAGGTCGATTCGATATATTTGGTTTCATTTTATGAAGTCTGAGCGAAAATTAAAAAAAATACTTTATGTTAAAGAAATCTACGGACGATCTGTCTCGAGGCCGTGGACTTTATATTTTTAGGATCTTAAAACCATTAATTCAAAAGTTTATGTGTTCGATCTCACAGTGGCCCAATTTATTTTAAGAATTTTTTTTCACCTAAAAGATAATTGAGAAAAGGTTTTTATTTGTTAGATAATGTCGAATCGATATATTTGGTTTTTTTATGAAGTCTGAGCGAAAATTAAAAAAAATACTATATTTTTAAAGAAATCTACGGACGATTTGTCTCGTGGCCGTGGATGTTAATGCATCAGGATCTTAAAACCATTAGATCAAAAGTTTATGTGTTCGATCTCACAGTGGCTCAATTTTTTTAAAGAATTTTTTTTCACCTAAAATATAATTGAAAAAAGGTTTTCATTTGTTAGATATTGTCGAATTGATATATTTGGTTTCATTTTATGAAGTCTAAGCGAAAATTTAAAAAAATACTATATGTAAAAGAAATCTATGGACGATCTGTCTCGTGGCCATGGACGATAATGCACAGGATCTTAAAAGCATTAGATCAAAAGTTTATGAGTTCGATCTCACAGTGTCCCAATTTTTTTAAAGAATTTATTTTACCTAAAAGATAATTGAAAAATGGATTTTATTTGTTAGATAATGTCGAATCGATATATTTGGTTTCATTTTATAAAGACTAAGCGAAAATTAAAAAAAATACTATATGTTAAAGAAATTTTACGGACGATCTGTATCGTGGCCGTGAACGTTAATGCATTAGGATTTTAAAACCATTAGATCAAAAGTTTATGTGTTCGATCTCACAGTGACCAAATTTTTTTAAAGAATTTTTTTTCACCTAAAATATAATTGAAAAAAAGGTTTATATTTGTTAGATAATGTCTAATCGATATATTTGGTTTCATTTTATGAAGTCTTAGCTAAAATAAAAAAAAAAAACTATATGTTAAAGAAATCTTTGGACGATCTGTCTCGTGGCCGTGGACGATAAAGCATCAGTATCTTAAAACCATTAGATCAAAAGTTTATTTGTTCAATCTCACAGTGGCCCAATTTTTTTAAAGAATTTTTTTTCACCTAAAAGATAATCGAAAAAAGGTTATCATTTGTTAGATAATGTCGAATCGATATATAAGGTTTCATTTTTTGAAGTCTGTGCAAAAATTAAAAAAAATACTATATGTTAAAGAAATCTACGGATGATCTGTCTCGTTGCCGTGGAAGTTAAAGCATCAGGATCTTAAAACCATTAGATCAACAGTTTATATTTTCGATCACACAAGAGTCCTAATTTTTTTAAGGAATTTTTTTTCACTTTTTTGGGTTATGTCGAATCGATTAATTTGGTTTCAATTTATGAAGTCTGAGCGAAAATTAAAAAAAATACTATATGTGAAAGAAATCTACGGACGATCTGTCTCGAGGCAGTGGACGTTAATGCATCAGGATCATAAAACCATTAGATCAATACTTTATGTGTTCGATCTCTAAGTGGCCAAATATTTTAAAGAACTTTTTTTTTCACCAAAGAAAATTGAAAAAAAGGTTTTCATTTGTTAGATAATTTTTAATCGTTTTATTTCGACTAATTTAATGATGTCTGAGCGAAAATTAAAAAAAATACTATATGTTAAAGAAATCTACGGACGATTTGTCTCGTGGCCGTGGATGTTAATGTTTCAGGATCTTAAAACCATTAGTTCAAAAGTTTATGTGTTCCATCTCACAGTGGCTCAATTTTTTTAAAGAATTTTTTTTCACCTAAAATATAATTGAAAAAAGGTTTTCATTTTTTAGATATTGTCGAATCGATATATTTGGTTTCATTTTATGAAGTCTAAGCGAAAATTAAAAAAAATACTATATGTTAAAGAAATCTACGGACGATCTGTATCGTGGCCGTGAACGTTAATGCATTAGGATTTTAAAACCATTAGATCAAAAGTTTATGTGTTCGATCTCACAGTGACCAAATTTTTTTAAAGAATTTTTTTTCACCTAAAATATAATTGAAAAAAAGGTTTATATTTGTTAGATAATGTCTATTCGATATATTTGGTTTCATTTTATGAAGTCTTAGCTAAAATTAAAAAAAAAACTATATGTTAAAGAAATCTTTGGACGATCTGTCTCGTGGCCGTGGACGATAAAGCATCAGTATCTTAAAACCATTAGATCAAAAGTTTATGTGTTCAATCTCACAGTGGCCCAATTTTTTTAAAGAATTTTTTTTCACCTAAAAGATAATCGAAAAAAGGTTATCATTTGTTAGATAATGTCGAATCGATATATGTTTCATTTTTTGAAGTCTGTGCGAAAATTAAAAAAAATACTATATGTTAAAGAAATCTACGGACGATCTGTCTCGTTGTCGTGGACGTTAAAGCATCAGGATCTTAAAGCCATTAGATCAAAAGTTTATGGGTTCGATCTCAAAATGCCCCATTTTTTTAAAGAATTTTTTTTACCATAGAAAATTAAAAAAAAATTTCATTTGTTAGATAATTTCGAATCGTTTTATTTCAATTCATTTTATGAAGTCCGAGCGAAAATTAAAAATAATACTATATGTTAAAGAAATCTACAGACGATCTGTCTCGTGGCCGTGGACAATAAAGCATCAGGATCTTAAAACCATTAGAACAAAAGTTTATGTGTTCGATCTCACAGAGTCCCAATTTTTTTAGAGAATTTTTTTTCACCAAAGATAATTGAAAAAAGGTTTTCATTTGTTACATAATGTCGAATCGATATATTTGGTTTCATTTTATGAAGTCTGAGCGAAAATTAAAAAAAATACTATAAGTTAAAAAAAACTACGGACGATCTATCTAGTGACCGTGGACGTTAAAGCATCAGGATCTTAAAACCATTAGATCAAAAGTTTTTGTGTTGGATCTCACAGTGGCCCAATTTTTTTTTTTTTTATTTTTTTTACCAAAAAAAATTTAAAAAAACGTTTTCATTTGTTAGATAATGTCGAATCGATATATTTTGTTATTATTTTATGAAGTCTGAGCGAAAAAAAAAAATACTATATGATAAAGTAATTTACCGAAAATCTGTCTCGTGGGCATGGACGTAATGCATCAGGATCTTAAAACCATTAGATCAAAAGTGTATGTGTTCGATCTGACAGTGGCCCAATTTTTTTAAAGAATTTTTTTTCACCTAAAAGATAATTGAGAAAAGGTTTTCATTTGTTAGATAATGTCGAATCGATATAATTGCTTTCAATTCATTAAGTTTAGGCGAAAATTAAAAAAAATACTATATGTTAAAGAAATCTACGGACAAAGTTTCTCGTGGCCGTGTACGTTAATGCATCAGGATCTTAAAACCATAAGATCAAATATTTATGTGTTCGATCTCACAGTGGCCCAATTTTTTTAAAGAATTTTTTTTCACCAAAGAAAAATGAAAAAAGGTTTTCATTTGTTAGATAATGTCGAATCGATATATTTGGTTTCATTTTATTAAGTCTGAGCGAAAATTAAAAAAAATAATATATGTTAAAGAATTCTTCGGACGATCTGTCTAGTGGCCGTGGACGTTTACGCATCAGGATCATAAAACCATTAGATCAAAAGTTTATGTGTTCGATCTCACAGTGGCCCAATTTTTTTATAGAATTTTTTTTACCTGAAAGATAATTGAATAAAGGTTTTAATTTGTTTGATAATGTCGAATCGATATATTTGGTTTCATTTTATGAAGTCTGAGCGAAAATTAAAAAAAATACTATATGTTAAAGAAATCTACGGACGATCTGTCTCGTGGCAGTGGACAATAAAGCATCAGGATCTTAAAACCATTAGATCAAAAGTTTATGTGTTCGATCTCACAGTGGCCCAATTTTTTTAAAGAATTTTTTTACCTGAAAGATAATTGAATAAAGGTTTTAATTTTTTAGATAATGTCGAATAGATATATTTGGTTTCATTTTTTGAAGTCTGTGCGAAAATTAAAAACAAACTATATGTTAAAGAAATCTACGGACGATCTGTCTCGTTGCCGTGGACGTTAAAGCATCAGGATCTTAAAACCATTACATCAACATTTTATATTTTCGATCACACAGAGTCCCCCTTTTTTTAAAGAATTTTTTTTCACTTTTTTGGGTTATGTCGAATAGATTAATTTGGTTTCATTTTATGAAGTCTGAGCGAAAGTTAAAAAAAATACTATATGTGAAAGAAATCTACGGACGATCTGTCTCGAGGCAGTGGACGTTAATGCATCAGGATCTTAAAACCATTAGATCAATACTTTATGCGTTCGATCTCTTAGTGGCCCAATATTTGAAAGAACTTTTTTTTTCACCAAAGAAAACTGAAAAAAAGGTTTTCATTTGTTAGATAATTTCGAATTGTTTTATTTCGACTAATTTAATGATGTCTGAGCGAAAATTAAAAAAAATACTATATTTTTAAAGAAATCTACGGACGATCTGTCTCGTGGCCGTGGTGTTAATGCATCAGGATCTTAAAACCATTAGATCAAAAGTTTATGTGTTCGATCTCACAGTGGCTCAATTTTTTTAAAGAATTTTTTTTACCTGAAAGATAATTGAATAAAGGTTTTAATTTGTTAGATAATGTCTAATCGATATATTTGGTTTCATTTAATGAAGTCTGAGCGAAAATTAAAAATTATACTATATGTTAAATAAATCTACAAACGATCTGTCTCGTGGCCGTGGACAATAAAACATTAGGATCTTAAAACCATTAGATCAAAGGTTTATGTGTTCGATCTCACAGTGGCCCAATTTTTTTATAGAATTTTATTTACCTGAAAGATAATTGAATAAATGTTTTAATTTTTTAGATAATGTCGAATAGATATATTTGGTTTCATTTTTTGAAGTCTGAGTTTAAATAAAAAAAATACTTTATGTAAAAAAAATATACGGACAATCTGTCTCGTGGCCGTGGACGTTAATTCATCAGGATATTAAAAACATTAGATCAAAGATTTGTGTTCGATCTCACAGTGGCCAAATTTTTTTAAAGAATTTTTTTTCACCTTAAAGATAATTGAAAAAAGGTTTTCATTTGTTAGATATTGTCGAATCGATATATTTGGTTTCATTTTTTGAAGTCCGAGGGAAAATAAAAAAAAATATTATATGTTAAAGAAATCTACGGACGATCTGTCTCGTGGCCGTGGACGTAATGCATCAGGATCTTATAACCATTAGATCAAAAGTTTATGGGTTCGATCTCAATGTGCCCCATTTTTTTAAAGAATTTTTTTTTTACCATAGAAAATTAAAAAAAAAATTTCATGTGTTAGATAATTTCGAATAGTTTTATTTCGATTCATTTTATAAAGTCCGAGCGAAAATTAAAAAAAATACTATTTGTTAAAAATATCTACGGACGAACTGTCTCGTGGCCGTGGACGTTAAAGCATCAGGATTTTAAAACCATTAGATAAAAAGTTTATGTGTTCGATCGCACAGTGGCCCAATTTTTATAAAGAATTTTTTTTACCAAAGAAAATTAAAAAATGGTTTTCATATTGTTAGATAATGTCGAATCAATGTATTTGGTTTCAATTTATGAAGTCTGAGCGTAAAAAAAAAATACTATATGTTAAAAAAATCCACGGACGATCTGTCTCGTGGCCGTGGACGTTAATGCATCAGGATCTTAAATCCATTAGTACAAAAGTTTAGGTGTTCGAACTCTCAGTGGCCCAATCTTTATAAAAAAATTTTTTTACCAAAGAAAATTGAACGAAAAGGTTTACATTTGTAAGATTATGTCGAATCGATGTATTTGGTTTCATTTTATGAAGTCTGAGAGAAAATAAAAAAAAATACTTTATGTTAAAAAAATATACGGACAATCAGTCTCGTGGCCGTGGACGTTAAAGCATCAGGATCTTAAAACCTTTTGATCAATAGTTTGTGTATTCGATCTCACAGTGGCCCAATTTTTTTAGGATTATTTTTCACAAAAGTTAATTGAAAAAAAAAGGTTTTTATTTGTAAGATATTGTCGAATCGATATATTTGGTTTCATTTTATGAAGTCTGAGCGATAACTAAAAAAAATACTTTATGTTAAAGAAATCTACGGACGATCTGTCTCGTGGCCGTGGACTTTATATTTTTAGGATCTTAAAACCATTAATTCAAAAGTTTATGTGTTCGATCTCACATTGGCCATTTTTTTTAAGAATTTTTTTTCACCTAAAAGATAATTGAGAAAAGGTTTTTATTTGTTAGATATTGTCGAATCGAAATACTTGGTTTCATTATATGAAGTCTGAGCTAAAATTAAAAAAAATAGTATATGATAAAGTAATTTACCGAAAATCTGTCTCGTAGGCATGGACGTTAATGCATCAGGATCTTAAAACCATTATATCAAAAGTGTATGTGTTCGATCTCACAGTGGCCCAATTTTTTTAAAGAATTTTTTTTCACCTACAAGATAATTGAGAAAAGGTTTTCATTAGTTAGATAATGTCGAATCGATATAATTGGTTTCAATTCATTAAGTTTATGCGAAAATTTAAAAAAATACTATATGTTAAAGAAATCTAAGGACAAAGTGTCTCGTGGCCGTGGACGTTAAAGCATCAGGATCTTAAAACCAAAAGATCAAATATTAATTGTTCGATCTCACAGTGGCCCAATTTTTTTACAGAATTTTTTTTCACCAAAGAAAAATGAAAAAAGGTTTTCATTTGTTAGATAATGTCTAATCGATATATTTGGTTTCATTTTATTAAGTCTGAGCGAAAATTAAAAAAAATAATATATGTTAAAGAATTCTTCGGACGATCTGTCTAGTGGCCGTGGACGTTTAAGCATCAGGATAATAAAACCATTAGATCAAAAGTTTATGTGTTTGATCTCACAGTGGCCCAATTTTTTTAAAGAATTTCTTTTTACCAAAGAAAAGTGAAAAAATAGTTTTCATTTGTTAGATAATGTCGAATCGATATATTTGGTTTTTATTTTATGAAGTCCGAGCGAAAATAAAAAAAAATACTACATGTTAAAGGAATCTACGGACGATCTGTCTCGTGGCCGTGGACAATAAAGCATCAGGATCTTAAAACCATTACATCAAAAGTTTATGTGTTCGATCTCACAGTGGCCCAATTTTTTTAAAGAATTTTTTTTCACCTAAAAGATAATTGAAAAAAGGTTTTCATTTGTTAGATAAGGTCGAATCGATATATTTGGTTTCATTTTATGAAGTCTGAGCGAAAATTAAAAAAAATACTTTATGTTAAAGAAATCGACGGACGATTTGTCTCGTGGCCTAGGACTTTATATTATTAGGATCTTAAAACCATTAATTCAAAAGTTTGTGTTCGATCTCACAGTGGCCCAATTTTTTTTAAGAATTTTTTTTCACCTAAAAGATAATTGAGAAAAGGTTTTTATTTGTTAGATAATGTCGAATCGAAATACTTGGTTTCATTTTATGAAGTCTGAGCTAAAATTAAAAAAAAGTAGTATATGTTAAAGAAATCTGCGGACGATCTGTCTCGAGGCTGTGGATGATAAAGCATCATGATCTTAAAATCATTAGATCAAAAGTTTATGTGTTCGATCTCACAGTGGCCCAATTTTTTTAAAGAATTTTTTTTACCAATGAAAATTGAAAAAAAACGTTTTCATTTGTTAGATAATGTCGAATCGATATATTCGTTTTTTTTTATGAAGTCTGATCGAAAATTAAAAAAAAATACTATATTTTTAAAGAAATCTACGGACGATTTGTCTCGTGGCCGTGGATGTTAATGCATCAGGATCTTAAAACCATTAGATCAAAAGTTTATGTGTTCGATCTCACAGTGGCTCAATATTTTTAAAGAATTTTTTTTCACCTAAAATATAATTGAAAAAAGGTTTTCCTTTGTTAGATATTTTCGAATCGATATATTTGGTTTCATTTTATGAAGTCTAAGCAAAAATTTAAAAAAATACTATAGGTTAAAGAAATCTATGGACGATCGGTCTCGTGGCCATGGACGATAATGCACAGGATCATAAAAGCATTAGATCAAAAGTTTATGTGTTCGATCTCACAGTGACCAAATTTTTTTAAAGAATTTTTTTCACCTAAAATATAATTGAAAAAAAGGTTTTCATTTGTTAGATAATGTCTAATCGATATATTTGATTTCATTTTATGAAGTCTTAGCTAAAATTAAAAAAAATACTATATGTTAAAGAAATCTACAGACGATCTGTCTCGTGGCCGTGGAAGATATAGCATCAGGATCTTAAAACCATTAGATCAATGATTTGTGTTCGATCTCACAGTGTCCAAATTTTTTAAAAGAATTTGTTTTTCACCTAAAAGATAATTGAAAAAAGGTTTTCATTTGTTAGATAATTTCGAATCGTTTTATTTCGATTCATTTTATGAAGTCCGAGCGAAAATTAAAAATAATACTACATGTTAAAGAAATCTACAGACGATCTGTCTCGTGGCCGTGGACAATAAAGCATCAGGATCTTAAAACCATTAGATCAAAAGTTTATGTGTTCGATCTCACAGAGTCCCAATTTTTTTAGAGAATTTTTTTTCACCAAAGATAATTGAAAAAAGGTTTTCATTTGTTACATAATGTCGAATCGATATATTTGGTTTCATTTTATGAAGTCTGAGCGAAAATTAAAAAAAATACTATATGTTTAAGAAATCTACAAACGATCTTTCTCTTGGTCGTGGACGTTAAAGCATCAGGATCTTAAAACCATTAGATAAAAAGTTTATGTGTTCGATCTCACAGTGCCCCATTTTTTTAAAGAATTTTTTTTTATCATAGAAAATTTAAAAAAAAATTCCATTTGTTAGATAATTTCGAATCGTTTTTTTTCGATTCATTTTATGAAGCCCGAGCGAAAATTAAAAAAACTATTATTTGTTAAATAAATCTACGGACGAACTGTTTCGTGGCCGTGGACGTTAAAGAATCAGGATCTTAAAACCAATAGATAAAAAGTTTGTGTTCGATCTCACAGTGGCCCAATTTTTATAAAAATTTTTTTTTACCAAAGAAAATTGAAAAAAAGGTTTTCATATTGTTAGATAATGTCGAATCAATGTATTTGGTTTCATTTTATGAAGTCTGAGCGCAAATAAAAAAAATTACTATATGTTAAAGAAATCTAGAGACAATCTGTCTCGTGGCCGTGGAAGTTAAGCATCAGGATCTTAAAACCATTAAATCAAAAGTTTATGTATTCGATCTCACAGTGGCCCAATTTTTTTAAAGAATTGTTTTTCACCTAAATGATAATTGAAAAAAGGTTTTCATTTGTTAGATAATGTCGAATCGATATATTTGGTTTCATTTTATAATGTCTGAGCAAAAATTAAAAAAAATAATATATTTTAAAGAAATCTACGGACGATCTGTCTCATGGCCGCGGACGTTAATGAATCAGGATCTTAAAACCATTAGATGAAAAGTTTATGTGTTTGATCTTACAGTGGCCGAATTTTTTTAAAGAATTGTTTTTCACCTAAATGATAATTGAAAAAAGTTTTTCATTTGTTAGATAATGTCAAATCGATATATTTGGTTTCATTTTATGAAGTCTGAGCGAAAATTAAAAATAATACTATAGGTTAAAGAAATCTACGGACGAACTGTTTCGTGGCCGTGGACGTTAAAGAATCAGGATCTTAAAACCAATAGATAAAAAGTTTATGTGTTCGATCTCACAGTGGCCCAATTTTTATAAAAATTTTTTTTTACCAAAGAAAATTGAAAAAAAGGTTTTCATATTGTTAGATAATGTCGAATCAATGTATTTGGTTTCATTTTATGAAGTCTGAGCGCAAATAAAAAAAATTACTATATGTTAAAGAAATCTAGAGACAATCTGTCTCGTGGCCGTGGAAGTTAAGCATCAGGATCTTAAAACCATTAAATCAAAAGTTTATGTATTCGATCTCACAGTGGCCCAATTTTTTTAAAGAATTGTTTTTCACCTAAATGATAATTGAAAAAAGGTTTTCATTTGTTAGATAATGTCGAATCGATATATTTGGTTTCATTTTATAATGTCTGAGCAAAAATTAAAAAAAATAATATATTTTAAAGAAATCTACGGACGATCTGTCTCATGGCCGCGGACGTTAATGAATCAGGATCTTAAAACCATAAGATGAAAAGTTTATGTGTTTGATCTTACAGTGGCCGAATTTTTTTAAAGAATTGTTTTTCACCTAAATGATAATTGAAAAAAGTTTTTTATTTGTTAGATAATGTCAAATCGATATATTTGGTTTCATTTTATGAAGTCTGAGCGAAAATTAAAAATAATACTATAGGTTAAAGAAATCTACAGACGATCTGTTTCGTGGCCGTGGACATAAAAGCATCAGGATCATAAAACCATTAGATCAAAAGTTTATGTGTTCGATCTCACAGTGGCCCAATTTTTTTAAAGAATTTTTTTTACCTGAAAGATAATTGAATAAAGGTTTTAATTTGTTAGATAATGTCGAATCGATATATTTGGTTTCATTTTTCGAAGTCTGAGTGAAAATAAAAAATACTTTATGTTAAAAAAATATACGGACAATCAGTCTCGTGGCCGTGGACGTTAAGCACCAGGATCTTAAAACCATTAGATCAAAAGTTTGTGTATTCGATCTCACAGTGGCCCAATTTTTTTAGGATTATTTTTCACAAAAGAAAATTGAAAAAAAAGGTTTTTTTTTGTAAGATATTGTCGAATCGATATATTTTTTTATTATTTAATGAAGTCTGAGCGAAAATAAAAAAAAATACTATATGATAAATTAATTTACCGAAAATCTGTCTCGTGGGCATGGACGTTAATGCATCAGGATCTTAAAACCATTAGATCAAAAGTGTATGTGTTCGATCTCACAGTGGCCCAATTTTTTTAAAGAATTTTTTTCCCCCTCAAAGATAATTGAGAAAAGGTTTTCATTTGTTAGATAATGTCGAATCGATATAATTAGTTTCAATTCATTAAGTTTAGGCGAAAATTTAAAAAAATACTATATGTTAAAGAAATCTACGGACAAAGTGTCTCGTGTTCGTGGACGTTAAAGCATCAGGATCTTTAAACCATAAGATCAAATATTTATGTGTTCGATCTCACAGTGTCCCAATTTTTTAAAAGAATTTTTTTTTCACCTAAAAGATAATTGAAAAAAGGTTTTCATTTGTTAGATATTGTCGAATCGAAATATTTGGTTTCATTTTTTGAAGTCCGAGGGAAAATAAAAAAAATATTATATGTTAAAGAAATCTACGGACGATCTGTCTCGTGGCCGTGGACGTAATGCATCAGGATCTTAAAACCATTAGATCAAAAGTTTATGGGTTCGATCTCAAAGTGCCCCATTTTTTGTAAAAAGAATTTTTTTTTTACCATAGAAAATTAAAAAAAAAATTATTTTTGTTAGATAATTTCGAATCGTTTTTTTTCGATTCATTTTATGAAGCCCGAGCGAAAATTAAAAAAACTACTATTTGTTAAATAAATCTACGGACGAACTGTTTCGTGGCCGTGGACGTTAAAGCATCAGGATCTTAAAACCAATAGATAAAAAGTTTATGTGTTCGATCTCACAGTGGCCCAATTTTTATAAAAATTTTTTTTTACCAAAGAAAATTGAAAAAAAGGTTTTCATATTGTTAGATAATGTCGAATCAATGTATTTGGTTTCATTTTATGAAGTCTGAGCGCAAATAAAAAAAATTACTATATGTTAAATAAATCTAGAGACAATCTGTCTCGTGGCCGTGGAAGTTAAGCTTTAGGATCTTAAAACCATTAGATCAAAAGTTTATGTATTCGATCTCACAGTGACCGAATTTTTTTAAAGAATTGTTTTTCACCTAAATGATAATTGAAAAAAGGTTTTTATTTGTTAGATAATGTCGAATCGATATATTTGGTTTCATTTTATAATGTCTGAGCAAAAATTAAAAAAAATAATATATTTTAAAGAAATCTACGGACGATCTGTCTCGTGGCCGCGGACGTTAATGAATCAGGATCTTAAAACCATTAGATCAAAAGTTTATGTGTTTGATCTTACAGTGGCCGAATTTTTTTAAAGAATTGTTTTTCACCTAAATGATAATTGAAAAAAGGTTTTCATTTGTTAGATAATGTCAAATCGATATATTTGGTTTCATTTTATGAAGTCTTAGATAAAATTAAAAAAAAATACTTTATGTTAAATAAATATACGGACAATCTGTCTCGTGGCCGTGGACGTTAATTCATCAGGATATTAAAAACAATAGATCAAAGATTTGTGTTCGATCTCACAGTGGCCAAATTTTTTAAAAGAATTTTTTTTCACCTAAAAGATAATTGTAAAAAAGGTTCTCATTTGTTGGATATTGTCAAATCGATATATTTGGTTTCATTTTTTGAAGTCCGAGGGAAAATAAAAAAAAATACTATTTGTTAAATAAATCTACGGACGAACTGTCTCGTGGCCGTGGACGTTAAAGCATCAGGATCTTAAAACCATTAGATAAAAAGTTTATGTGTTCGATCGCACAATGGCCCAATTTTTATAAAGAATTTTTTTTTACCAAAGAAAATTGAAAAAAAGGTTTTCATATGGTTAGATAATGTCGAATCAATGTATTTGGTTTCAATTTATGAAGTCTGAGCGTAAAAAAAAAAATACTATATGTTAAAAAAATCCACGGACGATTTGTCTCGTGGCCGTGGACGTTAAAGCATCAGGATCTCAAAACCATTAGATCAAAAGTTTAGGTGTTCGATCTCACAGTGGCCCAATTTTTTTAAAGAATTTTTTTTACCTGAAAGATAATTGAATAAAGGTTTTAATTTGTTAGATAATGTCGAATCGATATATTTTGTTTCATTTTATGAAGTCTGAGCGAAAACTAAAAAAAATACTATATGTTTAAGAAATCTAAGGACGATCTGTCTCGTGGCCGTTGACGTTAAAGCATCAGGATCTTAAAACCATTAGATCAAAAGTTTGTGTATTCGATCTCATAGTGGCCCAATTTTTTTAGGAATTTTTTTCACAAAAGAAAATTGAAAAAAAAAGGTTTTTATTTGTAAGATATTGTCGAATCGATATATTTGGTTTCATTTTATGAAGTCTGAGCGAAAATTAAAAAAACTAATATTTGTTAAATAAATCTACGGACGAACTGTCTCGTTGCCGTGGACGTTAAAGCATCAGGATCTTAAAACCATTAGATCAACAGTTTATATTTTCGATCTCACAGAGTCCTAATTTTTTTAAAGAATTTTTTTTCACTTTTTTGGGTTATGTCGAATCGATTAATTTGGTTTCATTTTATGAAGTCTGAGCGAAAATTAAAAAAAATACTATATGTGAAAGAAATCTACGGACGATCTGTCTCGAGGCAGTGGACGTTAATGCATCAGTATCATAAAACCATTAGATCAATACTTTATGTGTTCGATCTCTTAGTGGCCCAATATTTTAAAGAACTTTTTTTTTCACCAAAGAAAATTGAAAAAAAGGTTTTCATTTGTTAGATAATTTTGAATCGTTTTATTTCGACTAATTTAATGATGTCTGAGCGAAAATTAAAAAAAATACTATATGTTAAAGAAATCTACAGAAGATCTGTCTCGTGGCCGTGGGCGTTAATGCATCAGTATCTTAAAACCATTAGATCAAAAGTTTATGTGTTCGATCTCACAGTGGCCCAATTTTTTTAAAGAATTATTTTTACCTGAAAGATAATTGAATAAAAGTTTTAATTTGTTAGATAATGTCGAATCGATATATTTGGATTCATTTTATGAAGTCTGAGCGAAAATTAAAAATAATACTATATGTTAAAGAAATCTAACGACGATCTGTCTCGTGGCCGTGGACAATAAAGCATCAGGATCTTAAAAGCATTGGACCAAAAGTTTATGTGTTCGATCTCACAGTGGCCCAATTTTTTTAAAGAATTTTATTTACCTGAAAGATAATTGAAAAGAGGTTTTAATTTTTTAGATAATGTCGAATAGATATATTTGGTTTCATTTTTCGAAGTCTGAGTGAAAATAAAAAAAAATACTTTATGTTAAAAAAATATATAGACAATCTGTCTCGTGGCCGTGGACATTAATTCATCAGGATATTAAAAACATTACATCAAAGATTTGTGTTCGATCTCACAGTGTCCAAATTTTTTAAAAGAATTTTTTTTTCACCTAAAAGATAATTGAAAAAAGGTTTTCATTTGTTAGATATTGTCGAATCGATATATTTGGTTTCATTTTTTGAAGTCCAAGGGAAAATAAAAAAAAATATTATATGTTAAAGAAATCTACGGACCATCTGTCTCGTGGCCGTGGACGTAATGCATCAGGATCTTAAAACCATTAGATCAAAAGTTTATGGGTTCGATCTCAAAGTGCCCCATTTTTTTAAAGAATTTTTTTTTTTACCTTAGAAAATTAAAAAAAAATTTCATTTGTTAGATAATTTAGAATCGTTTTATTTCGATTCATTTTATGAAGTCCGAGCGAAAATTAAAAATAATACTATATGTTAAAGAAATCTACAGACGATCTGTCTCGTGGCCGTGGACAATAAAGCATCAGGATCTTAAAACCATTAGAACAAAAGTTTATGTGTTCGATCTCACAGAGTCCCAATTTTTTAGAGAATTTTTTTTCTCCAAAGATAATTGAAAAAAGGTTTTCATTTGTTACATAATGTCGAATCGATATATTTGGTTTCATTTTATGAAGTCTGAGCGAAAATTAAAAAAAATACTATAAGTTAAAGAAAACTACGGACGATCTGTCTAGTGACCGTGGACGTTAAAGCATCATGATCTTTAAACCATTACATCAAAAGTTTATGTGTTCAATCTCACAGTGGCATAATTTTTTTAAAGAATTTTTTTTACCAAAGAAAATTGATAAAAACGTTTTCATTTGTTAGATAATGTCGAATCGATATATTTTGTTATTATTTTATGAAGTCTGAGCAAAAATAAAAAAAAATACTATATGATAAAGTAATTTACCGAAAAACTGTCTCGTGGGCATGGACGTTAATGCATCAGGATCTTAAAACCATTAGTTTAAAAGTGTATGTGTTCGATCTCACAGTGGCCCAATTTTTTTAAGAATTTTTTTTCACCTAAAAGATAATTGAGAAAAGGTTTTCATTTGTTAGATAATGTCGAATCGATATAATTGGTTTCAATTCATTAAGTTTATGCGAAAATTTAAAAAAATACTATATGTTAAAGAAATCTACGGACAAAGTGTCTCGTGGCCGTGGACGTTAAAGCATCAGGATCTTAAAACCATAAGATTAAATATTTATGTGTTCGATCTCACAGTGGCCCAATTTTTTTACAGAATTTTTTTTCACCAAAGAAAAATGAAAAAAGGTTTTCATTTGTTAGATAATGTCTTATCGATATATTTGGTTTCATTTTATTAAGTCTGAGCGAAAATTAAAAAAAATAATATATGTTAAAGAATTCTTCGGACGATCTGTCTAGTGGCCGTGGACGTTTAAGCATCAGGATAATAAAACCATTAGATCAAAAGTTTATGTGTTTGATCTCACAGTGGCCCAATTTTTTTAAAGAATTTCTTTTTACCAAAGAAAATTGAAAAAATAGTGTTCATTTGTTAGATAATGTCGAATCGATATATTTGGTTTTTATTTTATGAAGTCCGAGCGAAAATAAAAAAAAATACTACATGTTAAAGGAATCTACGGACGATCTGTCTCGTGGCCGTGGACAATAAAGCATCAGGATCTTAAAACCATTACATCAAAAATTTATGTGTTCGATCTCACAGTGGCCCAATTTTTTTAAAGAATTTTTTTTCACCTAAAAGATAATTGAAAAAAGGTTCTCATTTGTTAGATAAGGTCGAATCGATATATTTGGTTTCATTTTATGAAGTCTGAGCGAAAATTAAAAAAAATACTTTATGTTAAAGAAATCGACGGACGATTTGTCTCGTGGCCGTGGACTTTATATTATTGGGATCTTAAAACCATTAATTCAAAAGTTTGTGTGTTCGATCTCACAGTGGCCCAATTTTTTTTAAGAATTTTTTTACACCTAAAAGATAATTGAGAAAAGGTTTTTATTTGTTAGATAATGTCGAATCGAAATACTTGGTTTCATTTTATGAAGTCTGAGCTAAAATTAAAAAAAATAGTATATGTTAAAGAAATCTACGGACGATCTGTCTCGAGGCTGTGGATGATAAAGCATCATGATCTTAAAATCATTAGATCAAAAGTTTATGTGTTCGATCTCACAGTGGCCCAATTTTTTTAAAGAATTTTTTTTTACCAAAGAAAATTGAAAAAAAACGTTTTCATTTGTTAGATATTGTCGAATCGATATATTTGGTTTCATTTTATGAAGTCTAAGCGAAAATTTAAAAAAATACTATATGTTAAAGAAATCTATGGACGATCTGTCTCGTGGCCATGGACGATAATGCACAGGATCTTAAAAGCATTAGATCAAAAGTTTATGTGTTCGATCTCACAGTGTCCCGATTTTTTTAAAGAATTTTTTTTACCTAAAAGATAATTGAAAAATGGATTTTATTTGTTAGATAATGTCGAATCGATATATTTGGTTTCATTTTATGAAGTCTGAGCGAAAATTGAAAAAAATAATATTTGTTAAATAAATCTACGGACGAACTGTTTCGTGGCCGTGGACGTTAAAGCATCAGGATCTTAAAACCATTAGATAAAAAGTTTAAGTGTTCGATTTCACAGTGGCCCAATTTTTATAAAAAAAATTTTTTACCAAAGAAAATTGAAAAAAAGGTTTTCATATTGTTAGATAATATCGAATCAATGTATTTGGTTTCATTTTATGAAGTCTGAGCGTAAATAAAAAAAATACTATAAGTTAAAGAAAACTACGGACGATCTGTCTGGTGGCCGTGGACGTTAAAGCATCAGGATCTTAGAACCATTAGATCAAAAGTTTATGTGTTGGATCTCACAGTGGCCCAATTTTTTTAAAGAATTTTTTTTTCCAAAGAAAATTGAAAAAAACGTTTTCATTTGTTAGATAATGTCGAATCGAAATATTTTGTTATTATTTTTTGAAGTCTGAGTGAAAATAAAAAAAAATTCTATATGATAAATTAATTTACCGAAAATCTGTCTCGTGGGCATGGACGATAAAGCATCAGGATCTTAAAACCATTAGATCAAAGATTTGTGTTCGATCTCACAGTGTCCAAATTTTTTAAAAGAATTTTTTTTTCACCTAAAAGATAATTGAAAAAAGGTTTTCATTTGTTAGATATTGTCGAATCGAAATATTTGGTTTCATTTTTTGAAGTCCGAGGGAAAATAAAAAAAATATTATATGTTAAAGAAATCTACGGACGATCTGTCTCGTGGCCGTGGACGTAATGCATCAGGATCTTAACACCATTAGATCAAAAGTTTATGGGTTCGATCTCAAAGTGCCCCATTTTTTTAAAAAGAATTTTTTTTTTACCATAGAAAATTAAAAAAAAAATTATTTTTGTTAGATAATTTCGAATCGTTTTTTTTCGATTAATTTTATGAAGCCCGAGCGAAAATTAAAAAAACTACTATTTGTTAAATAAATCTACGGACGAACTGTTTCGTGGCCGTGGACGTTAAAGCATCAGGATCTTAAAACCAATAGATAAAAAGTTTATGTGTTCGATCTCACAGTGGCCCAATTTTTATAAAAATTTTTTTTTACCAAAGAAAATTGAAAAAAAGGTTTTCATATTGTTAGATAATGTCGAATCAATGTATTTGGTTTCATTTTATGAAGTCTGAGCGCAAATAAAAAAAATTACTATATGTTAAATAAATCTAGAGACAATCTGTCTCGTGGCCGTGGAAGTTAAGCTTTAGGATCTTAAAACCATTAGATCAAAAGTTTATGTATTCGATCTCACAGTGACCGAATTTTTTAAAGAATTGTTTTTCACCTAAATGATAATTGAAAAAAGGTTTTTATTTGTTAGATAATGTCGAATCGATATATTTGGTTTCATTTTATAATGTCTGAGCCAAAATTAAAAAAAATAATATATTTTAAAGAAATCTACGGACGATCTGTCTCGTGGCCGCGGACGTTAATGAATCAGGATCTTAAAACCATTAGATCAAAAGTTTATGTGTTTGATCTTACAGTGGCCGAATTTTTTTAAAGAATTGTTTTTCACCTAAATGATAATTGAAAAAAGGTTTTCATTTGTTAGATAATGTCAAATCGATATATTTGGTTTCATTTTATGAAGTCTTAGATAAAATTAAAAAAAATACTTTATGTTAAATAAATATACGGACAATCTGTCTCGTGGCCGTGGACGTTAATTCATCAGGATATTAAAAACAATAGATCAAAGATTTGTGTTCGATCTCACAGTGGCCAAATTTTTTAAAAGAATTTTTTTTCACCTAAAAGATAATTGTAAAAAAGGTTTTCATTTGTTGGATATTGTCAAATCGATATATTTGGTTTCATTTTTTGAAGTCCGAGGGAAAAAAAAAAAAAATACTATTTGTTAAATAAATCTACGGACGAACTGTCTCGTGGCCGTGGACGTTAAAGCATCAGGATCTTAAAACCATTAGATAAAAAGTTTATGTGTTCGATCGCACAATGGCCCAATTTTTATAAAGAATTTTTTTTTACCAAAGAAAATTGAAAAAAAGGTTTTCATATGGTTAGATAATGTCGAATCAATGTATTTGGTTTCAATTTATGAAGTCTGAGCGTAAAAAAAAAATACTATATGTTAAAAAAATCCACGGACGATTTGTCTCGTGGCCGTGGACGTTAAAGCATCAGGATCTCAAAACCATTAGATCAAAAGTTTAGGTGTTCGATCTCACAGTGGCCCAATTTTTTTAAAGAATTTTTTTTACCTGAAAGATAATTGAATAAAGGTTTTAATATGTTAGATAATGTCGAATCGATATATTTTGTTTAATTTTATGAAGTCTGAGCGAAAACTAAAAAAAATACTATATGTTTAAGAAATCTAAGGACGATCTGTCTCGTGGCCGTTGACGTTAAAGCATCAGGATCTTAAAACCATTAGATCAAAAGTTTGTGTATTCGATCTCATAGTGGCCCAATTTTTTTAGGAATTTTTTTCACAAAAGAAAATTGAAAAAAAAAAGGTTTTTATTTGTAAGATATTGTCGAATCGATATATTTGGTTTCATTTTATGAAGTCTGAGCGAAAATTAAAAAAACTAATATTTGTTAAATAAATCTACGGACGAACTGTTTCGTGGCCGTGGACGTTAAAGGATCAGGATCTTAAAACCATTAGATAAAAAGTTTAAGTGTTCGATTTCACAGTGGCCCAATTTTTATAAAAAAATTTTTTTACCAAAGAAAATTGAAAAAAAGGTTTTCATATTGTTAGATAATATCGAATCAATGTATTTGGTTTCATTTTATGAAGTCTGAGCGTAAATAAAAAAAATACTATAAGTTAAAGAAAACTACGGACGATCTGTCTGGTGGCCGTGGACGTTAAAGCATCAGGATCTTAAAACCATTAGATCAAAAGTTTATGTGTTGGATCTCACAGTGGCCCAATTTTTTTAAAGAATTTTTTTTTCCAAAGAAAATTGAAAAAATCGTTTTCATTTGTTAGATAATGTCGAATCGAAATATTTTGTTATTATTTTATGAAGTCTGAGTGAAAATAAAAAAAAATTCTATATGATAAATTAATTTACCGAAAATCTGTCTCGTGGGCATGGACGTTAATGCATCAGGATCTTAAAACCATTAGATCAAAAGTGTATGTGTTCGATCTCACAGTGGCCCAATTTTTTTAAAGAATTTTTTTTCCCCTCAAAGATAATTGAGAAAAGGTTTTCATTTGTTAGATAATGTCGAATCGATATAATTAGTTTCAATTCATTAAGTTTAGGCGAAAATTTAAAAAAATACATTATGTTAAAAAAATCTACGGACAAAGTGTCTCGTGGTCGTGGACGTTAAAGCATCAGGATCTTAAAACCATAAGATCAAATATTTATGTGTTCGATCTCACAGTGGCCCAATTTTTTTAAAGAATTTTTTTTCACCAAAGAAAAATGAAAAAAGGTTTTCATTTGTTAGATAATGTCGAATCGATATATTTTATTTCATTTTATTAAGTCTGAGCGAAAATTAAAAAAAATAATATATTTTAAAGAATTCTTCGGACGATCTGTCTAGTGGCCGTGGACGTTTAAGCATCAGGATCATAAAACCATTAGATCAAAATTTTATGTGTTCGATCTCACAGTGGCCCAATTTTTTTAAAGAATTTTTTTCACCTAAAAGATAATTGAAAAAAGGTTTTCATTTGTTAGATAAGGTCGAATCGATATATTTGGTTTCATTTTATGAAGTCTGAGCGAAAATTAAAAAAAATACTTTATGTTAAAGAAATCTACGGACGATCTGTATCGTGGCCGTGGACTTTATATTATAAGGATCTTAAAACCATTAATTCAAAAGTTTATGTGTTCGATCTCACAGTGGCCCAATTTATTTTAAGAAATTGTTTTCACCTAAAAGATAATTGAGAAAAGGTTTTTATTTGTTAGATAATGTCAAATCGAATTACTTGGTTTCATTTTATGAAGTCTGAGCTAAAATTAAAAAAAATAGTATATGTTAAAGAAATCTACGGACGATCTGTCTCGTGGCTGTGGATGATAAAGCATCATGATCTTAAAATCATTAGATTAAAAGTTTATGTGTTCGATCTCACAGTGGCCCAATTTTTTTAAAGAATTTTTTTTTACCAAAGCAAATTGAAAAAAACGTTTTCATTTGTTAGATAATGTTGAATCGATATATTTGGTTTTTTTTTATGAAGTCTAATCGAAAATTTAAAAAAATACTATATGTTTCAGAAATCTATGGACGATCTGTCTCGTGGCCGTGGACTATAATGCACAGGATCTTAAAACCATTACATCAAAAGTTTATGTGTTCGATCTCACAGTGTCCCAATTTTTTTAAAGAACGTTTTTTACCTAAAAGATAATTGAAAAAAGGATTTTATTTGTTAGATAATGTCGAATCGATATACTTGGTTACATTTTATAAAGACTAAGCGAAAATTAAAAAAAATACTATATGTTAAAGAAATCTACGGACGATCTGTATCGTGGCCGTGAACGTTAAAGCATCAGGATCTTAAAACCATTAGATCAAAAGTTTATGTGTTCAATCTCACAGTGGCCCAATTTTTTTAAAGAATTTTTTTTCACCTAAAATATAATCGAAAAAAGGTTATCATTTGTTAGATAATGTCGAATCCATATATAAGGTTTCATTTTTTGAAGTCTGTGCGAAAATAAAAAAAAACTACATGTTAAAGTTAGGACGTTAAAGCATTAGGATCTTAAAACCATTAGATCAACAGTTTATATTTTCGATCACACAGAGTCCCAATTTTTTTAAAGAATTTTTTTTCACTTTTTTGGGTTATGTCGAATCGATTAATTTGGTTTCATTTTATGAAGTCTGAGCGAAAATTTAAAAAAAATACTATATGTGAAAGAAATCTACGGACGATCTGTCAAGAGGCAGTGGACGTTAATGCATCAGGATCTTAAAACCATTAGATCAATACTTTATGTGTTCGATCTCTTAGTGGCCCAATATTTGAAAGAACTTTTTTTTCATCAAAGAAAATTGAAAAAAAAGGTTTTCATTTGTTAGATAATTTCGAATTGTTTTATTTCGACTAATTTAATGATGTCTGAGCGAAAATTAAAAAAAATACTATATGTTAAAGAAATCTACAGACGATCTGTCTCGTGGCCGTGGACGTTAATGCATCAGTATCTTAAAACCATTAGATCAAAAGTTTAGGTGTTCGATCTCACAGTGGCCCAATTTTTTTAAAGAATTTTTTTTACCTGAAAGATAATTAAATAAATGTTTTAATTTGTTAGATAATGTCGAATCGATATATTTGGTTTGATTTTATGAAGTCTGAGCGAAAATTAAAAAAAATACTATATGTTTAAGAAATCTACGGACGATCTTTCTCTTGGTCGTGGACGTTAAGGCATCAGGATCTTAAAACCATTAGATAAAATGTTTATGTATTCGATCTCACAGTGCCACATTTTTTTAAAGAATTTTTTTATTCCATAGAAATTTAAAAAAAAATTTCATTTGTTAGATAATTTCGAATCGTTTTATTTCGATTCATTTTATGAAGCCCGAGCGAAAATTTAAAAAACTACTATTTGTTAAACAAATCTTCGGACGAACTGTTTCGTGGCCGTGGACGTTAAAGCATCAGGATCTTAAAACCATTAGATCAAAAGTTTATGTGTTCAATCTCACAGTGGCCCAATTTTTATAAAAATTTTTTTTTACCAAAGAAAATTGAAAAAAAGGTATTCATATTGTTAGATAATGTCGAATCAATGTATTTGGTTTCATTTTATGAAGTCTGAGCGTAAATAAAAAAAATACTATATGTTAAAGAAAGCTAGAGACAATCTGTCTCGTGGCCGTGGAAGTTAAGCATCAGGATCTTAAAATCATTAGATCAAAAGTTTATGTATTCGATCTCAAAGTGGCCGAATTTTTTTAAAGAATTTTTTTTCACCTAAATGATAATTGAAAAAAGGTTTTCATTTGTTAGATAATGTCGAATCGATATATTTGGTTTCATTTTATAATGTCTGAGCAAAAAAAAAAAAAATAATATATTTTAAAGAAATCTACGGACGATCTGTCTCGTGGCCGAGGACGTTAATGAATCAGGATCTTAAAACCATTAGATCAAAAGTTTATGTGTTTGATCTTAAGGTGGCCGAATATTTTTAAAGAATTGTTTTTCACCTAAATGATAATTGAAAAAAGGTTTTCATTTGTTAGATAATGTTGAATCGATATATTTGGTTTAATTTTATGAAGTCTGAGCGAAAATTAAAAAAAATACTATATGTGAAAGAAATCTACGGACGATCTGTCTCGAGGCAGTGGACGTTAATGCATCAGGATCTTAAAACCATTAGATCAATACTTGATGTGTTCGATCTCTTAGTGGCCTAATTTTTTTAAGAACTTTTTTTTTCACCAAAGAAAATTGAAAAAAATGTTTTCATTTGTTAGATAATTTCGAATCGTTTTATTTCGACTAATTTAATGATGTCTAAGCGAAAATTAAAAAAAATACTATATGTTAAAGAAATCTACAGACGATCTTTCTCTTGGTCGTGGACGTTAAAGCATCAGGATCTTAAAACCATTAGATAAAAAGTTTATGTGTTCGATCGCACAATGGCCCAATTTTTATAAAGAATTTTTTTTTACCAAAGAAAATTGAAAAAAAGATTTTCATATGGTTAGATAATGTCGAATCGATATATTTGGTTTCATTTTTCGAAGTCTGAGTAAAAATAAAAAAAATAATTTATGTTAAAAAAATATACGGACGATCTGTCTCGTTGCCGTGGACGTAATGCATCAGGATCTTAATACCATTTGATCAAAAATTTATGGGTTCGATCTCAAAGTGCCCCATTTTTTTAAAGATTTTTTTTACCATAGAAAATTAAAAAAAAAATTTCATTTGTTAGATAATTTCGAATCGTTTTATTTCGATTCATTTTATGAAGTCCGAGCGAAAATTAAAAAAAATACTATTTGTTAAATAAATCTACGGACGAACTGTCTCGTGGCCGTGGACGTTAAAGCATCAGGATCTAAAAACCATTAGATAAAATGTTTGTGTTCGATCTCACAGTGGCCCAATTTTTTTAAAGAATTTTTTTTACCTGAAAGATAAAAGAATAAAGGTTTTAATTTGTTAGATAATGTCTAGTCGATATATTTTGTTTCATTTTATGAAGTCTGAGAGAAAACTAAAAAAAAATACTATATGTTTAAGAAATCTACGGACGATCTGTCTCGTGGCCGTTGACGTTAAAGCATCAGGATCTTAAAACCATTAGATAAAAAGTTTATGTGTTCGATCTCACAGTGGCCCAATTTAAAAAAAAAATATTTTTATTAAAGAAAATTGAAAGAAAAGTTCTTCATTTGTAAGATTATGTCGAATCGATGTATTTGGTTTCATTTTATAAAGTCTGAGTGAAAATAAAAAAAAATACTTTATGTTAAAAAAATATACGGACAATCAGTCTCGTGGCCGTGGACGTTAAGCAACAGGATCTAAAAATCATTAGATCAAAAGTTTGTGTATTCGATCTCACAGTGGCCCAATTTTTTTAGAATTATTTTTCACAAAAGAAAATTGAAAAAAAAAGGTTTTTATTTGTAAGATATTGTCGAATCGATATATATGGTTTCTTTTATAAAGTCTGAGCGAAAATTAAAAAAAATGCTATATGTAAAAGAAATCTACGGACAATCTGTGTCGAGGCAGTGGACGTTAATTCATCAGGATCTTAAAACCATTAGATCAAAGCTGCATTTGTGTTGAATTTTAAGCTGCTTATAATATAATAACCGAAAACTATTTACCCCATATTTTCCAAAATAATGCTGAAATTACCTCCATTTTTTCTCAGGAGGCGTAAACGATTGTTAACCTGTAACCCGTAAGTACCAATGGGACACAAATATACCATTTGTATGGGACCAATAAGTCCCATTGCTACCTATGGGACGGCACATATAAATGCATCATTGTTATCCCGATGGCCGTCGAAGAGTTAATATAACTATTTCCTCCATATTTTTCAAAGTAATGCAGATATTACCTACATGTTGGCACAGAAGGCGTAGAGTAAAGCTTTTGTGGATCGGTAAAAGTTTAAACGCCTTATATGAAATTTTTTCTCCGTAAATGCACTTATTACCATAATGCTAATCTGACCATTTTAGCCTCGTACACTCTTTTGTTAATGTAAGTAAACCTATTTCTTTTCTTACAGGATTTTCTGTTCTTCTACATAAAACTCAATGGCATAAACATTTTCTGACGGTTTTTAATCCCATTCGAGTCGAAGTTTTGCATTTATTTGATTTTGAAGTTTTTTATAATATTGTCACTGGAAGAAGTAACCCACATATTTTCGGAAATAATGCAATTATTACCTCCATATTATCACAGAAGGCGTAGAGTAATGCTTTTGTGGATCGAGTAAAGTTTCAATGCGTTTTATGAAATTCTTTCTCCGTAAATGCACTTATTACCATAATGCTAATCTAAACATTTTAGCCTCGTACACTCTTTTGTTAATGTTGGTAAAAATATTTCTTCTCTCGCAAAATTTTCTTTGCCTATGCATAAAACTCAATGGCAAACACATTTTCTGACGGTTTTTTATCCCATTCGAGTCGAAGTTTTGCATTTCTATGATTTTGAATCTTTTTATAATATTGTCACCGGAAACATTTACCCACATATTTTCGGAAGTAATGCAGGTATTACCTCCATATATTTTCACAGAAGGCGTAGAACAATCCTTTTGTGGATCAGTGCAAGTTTTGACGCGTCATATGAAATACTTTTTCTGTAAAACACTTATTACCATAATGCTAATCGGAACATTTTAGCCTCGTACACTCTTTTGTTAATGTAATTAAACATATTTCCACTCTCGCATATTTTTCTGTTCCTATGCATCAAACTCAAAGGTATATACATTTTCATATGGTTTTTATCACATTCGAGTCAAAATTTGTCATTTCTTTGATTTTGAAGCTTTTCATTATATTGTCACCGGAAACAATTACCCTTATATTTTCGGAAGAAATGCGGATATAACCTCCATGTATTCACAGAAGGCGTAGGGTAATGCTGTTGTGGATCAGTAAAAGGTTCATCGCGTTATATGAAATACTTTCTCCGTTAATGCACTTATTACGATAATGCTAATCTCAACATTTTAGCCTCGTTCACTTATTTGTTAATGTAATTAAAAATATTTCTTCTCTCGCAAAGTATTCTGTTCCTATGCATTAAATTCAATAATATACACATTTTCTGATGGTTTTTTATCCCATTCGAATCGAATTTTTGCATTTGTTTTGACTTTTAAGCTGCTTCTAATATTGTCACCGAAAAATATTTCCTACATATTTTCCAAAATAATGCTGATATTACCTCCTTGTTTTAACGGAAGGCGTAAACGATTGTAACCCTGTAACCCGTAAGAACCAATGGGACACAAATATACCATTAGTACGGGACCAATATGTCCAAATGCTACCTATGGGACGGCACATAAAAATGCAACATAGTATCCCGAGGGCCGTCGAAGTGTTAATATAACTATTTCCTCCATTATTTCCAAAGTAATGCAGATATAACCTCTATTTTTCTCAGAAGGCGTAAACTTTTGTTAACCTGTAACCCGTAAGTACCAATGGGACACAAATATACCATTAGTACGGGACCAATATGTCCGATTGCTACCTATGGGACGGCACATATAAATGCAACATAGTTATCCCGATGGCCATCGAAGAGTTAATATAACTATTTCCGCCATATTTTCCAAAGTAATGCAGATATTACCTAAATGTTTTTACAGAAGGCGTAGAGTAATGCTTTTGTGGCTCAGTGAAAGTTTCAACGCGTTATATGAAATTCTGTCTCAGTAAATGCACCTATTACCATAATGCTAATCTGAACTTTCTAGCCTCGTACACTCTTTTGTTAATGTAAGTAAAAATATTTCTTCTCTTGCAAATTTTTCTGTTCCTATGCATAAAACTCAATGGTATACACATTTTTTGACGGTTTTTTTTCCCATTCGAGTCAAAGTATTGCATTTCTATGATTTTGAAGCTTTTTATAATATTGTCACCGGAAACAATTACCCACATATTTTCAGAAGTAATGCGGATATTACCTCCATATATTTTCACAGAAGGCGTAGAACAATCCTTTTGTGGATCCGTGCAAGTTTTGACGCGTCATATGAAATACTTTTTCCGTAAAAGCACTCATTACGATAATGCTAATATGAACATTTTAGCCTCGTTCACTTATTTGTTAATGTAATTATAAATATTTCTTCTCTCGCAAAATTTTCTGTTCCTATGCATCAAATTCAATGGCATACACATTTTCTGATGGATTTTTATCCCATTCGAGTAAAATGTTTGCATTTGTTTTGACTTTTAAGCTGATTCTAATATTGTCACCGAAATCTATTTCTTCCATATTTTCCAAAATAATGCTGATATTACCTCCATTTTTTCTCAGAAGGCTCAAACGATTGTTTACCTGTAAACCGTAAGTACCATTGGGACACAAATATTCCATTAGTATGGGACCAATATGTCCCATTGCTACCTATGGGACGGCACATATAAATGCAACATAGTTATCCCGATGACCGTCGAAGAGTTAATATAACTTTTTCCTCCAAATTTTCCAAAATAATGCTGATATTACCTCCATTTTTTCTCAGAAGGCGTAAACGATTGTTAACCTGTAACAGGTAAGTACCAATGGGACACAAATATACCATTAGTACGGCACCAATATGTCCCATTGCTACCTATGGGACGGCACATATAAATGCAACATAGTTATCCCGATGGCCGTCGAAGAGTTAATATAACTATTTCCTCCATATTTTCCAAAGTAATGCAGCCATTACCTACATGTTTGCATAGAAGGCGTAGAGTAACGCTTTTGTGGATCGGGTGAAGTTTCAATGCGTTTTCTGAAATTCTTTCTCCGTAAATGCACTTATTACCATAATGCTAATCTGAACATTTTAGCCTCGTACACTCTTTTGTTAATGTAGGTAAAAATATTTCCTCTCTCGCAAAATTTCCTTTGTCTATGCATAAAACTCAATGGCAAACACATTTTCTGCTGGTTTTTTATCCCATTCGAGTAGAAGTTTTGCAATTCTTTGATTTTGAAGCTTTTTATAATATTGTCACCGGAAACAATTACCCACATATTTTCGGAAGTATTGCGGATATTACCTCCATATATTTTCACAGAAGGCGTAGAGCAATCCTTTTGTGGATCAGTGCAAGTTTTGACGCGTCATATGAAATACTTTTTCCGTAAATGCACTTATTACCATAATGCTAACCTGAACATTTTAGCCTCGTACACTCTTTTGTTAATGTAATCAAACTTTTTTCCTTTCTCGCATATTTTTCTGTTTCTATGCATCAAACTCAATGGTATACACATTTTCTTATGGTTTTTTAACACATTCGAGTCAAAATTTTGCATTTCTTTGATTTTGAAGCTTTTCATTATATTGTCTCCGGAAACAATTACCCTTATATTTTCGGAAGTAATGCGGATATAAACTCCATGTTTTTAAAGAAGGCGTAGGGTAATGCTGTTGTAAAATTCCCTTAAGTAAAAGATTCATCGCGTTATATGAAATACTTTCTCCGTTAATGCACTTATTACGATAATGCTAATCTGAACATTTTAGCCTCGTTCACTTATTTGTTAATGTAATTAAAAATATTTCATCTTTTGCAAAATTTTCTGTTCCTATGCATTAAACTCAAAGATATACACATTTTCTGATGGTTTTTTATCCCATTCGAGTCGAATTTTTGCATTTATTTTGACTTTTTTACTGATTCTTATATTGTCACCGAAAACTATTTCCTCCATATTTTCCAAAGTCATGCTGATAATACCTCCTTTTTTTAACGGAAGGCGTAAACGATTGTAACCCTGTAACCCGTAAGTACCAATGGGACACAAATATACCATTAGTACGGGACCAATATGTCCCAATGCTACCTATGGGACGGCACATATAAATGCAACATAAGTATCCCGATGGCCGTCGAAGAGTTAATATAACTATTTCCTCCATATTTTCCAAATTAATGCAGATATAACCTCCATTTTTTCTCAAAAGGCGTAAACTTTTGTTAACCTGTAACCCGTAAGTACAAATGGGACACAAATATACCATTAGTACGGGACCAATATGTCCCATTGATACCTATGGGACGGCACATATAAATGCAACATAGTTATCCCGATGGCCATCGGAGAGTTAATATAACTATTTCCTCCATATTTTCCAAAGTAATGCAGATATTACTTAAATGTTTTTACAGAAGGCGTATACATTTTTAATGCTTTACATAATTGCAAATTTTTCTGTTCCTATACATCAAACTCAATGGTATACACATTTTCTGATGGTTTTTAATCCCATTTGAGTAAAATGTTTGCATTTGTTGTGACTTTTAAGCTGATTCTAATATTGTCACCGAAATCTATTTCCTCCATATTTTCCAAAATAATGCTGATATTACCTCCATTTTTTCTCAGAAGGCTCAAAAGATTGTTAACCTGTAACCCGTAAGTATCAATGAGACACAAATAAACAATTAGTACGTGACCAATATGTCCCATTGCTACCTATGGGACGGCACATATAAATGCAACATAGTTATCCCGATGACCGTCGAAGAGTTAATATAACTATTTCCTCCATGTTTTCCAAAGTAATGCAGATATAACTTCCATTTTTTCTCAGAAGGCGTAAACGTTTGTTAACCTGTAACCCGTAAGTAACTATGGGACACAAATAAACCATTAATACGGGACCAATATGTCCCATTGCTACCTATGGGACGGCACATATAAATGCAACATAGTTATCCCGATGGCCGTCGAAGAGTTAATATAACTATTTCCTCAATATTTTCCAAAGTAATGCAGCAATTACCTACATGTTTGCATAGAAGGCGTAGAGTAACGCTTTTGTGGATCGGGTGAAGTTTCAATGCGTTTTCTGAAATTCTTTCTCCGTAAATGCACTTATTACCATAATGCTAATCTGAACATTTTAGCCTCGTACACTCTTTTGTTAATGTAAGTAAAAATATTTCTTCTCTCGCAAAATGTTCAGTTTCATATGCATAAAACTCAATGGCATACACATTTTCTGACGGTTTTTTATCCCTTTCGAGTCGAAGTTTTGCATTTCTTTGATTTTGAAGCTTTTTATAATATTGTCACCGGAAACAGTTAACCACATATTTTCGGAAGTAAAGCGGATATTACCACCATATTTTCACAGAAGGCGTAAGAATTGCTTTTGTGGATCAGTGCAAGTTTCGACGCGTCATATGAAATACTTTCTCCGTAAATGCGCTTATTACGATAATGCTAATATGAACATTTTAGCCTCGTTCACTTATTTGTTAATGTAATTAAAAATATTTCTTCTCTCGCAAAATCTTCTGTTCCTATGCATCAAACTCAATGGCATACACATTTTTTAATGGATTTTTATCCCATTCGAGTAAAATGTTTGCATTTGTTTTGAATTTTAAGCTGATTCTAATATTGTCACCGAAATCTATTTTCTCCATATTTTCCAAAATAATGCTGATATTACCTCCATTTTCTATCAGAAGGCTCAAAGGATTGTAAACCTGTAACCCGTAAGTACCAATGGGACACAAATATACCGTATGTACGGGACCAATATGTCCCATTGCTACCTATGGGACGGCACATATAAATGCAATATAGTTATCCCTATGGCCGTCGAAGAGTTAAAATAATTATTTCCTCCATATTTTCCAAAGTAATGTAGCAATTACCTACATGTTAGCACAGAAGGCGTAGAGTAACGCTTTTGTGGATCGGGTAAAGTTTCAATGCGGTTTATGAAATTCTTTCTCCGTAAATGCACTTATTACCATAATGCTAATCTGAACATTTTAGCGTCGTACACTCTTTTGTTAATGTACGTAAAAATATTTCTTCTCTCGCAAAACTTTCTTTGCCTATGCATAAAACTCAATGGCAAACAAATTTTCTGACGGTTTTTTATCCCATTCGAGTAGAAGTTTTGCAATTCTTTGATTTTGAAGCTTTTTATAATATTGTCACCGGAAACAATTACCCACATATTTTCGCATGTATGGTGGATATTACCACCATATTTTCACAGAAGGCGTAGAATAATTCTTTTGTGGAGCAGTGCAAGTTTTGACGCGTCATATGAAATAATTTTTCCGTAAATGCTCTTATTACCATAATGCTAATCTAAACATTTTAACCTCGAACACTCTTTTGTTAATGTAATTAAACATATTTCCTCTCTCGCATATTTTTCTGTTCCTAGGCATCAAACTCAATGGTATACACATTTTCTTATGGTTTTTTATCACATTAGAGTCAAAATTGTGCATTTCTTGGATTTTGAAGCTTTTCATTATATTGTCACCGGAAACAAATACCCTTATATATTCGGAAGTAATACTGATATTACCTCCATTTTTTCTCAGAAGGCGTAAACGTTTGTTAACCTTTAACCCGTAAGTACCAATGGGACACAAATAAACCATTAGTACGGGACCAATATGTCCCATTGCTACCTATGGGACGGTACATATAAATGCAACATAGTTATCCCGATGACCGTCGAAGAGTTAATTTAACTTTTTCCTCCATATTTTCCAAAATAATGCTGATATTACCTCCATTTTTCTTAGAAGGCGTAAACGATTGTTAACCTGTAACCCGTAAGTACCAATGGGACACAAATATACCATTAGTACGGGACCAATATGTCCCATTGCTACCTATGGGACGGCACATATAAATGCAACATAGTTATCCCGATGGCCGTCGAGAAGTTAATGTAACTCTTTCCTCCATATTTTCCAAAGTAATGCAGCAATTACCTACATGTTAGCACAGAAGGCGTAGAGTAACTCTTTTGTGGATCGGGTAAAGTTTCAATGGGTTTTATGAAATTCTTTCTCCGTAAATGCACTTATTACCATAATGCTAATCTGAATATTTTAGCCTCGCACACTGTTTTGTTAATGTAGGTAAAAATATTTCTTCTCTCGCAAAATTTTCTTTGCCTATGCATAAAACTCAATGGCAATCACATTTTCTGACGGTTTTTTCTGAAGTTTTGCAATTCTTTGATTTTGAAGCTTTTTATAATATTGTCACCGGAAACAATTACCCACATAATTTTGGAAATATTGCGGATATTACCTCCATATATTTTCACAGAAGGCGTAGAACAATCCTTTTGTGGATCAGTGCAAGTTTTGACGCGTCATATGAAATACTTTTTCCGTAAATTCACTTATTACCATAATGCTAAACTGAACATTTTAGCCTCGTACACTCTTTTGTTAATGTGATTAAACATATTTCCTCTCCTGCATATTTTTCTGTTCCTATGCATCAAACTCAATGGTATACACTTTTTCTTATGGTTTTTTATCACATTCGAGTCAAAATTTTGCATTTCTTTGATTTTGAAGCTTTTCATTATATTGTCACCGGAAACAATTACCCTTATATTTTCGGAAATAATGCGGATATAACCTCCATGTTTTCACAGAAGGCGGATGTAATGCTGTTGTGGATCAGTAAAAGGTTCATTGCGTTATATGAAATACTTTCTCCGTTAATGCACTTATTATGATAATGCTAATCTGAACATTTTAGCCTCGTTCACTTATTTGTTAATGTAATTAAAAATATTTCTTCTCTCGCAAAATTTTCTGTTCCTATGCATCAAACTCAAAGGTATACACATTTTCTGATGGTTTTTTATCCCATTCGAGTCGAATTTTTGCATTTGTTTTTACTTTTAAGCTGCTTCTTATATTTTCACCGAAAACTATTTCCTCCATATTTTCCAAAATAATGCTGATATTACCTAAACTTTTTCTCAGAAGGCGTAAACGAATGTTAACCTGTAACACGTAAGTACTAATGGGACACAAATATTCCATTAGTATGGGACCAATATGACCCATTGCTGCCTATAGGACGGCACATATAAATGCAACATAGTTATCCCGATGGCCGTCGAAGAGTTAATATAACTATTTCCTCCATATTTTTCAAAGTAATGCAGATATTACCTTTATATTTTCTCAGGAAGCGTAAACGATTGTTAACCTGTAACCCGTAAGTACCAATGGGACACAAATAAACCATTAGTACGGGACCAATATGTCCCATTGCTACCTCTGGGACGGCACATATAAATGCAAGATAGTTATCCCGATGGCCGTCGAAGAGTTAATATAACTTTTTCCTCCATATTTTCCCAAGTAATGCAGCAATTACGTACATGTTTGCACAGAAGGCGTAGAGTAATGCTTTAGTGGATCGGTAAAAGTTTCAACGCGTTAAATGAAATTTTTTATCCGTAAATGCACTTATTACAATAAAACTAATCTGAACATTTTAGCCTCGTACATTCTTTTGTTAATGTAAGTAAAAATATTTCTTCTCTCGCAAAATGTTCAATTTCATATGCATAAAACTCAATGGCATACACATTTTCTGACGGTTTTTTATCCCATTCGAGTCGCAGTTATGCATTTCTTTGATTTTGAAGCTTTTTATAATATTGTCACCGGAAACAGTTAACCACATATTTTCGGAAGTAAAGCGGATATTACCACCATATTTTCACAGAAGGCGTAAGAATTGCTTTTGTGGATCAGTGCAGGTTTCGACGCGTCATATGAAATACTTTTTCCGTAAATGCGCTTATTACGATAATGCTAATATGAACATTTTAGCCTCGTTAATTATTTGTTAATGTAATTAAAAATATTTCTTCTCTCGCAAAATCTTCTGTTCCTATGCAACAAACTCAATGGCATACACATTTTCTTATGGATTTTTATCACATTAGAGTAAAATATTTGCATTTGTTTTGACTTTTAAGCTGATTCTAATATAGTCACCGAAATCTATTTTCTCCATATTTTCCAAAATAATGCTGATATTACCTCCATATTTTATCAGAAGGCGTAAACGATTGTTAACCTGTAACCCGTAAGTACCAATGGGACACAAATATTCCATTAGTATATGACCAATATGTCCCATTGTTACCTATGGGACGGCACATATAAATGCAACATAGTTATCCCGATGGCCGTCGAAGAGTTAATATAACTATTTCCTCCAAATTTTCCAAAGTAATGCAGATATTACCTCCATATTTTCTCAGAAGGCGTAAACGATTGTTAACCTGTAACCCGTAAGTACCAATGGGACACAAATAAACCATTAGTACGGGACCAATATGTCCCATTGCTACCTATGGGACGGCACATATAAATGCAACATAGTTATCCCGATGACCGTCGAAGAGTTAATTTAACTTTTTCCTCCATATTTTCCAAAATAATGCTGATATTACCTCCATTTTTTCTCAGAAGGCGTAAACGATTGTTAACCTGTAACCCGTAAGTACCAATGGGACACAAATATACCATTAGTACGGGACCAATATGTCCCATTGCTACCTATGGGACGGCACATATAAATGCAACATAGTTATCCCGATGGCCGTCGAGAAGTTAATGTAACTCTTTCCTCCATATTTTCCAAAGTAATGCAGCAATTACCTACATGTTAGCACAGAAGGCGTAGAGTAACTCTTTTGTGGATCGGGTAAAGTTTCAATGGGTTTTATGAAATTCTTTCTCCGTAAATGCACTTATTACCATAATGCTAATCTGAATATTTTAGCCTCGCACACTGTTTTGTTAATGTAGGTAAAAATATTTCTTCTCTCGCAAAATTTTCTTTGCCTATGCATAAAACTCAATGGCAATCACATTTTCTGACGGTTTTTTCTGAAGTTTTGCAATTCTTTGATTTTGAAGCTTTTTATAATATTGTCACCGGAAACAATTACCCACATAATTTTGGAAGTATTGCGGATATTACCTCCATATATTTTCACAGAAGGCGTAGAACAATCCTTTTGTGGATCAGTGCAAGTTTTGACGCGTCATATGAAATACTTTTTCCGTAAATTCACTTATTACCATAATGCTAAACTGAACATTTTAGCCTCGTACACTCTTTTGTTAATGTGATTAAACATATTTCCTCTCTCGCATATTTTTCTGTTCCTATGCATCAAACTCAATGGTATACACTTTTTCTTATGGTTTTTTATCACATTCGAGTCAAAATTTTGCATTTCTTTGATTTTGAAGCTTTTCATTATATTGTCACCGGAAACAATTACCCTTATATTTTCGGAAATAATGCGGATATAACCTCCATGTTTTCACAGAAGGCGGATGTAATGCTGTTGTGGATCAGTAAAAGGTTCATTGCGTTATATGAAATACTTTCTCCGTTAATGCACTTATTATGATAATGCTAATCTGAACATTTTAGCCTCGTTCACTTATTTGTTAATGTAATTAAAAATATTTCTTCTCTCGCAAAATTTTCTGTTCCTATGCATCAAACTCAAAGGTATACACATTTTCTGATGGTTTTTTATCCCATTCGAGTCGAATTTTTGCATTTGTTTTTACTTTTAAGCTGCTTCAAAAATTGTCACCGAAAACTATTTCCTCCATATTTTCCAAAATCATGCTGATATTACATCATTTTTTTAACGGAAGGCGTAAACGATTGTAACCCTGTAACCCGTAAGTACCAATGAGACACAAATATACCATTAGTACGGGACCAATATGTCCCAATGCTACCTATGGGACGGCACATATAAATGCAACATAGTTATCCCGATTGCCGTCGAAGAGTTAATATAACTATTTCCTCCATATTTTCCAAATTAATGCAGATTAACCTCCATTTTTCTCAGAAGGCGTAAACTTTTGTTAACCTGTAACCCGTAAGTACCAATGGTACACAAATATACCATCAGTACGGGACCAATATTTCCCATTGCTACCTATGGGACGGCACATATAAATGCATCATATATCCACATATGTATGCAACATACAATCAAGATGGCCGTCGAAGAGTTAATATAACTATTTCCTCCATATTTTCCAAAGTATTGCAGATATTACCTACATGTTTGCACAGAAGGCGCAGAGTAATGCTTTTGTGGATCGGTAAAAGTTTCAACGCCTTTTATGAAATTCTTTCTCCGTAAATGCACTTATTACCATAATGCTAATCTGAACATTTTAGCCTCGTACACTCTTTTGTTAATGTAAGTAAAAATATTTCTTTTCTCGGAAAATTTTTTGTTCCTTTGCATAAAACTCAATGGCATACACATTTTCTGATGGTTTTGAATCACATTCGAGTCGAAGTTTTGCATTTCTTTGATTTTGAAGTTTTTTATAATATTGTCACCGGAAAAAGTAACCCACATTTTTTCGGAAATAATGCGGATATTACCTCCATTTTTTCACAGAAGGCGTAGGTAATGCTTTTGTGGATCGCGTAAAGTTTCAATGCGTTTTATAAAATTCTTTCTCCGTAAATGCACTTATTACCATAATGATAATCTGAACATTTTAGCCTCGTACACTCTTCTGTTAATGTAGGTAAAAATATTTCTTCATTCGCAAATTTTCTTTGCCTATGCATAAAACCCAATGGCATCAACATTTTCTGATGGTTTTTAATCCCATTCGAGTTGAAGTTTTAAATTTCTTTGATTTTGAAATTTTTTTATAATATTGTCACCGGAAAAATTAACTTACATATTTTCGGAAGTAATTCGGATATTACCTCCATATTTTTACAGAAGGCGTAGAGTAATGCTTTTGTGGATCTGTGAAAGATTCAATGCGTTTAATTTAATTCTTTCTCCGTAAATGCACTTATTACCATAATGCTAATCTAAACATTTTAGCCTCGTACACTCTTTCGTTAAAGTATGTAAAAATATTTCTTCTCTCGCAAAACTTTCTGATCCTATGCATAAAACTCAATCTTATACATATTTTCTGTCGGTTTTTTATCCCAATCGAGTCGAAGTTTTGCATTTCTTTGATTTTGAAGCTTTTTTTAATATTGTCACCGGAAACAGTTAACCACATATTTTCGGAAGTAAAGCGGATATTACCACCATATTTTCACAGAAGGCGTAAGAACTGCTTTTGTGTATAAGTGCAAGTTTCGACGCGTCATATGAAATACTTTCTCCGTAAATGCGCTTATAACGATAACTCTAATATGAACATTTTAGCCTCGTTCACTTATTTGTTAATGTAATTAAAAATATTTCTTCTCTCGCAAAATCTTCTGTTCCTATGCATCAAACTCAATGGCATACACATTTTCTGATGGATTTTTATCCCATTCGAGTAAAATGTTTGCATTTGTTTTGACTTTTAAGCTGATTCTAATATTGTCACCGAAATCCATTTCCTCCATATTTTCCAAAATAATGCTGATATTACCTCATTATTTATCAGAAGGCGTAAACGATTGTTAACCTATAACCCGTAAGTACCAATGGGACACAAATATTCCATTAGTATGGGACCAATATGTCCCATTGCTACCTATGGGACGGCACATATAAATGCAACATAGTTATCCCGATGGCCGTCGAAGAGTTAATATAACTATTTCCTACATATTTTCCAAAGTAATGCAGATATTACCACCATATTTTCTCAGAAGGCGTAATCGATTGTTAACCTGTAACCCGTAAGTACCAATCAGACACAAATAAACCATTAGTATGGGACCAATATGTCCCATTGCTACCTATGGGACGGCACATATAAATGCAACATAGTTATCCCGATGACCGTCGAAGAGTTAATATAACTTTTTCCTCCAAATTTTCCAAAATAATGCTGATATTACCTCCATTTTTTCTCAGAAGGCGTAAACGATTGTTAACCTGTAACAGGTAAGTACCAATGGGACACAAATATACCATTAGTACGGCACCAATATGTCCCATTGCTACCTATGGGACGGCACATATAAATGCAACATAGTTATCCCGATGGCCGTCGAAGAGTTAATATAACTATTTCCTCCATATTTTCCAAAGTAATGCAGCCATTACCTACATGTTTGCATAGAAGGCGTAGAGTAACGCTTTTGTGGATCGGGTGAAGTTTCAATGCGTTTTCTGAAATTCTTTCTCCGTAAATGCACTTATTACCATAATGCTAATCTGAACATTTTAGCCTCGTACACTCTTTTGTTAATGTAGGTAAAAATATTTCCTCTCTCGCAAAATTTCCTTTGTCTATGCATAAAACTCAATGGCAAACACATTTTCTGCTGGTTTTTTATCCCATTCGAGTAGAAGTTTTGCAATTCTTTGATTTTGAAGCTTTTTATAATATTGTCACCGGAAACAATTACCCACATATTTTCGGAAGTATTGCGGATATTACCTCCATATATTTTCACAGAAGGCGTAGAGCAATCCTTTTGTGGATCAGTGCAAGTTTTGACGCGTCATATGAAATACTTTTTCCGTAAATGCACTTATTACCATAATGCTAACCTGAACATTTTAGCCTCGTACACTCTTTTGTTAATGTAATCAAACTTTTTTCCTTTCTCGCATATTTTTCTGTTTCTATGCATCAAACTCAATGGTATACACATTTTCTTATGGTTTTTTAACACATTCGAGTCAAAATTTTGCATTTCTTTGATTTTGAAGCTTTTCATTATATTGTCTCCGGAAACAATTACCCTTATATTTTCGGAAGTAATGCGGATATAAACTCCATGTTTTTAAAGAAGGCGTAGGGTAATGCTGTTGTAAAATTCCCTTAAGTAAAAGATTCATCGCGTTATATGAAATACTTTCTCCGTTAATGCACTTATTACGATAATGCTAATCTGAACATTTTAGCCTCGTTCACTTATTTGTTAATGTAATTAAAAATATTTCATCTTTTGCAAAATTTTCTGTTCCTATGCATTAAACTCAAAGATATACACATTTTCTGATGGTTTTTTATCCCATTCGAGTCGAATTTTTGCATTTATTTTGACTTTTTTACTGATTCTTATATTGTCACCGAAAACTATTTCCTCCATATTTTCCAAAGTCATGCTGATAATACCTCCTTTTTTTAACGGAAGGCGTAAACGATTGTAACCCTGTAACCCGTAAGTACCAATGGGACACAAATATACCATTAGTACGGGACCAATATGTCCCAATGCTACCTATGGGACGGCACATATAAATGCAACATAAGTATCCCGATGGCCGTCGAAGAGTTAATATAACTATTTCCTCCATATTTTCCAAATTAATGCAGATATAACCTCCATTTTTTCTCAAAAGGCGTAAACTTTTGTTAACCTGTAACCCGTAAGTACAAATGGGACACAAATATACCATTAGTACGGGACCAATATGTCCCATTGATACCTATGGGACGGCACATATAAATGCAACATAGTTATCCCGATGGCCATCGGAGAGTTAATATAACTATTTCCTCCATATTTTCCAAAGTAATGCAGATATTACTTAAATGTTTTTACAGAAGGCGTATACATTTTTAATGCTTTACATAATTGCAAATTTTTCTGTTCCTATACATCAAACTCAATGGTATACACATTTTCTGATGGTTTTTAATCCCATTTGAGTAAAATGTTTGCATTTGTTGTGACTTTTAAGCTGATTCTAATATTGTCACCGAAATCTATTTCCTCCATATTTTCCAAAATAATGCTGATATTACCTCCATTTTTTCTCAGAAGGCTCAAAAGATTGTTAACCTGTAACCCGTAAGTATCAATGAGACACAAATAAACAATTAGTACGTGACCAATATGTCCCATTGCTACCTATGGGACGGCACATATAAATGCAACATAGTTATCCCGATGACCGTCGAAGAGTTAATATAACTATTTCCTCCATGTTTTCCAAAGTAATGCAGATATAACTTCCATTTTTTCTCAGAAGGCGTAAACGTTTGTTAACCTGTAACCCGTAAGTAACTATGGGACACAAATAAACCATTAATACGGGACCAATATGTCCCATTGCTACCTATGGGACGGCACATATAAATGCAACATAGTTATCCCGATGGCCGTCGAAGAGTTAATATAACTATTTCCTCAATATTTTCCAAAGTAATGCAGCAATTACCTACATGTTTGCATAGAAGGCGTAGAGTAACGCTTTTGTGGATCGGGTGAAGTTTCAATGCGTTTTCTGAAATTCTTTCTCCGTAAATGCACTTATTACCATAATGCTAATCTGAACATTTTAGCCTCGTACACTCTTTTGTTAATGTAAGTAAAAATATTTCTTCTCTCGCAAAATGTTCAGTTTCATATGCATAAAACTCAATGGCATACACATTTTCTGACGGTTTTTTATCCCTTTCGAGTCGAAGTTTTGCATTTCTTTGATTTTGAAGCTTTTTATAATATTGTCACCGGAAACAGTTAACCACATATTTTCGGAAGTAAAGCGGATATTACCACCATATTTTCACAGAAGGCGTAAGAATTGCTTTTGTGGATCAGTGCAAGTTTCGACGCGTCATATGAAATACTTTCTCCGTAAATGCGCTTATTACGATAATGCTAATATGAACATTTTAGCCTCGTTCACTTATTTGTTAATGTAATTAAAAATATTTCTTCTCTCGCAAAATCTTCTGTTCCTATGCATCAAACTCAATGGCATACACATTTTTTAATGGATTTTTATCCCATTCGAGTAAAATGTTTGCATTTGTTTTGAATTTTAAGCTGATTCTAATATTGTCACCGAAATCTATTTTCTCCATATTTTCCAAAATAATGCTGATATTACCTCCATTTTCTATCAGAAGGCTCAAAGGATTGTAAACCTGTAACCCGTAAGTACCAATGGGACACAAATATACCGTATGTACGGGACCAATATGTCCCATTGCTACCTATGGGACGGCACATATAAATGCAATATAGTTATCCCTATGGCCGTCGAAGAGTTAAAATAATTATTTCCTCCATATTTTCCAAAGTAATGTAGCAATTACCTACATGTTAGCACAGAAGGCGTAGAGTAACGCTTTTGTGGATCGCGTAAAGTTTCAATGCGGTTTATGAAATTCTTTCTCCGTAAATGCACTTATTACCATAATGCTAATCTGAACATTTTAGCGTCGTACACTCTTTTGTTAATGTACGTAAAAATATTTCTTCTCTCGCAAAACTTTCTTTGCCTATGCATAAAACTCAATGGCAAACAAATTTTCTGACGGTTTTTTATCCCATTCGAGTAGAAGTTTTGCAATTCTTTGATTTTGAAGCTTTTTATAATATTGTCACCGGAAACAATTACCCACATATTTTCGCATGTATGGTGGATATTACCACCATATTTTCACAGAAGGCGTAGAATAATTCTTTTGTGGAGCAGTGCAAGTTTTGACGCGTCATATGAAATAATTTTTCCGTAAATGCTCTTATTACCATAATGCTAATCTAAACATTTTAACCTCGAACACTCTTTTGTTAATGTAATTAAACATATTTCCTCTCTCGCATATTTTTCTGTTCCTAGGCATCAAACTCAATGGTATACACATTTTCTTATGGTTTTTTATCACATTAGAGTCAAAATTGTGCATTTCTTGGATTTTGAAGCTTTTCATTATATTGTCACCGGAAACAAATACCCTTATATATTCGGAAGTAATACTGATATTACCTCCATTTTTTCTCAGAAGGCGTAAACGTTTGTTAACCTTTAACCCGTAAGTACCAATGGGACACAAATAAACCATTAGTACGGGACCAATATGTCCCATTGCTACCTATGGGACGGTACATATAAATGCAACATAGTTATCCCGATGACCGTCGAAGAGTTAATTTAACTTTTTCCTCCATATTTTCCAAAATAATGCTGATATTACCTCCATTTTTCTTAGAAGGCGTAAACGATTGTTAACCTGTAACCCGTAAGTACCAATGGGACACAAATATACCATTAGTACGGGACCAATATGTCCCATTGCTACCTATGGGACGGCACATATAAATGCAACATAGTTATCCCGATGGCCGTCGAGAAGTTAATGTAACTCTTTCCTCCATATTTTCCAAAGTAATGCAGCAATTACCTACATGTTAGCACAGAAGGCGTAGAGTAACTCTTTTGTGGATCGGGTAAAGTTTCAATGGGTTTTATGAAATTCTTTCTCCGTAAATGCACTTATTACCATAATGCTAATCTGAATATTTTAGCCTCGCACACTGTTTTGTTAATGTAGGTAAAAATATTTCTTCTCTCGCAAAATTTTCTTTGCCTATGCATAAAACTCAATGGCAATCACATTTTCTGACGGTTTTTTCTGAAGTTTTGCAATTCTTTGATTTTGAAGCTTTTTATAATATTGTCACCGGAAACAATTACCCACATAATTTTGGAAATATTGCGGATATTACCTCCATATATTTTCACAGAAGGCGTAGAACAATCCTTTTGTGGATCAGTGCAAGTTTTGACGCGTCATATGAAATACTTTTTCCGTAAATTCACTTATTACCATAATGCTAAACTGAACATTTTAGCCTCGTACACTCTTTTGTTAATGTGATTAAACATATTTCCTCTCTTGCATATTTTTCTGTTCCTATGCATCAAACTCAATGGTATACACTTTTTCTTATGGTTTTTTATCACATTCGAGTCAAAATTTTGCATTTCTTTGATTTTGAAGCTTTTCATTATATTGTCACCGGAAACAATTACCCTTATATTTTCGGAAATAATGCGGATATAACCTCCATGTTTTCACAGAAGGCGGATGTAATGCTGTTGTGGATCAGTAAAAGGTTCATTGCGTTATATGAAATACTTTCTCCGTTAATGCACTTATTATGATAATGCTAATCTGAACATTTTAGCCTCGTTCACTTATTTGTTAATGTAATTAAAAATATTTCTTCTCTCGCAAAATTTTCTGTTCCTATGCATCAAACTCAAAGGTATACACATTTTCTGATGGTTTTTTATCCCATTCGAGTCGAATTTTTGCATTTGTTTTTACTTTTAAGCTGCTTCTTATATTTTCACCGAAAACTATTTCCTCCATATTTTCCAAAATAATGCTGATATTACCTAAACTTTTTCTCAGAAGGCGTAAACGAATGTTAACCTGTAACACGTAAGTACTAATGGGACACAAATATTCCATTAGTATGGGACCAATATGACCCATTGCTGCCTATAGGACGGCACATATAAATGCAACATAGTTATCCCGATGGCCGTCGAAGAGTTAATATAACTATTTCCTCCATATTTTTCAAAGTAATGCAGATATTACCTTTATATTTTCTCAGGAAGCGTAAACGATTGTTAACCTGTAACCCGTAAGTACCAATGGGACACAAATAAACCATTAGTACGGGACCAATATGTCCCATTGCTACCTCTGGGACGGCACATATAAATGCAAGATAGTTATCCCGATGGCCGTCGAAGAGTTAATATAACTTTTTCCTCCATATTTTCCCAAGTAATGCAGCAATTACGTACATGTTTGCACAGAAGGCGTAGAGTAATGCTTTAGTGGATCGGTAAAAGTTTCAACGCGTTAAATGAAATTTTTTATCCGTAAATGCACTTATTACAATAAAACTAATCTGAACATTTTAGCCTCGTACATTCTTTTGTTAATGTAAGTAAAAATATTTCTTCTCTCGCAAAATGTTCAATTTCATATGCATAAAACTCAATGGCATACACATTTTCTGACGGTTTTTTATCCCATTCGAGTCGCAGTTATGCATTTCTTTGATTTTGAAGCTTTTTATAATATTGTCACCGGAAACAGTTAACCACATATTTTCGGAAGTAAAGCGGATATTACCACCATATTTTCACAGAAGGCGTAAGAATTGCTTTTGTGGATCAGTGCAGGTTTCGACGCGTCATATGAAATACTTTTTCCGTAAATGCGCTTATTACGATAATGCTAATATGAACATTTTAGCCTCGTTAATTATTTGTTAATGTAATTAAAAATATTTCTTCTCTCGCAAAATCTTCTGTTCCTATGCAACAAACTCAATGGCATACACATTTTCTTATGGATTTTTATCACATTAGAGTAAAATATTTGCATTTGTTTTGACTTTTAAGCTGATTCTAATATAGTCACCGAAATCTATTTTCTCCATATTTTCCAAAATAATGCTGATATTACCTCCATATTTTATCAGAAGGCGTAAACGATTGTTAACCTGTAACCCGTAAGTACCAATGGGACACAAATATTCCATTAGTATATGACCAATATGTCCCATTGTTACCTATGGGACGGCACATATAAATGCAACATAGTTATCCCGATGGCCGTCGAAGAGTTAATATAACTATTTCCTCCAAATTTTCCAAAGTAATGCAGATATTACCTCCATATTTTCTCAGAAGGCGTAAACGATTGTTAACCTGTAACCCGTAAGTACCAATGGGACACAAATAAACCATTAGTACGGGACCAATATGTCCCATTGCTACCTATGGGACGGCACATATAAATGCAACATTGTTATCCCGATGACCGTCGAAGAGTTAATTTAACTTTTTCCTCCATATTTTCCAAAATAATGCTGATATTACCTCCATTTTTTCTCAGAAGGCGTAAACGATTGTTAACCTGTAACCCGTAAGTACCAATGGGACACAAATATACCATTAGTACGGGACCAATATGTCCCATTGCTACCTATGGGACGGCACATATAAATGCAACATAGTTATCCCGATGGCCGTCGAGAAGTTAATGTAACTCTTTCCTCCATATTTTCCAAAGTAATGCAGCAATTACCTACATGTTAGCACAGAAGGCGTAGAGTAACTCTTTTGTGGATCGGGTAAAGTTTCAATGGGTTTTATGAAATTCTTTCTCCGTAAATGCACTTATTACCATAATGCTAATCTGAATATTTTAGCCTCGCACACTGTTTTGTTAATGTAGGTAAAAATATTTCTTCTCTCGCAAAATTTTCTTTGCCTATGCATAAAACTCAATGGCAATCACATTTTCTGACGGTTTTTTCTGAAGTTTTGCAATTCTTTGATTTTGAAGCTTTTTATAATATTGTCACCGGAAACAATTACCCACATAATTTTGGAAGTATTGCGGATATTACCTCCATATATTTTCACAGAAGGCGTAGAACAATCCTTTTGTGGATCAGTGCAAGTTTTGACGCGTCATATGAAATACTTTTTCCGTAAATTCACTTATTACCATAATGCTAAACTGAACATTTTAGCCTCGTACACTCTTTTGTTAATGTGATTAAACATATTTCCTCTCTCGCATATTTTTCTGTTCCTATGCATCAAACTCAATGGTATACACTTTTTCTTATGGTTTTTTATCACATTCGAGTCAAAATTTTGCATTTCTTTGATTTTGAAGCTTTTCATTATATTGTCACCGGAAACAATTACCCTTATATTTTCGGAAATAATGCGGATATAACCTCCATGTTTTCACAGAAGGCGGATGTAATGCTGTTGTGGATCAGTAAAAGGTTCATTGCGTTATATGAAATACTTTCTCCGTTAATGCACTTATTATGATAATGCTAATCTGAACATTTTAGCCTCGTTCACTTATTTGTTAATGTAATTAAAAATATTTCTTCTCTCGCAAAATTTTCTGTTCCTATGCATCAAACTCAAAGGTATACACATTTTCTGATGGTTTTTTATCCCATTCGAGTCGAATTTTTGCATTTGTTTTTACTTTTAAGCTGCTTCAAAAATTGTCACCGAAAACTATTTCCTCCATATTTTCCAAAATCATGCTGATATTACATCATTTTTTTAACGGAAGGCGTAAACGATTGTAACCCTGTAACCCGTAAGTACCAATGAGACACAAATATACCATTAGTACGGGACCAATATGTCCCAATGCTACCTATGGGACGGCACATATAAATGCAACATAGTTATCCCGATTGCCGTCGAAGAGTTAATATAACTATTTCCTCCATATTTTCCAAATTAATGCAGATTAACCTCCATTTTTCTCAGAAGGCGTAAACTTTTGTTAACCTGTAACCCGTAAGTACCAATGGTACACAAATATACCATCAGTACGGGACCAATATTTCCCATTGCTACCTATGGGACGGCACATATAAATGCATCATATATCCACATATGTATGCAACATACAATCAAGATGGCCGTCGAAGAGTTAATATAACTATTTCCTCCATATTTTCCAAAGTATTGCAGATATTACCTACATGTTTGCACAGAAGGCGCAGAGTAATGCTTTTGTGGATCGGTAAAAGTTTCAACGCCTTTTATGAAATTCTTTCTCCGTAAATGCACTTATTACCATAATGCTAATCTGAACATTTTAGCCTCGTACACTCTTTTGTTAATGTAAGTAAAAATATTTCTTTTCTCGGAAAATTTTTTGTTCCTTTGCATAAAACTCAATGGCATACACATTTTCTGATGGTTTTGAATCACATTCGAGTCGAAGTTTTGCATTTCTTTGATTTTGAAGTTTTTTATAATATTGTCACCGGAAAAAGTAACCCACATTTTTTCGGAAATAATGCGGATATTACCTCCATTTTTTCACAGAAGGCGTAGGTAATGCTTTTGTGGATCGCGTAAAGTTTCAATGCGTTTTATAAAATTCTTTCTCCGTAAATGCACTTATTACCATAATGATAATCTGAACATTTTAGCCTCGTACACTCTTCTGTTAATGTAGGTAAAAATATTTCTTCATTCGCAAATTTTCTTTGCCTATGCATAAAACCCAATGGCATCAACATTTTCTGATGGTTTTTAATCCCATTCGAGTTGAAGTTTTAAATTTCTTTGATTTTGAAATTTTTTTATAATATTGTCACCGGAAAAATTAACTTACATATTTTCGGAAGTAATTCGGATATTACCTCCATATTTTTACAGAAGGCGTAGAGTAATGCTTTTGTGGATCTGTGAAAGATTCAATGCGTTTAATTTAATTCTTTCTCCGTAAATGCACTTATTACCATAATGCTAATCTAAACATTTTAGCCTCGTACACTCTTTCGTTAAAGTATGTAAAAATATTTCTTCTCTCGCAAAACTTTCTGATCCTATGCATAAAACTCAATCTTATACATATTTTCTGTCGGTTTTTTATCCCAATCGAGTCGAAGTTTTGCATTTCTTTGATTTTGAAGCTTTTTTTAATATTGTCACCGGAAACAGTTAACCACATATTTTCGGAAGTAAAGCGGATATTACCACCATATTTTCACAGAAGGCGTAAGAACTGCTTTTGTGTATAAGTGCAAGTTTCGACGCGTCATATGAAATACTTTCTCCGTAAATGCGCTTATAACGATAACTCTAATATGAACATTTTAGCCTCGTTCACTTATTTGTTAATGTAATTAAAAATATTTCTTCTCTCGCAAAATCTTCTGTTCCTATGCATCAAACTCAATGGCATACACATTTTCTGATGGATTTTTATCCCATTCGAGTAAAATGTTTGCATTTGTTTTGACTTTTAAGCTGATTCTAATATTGTCACCGAAATCCATTTCCTCCATATTTTCCAAAATAATGCTGATATTACCTCATTATTTATCAGAAGGCGTAAACGATTGTTAACCTATAACCCGTAAGTACCAATGGGACACAAATATTCCATTAGTATGGGACCAATATGTCCCATTGCTACCTATGGGACGGCACATATAAATGCAACATAGTTATCCCGATGGCCGTCGAAGAGTTAATATAACTATTTCCTACATATTTTCCAAAGTAATGCAGATATTACCACCATATTTTCTCAGAAGGCGTAATCGATTGTTAACCTGTAACCCGTAAGTACCAATCAGACACAAATAAACCATTAGTACGAGATCAATATGTCGCATTGCTACCTATGGGACGGCACATATAAATGCAACATAGTTATCCTTATGACCGTCGAAGAGTTAATATAACTATTTTCTCCATATTTTCCAAGTAATGCAGATATAACCTCCATTTTTTCTCAGAAGGCGTAAACGTTTGTTAACCTGTAACCCGTAAGTACCAATGGGACTCAAATATACCATTAGTACGGGACCAATGTGTCCTATTAATACCTTTGGGACGGCACATATAAATGCAACATAGTTATCCCGATGGCAGTCGAAGAGTTAATATAACTTTTTCCTCCATATTTTCCAAAGTAATGCAGATTTTACCTACATGTTTTCTCAGAAGGCGTAGAGTAATGCTTTTGTTGATCAGTGAAAGTTTCAACGCGTTATAAGAAATTCTGTCTCTGTAAATGCACTTATTACCATAATGCTAATCTTAACATTTTAGCCTCGTACACTCTTTTGTTAATGTAAGTAAAAATATTTCTTCTCTCGCAAAATTGTCTGTTCCTATGCATAAAACTCAATCGTATACATATTTTCTGTCGGTTTTTTATCCCATTCGAGTCGAAGTTTTGCATTTCTATGATTTTGAAGCTTTTTAAAATATTTTCACCGGAAACATTTACCCACATATTTTCGGAAGTAAATCGGATATTACCTCCATATTTTCACAGAAGGCGTAAGAACTGCTTTTGTGGATCAGTGCAAGTTTCGACGCGTCATATGAAATACTTTCTCCGTAAATGCACTTATTACGATAATGCTAATATGAACATTTTAGCCTCGTTCACTTATTTGTTAATGTAATTAAAAATATTTCTTCTCTTGCAAAATTTTCTGTTCCTTTGCATCAAACTCAATGGCATACACATTTTCTGATGGATTTTTATCCCATTCGAGTAAAATGTTTGCATTTGTTTTGACTTTTAAGCTGCTTCTTATATTTTCACCGAAAACTATTTCCTCCATATTTTCCAAAATAATCCTGATATTACCTCAAATTTTTCTCAGAAGGCGTAAACGATTGTTAACCTGTAACCCGTAAGTACCAATGGGACACAAATATTCCATTAGTATGGGACCAATATGTCCCATTGCTACCTATGGGACGGCACATATAAATGCAACATAGTTATCCCGATGGCCGTCGAAGAGTTAATATAACTTTTTCCTCCATATTTTCCAAAATAATGCTGATATTACCTCCATTTTTTCTCAGAAGGCGTAAGCAATTGTTAACCTGTAACCCGTAAGTACCAATGGGACACAAATATAATATTATTTTGGGACAAATATGTCCCATTGCTACCTATTGGACGGCACATATAAATGCAACATAGTTATCCCGATGGCCGTCGAAGAGTTAATATAACTATTTCATCCATATTTTCCAAAGTAATGCAGATATTACCTCCATATTTTCTCAGAAGGCATAAACGATTGTTAACCTGTAACCCGTAAGTACCAATGGGACACAAATAAACCATTAGTACGGGACCAATATATCCCATTGCTACCTATGGGACGGCACATATAAATGCAACATAGTTATCCCGATGGCCTTCGAAGAGTTAATATAACTATTTTCTCTATATTTTCCAACGTAATGCAGCAATTACCTACATGTTTGCACAGAAGGCGTAAAGTAATGCTTTTGTGGATCGGTTAAAGTTTCAACGCCTTATATGAAATTCTTTCTCCGTAAATGCACTTATTACCATAATGCTAATCTGAACATTTTAGCCTCGTACTCTCTTTTGTTAATCTAAGTTAAAATATTTCTTTTCTCGATATATTTTCTGTTTCTATGCATAAAACATAATGGCATACACATTTTCTGACGGTTTTTAAACCCATTCGAATCGAAGTTTTGCATTTCTTTGGTTTTGAAGTTTTTTATAATATTGTCACCGGAAACAATTACCCACATATTTTCGAAAGTAATTCGGATATTACCTCCATATTTTCAGAGAAGGCGTAGTGTAATGCATTGGTGGATCAATGCAAGTTTCGAAACTTCATATGAAATTCTTTCTCCGTAAATGCACTTATTACCATAATGCTAATCTGATCATTTTAGCCTCGTACACTCTTTTGTTAATGTAAGTAAAAAGATTTCTTCTCTCGCATATTTTTCTGTTCCAATGCATAAAACTCAATGGCATACACATTTTCTGACGGTTTTTTATCCCATCCGTGTCCAATTTTTGCATTTGTTTTGACTTTTAAGCTGCTTCTTATATTGTCACCTAAAACTATTTCCTCCATATTTTCCAAAATAATGCTGATATTACCTCAAATTTTCTCAGAAGGCGTAAATGATTGTTAACGTGTAACCTGTAAGTACCAATGGGACACATATATACCATTTGTACGGGACCTATATGTCCCATTGCTACCTATGGGTCGGCACATATAAATGCAACATAGTTTTCCCGATGGCAGTCGAAGAGTTAATATAACTCTTTCCTCCATATTTTCCAAAGTAATGTAGATATTACCTACATTTTTTCACAGAAGGCGTAAAGTAATGCTCTTGTGGGTCGGCGAAAGTTTCAATGCGTTTTATGAAATTCCTTTTCCGTAAATGCACTTAATACCATAATACTAATCTGAACATTTTAGTCTCGTACACTCTTTTGTTAATGTAAGTTAAAATATTTCTTATATCGCACAATTTTCTGTTTCCATGCATCAAAATCAATGGTATACACATTTTCTGATGGTTTTTTAACCCATTCGAATCGAAGTTTTGCATTTCTTTGATTTTGAAGCTTATCATTATATTGTCACCGGAAACAATTTCCCACATATTTTCGGAAGTAATGCGGATATAACCTCCATGTTTTCACAGAAGTTGTAGGGTATAGCTGTTGTGGATCAGTGAAAGGTTCATCGCGTTATATGATATACTTTCTCCGTTAATGCACTTATTACGATAATGCTAATCTGAACATTTTAGCCTCGTTCACTTATTTGTTAATGTAATTTAAAATATTTCTTCTCTCGCAAAATTTTCTGTTCCTATGCATCAAACTCAATGGTATACACATTTTCTGATGGTTTTTTATCCAATTCAGGTGGAATTTTATCATTTGTTTTGACTTTTAAGCTGCTTCTAATATTGTCACCGAAAACTATTCCCTCCATATTTTCCAAATTAATGCTGATACACCTCCATTTTTTCTCAGAAGGCGTAAACGATTGTTAACCTGTAACCTGTAAGTACCAATGGGAAACAAATATACCATTAGTATGGGACAAATATGTCCCATTGCACCTATGGGAAGGTACATATAAATGCAACATAGTTTTCCCGATGGCCGTCGAAGAGTTAATATAACTATTTCCTCCATATTTTCCAAAGTAATGCAGATATAACCTCCATTTTTTCTCAGAAGGCGTAAACGTTTGTTAACCTGTAACCTGTAAGTACCAATGGGACACAAATATACCATTAGTACGGGACCAATATGTCCTATTGCTACCTATGGGACGGCACATATAAATGCAACATAGTTTTCCCGATGGCCGTCGAAGAGTTAATATAACTATTTCCTCCATATTTTCCAAAGTAATGAAGATATTACCTCTATTTTTTCTCAGAAGGCGTAAACGATTGTTAACCTGTAACCTGTTAGTCCAATGGGACACAAATATACCATTAGTACGGGACCAATATGTCCCATTGCTACCTATGGGACGGCAAATATAAATGCAACATAGTTTTCCCGATGGCCGTCAAAGAGTTAATATAACTTTTTCCTCCATATTTTCCAAAGTATTGCAGATATTACGTACATGTTTGCTCAAAAGGCGTAGAGTAATGCTGTTGTGGATCGAAAAAAGTTTCAACGCCTTAAATGAAATTCTTTCTCCGTAAATGCACTTATTACCATAATGCTAATCTGAACATTTTAGCCTCATACACTCTTTTGTTAATGAAAGTAAAAATATTTCTTTTCTCGCAAAAATTTCTTTGTTCCTTTTTTATAAATCCCAATGGCATAAACATTTTCTGACGGTTTTTAATCCCATTCGAGTCGAAGTTTTAAATTTCTTTGATTTTGAAGTTTTTTTATAATATTGTCACCGGAAAATTAACTTACATATTTTCGGAAGTAATGCGGATATAACCTCCATGTTTTCACAGAAGGCGTAGGGTAATGCTGTTTTCGAACAATGAAAGGTTCATCGCGTTTTATGAAATATATCCCCAATTAATTTACTTATTACGATAATGCTAATCTGAACATTTTAGCCTCGTTCACTTATATGCTAATGTAATTAAAAATATTTCTTCTCTCGCAAAATTTACTGTTCCTAGGCATCAAACTCAAAGGTATACACATTTTCTGATGGTTTTTTATCCCATTCGAGTCGAATTTTTGCATTTGTTCTGACTTTTAAGCTGATTCTAATATTGTCACTGAAATCTATTTCCTCCATATTTTCCAAAATAATGCTGATATTACCTCCATTTTTTCTCAGAAGGCGTAAACGATTGTTAACCTGTAACCCGTAAGTACCAATGGGACACAAATATACCACTAGTACGGGACCAATATGCTACCTATGGGACGGCACATATAAATGCAACATAGTTATCCCGATGGCCGACGAAGTGTTAATATAACTATTTCTTCCATATTTTCCAAAGTAATGCAAATATTACCTACTTGTTTTTAAATAAGTCGTAGAGTAATGCTTTCGTGGATCAGTGAAAGTTTCAACGCATTATATGAAATTTTTTCTCCGTAAATGCACTTATTACCATAAAGCTAATCTGAACATTTTAGCCTCGTACACTCTTTTGTTAATGTAAGTAAAAATGATTCTTCTCTCGCAAAATTTTACTGTTCCTATGCATCAAACTCAATGGCATACAGTTTTCTGATGGTTTTTTATCCCATTCTAGTCGAATTTTTGCATTTCTTTGATTTTGAAGCTTTTTCTATATTGTCACTGGAAACATTTACCCACATTTTTTCAAATCTTATGCAGATATAACCGCCATTCTTTCATGGTAGGTTAAGAAATATACCTTATTCCTGCACATCAAATTACACGACTAAACCTTGAGTACATAGTCTGTAACAGCACTTATACCAGTTATGCCTATCCAAAAAATTAGTTCCCTTCGCCATCCTCTATCCAATCTCAAGTAACCATGGATAACATTTCTTTCATTTAGAAGCCTTTTGCTAATTTAGTCACCGTAGTTATTTACCACATATCTTCGATAGTTATGCGGATATTACCTCCATGTATATCCAAAAAATTAGTTCCCTTCGCCATCCTCGGTTCAATCTCAAGTAACCATGGATACCATTTCTTTCATTTAGAAGCCTTTTGCTAATTTAGTCACCGTAGAAATTTACATCCATATCTTCGACACTTATGCAAATATTACCTCCATTGTTTCACAGAAGGCATAGAGTAATGCTATTGTGGATTAGCGCAAGTTTCGAAGCGTCATTTGAAATACTTTTCCCGTTAATGCACTTATTAACATAATGCTAATCTGAAATTTTAGCCTCGTACACTCTTTTGTTAATGTAAGTAAAAACATTGCTTCTTTCGCGTATTTTTCTGTTTTAATGCATCAAACTCAATAGTATACACGTATTCTGATGGTTTTGTATCCCATTCAAGACGGATTTTCTCATTTCCTTGATTTTGAAGTTTTTCATTATATTGTAACCGGAAACAATTACCCACATATTTTCAAAAGTAATGTGGATATTACCTCCATGTTTTTACAGGAGACGTAGGGTAATGCTTTTGTAAATAAGTAAAGCACTTATTAACATAATGCTAATCTGAAATTTTAGCCTCGTACACTCTTTTGTTAATGTAATTAAAAATATTTCTTCTCTCGCAAAATTACCTCTTCCTATGCATCAAACTCAATGGCATACAATTTTCTGATGGTTTTTTATCCCATTCGAGTCGAATTTTTGCTTTTTTTTACTTGAAGATGTTTCTAATATTGTCACCGAAAACTCTTTCCTCCATATTTTTCAAAATAATGCTGATATTTCCTCCATTTTTTCTCAGAAGGCGTAAACGATTGTTAACCAGTAACCCGTAAGTACCAATAGGACATAAATATACCATAAGTACGGGACCAATGTGTTCGATCTCACAGTGTCCAAATTTTTTTTCACCTGAAAGATAATTGAAAAAATGTTTTCATTTGTAAGATAATGTCGAATCGATATATTTGGTTTCATTTTATGAAGTCTGAGGGAAAATTAAAAAAAATACTATATGTTAAAGAAATCTACGGACGATCTGTCTCGTAGCCGTGGACGTAATGCATCAGGATCTTAAAACCATTAGATCAAAAGTTTATGTGTTCGATCTCACAGTGCCCCCAGTTTTTTTAAAGAATTTTTTTTTTCCAAAGAAAATTAAAAAAAAAAATTTCATTTGTTCGATAATTTCGAATCGTTTTATTTCGATTCATTTTATGAAGTCCGAGCGAAAATAAAAAAAAATGCTATTTGTTAAATAAATCGACGGACGAACTGTCTCGTGGCCGTGGACGTTAAAGCATCAGGATCTTAAAACCATTAGATAAAAAGTTTGTGTTCGATCTCACAGTGGCCCAATTTTTATAAAGAATTTTTTTTTACCAAAGAAAATTGAAAAAAAAGGTTTTCATTTGTAAGATTATTTCGAATCGATGTATTTGGTTTCATTCTATGAAGTCTGAGTGAAAATAAAAAAAAATACTTTATGTTAAAATAATATACGGACAATCTGTCTCGTGGACGTGGACGTTAAAGCATCAGGATCTTAAAACCATTAGATCAAAAGTTTATGTGTTCTATCTCACAGTTGCCTAATTTTTTTAAAGAATTTTTTTTCACAAAAGAAAATTGAAAAAAAGGTTTTCATATGTCAGATAATGTCGAATCGATATATTTGGTTTCATTTTATGAAGTCTGAGCGAAAATTAAAAAAAATACTATATGGGTCATTCCACCTCAATTCAACAAACTTTGTCCCTTAGGGTCTCAGATTTTGATAAAAATTGGTGTATGGGAACAATATTAACTCAAACTGAATACCCTTAAACCGTTTTGTGAAAAAAAAATTTTTGAGTGAATTATGCATATTTATTTTTTTCGCATTTTTAGCAAAAATCCGTGCCTTAAATCATAGTATCACTTATATCTCCGCTTGTAATTGTCATGAAACAATGCCTAATAGGTTTTATTAAAGTTAAGTCTTTATTGAATGCAAATATATAAATAAAAAATTATTTTCTTTTATACCTTATTGTTGTAAATTACTAATGTTTAAAAAATTGTTAATAAACTTTTCTCAAATACTCCATCTCAGAATCAGCCGAAACTTTTTTCCGTTATCTTAACATATTCAGCTAACTATTTCAAAAATAAAATTTAGTGGCAACTCATAAATGCGTTTTTTTTAATATTTAAACATTTATAATTTTCTCTCGCGCGGCCCGTGTTTCAAAAATTGTTAATACACTTTTCTCAAATATTCCACCTCAGAATCGGCCGACCCTTTTTTTTCGTAATATAAACATATCTATCTAACTATTCCAAAAATAAAATGTAGTGACAATTCATAATGGCGCTTTTTATAAATATTTAAACATTTACAATTTTCTCTCTCGCGGCCCATGTTTCAAAAATTGTTAATGCACTTTTCTCAAATACTCCATCTCAGAATCGGCCGAAAATGTTTTTCCGTAATCTAAACATATCCAGCTAACTAGAAAAAAAATAAAATTTAGTGGAAATTCATAAATGCGTTTTTTATAAATATTTAAACATTTACAATTTTCTCTCGCGCGGCCCGTCAGCTTCCCATTTGGAATACATGCAGCAGACACGTGATACAAGCCTAAACATTTCCCTAATTGCTCAAGGTCGTGGCTATATGAGATAAAAATGTATTATAAACTATGAATGTTAACAACAGTTGTTATTTTTTCTGTTAAATGGATGTTTGCAGAGAAATTAACCATTGAGCCCCACTTTCTCTGCGTGAAGTTTTTTCTAACTACTCCGACACATTCGATTGAAATCTCTTGCTCGGCGTTAATGACAATGGAAAACGGACACATAAACAGAAAACTAATTTTAGGAAATTTGAAAGAGATATTTTGTAATAAGGAAAAATATGCCGAAGATATTGTTTTATTTTCAAATTTTGCAGAGCTCAGACCTAAGAAGTGCGTTCTTGCGGGAGCATCAGGAACTCACACCGTATGCGTGTGTCTGGTGCATCAAATTATTAAATTCATGATTTTAGGTGCTAGGTTGTCACCACTAAATCCAGGGGATAACACCGAGCCGTTGTTAACATATAAAGACTTTCTGTCAGCAATGATGTGTTTCCCTGCGACCGACCGAGTCATGCCATTTGAACGAATGTAAAAACTGCCCTGGGCCGAGCAAAATTTGGAATTCAGTAGAAGAACACTTTGATGGAAATTTAATTGATAGTATTACTTACCACCAATGGGTGCAAGCTAACCATTGCTCCCTAGAAAGTTTTACAAAATCTACCGATAACTTTTTGAAACTTTTATTGAAAAGTTACAGAAACTAATTTTAGGAAATTTGAAGGAGATATTTTGTAATAAGGAAAAATATGCCGAAGATACAGAAACTTCAGCCACATGACTACATTGCTAAAAATCAATCTGATTTTCTTAGAAATGTAAAGCATAACATCCAAGTGGGGCAGGTTCTCGTCATTGAAGATTTTCCAGAAAATTACGCTTTCGTTTTACAGGACAGCATGCAAGGTATGCTTTGGAATAACGGCCAAGCAACAGTTTACCTCTTTGCTTGCAATTATCGACTTAAAGTCCAGGATAATGTAATCCCATTGAACTTCGTAATCATATCAGACAGCCTGAAGCATATACCATCAACTGTACATGTTTTTCAAAAACGTCTTCTTAAATTCTTGAAATTGAAAGTTCCGAAGCTTCAAAAAGAAAAATATTATTCAGATGGTTGCTGCTCATTATAAAACAAGTATAAATTCAGAACTTATCTCTTCACAGGAAAGATTTCACAGTCTCTGCAGAATGGCATTGCTTTGCTACATTGCATGGTAAAGGGCCAAGTGATAGACTGGGAGGAACTTTGAAAAGACTAGCAGCAGGAACAAGCCTTCAGCTTCCATACAAAAAACAAATACGTACACCTATACAACTCTTTAAACGGGCAAAAGATCATATTTTAGGAGTGGATTTTGGCCACGCAAAGAAGGAAAAAATTGGAAAACATTCCGATGTACTTGCGAAAAGATTTCGTCAGGCAGTTAGTATACCAGGCATTAGGGAGTTTCATGCAGCAATACCCGAATCAAAAGGAGTGATTATAATGAAGAGACTCTATTCGTCCAGCAAGGGATGAGGACTCGGCTGTAGTTGCATGCAGGAGTATCAGGATCCTCAAATAAAATATTTCGGAGAGGACCCCTTCCTACATGGTAGGACATCATATGTTTACGGAAAGCATGCTAACTTAACCATTTTACATTTGTTATAAATACAAGGATTTTGCTTTCTCGTTAGTTTTCAATCGATTATGTCGGAGTAGTTAGAAAAAACTTCACGCAGAGAAAGTGGGGCTCAATGGTTAATTTCTCTGCAAACATCCATTTAACAGAAAAAATAACAACTGTTGTTAACATTCATAGTTTATAATATATTTTTATCACATATAGCCACGACCTTGAGCAATTAGGAAAATGTTTAGGCTTGTATCACGTGTCTGCTGCATGTAATCCAAATGGGAAGCTGACGGGCCGCGCGAGAGAAAATTGTAAATGTTTAAATATTTATAAAAAACGCATTTATGAATTTCCACTAAATTTTTTTTTTTAATTGTTAGCTGGATATGTTTAGATTACGAAAAAACATTTTCGGCCGATTCTGAGATGAAATATTTGAGAAAAGTGCATTAAAATTTTTTTGAAACACGGGCCGCGCGAGAGAAAATTGTAAATGTTTAAATATTTATAAAAAGCGCATTTATGAATTGTCACTACATTTTACTTTTGAAATAGTTAGATAGATATGTGTAGATAACGAAAAAAAAGTGTCGGCCGATTCTAAGTTGGAGTATTTGAGAAAAGTGTATTAACAATTTTTAAAACACGGGCCGCGCGAGAGAAAATTGTAAATGTTTAAATATTTAAAAAAAACGCATTTATGAGTTGCCACAAAATTTTATTTTTGGAATAGTTAGCTGAATATGTTTAAATAACGGAAAAAAAAATTCGGCTGATTCTGTGATGGAGTATTTGAGAAAAGTTTATTAACAATATTTTAAACATTAGTAATTTACAACAATAAGGTATAGAAGAAAATAATTTTTAATTGATATATTTGCATTCAATAAAGACTTATCTTTAATAAAAGCTATTAGGCATTGTTTTTTGACAATTACAAGCGGAGATATAAGTGATAATATGATTTAAGGCACGGATTATAGCTAAAAATGAGAAAAAATTATAATATGCATAATTCACTCAAAAAATTTTTTTTCACAAAACGGTTTCAGGATATTCAGTTTGAGTTAATATTATACTCATACACCAATTTTTATCAAAATCTGAGACCCTAAGAGACAAACGTTTGTTGAATTACTACTATCTGTCTGTGGCCGTGGACGTTTAAGCATCAGGATCTTAAAACCATTAGATCAAAAGTTTATGTGTTCGATCTCACAGTGCCCCAATTTTTTTAAAGAATTTTTTTTCACCAAAGAAAATTGAAAAAAAAGTTTTCATTTTTTAGATAATGTCGAATCGATATACTTGGTTTCATTTTATGAAGTCTGAGCGAAAATTAAAAAAATACTATATGTTAAAGAAATCTACGGACGATCTGTCTCGTGGCCGTGGACGTTAATGTAACAGGAACCTAAAACCATTAGATCAAAAGTATATGTGTTCGATCTCACAGTGGCCCAATTTTTAAAGAATTTTTTTTCACCTAAAAGATAATTTAAAAAAAAAGGTTTTCATTTGTTAGATAATGTCGAATCGATATACTTGGTTTCTTTTATGAAGTCTGAGCGAAAATTAAAACAACTACTATATATAAAAGAAATCTACGGACGATCTGTCTCGTGGCCGTGGACGTTAAAGCATCAGGATCCTAAAACCATTAGATCAAAAGTTTATGTGTTCGATCTCACAGTGGCCAAATTTTTTTAAAGAATTTTTTTCACCTAAAAGATAATTGAAAAAAGGTTTTCATTTGTTAGATAATGTCGAAACGATATATTTGGTTTCATTTCATGAAGTCTGAGGGAAAATTAAAAAAAATACTATATGTTATTGAAATCTAAGGACTATCTGTCTCGTGGCCGTGGACGTTAAAGTATCAGGATCATAAAACCATTAGATCAAGAGTTTATTTGTTCGATCTCAGAGTGGCCCAATATTTTTAAAGAATTTTTTTTAACCTAAAAGATAATTAAAAAAAGGTTTTCATTTGTTAGATAATGTCGACTCGATTAATTTGGTTTCATTTTATGAAGACTGTGCGAAAATTAAAAATTATACTATATGTTAAAGAAATCTTTGGACGATCTGTCTCGTGGCCGTGGACGTTAATGCATCAGGATCTTAAAACCATTAGATCAAAATTTTATATTTTCGATCTCACAGAGGCCCAATTTTTTTTAAGAATTTTTTTTCACCAAAAAGATAATTGAAAAAAGGTTTTCATTGGTTAGATAATGTCGAATCGATGTATTTGGTTTCATTTTATGAAGTCTGAGCGTAAATAAAAAAAATACAATATAATAAAGAAATCTACGGACGATCTGTCTCGTGGCCGTGGACGTTAATTCATCAGGATATTAAAACTATTAGATCAATGGTTAATGTGTTCGATCTCATGGTGGCCAAATTTTTTTAAAGAATTTTTTTCACCTAAAAGATAATTGAAAAAAGGTTTTCATTTGTTAGATAATGTCGAAACGATATATTTGGTTTCATTTCATGAAGTCTGAGGGAAAATTAAAAAAAATACTATATGTTATTGAAATCTAAGGACGATCTGTCTCGTGGCCGTGGACGATAAAGTATCAGGATCTTAAAACCATTAGATCAAGAACTTATTTGTTCGATCTCAGAGTGGCCCAATTTTTTTAAAGAATTTTTTTAACCTAAAAGATAATTAAAAAAAGGTTTTCATTTGTTAGATAATGTCGACTCGATTTATTTGGTTTTATTTCATGAAGTCTGAGCGAAAATTAAAAAAAAAGTATATGTTACAGAATTCTACGGACGATCTGTCTCGTGGCCGTGGACGTTAATGCATTAGGATCAAAACCATTAGATCAAAAGTTTATGTGTTCGATCTCACAGTGGCACAATCTTTTAAAAGAATTTCTTTTCACCAAAGATAATTGAAAAAAAGGTTTTCATTTGTTAGAAAATGTCGAATCAATATATAAGGTTTCATTTTATGAAGTCTGAGCGAAAATTAAAAAAAATTATATATGTTAATGAAATCTACGGAAGATTTGACTCGTGGCCGTGGACGTTAAAGTATCAGGATCTTAAAACCATTAGAACAATAGTTTATGTGTTCGATCTCAGAGTGGCCCAATTTTTTTAAAGAATTTTTTTTCACCTAAAATATAATTAAAAAAAAAGGTTTTTATTTGTTAGATAATGTCGTATCGAAACATTTGGTTTCATTTTATGAAGTATGAGCGAAAATTTAAAAATATACTATATGTTAATGAAATCTACGGACGATCTGTCTCGTGGCCGTGGATGTTTAAGTATCAGGATCTTAAAACCATAAAATCAATAGTTTATGTGTTCGATCTCAGAGTGGCCCAATTTTTTTAAAGAATTTTTTTTCAAATAAAAGATAATTGAAAAAAGGTTTTCATTTGTTAGATAATGTCGAATCGAAATTTTTAGTTTCATTTTATGAAGTCAGAGCGAAAATTAAAAAAAATACTATATGTTAATGAAATCTACGGACGATTTGTCTTGTGGCCGTGGACGTTAAGCATCAGGATCTTAAAACCATTAGATCAATAGTTTATGTGTTCGATCTCACAGTGGCCGAATTTTTTTAAAGAATTTTTTTTCACCTAAAATATAATTAAAAAAAAGGTTTTCAATTGTTAGATAATGTCGAATAGATATATTTGGTTTCATTTCATGAAGTCTGAGCGTAAATTAAAAAAAAAAATAGTATATGTTAAAGAAATCTACGGACGATCTGTCTCGTGGCCGTGGACGTTTAGGCATCAGGATCTTAAAACCATTATATAAAAAGTTTATGTGTTCGATCTCACAGTGGCCTAATTTTTTTAAAGAATTTTTTTTCACCTAAAAGATAATTGAAAGAAGTTTTTCATTTGTTAGATAATGTTGAATCGATATATTTGGTTTAATTTTATGAAGTCTGAGCGAAAAATAAAAAAATACTATATCTTAAAGAAATCTACGGACAAAGTTTCTCGTGGCCGTGGACGTTAATGCATTAGGATCTTAAAACCATAAGATCAAATATTTATGTGTTCGATCTCACAGTGGCCCAATTTTTTTAAAGAATTTTTTTTCACCAAAGAAAAATGAAAAAAGGTTTTCATTTGTTAGATAATGTCGAATCGATATATTTGGTTTCATTTTATGAAGTCTGAGCGAAAATTAAAAAAAATACTATATGTTAAAGAAATCTACGGACAATCATTCTCGTGGCCGTGGACGTTTAAGCATCAGGATCTCAAAAACCATTAGATCAAATGTTTTTGTGTTCAATCTCACAGTGGCCCAATTTTTTTAAAGAATTTATTTTCACCAAAGAAATTTGAAAAAAGGTTTTCAATTGTTAGATAATGTCGAATTGATTTATTATGTTTCATTTCATGAAGTCTGAGAGAAAATTTAAAAAAATACTATATGTTAAAGAAATCTATGGACAATCTGTCTCGTGGCCGTGGACGTTTAAGCATCAGGATCTTAAAACCATTAGATCAAATGTTTTTGTGTTCAATCTCACAGTGGCCCAATTTTTTTAAAGAATTTATTTTCACCAAAGAAATTTGAAAAAAGGTTTTCAATTGTTAGATAATGTCGAATTGATTTATTATGTTTCATTTCATGAAGTCTGAGAGAAAATTTAAAAAAATACTATATGTTAAAGAAATCTATGGACAATCTGTCTCGTGGCCGTGGACGTTTAAGCATCAGGATCTTAAAACCATTAGATCAAATGTTTTTGTGTTCAATCTCACAGTGGCCCAATTTTTTTAAAGAATTTATTTTCACCAAAGAAATTTGAAAAAAGGTTTTCATTTGTTAGATAATGTCGAATTGATTTATTTGGTTTCATTTCATGAAGTCTGAGAGAAAATTAAAAAAAATACTATATGTTAAAGAAATCTGTGGACAATCTGTCTCGTGGCCGTGGACGTTTAAGCATCAGGATCTTAAAACCATTAGATCAAAAGTTTATGTGTTCGATCTCACAGTGACCCAATTTTAAAAAAAAAAAATTTTTTCACCTAAAAGATAATTGAAAAACGGTTTTCATTTGTTAGATAATGTTGAATCGATATATTTGGTTTAATTTTATGAAGTCTGAGCGAAAAATAAAAAAATACTATATCTTAAAGAAATCTACGGACGATCTGTCTCGTGGCCGTGGAAGTTAAAGTATCAGGATCTTAAAACCATTAGATCAAAAGTTTATGAGTTCGATCTCACAGGGGCCTAATTTTTTTAAAGAATTATTTTCACCAAAGAAAATTGAAAAAAAGGTTTTCATTTGTTATTTAATGTCGAATTGATATATTTGGTTTCATTTTATGAAGTCTGAGCTAAAATAAAAAAAAAATACTATATGTTGAAGAAATCCACGGATGATTTGTCTCGTGACCGTGGACGTTAAATATTCAGGATCTTAAAAACATTAGATCAAAGTTTATGTGTTCTATCTCACAGTAGCCCAATTTTTTTTAAGAATTTTTTTTCACCAAAGAAATTTGAAAAAAAGGTTTTCATTTGTTAGATAATGTCGAATTGATATATTTGGTTTCATTTCATGAAGTCTGAGCGAAAATTTAAAAAAAATACTATATGTTAAAAAATCTACGGACAATCATTCTCGTGGCCGTGGACGTTTAAGCATCAGGATCTTAGAACCATTAGATCAAATGTTTTTGTGTTCGATCTCACAATGACCCAATTTTTTTTAAGAATTTTTTTTCACCAAAGTAATTTAAAAAAAGGTTTTCATTTGTTAGATAATGTCGAATCGATATATTTGGTTTCATTTTATGAAGCCTGATCGAAATTAAAAAAAAATACTATATGTTAAAGAAATCTACTGGACGATCTGTCTCGTGGCCGTGGACGTTTAAGCATCAGGATCTTAAAACCATTAGATCAAAAGTTTATGTGTTCGATCTCACAGTGACCCAATTTTTAAAAAAAAAATTTTTTCACCTAAAAGATAATTGAAAAACGGTTTTCATTTGTTAGATAATGTTGAATCGATATATTTGGTTTAATTTTATGAAGTCTGAGCGAAAAATAAAAAAATACTATATCTTAAAGAAATCTACGGACGATCTGTCTCGTGGCCGTGGAAGTTAAAGTATCAGGATCTTAAAACCATTAGATCAAAAGTTTATGAGTTCGATCTCACAGGGGCCTAATTTTTTTAAAGAATTATTTTCACCAAAGAAAATTGAAAAAAAGGTTTTCATTTGTTATTTAATGTCGAATTGATATATTTGGTTTCATTTAATGAAGTCTGAGCTAAAATAAAAAAAAAATACTATATGTTGAAGAAATCCACGGATGATTTGTCTCGTGACCGTGGACGTTAAATATTCAGGATCTTAAAAACATTAGATCAAAGTTTATGTGTTCTATCTCACAGTAGCCCAATTTTTTTTAAGAATTTTTTTTCACCAAAGAAATTTGAAAAAAAGGTTTTCATTTGTTAGATAATGTCGAATTGATATATTTGGTTTCATTTCATGAAGTCTGAGCGAAAATTAAAAAAAAATACTATATGTTAAAAAATCTACGGACAATCATTCTCGTGGCCGTGGACGTTTAAGCATCAGGATCTTAGAACCATTAGATCAAATGTTTTTGTGTTCGATCTCACAATGACCCAATTTTTTTTAAGAATTTTTTTTCACCAAAGTAATTTAAAAAAAGGTTTTCATTTGTTAGATAATGTCGAATCGATATATTTGGTTTCATTTTATGAAGCCTGATCGAAATTAAAAAAAATACTATATGTTAAAGAAATCTACTGGACGATCTGTCTCGTGGCCGTGGACGTTAATGCTTCATGATCATAAAACCATAAGATCAAAAGTTTATATGTTCGATCTCACAGTGTCCCAATTATTTTAAAGAATTATTTTATCACCTAAAAGATAATTGAAAAATGGTTTTCAATTGTTAGATAATGTCGAATCGGTATATTTTGTTTTAATTTATGAAGTCTGAGCGATAATAAAAAAAAATAGTAAATGTTAAAGAAATCTACGGACGATCTGTCTCTTGGCCGTGGACGTAAAAAGTATCAGGATATTAAAACCATTAGATCAATAGTTTATGTGTTCGATCTTACAGTTGCCAAATTTTTTTATAGAATTTTTTTTCACCTAAAAGATAATTGAAAAAAAGGTTTTCATTTGTTAGATAATGTCGAATCTATATATTTGGTTTCATTTTATGAAGTCTGAGCGAAAATTAAAAAAAATACTATATGTTAAAGAAATCTACGGACAATCATTCTCGTGGCCGTGGACGTTTAAGCATCAGGATCTCAAAAACCATTACATCAAAGGTTTATGTGTTCGATCTCACAGTGGCCCAATTTTTTTAAAGAATTTTTTTTCACCGAAAAGATAATTCAAAAAAGGTTTTCATTTGTTAGATAATGTTGAATCGATATATTTGGTTTCATTTTATTAAGTCTGAGCGAAAATTAAAAAAAATACTATATGTTAAAGAAATCTACGGACGATCTGTCTCGTGGCCGTGGACGTTAAAACATCAGGATCCTTAAACCATTAGATCAAAAGTTTATGTGTTCGATCACAGAGTGGCCCAATGTTTTTAAAGAATTTTTTTTCACCGAAAAAGTAATTTAAAAAAGGTTTTCATTTGTTAGATAATGTCGAATCGATATATTTGGTTTCATTTTATTAAGTCTGAGCGAAAATTAAAAAAAATACTATATGTTAAAGAAATCTACGGACGATCTGTCTCGTGGCCGTAGACGTTAATTCATCAGGAGCTTAAAACCATTACATCAAAGGTTTATGTGTTCGATCTCACAGTGGCCCAATTTTTTTAAAGAATTTTTTTTCACCTAAAAGATAATTCAAAAAAGGTTTTCATTTGTTAGATAATGTCGAATCGATATATTTGGTTTCATTTTATTAAGTCTGAGCGAAAATTAAAAAAAAATACAATTTGTTAAAGAAATCTACGGACGATCTGTCTCGTGGCCGTGGACGTTAAAACATCAGGATCCTTAAACCATTAGATCAAAAGTTTATGTGTTCGATCACAGAGTGGCCCAATGTTTTTAAAGAATTTTTTTTCACCTAAAAAATAATTTAAAAAAGGTTTTCATTTGTTAGATAATGTCGAATCGATATATTTGGTTTCATTTTATTATGTCTGAGCGAAAATTAAAAAAAATACTATATGTTAAAGAAATCTACGGACGATCTGTCTCGTGGCCGTGGACGTTAAAGCATCAGGATCTTTAAACCATTAGATCAATAGTTTATGTGTTCAATCTCAGTGTGGCCGAATTTCTTTAAAGAATTGGTTTTCACCTAAAATATAATTTAAAAAAAGGTTTTCAATCGTTAGATAATGTCGAATCGATATGTTTGGTTTCATTTTAAGAAGTCTGAGCGGAAAAAAAAAATACTATATGTTAATGAAATCCGTCTATTTCATTTGTATATATTATTCCTTTTTTTAAATTTTTGCTCAGCCTTTATAAAATATAACAAAAAAAAACGATTCGATATTATCTAACAAATGAAAACCTTTTTTCAATTTTCTTTGGTGAAAAAAAATTCTTTAAAAAAATCGGGCCAATGTGGAATCGAACACATGAAACTTTGTTCTAATTGTTATAAGATCCTGATGCTTTAACGCCCAAGGCCACGAGACAGATTGTCCGTAGATTACTATTCAATATTGTATTCTTTTATATTTTCGCTCAGAATTCATAAAAAGAAACGAAATAAATCGATTCGAAATTATCTAACAAATGAAAACCTTTTTTCAATTTTCTTTGGTGAAAAAAAATTCTTTAAAAACATCGGACCAATGTGGTATCGCACACATTATTATTTTATCTTAAAGTTTAAAGATCCTGATGCTATAACGTCCACGGCCACGAGACAGATTGTCCGTAGATTTCTTTTACATATAGTATTCATTTTTAATTTTCGCTCGCACTTCATAAAATGAAACGTAATAAATCGAGTCGAAATTATCTATTATTATAAAATGAAAACCTTTTTTTTAATTTTTTTGGGGAAAAAAATTCTTAAAAAAAATTGGGCCAATGTAGAATTAAACACATGAACTTTTGATTTTTTTAAATTTAAGTTCCTAATGCTTAAATGTCCACGGGAACGAGGCAGATTTTCAGTCGATTTCTTTTTCATAAAGTATTCTTTTTTTATTTTCGCTCGCACTTCATAAAATGAAACGAAATTAATCTATTCGAAATTATCTTACAAATGAAAACCTTTTTTCAATTTTCATTGTTGAAAAGAAATTCTTAAAAAACATTTCGCCAATGTTGGATCGAACACATGAACTTTTGATAATAAAGTTTAAAGATCCTGATGCATTAACGTCAACGAACACGAGACAGATTGTCAGTAGATTTCTTTCACAAATAGTATTCTTTTTTTAATTTTAGCTCAGACGTTATAAAGTGAAACCAAACAAATCGAATAGAAATTATCTATCAAATGAAAACCTTTTTTCTATTTTCTTTGGTTAAAAAAAATTCTTTAAAAAAATTGGGCCAATGAGGAATCGAACACATGAACTTTTGATCTTATGGTTTGTAGACTCTGATGCTTTAACGTCCAAAATAACGTAAATTTCATTTGTATATATTATTCGTTTTCACTTATTGCTCAGCCTTTATAAAATAAAACAGTAAAAAAAGATTCGAAATTATCTAAGAAATGAATACCTTTTTTCAATTTTCTTTGGTGAAAAAAAATTCTTTAAAAAAATTGGGCCAATGTTGGATCGAACACATGAACTTTTGATCTTATGGTTTGTAGACTCTGATGCTTTAACGTCCAAGGCCACGAGACAGATTGTTCTTAGATTTCATTTGTATATATTATTCGTTTTTTAATTATTGCTCAGCCTTTATAAAATAAAACAAAAAAAACGATTCGAAATTATCTAACAAATGAAAACCTTTTTTCAAATTTCTTTGGTGAAAAAAAATTCTTTAAAAAAATTGGGCCAATTTTGGATCGAACACATGAACTTTTGATTTTATGGTTTTAAGATCGTGATTCTTTCACGTCCACGGCCATGAGACAGATTGTCCGTAGATTTCTTTTACATAAAGTGTTTTTTTTTTTCGCTAAGACTTCATTAAATGAAACGGAAAAAATAAATTCGAAATTATCAAACAATTGAAAACATTTATCCAATTTTTAATGGTGAAAAGAAATTCTTCAAAAACATTTCGCCATTGTTGGATCGAACACATGAACTTTTGATAATAATGTTTAAAGATCCTGATGCTTTAACGTCCACGAACACGAGACAGATTGTCAGTAGATTTCTTTCACAAATAGTATTCTTTTTTTAATTTTAGCTCAGACGTTATAAAATGAAACGAAAAAAAACTATTCGAAATTATCTATCAAATGAAAACCTTTTTTCAATTTTCTTTGGTGAAAAAAAATTCTTTAAAAAAATTTGACCAATGTGGAATCGAACACCTGAACTTTTATCTTATGGTTTTAAGATCCTGATGCTTTAACGTCCACGGCCACGAGACAGATTGTCCGTAGAATTCTATTACATATAGCATTCTTTTTTTAATTTTCGCTAAGACTTTATAAAATGAAACAAAAAAAACGGTTCGAAATTATATAACAAATGAAAACCTTTTTTAAATTTTCTTTGGTGAAAAAAAATTCTTTAAAAAAATTGGGCCAATGTGGAATCGAACACATGAACTTTTAATTTTTTTGTTTTAAGATCCTGATGCTTTAACGTCCACGGGCACGAGACAGATTGTCATTATATTTCTTTTACATATGGTTTTCTTTTTTTATTTTCGCTCGCACTTCATAAAATGAAACGATATAAATCGATTCGAAATTGTCTAAAAAATGAAAAGCTTTTTTCAATTTTCTATGGTGAAAAAAAATTCTTTAAAAAATTTGGAGCAGCGTGGGATCGAACACATGAACTTTTGATCTTATGATTTTAAAATCTTGATGCTTTAACGTTCAAGAACACGAGAAAGATTGTCCGTAGATTTGTTTTACATATAGTGTTCTTTTTTTTCGCTAAGACTTCATTAAATGAAACGGAATAAATCGATTCAAAATTATCCATCAATTGAAATCCTTTTTTCAATTTTCATTGGTGACAAAAAATTCTTTAAAAAAATTGTGCCAATGAGGAATCGAACACATGAATTTTGATCCTATGGTTTTTAGACTCTGATGCTTTAACGTCCAAGGCCACGAGACAGATTGTCCATAGATTTCATTTGTATATATTATTCGTTTTTTAATTATTGCTCAGCCTTTATAAAATAAAACAAAAAAAAACGATTCGAAATTATCTAAGAAATGAAAACCTTTTTTCAATTTTCTTTGGTGAAAAAAAATTCTTTAAAAAAATTGGGCCAATGTGGAATCGATCACATGAACCTTTGTTCTAATGGTTTTAAGGTACTGATGCTTTAACGCCCAAGGACACGAGACAGATTGTCCGTAGATTTCTATTAAATATTGTATTCTTTTTTATTTTCGCTCAGAATTCATAAAAAGAAACGAAATAAATCGATTTGAAATTATCTAACAAATGAAAACCTTTTTTCAATTTTCTTTGGTGAAAAAAAATTCTTTAAAAGCATTGGACTAATGTGGTATCGAACACATTATTTATTTATCTTAAGGTTTAAGGATCCTGATGCTTTTACGTCCACGGCCACGATACAGATTGTCCGTAGATTTCTTTTACATACAGTAGTCTTTTTTTTATTTTCGCTCGCACTTCATAAAACGAAACGAAATAATTCGATTCGAAATTATCTAACAAATGAAAACCTTTTTTCAATTTTCTTTGGTGAAAAAAAATTCTTTAAAAAATTTAGGCCAATGTGGTATCGAACACATTAACATTTTATCTTATGGTTCTGATGATTTAACGTCCTAGGCCACGAGACAGATTGTACGTAGAATTCTTTTACATATAGAATTCTTATATCAATTTTCGCTTTTATTTCATAAAATGAAGCGAAATAAATCGATTCGGAATTATCTAACAAATGATAACCTTTTTTAAATTTTTTTTGGTGAAAAAAAATTCTTTAAAAAAATAGGGCCAATGTGGAATTGAACACATGAACTTTTGATTTTTTTTAATTTAAGATCCTAATCCTTAAATGTCCACGGGCACGAGACAGATTGTCAGTCGATTTCTTTTACATATAGTATTCTTTTTTATTTTCGCTCGCATTTTATTAAATGAAACGATATAAATAGATTAGAAATTATCAAACAAATGAAAAGATTTTTTCAATTTTTTTTGGTGAAAAAAAAGTTCTTCAAAAACATTTCGCCAATGTTGGATCGAACACATGAACTTTTGATAATAAAGTTTTAAGATCCTGATGCTTTAACGTCCACGAACACGAGACAGATCGTCCGTAGATTTCTTTTACATATAGTATTCTTTTTTTAATTTTCTCTCAGACGTTTTAAAATGAAACGAAAAAAAAACTATACGAAATTATGAATCAAATGAAAACCTTTTTTCAATTTTTTTTGGTGAAAAAGAATTCTTTGAAAATATTGGACCAATGTGGTATCAAACACATTAACATTTTATCTTATGGTTTTAAGATCCTGATGCTTTAACGTCCACGGCCAACGAGACAGATTGTCCGTTGATTTCTTTTACATATAGCATTCTTTTTTTAATTTTCGCTAAGATTTTACAAAATGAAACGAAAAAAAACGATTCGAAATTATCTAACAAATGAAAACCATTTTTCAATTTTCTTTGGTGAAAAAAAATTCTTTAAAAAATTTGGCCCAGTGTGGAATCGAACAAATGAACTTTTGATTTTTTTTGTTTTAAGATCCTGATGCTTTATCGTCCACGGCCATGAGACAGATTGTCCGTAGATTTCTTTTACATATATTGTATTATTTTACGTGTATTTCTTTATTCAATTTTTGTTTAGGTATCTTATAAAATAAATAAATCTATTCGAAGTTATTTAACAAATGAAAACCTTTTTTCAATTTTTTTCTGAAAAAAAGTCAGAAAAAAATTGGCCCAACGTGGGATCGAAACCTTTTCTTCTTATGGCTAAATGTCGATGTTGCTTTAACGACCACTGCCACCTTACAGTTTGAAGGTAAATTTCTTTTAGTACAGTTTTTTTTTCAATTTCCGCTCAGAAACCTTATTAAATGAAATAAAATAAACCAATTCGAAGTTTTCTAACAAATGAAAACTTTTTTTAATTGTCTATGGTAAAAAAAATTCTTTAAAAAAATAGGGTTGCAGTGAGGTCGAACCTATCATCTTTAATTCTTATGGCTTTATTACACTGATGCTTTAACGACCACAGCCACGAGAGTTTGACCGTGGTTTTTTTACGTAAAATCTTATTTTTTAGATTTTCCTTCAGAAACCTTATAAAATGAAATGAAATAAATCTATTCGAAATTATCTAACAAATGAGAACTTTTTTCAATTATTTGGTAAAACCTAAATTCTATAAAATAAATTGGGCCAGTGTGGGATCGAACCTATTACCATTTGTTCTTTTGGCTTAAGACCACGGCCACGAGACAGTTTCACCGTAAATAACTTTTACGTATACTTCTTTTTTCAATTTTCGCTCAGAAACCTCATAAAATGAAGCGAAATAAATCTATTCAAAGTTATCTAAGAAATGAAAACCTTTTTTCAATTTTCTTCGGTGAAAAAAAAATTCTTTAAAACGACGAAGCTTTAACGGCCAGTGCCACGTGACAGTTTGACCGTAGATTGTTTTTACGTAGACTTTTTTCAATTTTCGGTCAGAAACGTTATAAAATGAAATGAAATAAAATATCTAAAGTATAATTCATAAAAATAAATATTTATCTAACAAATGAAAACTTTAAGAAAAATTGTACCGAAAAGGGACTCGAACCTATAACCTTTTGCTCACAAGATCTGCTTTAACGTCCTCGGCCACGAAAGAGTTAATTCAAACGGCCATATCGTGTATGTACGTGTTTCTTTTTTCAATTTGCGATCTAAAACTTTTAAATATTAAACAAATTACCTCTTTTCGTCGTTGTCTATCAAATAAGGATATTTTTTTATTTATTATGTTAAAAAAATATTCTAAAAAATAGTAGTACCAATAAGGGAATAGATTCTATGACCTTTTGTTCGAAAGTTTTTAAGACCCCGTGTGTTAACGCCCACGGCCACGAGAGAAAAGTTGACAGGCGATTTTATTTACGTACATGTTTCTTTTTGCAATTTAAGATCTGAAACTAATACATTTAACAAATTACCACTTTTCGTCGTTTTCTAACAAATGAGCACATTTTTCAATTTATTATGTTGAGAAAAATCATTTTTTTTAATTGTACCAATAAGGGTATAGAACCTATGATCTTTTGTTCTAAAGTTATTAAGACCCTGTGCTTTAACGCCCACGGCCACGAGACATAGTTTAACAGGCGATGTTATTTACGTATTTTTATTAGCACTTTATAACTTTAAAACAATTAACAAATGACCTATTTTCGTAGTTATCTAACAAATAAACATATTTTTTAATTTATTTTGTTATTATGAATACATGTATTCTAAAAAAAGTGTACCAATAAGGGAATCACATCTATGACCTTTTGTTCTAATGGCCTTAAGACCCTTGTGCTTTCTTGTCCGCACGGCCACGAGACATTTTCTGTTGGGCGATGTTATTTACGGTTGGACTTTGAAGTATTTGCTATCAGAAACTGTTTAACATCGAATGAATTACTTCTATTCGTAATTGTTTACTAATAGACCACATTTTTCAATTTATTATTACGAAAAATATATTCTTTCAAAAGTGTGTGCTACAGTGGTATTCGAACCTATGAACTTTGGTTCTGCCGGACTTAAGGCCTTTAGATCAATTGAGTTCCTAGTGATTTAACGTCTTTATTGTTGCGCAAATAATTAAAAGCAATGCTTCCGTAAATAACATCGCCCGCCTAAATATCTCTCATTTCTGTGGACGTTAAAGCACAAGGGTTTATGGCCTATAGAACAAAAGGTCACAGGTTCGATTCCAACAGTGGTAATGTTTTTGAAGGGATTTTTTTGTTGGTATTAATTAATTTTAAAACGGTTAACTTTTGTTGAAAAAATACGAATAGAAATTCTTAATGCGTCTTATTTTTTTAGAGTTTCGGACCGCATATTTTTCAAGGATATAAAATTGTCTTGCGTAACAGTTTACTAATGGTGACAATGCAATTCTACGTTATTTGTAAGTGAAATATCCAAGAGAAAAAATTTAAGAACTGAGAAATTAGATGGTGTCTCTAATGCCGCTTATCAGGTTCGGAAGTAAGTTGGTAAAAATGCGTTGACTCACCTCATGATGAAAAACATTTTTACTGTTACCGCAATGATATTTCTGCAGAGAGCCTGCTGCATAATTCTATCGCCACTTCAGTTCATATTAAACTGTTTGAAACATTAGATTTTGACTGAAAAAAAGTTCCATTTTTATAGGGACATTGGTTCCTTTTCAATTTGTCAAAATCTTACTGTGGAACTCAAACGCTAGTGCTAATTCGATCACTTTGAAGTTACATTAAATCCTAGAAGTACTTCTTAAAATTACAAGAGATAACATGGATTAGTTATATGGTAATGAATTAGGGATGAGAATGAATTTATAATAGGTAAATTGGTGAAAACAGGATTCAGATGTAATGTTAGATATAAAGAGATTAGGATTCAAATCTCAGACTTTAAATTCTGAATTCAACCCATCACAACCCAAAATGTTATTGGATAGTGGTGGGGATCCTTAATTTTTAGCATTCCAATTATCAAGGTAGAGTCTTTCAATTTAGCAGGCCAAACTCTCTCTCTCTCTTCCATAGTTTTGGCAAGTAGAAATGATCAATGAGGAGCCAGTTATTAAGGTTATTAACAATTCAAACTTTATTTACACGGGAGTGGCATTGGCCTGGCATTTACCCGAAGTGAAGGGAAACCCGCAAAACCTTCACAGGCCGCCTTAACAATCATATTACATATTCTAATTCACATTTGGTATTATAATTTTATAAACATTTAAAATTTGTGGAATACATGATCAATTATTTACACTGACATTGTCCATGGACAATCACTGCAATGACAATACGCATGAGCAGTTCGCATTCTGGTGAACAGGCTCCCCTCCGAAGTGGTTGAAACCGCAACCTTGGAAAGCCTGCCCACTTCACAACTAAACCACTTCTTTCCCCACACGAAGATCTAACATTTAAAAAAATGCTCCATTATACATAGATAAACAAATGTTACATGCCTGAGAACATTATCATATTGCAAAAAAATTCAGTATGTTCTCTTGACATGGCAGCAAAGACAAAACCACCAGAATACTAAGTAATAGAAGGGTGAAAAAGCTCCCGCCGAAGGGGTTCGAACCACAACCTTGGAAAGCCCACCCACCCTTCTACTACACCTAAAAGTAGCATTGATCATGTCTTAATGAAAAATATACCACCATTGAAACACACCTATGCTCCAAATATTTACAGAGCTTTTTATTTGTTCTTTACAAATTGTGTGCGGTAGAAGTAGTGTGGGAGTAATTGGATGTGTCTCCTGCCAACTATTCACTGCTGGCCTTGCATCACTGCTCCAACCTACCTACAGATAAGCCTGTTTTTTTCATGTAAACCTGGCCTACCTAACACACTCCCTGATTTAGGTGAATAGTACCACATGGTAATTTGCTCATGCATACAAACTTTCATCATTCACACACTCAGCATTCCATTCAAGCAGGTTAGTAAGGTGCACCTTCTACTACTACAACTACACCAAGCCATACAATTACAATCAATACGGCAACACATTCATTCACACATTCACACACCAAGACACGGAATAGTAGCATCTACCTAGGATTGCTTTTGGTTATGCTCTATTCACTAAACATTCCTGCCTATGTTGTTTCAGCTCATTCACTGCTAATGAAAATACTGGCCATATCTGAAAACTGACTAAAAATGGTGATTGTTGGTTGTAGTGTTTTAAGTGGATGTTTCTATCAAGAATAATTACATATTGGTGAGAAATCATTCTTAATGTGCACGGCGAGTATAACACAAACATGAATGAACATGGATATATACTACCATTTCATAAGTTACATAATTTCACTCTTATATTTTCCGCAAGGGACGTATTCTTCTCTGAAAAATCATCTTCGCATTTTGGAGAGGCCTTTGAAGACTTATCAGATATTCAGATCCTAAAAAAAGCCAGGGTAGGTAATGATTAGGACACAATGCAACAATCCAACAAAATATGTAAACACACAAAATTCGCAGCAAAAAAACATGATATGCATGCAAGGGACACAACACATCAAAGCAATCAAATGATTTTTATTTTGATGGTACCCTCTGGTAAGTCGGTGGATTTCAGAAATGGAAAAATGCATGAATATTCAAAGATGAAAAAAGTCTTTATGATCATGGTACTGCACTTAAAGAATGCAGAGCGCAATGACCAGGTATGTCATTGTGCTCTGAGGGTGTTCAACTAATGATTGTCAATGGTACTTTTGAACATTTTCTCCTGAGGCAAAAAGAGTGTGTATTTATAATGAAAAGACAATGTAGAATGCTTTTCCTTTGTCAAAGTTCATTTACATTGATTGAATAAATACTCGGGATTTCTTTTAAGACGTGTGGGTACTCGGAAATATAATGTAAAAATTAACAATTAACCATTATTATAACTATCCTTTTTCTCTATTTCACTACTGAAATCTCTGAAATTGTGTAGAAAATTAACTTTAGATATGATTTTGGAGACTGTTGTAGCAAATTCTGATTTCATTCTAATCCATATGACTGATACGAAGATTTCAAATGGTACATATCTCTAATCCGTTGCCAGGTTAAAGATCACAAGAAGGAAGCATGGCAAAGGGAGTTTAAGCCAACCTAAAGTTCCGATAATGATGCAATGGCAAAAATTGTGCAGGAAAATTAAGAAAAACAATGCAAAAATAGGAAAAATTATTAGATGAAAGAAGTCTTAAAACCACTTGTAATGTGTTTTCATATTATCATGCGCAAAAGCGCTTATGATGACATCTTTAATAAAAAATAATTTTTTATAGTTTCATGGTGCTTAATGTAACCTGACTGGACCACACCAGAAATGATGATGCCCGTGAATGGCCGGGTGTCAAGGCCATCTCAGCAGAAAGAGGAAAGCTTAGATGGTAAGGACGTGTTATATGCAGCTAAAAACACACTGTGGCAAGGATAGCCAGGCTACTTGACCCTGACAGATGGAAGCCATTCAGAAGGCCAAAAAAATAATGGATGGACCTGATCAGATCGGAGATGGAACAAGTCAACACCACACTAGAGGATGCTCTGGATATCATCAGATTAGGCAAGAATCCAAAGCAATGAACATTGACCGCCTTTCTTTCACAGGTGACATCATCCTTGTGTACGATGATTTCAACACTGCTAGAAAACAGATAGAATCCCAAAGATATCAAGCCTCACACATGGAAACAAAAAAATCCACTTATCAGCTGAGATAAATGTCATTGCGTGCCAAATATTACTACCGCACCACCGCAATATACCATGCAGCCCTTTTTGCCACCAAATGCCTCACCCACCATGGAGAGCTTGAAAAGATCTTCATAAGGGAAATGACATAATTTTTTGAAAGATCCTAGGCCCTCATCAAAAATCTAATGGCATCTATTGAGACCAAATTTTGAACTCTACTCTGAATGATGAAGTAAATGAATTGGTGCAGGCGACAGACCTCTGAATCCCTTTGATTTTCCTGGCTTTGTTAAGAAAAACTGTAGTTGTAAGAGTACGTAGTAGTATTATTACGATATGAAGTACGCACCAACAGTTTGGTCATTTTAATATTTTCTTTCCTTATTTTATTTAAGTATTTCCATTTGTATGAACAGTAAAGAAAAGCTCATTTTACAGCAAGACAGCAAGGTGTAACGAGTTTCATAAACATGGCCATTTCACAAGTGACTGTTTATAAATATGTAATTCAAGATAGTAGGTGTGCTGCTTCTTACAAGAGTGAGTGTGGTAAGGTAAAGAATGGCAGTACCACAGGGCTCAAAGCAATGGCTTCTGAAGCACCATTGAGTAAATTGTTCAATGTTTCTTGCTCATCATATGCATAGTCATTAAGATTGGATTCATGATTTTGGCTGTAAATCTAATAATAAATTGAAAGTAGATGTTGCGAATATCAGTAAAATTGGTATTGCAGGCAAAGAGGTTTCACGTGTAAATTTATTAAAGGATGTATTTTAGTCAATTACAAATATGTATACATGATTAACTGAGTTAACAAATATTTTGCTCTTAGTGAGCTGCATGTGAAAGAGTGCAGCTTCATTACTATTAACTAGTATCTCTGAAGTTAGGAGAACTGATTGCTTCTGAGTTTATTGAATGAAATAAATATATTTACTCATGAGATGTGAAAGGAGTACCTAAGTAATACATTCAAGGACATGACTGTTGATGAGAAGGCACTTGCAATGCCATTGTTCAGTAAGGATTCCCAAATTTTTAACATACATTCAATGCCTCAGGAGCTATCCTTTCCACGAAAATGGCATTTATATATCATGCACAAATATGCTATTTTCCCCTCTTTTTTTAACATCCTCCCATTTTACACCATGGATGATATGACAATTAAGTTATTTAATGGTGGAACCACTGAATTGAATTCTAAATGTTTTTCCTACTTATTTATAATTGAGAATTCCTGTCCCTTGGACTACAAACTTGATACAATGAAAGGGCTCGAAGGATTCAATGAACCTAACAGCTGGGATGGCTGGAGTAATTGCCGACCAATGCTCTTGGTTGGCTTTTTGTTGCCTCTGGCGTCTCCACGAACGGACCTCCCCGGTATACGACTAGAAGGCCGACGCTGCTCCTCTCCGCCACCGATCGCCGTATTCCAAGGTCGCTTCCCGATCGCATCGCATCGCTTCCCGATCCCCAACCCTTCCTTTAAAACCCCCAGTCCCACAAAAGGAGTATACCTTTGTTTTTTGTTTCTTTTGGTTATTCGGGGGTTTTGATTAATAAATATTATTGCTATCAAGGAAATAGCCGTGGTTATTGGTCCACTGATTACCATTTGTTCTACCTTACGGGGGGGACAGAGGGGTGGTAATCAGTGGACCCAAACCAAGGCTAATTCCTTGATAGCAATAATATTTATTAATCAAAACCCCGAATAACCAAAAGAAACAAAAAACAAAGGCATACTCCTTTTGTGGGACTGGGGGTTTTAAAGGAAGGGTTGGCGATCGGGAAGCGATTCGCTACCTTGGAACACGACGATCCGCGGCGGAGAGGAGCAGCGTCGGCCTTCTGGTAGTATACCGGGGAGGACCACGGGTTCGTGGTGACGCCCGAGGCAACAAAAAGCCAAATGCGATAGAAATAAAAGCACAATTTTACAAATTTTACATTGCACCATGTGTACATGCCCACAAGTAACTATTGGAAGGAAGAGGAACTTAAGGTATACAAGCAATTACAAGAGATATTTAAAGAGTTCATGGGGAAGAAAAACCTGAAAGTATTGGATATCTGGAATGCAGTGGCCGAGGAGGGATGGATCTGTAGTGGGGGAGGGAGGGTATACGAAGAGAATGAGAAATGATGGAGAGAAGAAGGCTGTCGAATTTTGTAGAAGAAATAAATTTGGTTCAAACATCACCTAAGACATTGGTAGCAAAGGAAAGTCCCAGGGGATACAGGGAGAAATTGATTACATAGGCAGAAGTTTATAGGAACGGAGTCAAAAACTTGCGCAGCTTTCCGGGGCGTGGACTCGGATCATTATTAAGTTACGATGAAATCTAGGACGATGGAGATGTGGAATTGGAAGCATTGGAAGGGACGGGAGGGGAGCTAGTGGAAAGGAACAGGTGAAGCAAAGCGAAAGTGAGCAATCGAAGAAAAATTGAAGAAAAAGAAGAGTATTGAAACAGGCGAGGGAAGAGCGGCAGAGAAAGCAATTGGATCAGTGGAATTGAGAAGGATAAAGAAGCAATGGGTAACAGAAAAATGATAAGGAAAATAGAAGAGAGATGGAAATGGAAATATGTCAACGGTGAACTAGGCAGGAGGAGGTATGAGGCATTTAGTAATATACACTCAGCAAGTAACCAGAAAGTTTTGTAGATGCAGTGAAATAGAAATGGTATCGCAGGACGTAAAGGCAAGAAAAGTATTATTAGTAGGTAACATCCTTTCGGGGTTACTGAATAAATTAGGTAATGAGGAAATATGACGTATCAATTTTTGAACTTATTCGTAGGATCTACGGAGAAGGCGTATGAAGGTTATACACATTCATACACCCCTTCCTTCATATGAACCACCTTGATACCCATAAAGAATCTCGAAGAAGAAGAAAGCGTCAGATTTTGAGGAATATGTAAAAAATAGTTTTATTTCCCAACGTGGCAAAAGTATTGCTTAGAATAATTAACAAAAGGTTGAAGAGTAGGGCAAATTACTACTTGGGAGATTATCAGTTTGGGTTTAGGATAGGAAGGGCAACTCTTGATGCTATTACAGTGATTATGACACTTATAAAAAGAAACAAGAGGATAATCAGGATGTTTTTGCTTGCTTTGAGATTTGGGAAAGGCGTTTGACGGAGTAAATTGGAAAAAATAAAGCAGATGCTCGGGGAAATAGGAACAGATTGGCGAAATATAGGATACTCGTCCGAAACTTATGCAGTAGAAAGTAGAAATCACGAATGCAATAAGTTTCAATTATGCGAAGCAAAACTGTAGGCCACGTTCAAATGCCTATACTAAATACACGAAATATACTATGAATTTATTTATTTCACGAGTATCCATGACAAATTCTTGTTTAAATTTTGAGACTCATAGTTCAAACTATAACAATATATTAAAAGAAAAAATGTTAAAAAATGAATAAATAAAATTGTGTTTACAAATAAAAATTTAAGAAATTAGGTTATGATAAATTTTGCTTAATTTTTGAATATCCGTTCTGTTATTGCGAGCTAATGGAGTTTAGCAATATGAACCATTTCTTTGAAAATTCTCTTATAAAAGTTGGGTTCGTAGTCTAAAATTTTGGCTTCATTAAAGTGAAAATAATGATTATTGTCTAGAGGGTGGTTAGCCATAGCGCAGGTCCCAGAGTTAGTTTTAATTGATGACTTATATTTGCTGATTCTATTTTTGAGGTATTGTTCAGTTTATCCAATGTATATATTTTCACATTCAGTGCAAAATATGGTATAAACAATATTACTTTTTAAATCCTTTAGGGTTTGACTCTTCAATTTAGAATAAACTGTCCTGCGCTGTGTCTATTGAGCTTTAAATGTTACATAAAAATTTTCTTTCTTCAAAATTTTGGATAGATGTTCTGATAATCCCTGAAATGCTCCTGAATGTTGGTTGATTTGCTGGAATAACTGATAGATAAAGAAGTAAATTCTAAAGTAAATGTTCATAAATATGCATAGATATATTTTTGCTGATGTAATAGGGGTGTATTTAGAGGTGTCACACTCCGTACGGGACGACTGCAACTGCTACATAAAATGGAATTTATTAGTTTTCTAGGAAAATTGTTATTGATAAATATATCTTCTATAATTTTTAAATTTTTATTGTGATAATAAGGATCACTTTGTTGTAGAGCTTTGTCTTTCAGAGCCAAGACAGAGTTGATTTTTTGTTAAAATGGATAGCAGCTATTGAAATTTATAAATCTATTGGTTTTTATGCCTTTCTGATACCAATCAACTGATATCGTACAATCTAAGTTCCGTTTCAAGACGGTATCCAGGAATGGAAGCTTGTTTTCTTTTTCTGTTTTTTCAGTGAACTGAAATTTATTGTGAAATAGGTTTAAAAAATTTATTAAATTGTCGTTGGTATAATCTTTTGGAAATAATAAAATTAAATCATCAACGTATTCGTATATAAATGGAATAAAGAAGGGAAGGGTTGGGATGATGGTATCCCATCTGCACCAGAATAGGTGCAACTGGAGAACCCATTGGTACTCCGTCAACAATTCCATAAAATTCATCACTACATTGTAAGTAAACTTTGTAAATGCATAAGTTATAGAGTTTCATGAAATGACTTTGGTCAAGTGAGGTGTGAGAAGAAATATGGCATCTCTTTTTGATGCAATCAAGTTTTCAGCTAAATCTAAAGGAATATTTGTGAACAAAGATCCAAAGAAATAAGTTTGTATCCTTTAGGAATCTTATGTGATTTTTTATGACGAAACGAAACGTTGTCTGATGTTTTTTACGTTTTATTGGCCAAGTCTCCAAAATATTTATATTTATTATTTTTATTTCTGACTATAAGAAATAACATTAGATGTTGACAATTCGACGGTATTGCCTAGACGTATGTTACTATCACTTGCACATCATGGATATATAGCGGCAGAGCTGTCATCCCAATGAAAGCCTTGATTCATATTTTTGAACACAAAATAGTCATTAACCAGGATGACCTTTGTTGAAAAAAATTACCACATCTTCGTTTTTTTATGGCAATGAAACCACGATCATAACCTCTAATTTTAACATATCAGAACCGCTTAATAAGAACAGTAATATCCATGAAAACCTCTCCGATAGAAAATAAATTATTTTTAACGGCACTTATTTTGGTTAGATTTTAATCACAAATGTTTTCATCTCGTTTTTCGAGTGAAGTGCAAACAAATTCTTGTTCGCTATTATTGAAAGTGAGCGGTCGTGAACCCATTGTGTGTTAAGTTGAGTGACTTATACACATTTCCCTTAGACTGATAAGTAACGTAGTCCGTAACAATTCTATTGCCCAATCTAGTTATTGTTAGAGGGATGCAGGCAAATAAGGTTATCTGAGAGTAGTGATCCTAATAGTTGGCCTGAGCATAAGTAGGCGACGGGTATGAGAGAATAAAGATAGATGTACGTAGACATAATTTGTTGAACCTTCCTTAATTTATATTCTGGCGTTGCCTCAACCTCAGGCGTCAACATTTGGAGGAGAGGAGCAAAGAAACACATTGTTAATGATTTTAAATAAATCGCCAGTTGGCATAGTAAAAATATATTGGCTATAAAAATATACATATCGATAAATAAATATTACATGTATGACATAAGAGTCACGTAATCACCCAGGCACAGGAACTCGCGTGCACGCACAGACTCATACCCTCATACAAATTTTACAAATCCCCCAAGATTGCTCCCAGGATCCGCCCAAGAGTTAGATATCCACATAATTCATATCCCTACAAACCGTTAACGGACCAAATATTTTCATCGGTATCATTCTTCGCGACCACTACATTCCACCAGTTCAAAATAATTTTTCCATTTAGAGCCGAAAAGTGAATTGTATCCCGACCTTACGATGATATAGAAAGTATTCCGAATCACACCAAATTTGTAATCAAGTAATTGGAACTAAATTACATTTCCTCCCAAGTTTACATATTCACCTGACGATATGGAAGACACCACAAATAATGAATGACTTGTGAAGGATTTTTTTGGGAATGAGCCTAGACCCTAGCTCTCTTTACCAATGATTGAGCAAAAATGAGACTTGAGGCAAGGTCGCGCCAGCAACCGTTTTAAATGACCATCATAAGTTACTACAGCCATGCTACTTAGTTGCTCGTCTCTACTCACCGCGGAGATGGAAAATTAAATTCTTCTACAAAAATGTTCAGCTTTTACTTCATTTCTTTTTCAGTTCAGTTTTCTTAACTGGGTGGAAATGTTGCCAACAGTATGATCGCTAAATTTTTCATTTTCCATAGGAAACTAAAGTTGATGGGAATTACACTAATGGCATTTAAGTTAATGATGTGAAGGCATTTTTTTAGAATGGTTTCAAAAATAACAACCAAAGATCATTTTAAAGCATTGTCAAATACCACAAAAGTTAGAGGAAGCAAAAAAAAAACTTTTTCACGATTGATTGAAAAGGTTTGAAAATACGGATCTAGAAAAAAACAGTGCCGATTATTCGGTCCAGTTGACTTCATATTATCGAGTTTCTACCGTATATGGCCCAGTGGGCACAGGTTAGAGTGCCTGATACTGAATCACGGTGGACAGTTTAAAAGGAAGGTTGAGGGGTTAGGAAAGGTACCCGTTGTCGCCTTTGATTTTTAACATTTATGCTGAGGAAATGGTAAGAAAGAAATGGGAAGAACTAGATTCGGGAATCAAGGTAGGAAAGGCCTGCTGATAAAGTCGTTTCCATTGGCGGACAACCAGGTGCTGGTTAGTCATCGAAGGGATTGCAAGCTTTAGTAGATGCATTAGAATTTTAGAGCAGAAAATATGGAATGAAGATAAATCATAAGGAAACAAAATTAACGAGATTCTCCAAAGCAAGGAAAGTGTACAAATCTGGTGAAAAGACAATGATCATCAAATTAGGAGAGCACAAACTGGAGCAAGTAGAGAAATTTAATAAATTTGGTAGTATATATGCTAGAAGAATATGGGAAGTAGGGAAAATGGGCATAAATTAGGTTCTGAGGAAACAAAGTAAGTGGCTGGAAGAGGTAATAAGGAGCAAGAGACTACTTAAGGCAATGATAGACAGAATGATGTTCGCCAAGCAGGGCAGGGGAAGAAGGAGAATAGGTTTTATGGATAGGATGAAGAAGGGGAGGACATGTGCTGGGATGAGGAACGAAATACTCGACGTAAATAGGACCCTGAACATCTAACAATATAGAAGATTGTCTCACTTCCTTTTAAACCTACTTTTAAATAGTAGATAAATTAAAAATTAGTAGAGAACTATTCTTACTGTAATTTTCCATTTTCCACCAAAACACTACCAAATGCTACAATAACAATTCCTAAAAACTATGAAATATTTATCTGGGAATCCATAATGCTAAATCCTTAATTTATACATGATGAAAATAACCACCTCTAGTGGTGTGTTAGCTCTACTAGAAGTAAATTTAGGGTGAACGACATTAGTCAAGTGAAGTTGAAATCGACATCTGGGATGAAGGTGAGAAGCATCAGTGCCAGTGGGGACAAAAGTGCCTAAACAATGTCCAGGTTTCATCCATAGATTAGATTACAGATTACATCTATACTATAGTTTTTAGTATCCACGGGAGGGGAATCAACTGATACTTTATATACATGCTGATTTGCTGTTGTATCTTCAGTCAATCAGTGAGGCTTCGTCAAGGAACAGGGCCAGATGGACAGAATTACACAGTGGAGGAGGAACGGAAATCACTGAATAGTAAGGGGTAATTTTAACAGGGTGTACTAAGGGAAAAATAATGAGCATGGCTCCATTTATGAAACAGGGCAAGTTTTAATACTAAGTCAGAGATATGACAGCAGCTGTAATGAGACCTTCTTGCCGGTGGCGAGCAACCCCATCATTAGAATCTCAATAATAATAGCTGTGGAACTAGATTTGAAGACTTTCCATTTCTAAGCCACAGGTGATTTCTAGAAATGGGACCTTCTATACACAGTTTGCATGGACGAGTTAAAGGGTGTTGTGAAACAGGGTGTTGAAAATAATAATGTATATCTTATCAATGAGAATCCAAATAGGCGCACAAATACATGGGAAATGGTAGTCCTCCAAATCATTGTGTGATATGTATAAATAAGCCTTGATCAACTTTAGATACACTTTTTAATTGACTGAATCATGTGTGTTCGTAAAAGAAAATTTCGATTATTTGTGTGTAATTGCAGCGTCAGTGGATATCATTTTGGCTTTCTATAAAAGCGATGCTAGCTATTACAAACAATTGGTTGGAGTCACCCCAAAACACATTGAAAAAAGGGAGCTGGGGAAAGCTCAAAGTGTTCTAGGAATGAGAGTACTAAGAAAAAAATTGTGTATTTCAAATTAATCAGAATAAAAGTCGAGACTATGCTGTCTTGGTTTGACATGGCTGGATTGTTACCCCATGTCTGACCATAGTTTTCATGTAACTCAGAGAAACTGCCAAATGTGACCATTTAGTGTTTTATTGGAAGTTTAATGTATGCCATATTATTTTCACGCAGTGCCAGATTCAGGTAGTTGTTTTGGAGGGGGTGGATTGCTGCTTTCCTTGTAGCAATAGTAGTGTTTTTGTTTAGGCTCCTTCGATAAACCTCCAGTCACCTGAAAAATCTCCAGTCACCCAAATGCAAACAAACCTCTCACAATAAAATATATATTACAGCAATGTGATGTGACAAAACTATCGAAACGTTGAGTTCAGATGACGCATCATGGAGTAATTTGTGTGTTTAAGTAAATAAAAATTGACAAAGTAGCAAAACATTTGCATTTATATACTAAATAATCTAAGAGGAAAAGAAGATTCTTAAAACAATAGCTCTAACGAAAGAAATGCAATAACAATAAGTCTTACCATTTGGATTCATGGACTTCCACGGAACAAAATGAAATAGGCATCCTTCAGCATATTTCACTGAGACGCTTTTCCCAAAGTTGATTGCCGAATTTTGGAGGTCTCTTCTCAGGTTTGGTTGATGAGAAGTCCTGAAAAATATATTAAAACTCATCACTAGGCAAAATTTATCATCTGAAGCTAAATAATGAGCAATACTGCCAAAGAATACCATTAACCATGGCATAATTTGCATTGTTACAATCCAAATATGAAATAATATTACGAGTAAATCTAATCATTCTGCTCCAGCAGCTTAATTCTTTTGCTACTTTTAAATGTAAGATAAAAACAAAGTCTGTATTCTACCCTTTTCACCCAAGGGATTAGCAGGTAACAGACCTTTGTAAGCTTGGTCGACCTTTTTACCACAGATTCGAGAAGGAGTCATGATTGAGCACTAGCAGAGATGCAATTGTTAACAGTTGAATTACTTTGCATGGAGTTTTAACCATAAAATCACCTGACTAAGGGGGTAAATCTGTAACTAATTACGCCTGCGCCATCGGCGCTATTATGAAGTAAAGGGCTATTTTGGCGTAAAATAACGCCCACCTGATTCTCTAACTCATATAACGACAATAAGATGACGTTGAATGGCACCAACAATAACGCCAGCCGTCGGCTTGCGTTATCCATAATACCGACCCCTCCGATTGTTTTTCTTGCCCATGGATCGGCACCGTCGGTTTTCATTCGAAATACTTAGGAAATGGCGCGACTGGGTATATGGTTTAACTGATTAAAACTAGAAAACGAGTTTTTTTTAATCGAAAGATGAGTATCCCGCTTGGAGAGAAAAATAATGACGTAATTTATTTCGTGGTTTACTAGAAATACGAGGTTGTATTTATTTATTTATTTATTTATGACGAGTATCCCAATAACGTAGTTACTTTGCAATTAATCGCTTCGCTACTTGTAAATACAATGCTGCTTCTAACCGAAACTAATCTTTCTAACCGAAAGCTAATCTAAAATGGGTGATTCCGTTTTGTAAACAAAAAATGATTACTCCACATAGAGTAATGAAGTAAGGCGTACAGCCTTGGAAAAGATAGTTAAGTGTTTTGTATTTTCTTCAAAATTAACGAGTAAAAGATGGCTAACACCTAGTAAGAAATAGAAGTCCGAAACATGACAAAATCCTCAATGATAGAACAATGTAATTATTAAACCATCATTTGCTAGTAAGAACCACAGGAAATAAAGAATTTTCTATCACCCCGAATGAGAGGCAAGTTCTTTTGGTTCGTTCACGTTGCTAGCTTGCATTCCCCTATCATGCATTTACTCTGTCACTTCAAGGAATTATTCATAGCAATGCCTCTTATTGTATATTTGCAACCGTGGGTTTATTAGCAAGAATACCTTTGGATTGAAAAATACAGCAAGGAATGCTTTACCCACGACAGTACCAATTACATGAGATTTTCGAGACAGAATATTTTGTCACAGTGGTAGAACTTATATCATTCCTTGCGTTCACATGAGATAGTAGAAAATACGTATATGCCCTCCTAATAAGTAATATACTACAATGACATAAATATTCATAAGTAATCATATTCTAAAATTCTCGAATAAACCATTGCCTACCAAAATCCAGAACAGCTCTTAACATTTCAAAATTCTCCAGCCTTTTCGAATGTAATCCTGAATCGAAGTTCTCTCCTAATTTCCGCAGCCATTGAAAGATTTTTTTTCAACACAGACTTCCGACAAGTTCCGTTCACGAAATATATTCATAGATTTACATTTGAATATAATGCGTACTAGTAGGTGACCAATATATATAACTCACAAAAGCGTGCACAATAATATGTATCACCTGACTTTTATTATGGAGCACATTACTCATATTTCCATTGAATTGCATCACGAAGAATGTTCTTCGTGATTTGTTTACAGACACGGCGAGCCGTCACTCAGCGTTTCGCCTCACATTTGTTTTCCAATAATAACTTTCACAAAGTTAAAATTTAATTATCACTTTGTTTTTTGACAAAACTAAACCTAAATCGAGAATAAATAAAAAAAAATATGGGCAAAATAATATATTCCTGCCAAATAATAGAGCTTTAAAAAAAACGAGTTGGTCTTTGCCCTTGGCCCTGGACTGTACTTTGACGTCACGACAGCGTTATTTTAGGACTTCAAATCGGCAAAACATAGCGCGGCGGTATTTACAGAATCGGAACAGACGTATTTTAAAGACGAGGAATAACGTCGGCGGAAAATTACGCTCCTAATTACAGAATTGCCCCCTAAATTCCCATTCTATTTCATGGTTAAGTTGACACCAAACAGAACTTAATTTCTTAATTGATAGTAAAATATTAAAATTAAAATTGATTTAAATAAAATAATTAAGTTAAAATTTAGCAAAAGTAAGGTAAGCTGTCATAATCCTTGTCTAAGAAACAGCCACCATTCCTTAACTGGAATTAAAGACACTACACCGGAATAATGAAAGCATGCCCATTAGACTCCTCTCGGAAAATTAGGTAAAAGGTCATAAAATTAGGAGGTAAAGTAGAACAAGGGAACACCCTTTAGAAAAAGTACTGGTTTAAACCAACAGTGGACAATAATTTATTCATCTTAGTTCGAAAAATAAATTAAGGTACTTCCATTTGCTTATAAATGCCAATTAATTGGCGAACTTGACGATAATAAAATAAAACAACTAGCAATCGAAGACTCATTTTCATGAATGCTAGCTCAACTTGTGTTTTAAACTTTCTCTAAAAATATGTGAACACTATTAAGGCAGTAATTGGTTAAAAATGATTAAATAGGAATTTTTTTTATAACACAGAACTTTAAAATTGAGAAATTTGACTATATTTTGAAGAATTCATCATTCGGATGAAAATGATGAATGGTGACACCAAAGGGCAAAAGGCCACAGAAAATTAGTATTTGATATCACAAAATTACTTACAGAAGTAATGAAAGAAGGCATACAGGCAACGAGCAGGAAGTCTATTTTTGTGGCAGTCCTCATGGGTAAAGTATATCCCTCGGGATTAGAACAAATTTCATTTAAAGAAATATGATCTCTTTGTGTTTGCGTTCATCTGCAAGAATACAAAACACAGTTATATATCAAACTCTGTAAGCTCAATAGTATGTTTATGTATTAATATTTATTATTTTAATTGTTTCAGTCTCTCAACATAGGGAAATTTATGAATATCATTTTCAAAGCCACAGCTATGTCAAAAAGTGATTATTATCTGTGTAAACTTTTTGGATACATTTGGATACATTTGGATACATGGCATGAGCACAAATGAATAATAGCCATGTAATTTACCTGAATTCAATTCTGCTAGAAAGGCAAACAATATTATCAGAGTGCTTAGAAAAAGCAAAAATAATAATGACAAGGCAGCAGGGAATATTAAAAAATTGAATGCTTATTTCCTCTACACCTATTCTACATTCAGGCACAAAGCCAACACTGACAAAAAATTCTTTCATACAAAAAAACATTCCAACCTAATGGGTCCACTGGACATATGTCTGCATATCCAGGCAGAGAATGTTGATGCCTTAGTTCGTCTTGAAGTCACCCGGCAGTTTCTATCACCGGTGCTCATATTCTCTTCATTCTTCTATCTAGATGTTCACGGTCATGAGCTGACTGATGCCGTCACCTGCAAGCATATGCATGGCCATCTTATTCATTCTTCTCCGTTGATGTTGCAGCAGATGTTGGGTGTGGGCTGGTACCTGTGCAAACAGCGGTTCAGCACATGAAAATACAAGCACTAAAACAATACTAATCTACGCAAGCTACCTAGTCTTAACTACGTGTCCATAAGGTGGACACAGAATTGCCTTTGAGTGGCTGCATTCTTGCGCACCGTTAATGAAACCAAGTGTTATACAAATTCCTAAGCAATATAAGTTTTCAAGTATTGCAGAAACTGTATAAATTTAACCATATTCACAGAAAATGGAAGAAATATTTATTCCCTCAGAAATTGGCTTCGAGTAGGCCTCTATTCGATCTCCCCTCGGGAGCTTTGAAACCAACGCAAATATAACAAAAAACATGCCATTATATGAGATCTGGGATAATAACGTGATATTATTACTTCTAATGCAAAAAAATGAATCATTTGAAAAATCTGTATGAATGGGGTGACTGAGTTGCACATTCACACTAGAAGATATTGTGAATAGCAATCAAAGAAAAAATGGCCATACAAACATATTTCTTTCAATTTCATAACATAAAAGAAACGTTTATGCATGAATACATGGAATACAAAACATATGTGGTAATAAATAAAATATTTCTATCAAATTTAGTTATTTTGGAGTCCTCAAGTACCAAGCACCGTCACGGAAGACTTAAGACCTGAAGAAACCCCTTTGGAATAAAAAGCCTTTTATGATGTTAGTGAATTTTTAAATGAAAGTATGCAAACTGCTTCAATTTAATTGTATTTATTTTATGATTTAGATATATATATGTTCATTGGAACCTTACCAAACCATGAATTGAAACCGTGCAATGAATGTTGCCAATTCACTGTAAATAAATGTATACTAATTACAAATATACAACCTAGCAACATATCTGCCTTAATTTTTCTCCAGCTTCAAATATTCATGGAGGGACGCTGTCGTCATCTTCAGTTTCAGTGATGTAGCAGCAATCCTTGGTGGTGAGATGGTACCTATGGAAAGAGCGGGTTAGCACATGGAAATACAAACACTACAACATAATAAATTTACGCACAAAAATCGCTGCCTAATCTTAACTACGCAATATGTATGTATGACCATAAGGGCCCAAATCTAAAGCCTAGTGTCCGAGCGGCCTAGCTCTTCATCCAGCTTCATATCTTCATGAGGATATGTGGTCGTCTTCTTCAATCTTCTCTCTTGATGTAGCAGCAATCCTTGTTGGAGAGCTGATACCTATGGAGAGAGCGGGTTAGCACATGGAAATACAAACACTACAAAATAATAAATCTACGCACGCAAATCGCTGCTTAATCTTAACTCCGCAATATGTATATATGACCATAAGGGCCCAAATCTAAAGCCTAGAGTCCGAGCGGCCTAGCTCTTCATCCAGCTTCATATCTTCATGGGGATATGTTGTCGTCTTCTTCAATCTTCTCTCTTGATGTAGCAGCAATCCTTGTTGGAGAGTTGGTACCTATGGAAAGAGCGGGTTAGCACATGGAAATACAAACACTACAAAATAATAAATCTACGCACGCAAATCGCTGCCTAATCTTAACTCCGCAATATGTATATATGACCATAAGGGCCCAAATCTAAAGCCTAGTGTCGGAGCGGCCTAGCTCTTCATCCAGCTTCATATCTTCATGGGGATATGTTGTCGTCTTCTTCAATCTTCTCTCTTGATGTAGCAGCAATCCTTGTTGGAGAGCTGGTACCTATGGAGAGAGCGGGTTAGCACATGGAAATACAAACACTACAAAATAATAAAACTACGCACTCAAATCGCTGCCTAATCTTAACTCCGCAATATGTATATATGACCATAAGGGCCCAAATCTAAGGCCTAGTGTCCGAGCGGCCTAGCTCTTCATCCAGCTTCAAATTTTCATGGGGATATATTGTCGTCTTCTTCAATCTTCTCTCTTGATGTAGCAGCAATCCTTGTTGAGAGCTGGTACCTATGGAGAGACGGGGTTAGCACATGGAAATACAAACACTACAAAATAATAAATCTACGCACGCAAATCGCTGCCTAATCTTAACTACGCAATATGTATATTTGACCATAAAAGCCCAAATCTAAAGCCTAGTGTCCACGGGGCCTAGCTCTTCATTCAGTTTCATATCTTCATGGGGATATGTTGTCGTCTTCTTCAATCTTCTCTCTTGAAGTAGCAGCTATCCTTGTTGGAGAGCTGGTACCTATGGAGAGAGCGGGTTAGCACATGGAAATACAAACACTACAAAATAATAAATCTACGCACGGAAATCGCTGCCTAATCGTAACTACGCAATATGTATATTTGACCATGAAGGCCCAAATCTAAAGCCTAGTGTCCGAGCGGCCTAGCTCTTCATCCAGCTTCATATCTTCATGGGGATATGTTGTCGTCTTCTTCAATCTTCTCTCTTGATGTAGCAGCAATCCTTGTAGGAGAGCTGGTACCTATGGAGAGAGCGGGTTAGAACATGGAAATACAAACACTACAAAATAATAAATCTACGCACGCAAATCGCTGCCTAATCTTAACTACGCAATATGTATATATGACCATAAGGGCCCAAATCTAAAACCTAATGTCCGAGCGGCCTAGCTCTTCATCCAGCTTCATATCTTCATGGGGATATGTTGTCGTCTTCTTCAATCTTCTCTCTTGATGTAGCAGCAATCCTTGTTGGAGAGCTGGTACCTATGGGGAGAGCGGGTTAGCACATGGAAATACAAAATGCATTCTCTCTTGATGTTGCAGCAATCCTTGTTGGAGAGCTGGTACCTATTGAGAGAATGGTTAGCACATGGAAATACAAAATGCATTCTCTCTTGATGTTGCAGCAATCCTTGTTGGAGAGCTGGTACCTATGGAGAGAGCGGGTTAGCACATGGAAAGACAAACACTACAAAATAATAAATCTATGTACGCAAATCGCTGCCTAATCTTAACTACGCAATCTTTATATATGACCATAAGGGCCCAAATCTAAAACCTAATGTCCGAGCGGCCAAGCTCTTCATCCAGCTTCATATCTTCATGGGGATATGTTGTCGTCTTCTTCAATCTTCTCTCTTGATTTAGCAGCAATCCTTGTTGGAGAGCTGGTACCTATGGAGAGAGCGGGTTAGCACATGGAAATACAAAAGTCATTCTCTCTTGATGTTGCAACAATCCTTGTTGGAGAGCTGGTACCTATGGAGAGAGCGGGTTAGCACATGTAATTCCAAAAATAAAGAAAATAATTAATCTATGCACGCAAATCGCTGCCTTATCTTAACTACGCAATATGTATATTTGCCATAAGGGCCCAAATCTAAAACCTAATGTCCGAGCGGCCTAGCTCTTCATCCAGCTTCATATCTTCATGGGGATATGTTGTCGTCTTCTTCAATCTTCTCTCTTGATGTAGCAGATATCCGTGGTGGAGAGCTGGTACCTATGGAGAGAGCGGGTTAGCACATGGAAATACAAACACCAAAAAAATAATATATCTATTCACGCAAATCGTTGCCTAATCTTAACTACGCAATATGTATATATGACCATAAGGGCCCTAATCTAAAACCTAATGTCTGAGCGGCCTAGCTCTTCAACCAGCTTCATGGGGATATGTTGTCGTCTTCTTCAATCTTCTCTCTTGTATCTGTTGATTTTTTCTGGAACACCTAGAAGCCTGTGTGGGGAATTTGTCATTTACATGCAAACAGGTTATTAATCAGAGCCCTTTATCACCATAAAAGTTAGTATCACACACAATATCACATACATCAATAAAAAATTACCTTGCTAGTATATACCTTGTGATTTTTTTTGTTTTGTGCACCCTTATATCATTCTGCCATTTGGCAATATTTCAGGTACCTTGTTTTTGGTGATCACCTCTGTGCACAGTACTTATGACGACATTTACCATATTTCTATACCACCATGTGTAACCTAACAGATCTGTAGTTTTTTTTAGATTTCAATACCATTCTGCCATTTGGCATTATTTTAGGTACCTTGTTTTTGGTGATAAGGTCTGTGCACAGTACTTATGACGAGATTTACCATATTTCTATACCACCATGTGCAACCTAACAGATCTGTAGGTTTTTTAGTATTCAATACCATTCTGCCATTTGGCATAATTTCAGGTACCTTGTTTTTGGTGATAACCTCTGTGCACAGTACTTATGACGATGTTAACCATATTTCTATACCACCATGAGTAACCCTACAGATCTGCAGGTTTTTTTAGATTTCAATACTTAAATTTAACCAACGTAAGATCTTGTCAAGACCCTTGTCAACACACGTTTTATACAGAATCATGACCTCTTAATACCAATGGGCTTTCTCCATTACATGCAGAACATGTACACACCCTATACCAGATTATTTCTACCTTAATAGACTATCATTTAAGAGAAACACACTTCATAAAAAGGCAGAATGATATATTAGTTCTTTCTACTATACCATGATTAACCACATTTAATACAATACAGCACCAATCCAGGAGAGTGTAATCAGAAGCTCCATATTTTTCCCACTTTTTCCATGCTTCAAATGTGGCCTCAGACATTTTTATTCTTTGGACGATGCTGTCAGTTCCAATTTCCTCTATCTTCATCCTATAATGCATAAAAGAATAAACGAAAAATAAGGTCATGAATGTACAAACTTTGATAACTTCATCACTAATTAGCCTTAATCAACATGCATCAACTGCCTTCACTGTCGTTTCTAAGAAATTAGACTTAAGCTGTTGTTGGAGTATATTTTCAACACTTTTGCCACAATTTTTGCATGTTAGGAAAATTTTCTACCAGAATCCGACGGAGAGTAGATTAGTTATAGTTGAGGCTTCCTATCTATCCCACTGTTGCCTTACCTACGCGTCTTGCAAAGCTGCTTCCCCCATCGCCTAAAAAGTATAAGGGATCTCTCGTGTGTGCCGGTCACTTTGTTTCAAACAGCCTCCCCTGACTCCTTCGACTCCTTTGACCTAAAGTAAGGACTCATTTTCCTAGTAGCTGGTGTGAGTTAGCACGCGGCATTTATTATGTTTCTTGGTTGCTGACTGACTATGAGCGTTTAGGCGCTAACGCGGTTTCATTCGTACTTTTCCGTGCGTGTATGCATTTTGTTCTTTGAAATGTATCATTGTTTGTCCTGTTGACGTCTCCTTCGGAACCTCGTCTTGGGCGTCTAATTTAAGGTGCCTTTTTTATTTTACTGAGCGGACAGATCAATCATTTTCGTTGCGTCAACTAAGTGGATTTTAGTTCTACTGATTTTTTCCACATAAATTCTTCCAATGAACAATACGGTCAAGTGCCTGGGCTTATTGTAAGTGATTTATTATGCTGGAATTGATGCTTCTCCTTACCCCTGTTGCATGCTACTATATTCATGGATTCCTGAATGCCATGACTTACTGGACAGTATTACAGTACGTATTAGGAGTATAGTAAGTGTATTTACTTATTTGTAAATACTACTCAGAGCATAACTACATCATAACCATGGACGTAGATAGGGGGGAGGGCAAGGGTGGGCGCGAGCCACCCTAAAAAACTCATTGCCCACCCTAGAAAAATCGACGGTTATGAAGAAATAAACTGTTTTCATTGTTTTATCTTGACAGAATGATTCATTACCATTCCAAGTCTACACAATTACACATAATCTGTGCCTACAAAAAAGTTAGTTGATTTCTAATCGGATTAGCGAAATCGGATTAGCGAAAACTTTCGGTGAAATATCAATTGGACGGCTGCCCCCCCCCTAGGAAAATCCATAGCTACGCCAATGACCATAACTGTATGTGCCATATCCCTCTTGTTATTTTTACTCCTAATAACCTGTATAGATCCTATAACGCGTGAATCAGTAAATCTGAAATCCTTAAATAATTCACAATGTTATATGTACACCATTATACGAATAATTAAAACGAAACTCCAACGGTGTGAAACTCTGACGCATGTGTATCAATTTCATTCTCAGTTATCATTGTAGAGGCTCCTGTGAAAATATATCATAATCTATCTAAGATTGCTATAATTTGTATCACTCACTTTCGTTAGAAAAACTACCGGTTACTAAACCCAGACGTAATCCATTTTTCTGGTAGTAAAAAGATACAAAGTAATGTTGACTTAAAAATACTACTTAAAATATTTACAACCAAGTCATCCTTAATCAAAAAATCAGTTCTGATAAAATGATTTATTGGTTGAAATGTTGAAAATAATTCTGTTCTTTTGCCATCCCATAACAGGTTGTTTCTTCCCTAATGTTCCAAATTTTTATTGTTATAAAATTATTTTAATTAAAATCACACTTGATTTAATGCGGTCGATGTATATTTGAACTTCATAAATTTGATTAAGTTTCGTCATATTCACGACGAGTACGTAGGTTCTTTCCGACGGAGCGTAGGAAATTCTCTGTGGTTTCTTAATTTCACTTTTGGGTAATCAAATGTCAAAACGAACAAAAAAGACCGATTTTTATCCTTGACCTCTTAGATTTTGACTTATTTCGTTTTACCACATTGCTGGTAATGCCCAATTGGTTTGCAAAATACGCATTCTATGCCTTAGATACGGGGGTATGAAAAATTGAGCTCGTAATTTTTTGTTTTTTTTTAATCATTGCGATTGCTCAAATGACGTGGTACTCTGTCACGCGCACGGGTGTGACTGGCTAACACACCTGACCGGCAATTCGGAGATACTGGTTCGAATCTCGGTCAAGTCAAATTATTTTTCCATCGCGAATTTCAACATCTTTCGTGATATCTTTGCACCTGTACGAGTGACTGCGTACCACATCATTTGTGCAATGGCAATGATTGGAAAAATTGTCTAAGTTCGTGGTTATGAAGCGAAAAAATTACGTTTAATCTCCGCAGCTGAGGCATATCATGCACCACCATGGCTCCTGTGCTACGATGTAGACTGGGGACGAGATCAACTTGTTCCTATAAACTCCCGCTGAAATTCGCCTTCAATTAAGGTGGCTTAGTGTGTAACTGGATAATACACCTTACCGGCAATTGGGAGATCCGGGATCGAATCCCGGTCAACTCAATGATTTTTTTCATGGCGTATGTCTCCCTCTTTTGCGTATATTTTTAGTTGTCCTCGATGTTTCCGGACGTGTGATACTTATGTCACAGCACAAATACTCTTTTGAATGTAAAACCAACGGCGCACAATATCACGATTATTGAAATTGTTATTGATGAAAAAATTATGATTGACGAAAATTATTTTAAAATACTGCCATTTAGAGCATCAATTTTTTTTAAATTTCTAACGCATTTTTCTGCAAACGTGTATCCCTTCAATCCTGCTAGTTGCAATTCTAGTTAATTGCTTTTTAATTCTAAAGACCCCATTAATGATAGGAAAAAAGTGGTGTTTATTTTTTGTGATGTAACACAAATGGATGTATAGGATGTTATGTTGGCCAGACTGGGAGGAAATTTTATGTAAGGTATGATGAACATAAGAAGTCATTTTTAAACTGAGACGACAAATCCATGTTTGCAAAACATTTATATTCCTGTGACCATTCATCTGTTTTTTACTTTTAAACTTTGCATGTGATTGACAAAGGTACCAAGCTGGATTTCATTGAAAATTATGAAATTATGTATGTTGACAATTTGGCTAATGAGGTGGTGCCACTATCAAACTCACCTTTTCTAACTGTGAGAGTCCCTTACCCCCATCCTCCGGAAAACCTTGTCCGATGACCTTGACCAGACCTCTGCCTAGTAAATGAGTCCCCAACCTAAACGCCCCCCTTTTCTAGTCACATTTGTTCCCCCTCCTATCCCTTCCAACAATATTTATACCAGGCTAGCTGCTCATTATTCAGACAGCTCTTGAAAATGACGTGTACACGTTGAAACCGGTCGAGTTTCGTGTTTATTGAAATTTATTTGTGGAAAATTACTACGTCTGTCTCTTTCTTAAAAAATGAATTTCCTCAAAGTAAACTCGCCTACAATCGATTGAACCTATCTTAGGTTTGAACGTCAAATGATGTGTAATTCCATGACTCAGTCAATATCTTATCAACTACTTTGTAAAATTATATGAAGACACTACTTTGTTTTGAATTGTTCATAGCATATGCATGAAAGATATACTCTTCATAATATGCCAGCAAAAGTGGAAGAACACCACATGTGGTTTTAGGAAATTCAGTGCTTGTTGAAAGTCCTCCTAAAGACCCACCAACCAGAAATAATGAATTTTTTAAAGAGGCGATTAAAAGCGAGAATAATATATTTGTGTTTATTTTTAAAATGGAATTTTAAATTGATTTAAACTTCAGTTTAATAATATTATTAAGTATATGTGTTTATAAATTTTAAGAACAAAAAACTGATTTTTTTTATTCTTTCAGAAATCTACGCAGCTAATATTTTGTAAGCATTGGCTGTTAATCCGAACACGCAAAAGCAATATTTTACTTTGAAACACAAAACAGCTCCAATTAAAAAAAACTCCCCCCCCCCCCCAACTTCCCCTTACCTCCGCCCGCCCCCCCTCTTCGAAACGAAATCGTGGTTACGTCACTGGGTTAGCGCGTGCCTATTTCCTTCGTTTTCGTTACCACTGCAACGGCAACATTAGAGAGCCACATCAAATCGTTTGACAGGTATGCGAGGAATCGCGAGCCTCCGTCGAGTCGCTGAGAGGCTCGGTACGGGCCCTAGCGCCTCTTCGGCCGGCTTCACTTTTTCACCCCTTTGGTCTGACTCGCCGCAGCCTCTTGGGCCACGCAGCTGGAGCTCGATTATCGACATGTCTGAGTGTGTGTCGTGTCGTTCCCACTGAGACACTCTGCTCCGGACGGAAGCGAATTCCAGCTGGACAGGCCAGTCACCCAATGTTTCATCCCAACATACGCTGGCACATGCGCTGAGAATGGGCAGCCAAACATATGCTGTGAGAGCATTCTGAAAGTACGAACGCTAACGCTAAGAAAGAATGAATGCTAACGAAGAACTGCCTGTACGAACATGCAATATTTATCACAGATTAATGTTTGTCTCTGGATAAGGAACCATAAAATATAACTACTTAAGAGAACCCATCAAGTGTATTAAATAAGGAAATAAAGTCGTTGAAAGGCGTGAAACAGTTGGAATCGGCAATCACTAACTAAAAGGTTAAATGCAAAAAATAATCGCAAGGTATGAATCTTCTTTCAACAAATGTTCATGTCATGAAGTATATTCAAATCACGACTAAGCAATACAACACAATTTGCATGTCAAAAACCTGGTTCAAAGAATAAGTTCCGGTTGATATGGTTTTGATGCCAAATTACAACCTGCTTCGACGTGATAGGAAAGAAAAAATTTGGGGCGGAGTTGGAGCATGCATTCAAAACAAACCAAAATTTACTGTCTTATCTCATTCTCCCTCTTGGTACTCCTCTCGACCAGAATTTGTAGTCTGTGAAATCTCTGGTGTAAGTGGATCAAATTTGTTATTACCTAACGTCCTCCTTCTTTCCAATGACCTAAACTCAATCCTTCACTCCTCCAACTCTTTAGTCCATCTTTGAAAGCGACATACCATCTGGAAAATAGCAACAAGTTCCTTGATCTCTGCATCGTTTTTGACATTCAAAAAGTATCAACCTTAACTCATAACCCCATATCTTTTCCATCTTGTGGCCTCCACCTAAAAATTTTAAATTGAGTAACTCCACCCCTCACGTCCCTCAGGTTTTGAGACTTCATGAATCTAAACATTGAATACATACTTCCATGCCAACCTTACGTCCATGGATTGGAGTGAAGTCCTCTCAGCTGTGCACATTGGCACTACACTGGAAATATTGAACAGGAACCTTATTGTGTGCATAATGTCCACGCTGCAATTCGTACTTAAGTCCCTAAGCGGTCTTTTGCCTTCTGGTTAACTGGGACATGTAGAAAAAATCTATAAGAGAAATAAACTACCTCGGATCCTTGTGCGTACCAGTAATCCAATGTTCCACCAACAGTTGAAGAAGTTAAGAAACAGAGTAAAACATTTAATCGCCGATTTCAAACGGCGACATTTTGCTGAGTCTTTTTCTTGTATTTCCGAGTCAAACAGCATGTGGCGAGAACTACGAAAAATTGGAATTATTCATAAACGAGATGAACCTCAGATTTATATTATATCAGATTTTACCATCGAAGAACTTTAAGATTACTTCATTTCATCAGCAATTAACTTGAGGTGAACGATAGCCATCCTAACGCTACAGTGGCTTTTTCCTCAGAGACATACATACCATTCAATAATGAAAAGTTTCATTTTGATTACGTTCACCCTGAGTAGTTAACAAAACGTTGTTCTATTCGAAATCTCACTCTGCGGGCTACGATGAAATATTATATGTCATGCTTGAAAATCTCACCTCATTATTCTGCCTATTGTTATATAAATATTCAATCTTTCCCAGCAGTATTCTTCGTGTTCCACGGTATGAAAATAATCGCAAGTTAGACCTATCAATAATGTGAAAAAACCTAAGAAAAGATCAGATTATAGGATTATCCCCATTCTGTGCACTATCTCGAGGGCTTTGTTTATCACCAAACTTTTGAATTTATTTTGGCCAAAGATGTGATGGACCCATACTAATCATGATTTCGCCCGTGCTTCAGTACACAAAATGCTATGATCAAAATAGCAGATGGCATTCGCAAGGCAATGGATAATAAAATAGTGACTAAATTTGTTACGCTGGATTTCAGTAAAGTATTTGACCGTGTTGATCACAAGCTTCTATTAAGAAAAATGAAGGTCAAACATTTCCTCGGGGGTATTAAATTGGTTCCACTTGCATCTAACAGGTCGAAGACAGGCTGTCAATGACTAACGGAAATATTTCAAGCTGGCGATCTGCATTGAGTGGGGTCCCTCAAGGATTCGTCCTCTGTTATTTTCCCTATATATGTTGGATCTCCCTAAGAACCTGATGTTTTTCAAATATATGTTCTGCGCAGATGATCTTTAAATTTATCTACACTGTACACCAAGTGAACTTAATACTACTATTGGAAGAATATACATTGAGCATGAAGCGATTTCTAAATGGTCCGAAAAAATTCTTTTAGTCTTAATACTTAGAAGACTAAATAAATGATCTTTGGTGGAGGAACACTTATAAAAAAAACGATATGAACAACGCTCTAAAAGCCATGGTAGGGAATACTCCAGTGCCCTTCTATAGTAATGTCAACAACTTGGGAGTTAATCTTACTCTTTCACTACCTTGGACCTACCATGTTGATTGTATCTTAAACAAAGCTTCAGAAGTCCTATACATACTTAAGGTCATAAGGAACTTTCTAACTTAAAAAAATTAAATAAATTTTAAAACCACTCTGATATTCCCACTGATTGATTATTGTTACTTAGTGTTGCTAGGTTTACCAAACGTATTGAATACCAAACTTCAAAGGCACATCAATTCTGGCATCAGATTCATATATAACCTGCGTTAGGATGAAAATACGACTCCTTACCTACAAATAATGTGGTTAAAAATAGAAAATCGGAGACAAAACCTCTAGGGAGTTTAATTACACAAACGATTTGAAAGCTAATATACAGATTCCCTACTTAAAACTTAATATAAAAAAAACATCTGACGCTAATTCATTTCACCCGATCGAATGCAGATATTTTATTTCCACAGCCACCGATCCACTACTTTTCAAAATTCATTTCAAATAACCACAATTGAAATTTAGAACGGCCTCCCTACATCTTTAAAACAAAGTTCGTCAGTTAAATTCTTAAAAACCAAAGTAGGTATACCAATGTCTTATGGAACAAAAAAACCTTTGAAGTTGTGTATCTATTCACAACGCCTACAATGTTTTTCATTATTGTAAAATTAGGTTAAAATGATCATCTGATTAACATTTGCTTAATTATTAATATTATATAGGTATAATGTAACTGAATAATAATGAATTGATATTTTTGTTGGATAGGGACTTGCAATGACATATGCATGTAAAAAAAATAATAATATATAGGTATTGAATGATTTATATGTATCTGATTTGTGAGGCAATGTTGGGAAGTTATGCATTTCCTCCAATTTTGCTTGATATTGCATTTAGCAAAAGAGTATTCTGTACTCCTTTTTTGTTAATTATAAAGTACTTATTACCTTTTACTGTTTATCCGCCAAAATGTTACGTTAAAATTCGAGCAAATATTTTGATTTACATATAATATATACAGTTTCTTAGGAAAAGATGCGCGTAGCACAATATAATAATACACCAGTGTCACTAGCTGTGACGCACTAAATAAAATAAAACACTAAGAAAGAACACTCACACGAGAAAAGCTTTATATATATGTATATATATATATATATATATATATATATATATATATATATATATATATATATATATATATATATATATATATATATATATATTATTGTTTCTTATAGAGCTTACCCTAGAATAATAAATTTTCTATCTTTCTATCTAAGGTGTCAACGCATACGAGAAAAAATTAACTCTTATGAGAGAATTCTCATAGTAACACTTCCCTCTAATAACATTTCGATGTAAATTAAGCTTTTTTGATTGGTCAAACACTAGGTATTTTTCTAGGTTAGACAGTATGTGGTGAGATGAAACTTAAAGAGCAAAAATTCGCTTTTGGATATCAGCTAACAACGAAAGCGTCACTTCGTGGAATCTTACTGTCTTCATACTAAAGAATATATATTCAACGCCATTTACAACAAAGGGAAAAACAACATACCAAGGTTTCGACACGTTGTGTCACCTCCAAGGTAACTTTCCTAACTGGTCGTACGCCTTATATGTATCTTAGGTCATATCGTCATGATAAAGAGGAATGGGTAGGAGAGGAAACCAGAAAAAGGTTTGAAAAACAGCGCAGGAGGATTAAGATAAGGGTTGACAAAGAAGAAGGTGAACTTGAACTGAAGATGACTAATCAACGTGGTAGGAGGATCTTAAGGAGGAGTGAATGGGTAGGAAGCGCACTGTCATTATAGAGCATTATATTATTAGGCCTATTCACAATCTCAAATTGTTCACTCAACTCCAATTTTAGCCCTTTGTTTAAAACATGTAAAATCCCTGGTTCAAAATCACTGGAATGGCACATTTCACAAAGATGTTTTGCGAACCCTTAAGTGTCGTCGTCGTTGATAAAGCATCGTCTATGTTCTTAATGACGCATCGAAAACCGTCTGTCAGTTTGGACAACATGTAGAATACCACAATCACTGCATTTAATACGTACAAACCACTCGTGTAAAAATTACCCGGTCGGTCTTTAGAATTAAACAGGTCTACCAAGCATCGTGGGGTTGTAAACATACATAATCTTTTCCTTTGGAATAAAATTTTGTAATTTATGTTATTTTATTAATACATGGTAGTACTGCCATATCTTAGGGCTATTTGAGATTAGATAAAGGCCTGTTAGGTTATTAATTGTGTTCTTTTTAAGTGCTTTGTCAAGTAATTGTTCAATGAATTTACCATCAAACCCATTTGAATTGGATAAAAATTTGATCACTTCTAACTCCTTATTAAAATATGCTTTACACGTGGGAATATTAACCATTCTATAGATCTACGATTAAAGGAAAGTCTTATGCATATGATGATGACACGAGTCGTTGGTTGTTCTTGCATTAGTGGATGAGTGGATTGCCCTCCTTAATCTGGATTCTCAAGTCTAGAAAGTTAATTTTATCTCACCCTATTTCCATTGTGAAATTTATGACATGATGAAGAGAATATAAAATTAATACGAAATCATCTATTTGCCGGTTGGAGCCTATCCTGTCGCATAAAGAGTATCGATGACAACATAAAATAGTCATGATAAATAGGTGATCAGACTTAAAAGATTAGTTTCTAAATTTTCCATAAAAATGTCCGCAATTGGGGATAAAAATGACCAAATCGCAAGGTTCACCTTCTGTTGATGAAACTTACTACTAAAAATAAAATAATTTTATTTAAACAACTCCGTCAAATGACTAATATCACCAGCAGGCCATCAAGGTCAACATAAGAGCGCATTTCCACTCAATACGAGAATTTAAAAAAATCCATATGAGATTCGAGAAATCAATTTCATACTGCATAAAAAGAACACAATATAACTTTTTAAAGTTAACCCCTTGTGTTTGCTTGAGAAACCACCAAAAGCTAAGAGGTAAAGAAGGAGTACAAAGAACCGATTCAGAACTTTCAACCAATACAAACCACTTAGTTGTAACAAATTGTTGCAGGGGTTTAAACAAACGAGACGATATTAAATGTATGATACATGTAATTTAATTCTGCGATATAGTGATTGGGCAGAGCTAGATCAGAAACATTTACGACCCTGAAATTAAAATATAATAATTCACCCCTGAGAATGGTTAACAGAACTTCGGACGAAAAAGGGAGAGAGAAATGTTATCTTACACTCACTAAGCCTCACCTCATTTAATTCTGCGATATAGTGATTGGGCAGCGCTAGATCAGAGAGGATATTAGCGATGGTGAAGTTTTTACTCCAAGATATAAAATCTACAGACGCGATACGGTGGATCATTAATTGCGGTAAAATCATAACTGATTGTCTATCAGCACAATTTAATCAACAAAAATGTAATAGATAGCGTCTGGTGCAACATATAAGAAAGCAAAACGTAAGTTAACAACTTTGCTCAATGTTAAGGTCACTCAAACAGTGGCTAAAGCAAAACAACAATTACAAACTCAAATAGTGACATCCAACTGAAAAGACATCAAAAGCGTAATAACTGTCGTCGGGTATATAAATGTTGCCCATGAGAGCTAGGACAGTAAAAGTATTTAAAACAAATCAAAATAAATGGGTAAACGCTACCAGTGCTTTACTTAATACGTTAACAAACTTCCCAAGTACTTGAAAAACCGACAGAGGAAATAAAGGGTGAGATCTCTTAGCTTTCTACCACCTTGCATTGATTAAATAACCTTTTCTCAACCGTAAATTTAACAGTCGATTCCATGACGGAACCAAACGAAACGTCAATTTTTCAGAAAAAAAATAACTATTTTGGATTCGGCGAATGTTAATCATCATCATGAATGTTAATCATGAATGAATGTTAATAATCGACGCATGATGTATCGTAAGAAGACATTATATAGGTAAAAGCATCAAAATCTGATAAAAATCTTGATTAACTGAGTTAAAGGCTAAGAACAATTACTTGGCTCAACACTCAAAAACGAGGAAATGAATCTGTTATGTCAAAAAATGCTTAAAAAAATGTTCTAGGTGAACTCATATGTCAAAATGCAAAAGAATTGAAGTCACATTATACTTCCACAACAAATTACAACAACTATTATGCACCTCGATGGGATGATAAGAAATTCCACTCCATTAAGTTTATCAGAAGATACCTACACAAGTCCTCATCGCACGTTCCACCGTTTCTACCTTGAAATGACCGGCCTATAATGATAACATCTATTTCATACCATGTTATCAAGTAAATAATCGTAAGCAATATCATGATCTTCATATAATGTTCAAACAGATTACACAACAGCTATCAAGTTGAAGGAAAAATGCCCAAGAAACTTGGATATCATCATTCAAAAATGTTACTCGCGACAAACTACAGTCGTAGATTTAATGGCAAAATATTGGATTGGATTCGTGACTTTCTAACTGTACGCAAAAATAAAGTGAAACCAAAAGTATACACTCCATTACACTTCTTATGAAAGAAAATACAAAGTTATCTCAATAAAGTTGGAGGAGTAAAGATTAATATAGCATTGGCTGTAAATCACACTAACTTCAAACACATCATGGGGTAAACTAATTTGAAACATTTTCGATCCTGAAATTAAAAAATAATAATTCACCCTTGAGAATGGTTAACAGGACTTCGGACGAAAAAAGGAGAGAGAAATGTTATCATACACTCACTAAGCCTCTTCTCGAGTACGCCGTAAGCATTCGGGACCATGATAATGGATCGAGTTAATTCGAGAAGTGTTAAAAACACAAAGGAAAGCTACACGCTAAGTGGAAAAATGTGAAAATACAGAGATAGAAACAGCCTGAAGAAGAACTAGGCGCTGGAGGACATACGCTAAGGTAAGATAAATTTGAAACCTTGGATCACGCGAGTTTCAGGATGACAGGAGTGTAATTACTTTAGCCCAGTGCCACGTCTCCAGTACCGCAGAAGCGACAAAATGAAAGAGATAAAATAAGTAAGGATGAATAAATCCAGATAAGCTCAAGAAAATAAAGAACTAAGTGCTCCAAATACAAAACTGATTAGCGTAAGTGTAGAAATGTGTAAAACGACGAAGAACACTACATGCCTGAAAGAAAATCTGGTTAAAGATATGCCACCGTGGAATAAGTAAATTTCTATAAAGTACTAAAAGTCCATCGAAATGAGTTTTAAAATGAGCAAATTATAAGTATTTTATCACACGCAACGAATTAAAGCAATAATTGGAGTAAAAACTAATAGCTGTATAGGTCGTGAACATGGTCGTGGCGGAGAGAGGAAGCACACCTAACCAGACGACTTTAGAGACGAGGATTTGCAGGAGTATGGAGATGATGAAATGGGTAGCGAGTGAGACGAATGAGGGGGTGTAGGATGTGGTGAGGGAGGAAAGGAAGTTTTGGGATGGAAATTGGGCGAAGGTGGCCTCTTTTGACATGCGCGCATGCTGACAAGGGTGAGATTGAGGGAAGAACACTGGCGACGTGTGGAGGAGGATAGGTATTTTGGACGATCTAAGGTGAAGCAGAGGGCTTGGGGAAATCAAGAGACACCTGATGACGATACATTTAAGTGAAAATTAGGCGATATCCCGGAAATAGGGTAGTTGCATTAGGACTCTACAAAAACCAATCTTTGTGCTGATAGCATAACCAATGGTGAAGAAACGAGTCATCAGCAGGCTTCCTGAGACACAAATTGAACTTGACAGAAAAAATGTCAATACTTCTGGGACACGTAAACAAGGTCGCTACTCCGTTCACATCAATGATTATTTACGAAGTGCTAGTCAATTTTTACAAGCAATAAACAAAACCCTGCTTCAACGTTAACAGGGAAAATTGCTGTCAATCGATATTTTTAGCAATTGATTGCGAGTCTAGGTGAAAAATAACAATACATGTATCCAGTAATCCTCAACGGATTATTCAACCCTATCTCCCAACCTACGTAAAACCTCGGAACATATTCTCTAAGTCCAACAGTTAGCAGGCTCTTATTAATACTTAACGTCCATACTAGATGTATTGTATGCAAGTTTATGGATATTCATGACATTTCCGTTAACTAATGTGGGTCATTTGGGATATTAGCTTAGGAGGATTAGAAGGAATAGATTTTTTAAAAACAGAGAAAGAATGAAAGGAAACTGTGTCAGGCTACCTAATATAGTAGTAATATCCCGGTTCACTTGACATCGTTTGCCCTAATAAATGACGGCAAAAAGGCTCCTACTGCAAACCTTATTGTGGCTTAGGTATTCTTCCCAAAGAAAAACATACTAATCTTGTTAATTAAATGAAGTAAATATGTTACTCACCGCTGTTTATTTCACCGGGGTTTCCTCCCTGTCCTGCTGGACTGGTGTTGTATATGAAACAATCATCAGCATCTACTATCAGCTTCACTGAACCGATATGATGAGCCACTGAAATAATAAAAATGTGCATAAATTCAGCGTTCCTCGAAGAAACTTGCTAAAATGTATTAAAAATCTGTCACTTTGATTATGTATACAAATAATAAGTCCGTCGCATTAATTGTAAAATAGTTATGACCTACATTTGATCTCCTTGGTTGCATCAAAAGTTAACGAATAATAAAAATTCGAACGTCATTACAGGCCTGCAGTGAAACATTTTAGGACGGTTTACCAGTTCAAGAAAATTTTAAGTAAGGAACCAGTCAAGCATAGTCCGTCAGTACGACCTTGATGATCGCAAACGGAAATTGTGCCGAAAGGATGAAAGCTGTGAGGGCGTCAAATGGGACCTTTGTAACAGAATGAAGTCTCTCTAGGGAAATTAGCCTTGAGCTCAGCGCATTTTCAGCCTCAAGAATCTTCGATATACGAAAATAGGGAGCGAATTATGAGCAAACCTCACGAAAAAACATTAGGGAATATTTTAAAATAGTCTAGAAATCTCGGTGAAGGCGACGGGGGACGATACTGTTAGTATAAGTAACCAGAGGTGCATGTGAAATTAATGAAGTATGTCGGGAAATAATTTACACCTTAAAGAAAAGTCAACTAATAGATCATCACACGGCTATAATTAAAGCTATTCGTATAATGGTCATTGTTACCTATATATGAAAGTAATAATCTCGGAGGTAACGCTAGTAATAATAAGCTTCATTAAAAGGAGGCAGACTCAATATTTCCACACCTGATGTGACCTAATGACATTATTTCGCAGATTTATATATTATCACTGCTTAAGACAATGATGCATTCCTTGTCAATTGGATCTTGCCCATCCACCATGCTTCTTTTCGGCTCTAAGAACACTAAAATTAACTTTCACAAACAAAAAGATATCGGTTTCTAGCTAATAAACAATTAAAAACGAAATTCAAAGAAAGCCAGTAGCCCGTATATCGTGAATGTATCTATCTTTCCTCTGAAAAACACCGACCCCCGGGAAAAATTTTATTTTAATTCCCAAAATTTTAAAACAAAATCAACATTACCAACAATCAGTAAATACATTCATAATTACCGGAAATCCGACAAACGTCCTTACGAGATATTAACTAAAGTCAAAATTCTAAATAGTTCAATCCACAGCAGTTTTATGCAAGGACGAAGAAGAAATATATTAAGTATAAATTAGAGACTCCGTACTCACCTCCCACCCCAATGACGACCGATGCCAAACTGAGCATAGCCTATCAGGAGGATGCATTACATTGAGGGGATCACGTGGTTTTAACGGCTGGGTGACGTCACGAGCGGAAAGTTTAAAACTTTTACTATATTTAAAAACTAGAATTCGATGTTTGCATTAGCACAATTAAAATTGATGTAATTTTTTCATAAATGTTTAAAGTAAACTTCTCCGAAATTTATACACCGTGTTTGGCGATTTCATTTCTTATATATATATTATTCAGGATTCCCACCATTAACCAATAGGTAATAAGCAAGATGGCGTACTAAGAGTTGCTTCTAACCTACTCTAAGAAAGTAACTTGGAAAAGCAGCGAATATTAAAAACAAGCGATGCACATGTTTAGTAAATTTAAATTCAATTTCGTTATTCATAAATCAAAGTCATAAACTCTCGAGAAAATGTTGGCGCCACTCTGAGCAGAGTTCTCCATGAAGATTTGAATCTCGTGATTTTAATGGCTCGGTGACGTCACAAGTGGAAACTTTTAAAGCGTAAATGTATTAAAAATTAGCATTACTTGGAACAATTAGGATATTGAATTTAATGAATGTCTTTGCTTCATTTTTTTAGATTTAACTTCTCGGTAACAGCAAACCGTTTTTGACGATTAATATTTTCATATATAATTCATGGTTCCCTCCTAAAATATCATTAACTATTAACCTAGATAGCTTAAAACAGGTATTTTAAAAATGGTCGAAGAAAGGGACCGCGAAAACCATCGAATATTAAAACCAAGCGATCAGTAAGGTAAGCAAATATAAGTTAATTTTTGTTTTGTTCAAAGAACTGTCATATACTTTCGAGAAAATCAAATTAATCATTTTTTCTTGGGAGAATATTGGCCTCGGGAAGTAAAAGGTCGTCATTGCCTCATCGCCGACGTTCCGAATTAATATTCCATCAAAAAAGGTTTAATAATATGTGTAAAATAATATAATGAGTATAATTTACTCTTCTCAACTTTCAAAACAGGTGCATTGTATGTGTTTGTCGAATAGTTTTCGCCTCTTATTTCCCTCCGTTTTACTAGCTTTTCGCCATGGTTATTATCCATTACAAGGGTAATAATCAGAAATGCATACGCCTGGTGGGCAACGGTCATGGTAACTTTATTTTCTCGGGTAAAATTAACCAACAATTAGTAATGTATCTTCAATAGTGTAAGCCGTGCATGTTTTAGTATAATTCTTGCATCTCTGTCCAGTTATGTTGTTCCAAAATGCTAACGGTCCTTCTAACATTGGTAGAATACATACAGTGCTATTAGCGAAATATGATAATGCATCAATTGTCTTAGTTACACAAACTTTGAAAGCGTATAGTGTAATGTATGTTGTTGACTACTCACCCCCTGCCACACACCCTTGCGATGGCTAGCAGGGTTTTTTGTAGATGTAGTGGCTTTCTGCCGCCCGAATGAGCGTACTTAAAATGGTAATGAGATCGATCGTCATTATTTTTAAGTGACCGGTAGGTGATGAGAAACAAATATCGCTTACGTTGAAGGCATTCAATATCATTTCCACAATGGTATTTAAATACAAGTGCGAATTCGGTTAGAATTTAACAACGTTTTGCACAACAGTAAGAAGCTAGTGATGCGAGTGGATATATACTGAAATTCAACAGCATGGACATTTTTGGCCTCTCGGAAAATAAATAATCTAAAACTAATGAAACAAAATTCACTACTTTACTATTTTCGTCCTATGTAATCACTTTTTAAGCTTCACGAGCGTAAATTAATGGCAGTTAATATGTTCAAGACATTAGCTAAAATAAAAATTGATTAGATGAGATGCAATAAACCATTCTTCAGAGTGATTACAATTTGTAATGCCCGGAAATTGTACTAAATAAGACAGGATATTAAAACTATAAAACGAAAATGTTAACCAATAGTCCAACCTGAATAAACATGTAATCCTCGATCTTCGTTACTATTCTATTTCTCGGTCCGTGGACCGCTTCCGTCACCTCACGCAGAATATTCTTGCATGTCACTAAATAACTCGAAAACTTAGGCACTTGAGAAATGCTGGCGAACACGTATTTCTTTCAATACATATTTCACTTTATCACTTGAACCCATAACACGTAATTCTGCCGTGAAAGTCTTGAATAGCAAATATACTGCTTCACACCGTCATCGGAATAGGTTGACATAACAGAATAGTTACACGCACTCCAATGACTTAAAAGCTGATTATAAGCCACCACAAGCCATTGCAAACGTCCGAATCAATATATCGCACTGGTAGTCTACCTCTCGCTAGGCACTGGTAATTACAAATAACTGTGTAAATCATCCCCTTGAGTATTCCGAACAGTCCTTCCTCTGGCATTCTCGAAAGAAAACAACCTGAGTCTGACTCAGGGAAGGAGACACGTATCGCTTTTGTGGTCATAACGTTCGCAATGACGCATTACATTGAGGGGAGTTTGGACGCATCTCCCTTGAGTGAGGCCCAATTCTTCCACGATTTGTGTCTTGTTAACTGCAGCGGATTGCAGACAGCAATCGCGAATTTTCTCCTCCATTTAACGTTTGTATATAACCTTCGTAACAAAACATTCTCCTTGCAGTAAACAGGTCGCCATTTTATGCCTCTCTTCTATGGCAATTTTGAACGGCCGTAACCTTGTTCCACGCTATCTTGAGTAATTCCGCGTGATATTTATTCTCCCCCCCTCCCGAGGATTAATTAAGATTGCTGGTTTAGCTTATAATATCGTTCACTTCGTCACGGTGTCGATTAATTCCTTTCCGCCAAGATTCCTCGGGTAGTAAAGTGTCTTTCTTTCCATCATTTTAAGGAATCCGTTCCAGATTAATCTATTTGTTATTCTCACTATTGAGTCATTTGTTTTCGGAGCGAGGCGCCAAACGTGGGCCAAGTGACAAGAGGCGTGGGGAAAAGAACTGGTTTATCATAGTGAATGTGGGATACCAAGGGTGGCTATGTTATTCTTCGCCGCAGTGCATTCCACTGTATGGAACAGATCTTTGTGTCCCAGTTCCTATCTATCGATACCACCAGTTCCTTTTCCCATAAAATACTCAATATATTAATGGAAGTTGAGATGTTCCGACCCGCAGAAGTTTGCGGTGGGTCACCTTTGACGATTTGGAACTTAGATTTATTTATCGTTAACGAATTCCGGCCCCTTCAAAGTCTACTAAAATTACTCGAGACAGATAAATGTGGCTTGGGTCGGTGATAAACAAAGTTATATCATCTACATAGGTGACTCCAGGGCACAAGACCCCTTGTCGAATGGCGCCTATTCCAGCGTTTGCAAGGCACGCAGGGAACTAGGACTGTTTACTTTAGGAATGAGGGAGATGATGGATTTGCGTTGATCGCTCGACATGCGTCCCAACTTTAGTGTCTCAGCTAATATTATCGTCAAGATACACCTGAGTTGGGTCCAGAACATAGAGTAGAATTCGAAGGAAAGGCCATCCGACCAGTAAAGAGGTCGCCTTCGCAAGTGGCGTATTTTTCAATTTATTATTATTACGAAAATAAATATTCTTACAATTAATTGTACCACTGTGGGAATGGAACCTATGTCGTGTTGTTTTAAAGTCCTAAAGGTGATTGTGCTTTAACGTCAAAGGCCACGAGACACATTTTGAAGAGAAATTTATTTACCGATGGGATTCTTTAATCAATTTGTGATTAAAAACTTTTAAACATTTAACGAATTACTTATTTTCCTAATTGTTAAAAAATGAGCACAGTTTTCAATTTATTACTACGAAGAAAATATTCTTTAAAATATTGTTCCACTGTGGGAATCAAACCTATGACATTGTCCTCTAAAGGATTTAAAACAATTGTGTATTGACGTCCACGGCCACGAGACATATGTTGTTGTTGCGAAGTGATTTATCGATGGGCTGCTTTGATTAATTTGCGATCAGAAACTTTAAAACAATCAACGAATTACTTCTAACCGTAATTGTTTAATTAATGAGAATATTTTTCAATTTATTATTACGAAAAAAATATTATTAAAAAATTGGACCTTTTGGGAAATTGAACCTATGACCATGGTTCTAAATGCCTGAAGACACTTGTGTATTAATGTGCACGGCCACGACATGTATTTTGAAGGGCGAAATTATTAACCGATGGGCTCCTTTGATCAATTTCCGACCAGAAACTTTAAAACATTAAAAAAATTACTTCGATTCGTAATTGTTTTACAAATGAGCACATTTTTCAATTTTTTATCGTGAAAAAAAATATTCTTTAAACAATTGTACCCTTGTGGAAATTGAGCAGATGACCTTGGTTCTAAATGCCTTCAGACCCTTGCTCTTAAACGTCCACGGCCAGGATGGGCAGCTCTATTCAATTTGCAATCAGAAACTTTAAAACATAATACGATTTTTTTCTTTTCGTAATTGTTTAACAAATGAGCCTTTTTTTCAATTTATTATTACGAAAAATATGTCCATCAAAAAATTGTACAACTGTGGGAATAGAACCAATGACTCTTTGCTCTAAAGGTTTAAAACAATTGTGTATTAAAATCCATGACCACGACACAAATTTTGAAGGGCGAAGTTATTTACCGATGGGCCGCTTTGATCAATTTCCGACTTGAAACTTTAAACCATTAACGATTTACTTCTATTCCTAATTGTTTAAAATGAGTTCATTTTTCAATTTATTATTACGAACATTGTTCTACCGTGGGAATAGAACCAATGACATTATTTTTTAAAGGCCTTAATTCACACGTTTCCCAGGCATTCTGTTCCTTGTCAAATGGCCAATCAGAAGAGGATACCAGCACCGTTCACGCCTGGTCATTCCTTCAGTTGTTGTGTCATTAATACGTGCAGCGTAGTACGTGCGTGCAAACATAGTACTCGAGCATGAAAGAGTCTTGGTGTGGAAAATAAAAGTTTCGCGAGTTTCAAAAGGCCACTAAGAGTCTTCCCTGTGGTAAAAAGTAGCTCGACGCTTAAGAATATCGTTCACTCTATGCCATATTTCTCCTTTGGTTTCCAAATACTTGTTGCGAAAGATACGTTTCCACTGAGCTCCTTTGGCACTTTACTAAGGGTATACTTTTAATTCTATATATTTACCTAGGCGATGTATTGAATGCCTAGGAAAAGCATGCAGCATACTGAATAAAGCCAGAAATTTCATACTTCACAGACAAACTAAGAGCATTTTACACATATAATTCAAGGTATGTTCTATGCCTCAACCTAATCTCCTCCTCACATTATGAGAGCATATCAATACATTGAGTTTCAATGGAGATTGACGCAATGTTATTCATCGTGTTCTCCCTTTGATTAACGATCACTCCGCTTCCTGTTCGCACACCTTCTTCTTCCCCACTCTTCTCGATTCGCTAGAAAGCCCGCTCCAAAAGACAACATCGCCGCCAGCTTTTCTCGACACTCGGAACGAACTTGAAAAGCACACATGGTGTGAGCTGTTTACATTTTCAAAAATGTGACAAGGTTATCGAAACCTATAGCGGCGGCATCTGGAATCTGCAAACTTGTCGCACGAGAAACATGACAATGGACATCCCATTATCCACAAATATACTGGCAAAAATGATCATTTTTAAAATAAATTTCATCAAAGCACTGTAGCGATCACTCCTGCGGTGACGAATGTGATGAGGGAATTTTGAATACTGTAACGTATGAGATCAATTGTGTTGTGTAATGCTGGGTTGCTGGGGGGTTGTTGATAAAAAGGAAAGGGGAATTGTTGGGGAGAATTGGTTTTGGAGAGGATGCTGAATGCATCAAGAAGGATTGTATTGGAAAGAATTAAAAAGTTTTGAAATAAAATAAACGTCTGACGTTACAGACGGAGGTGAGAACCCACTTTTCTGGCGACGAGGATGGGATATTCGTCACGGGTTTAAAAAAAAAATAGCCCGTGGAACGTAAAAAAGAACGCAGCGGTCGGATTGAACGCGTGAATCGGAATCGGAGAGCGACATCCTTTTGGGAACGGATTAATTGGATCTACGGTTGCCGATTCGAGGAAGCTGACTGGAGGCGGTATTTGCTTCAAGGAAGGACGCAACATTGAGTGACGAAGTTGGAGCTGCGAGCGAAGACGTCTTGGTTTCTTCCTGCCGGCGGTTGGAAGTCGAGTTGCGGAAGAAGTGGACGGGCTGCAGTTGATCTTGTTGGTGTGGCGTTTTCTGCTGTGGGATAGGTGAGTACCCTTTTTGCCGGATGGTTGGAGCATACTGGGTGCTGTTTCTGACTTCTACGTATTAGTGAGTTCTTTAGGTGATAGAGTTGTAGAGAAAAAAAAAACATTAAAAATGTCGTATTTGGCCCGAGTCCCTAAAGACATTTTGTGCAAAATCGCATATGAATTAGGAGCTGATGTGGGGAGGGATGCAAGAGTAGTAGAGTATAAACAAGCGATAATAACCAGTAAAGAATATGATAGGGAATTTGTGAAGGAGATGCTGAAGTTTTTTACGGAAGAGAAAAGATTGGAACGGGAACGGGAGACAGAAGAGAAAAGATTGGAACGGGAGGCAGAAGATAGAAGATTGGAACGGGAGGCAAAACGAGAAGACGCTGAAAGACAGAGAAGTTTTCAGTTAGAAATGGAGAAACTAAAATTTTCACAAACCAACTTAAACCATGTGTGTGATGGATTGGAAACAAAGACCGCTCAGAGGATTTTGCCGAAAATAGATATAACTCGGCATATGGATAAATTTGACCCACATGGGGAAAACATTAGCTTATACCTTGAGCGTTTTGAAAGGCAGGCGGATAGATCGGGTATCCCGGAACACCAATTAGTATTTGACTTGACGGGGTTACTACCAAGCGAAATCAATGATATAATTTCTCGAGAACCTAGAGAAAAAGCTGATAGTTATAAATTCGTGAAAAATTTACTGCTTAAGAAATACAAATTGAGCTCAGAAATGTTCAGACAGTTAATTTATTGGCAGTCAAAATCGAATGGTATAGCGTGGAGCGATGTGGTATATAAATTGACTAATTACTTCCAAGGATGGGTTGAAGGCATGAATGTGAATTCATTTGAGGAGTTAAAAAGACTGATGGTGACTGAGCAGATGAAAGGAAAAGTGCCCATAGAGGTGCGAGATCATCTAATATACGAATGGCAAAATGTTAAGGACCCAAATGTGTTGGCTGAGAAGCTAGATAATTTTGATGCAATTCGAGAAGGCATGGGACGGAAAACCATGGATCAATACATTAAGGATCAACAAAATAAAAGGATCCAGTTTACAAAGCCGAAGACTGTTTCTGTTCATTCTGATGAAGAAAGACGTGACTTGGGTATGGAAAAGATGTCTAAATTTTCACCTTCGGGACTTGATTTTGAGAATAAATTTCAACCCCGGTGTTATGGATGTGGCTCCACTCAACACTTGATTGCGGCTTGTCCAAAGAAAATGGAAAAGGGTAGTGAAGGAAAAGAATTTGTAAATTTCATAAAATATGGGAATCGTGAAAATATATTTGGGAAATATATGAGTGTTGGAATGATCAATGGCAATAAAATGAAGATATTGCGTGATACGGGTGCGACAATTGATATCGTGACCCAGAAATATGTTTCCCCGCACATGTATACTGGAGAAACAGTGCGAATACAACAAGCTTTAGAGGTACACGATCGATATTTTCCCATTGCAGAAGTAGAAGTAACTGGCGAATTTGGCAGAGTATTTGGCAAAGCTGTGGTTGTGCCGAATAAATTGGATCGGGGTATATACATTTTGGGAAATGCAACCGCAGGTCTAATCGAATTATGTAGAGAAAAGCAATTAAAGAGGCATTGGAGAAATGTGGAGCAGACCGAAGCAGCAAAGAGAACTAAGGATAAATGTTTTTTCAGAGATCAGTGTGATCAGCTGATTAACTTTTCCACACTTAATGAAAGAATTAATGGACTTCAACAAAGGCTGTCATTTATTGAAAGAAGCAGAGAGCAAGAGGAAGAAATATTGCCTAAAATTTCGAAGGAAAATGAAGAGCAGGTGAATACAATCCAAGAACAAGAAGATAAGATAAAATAACTGGAAGAAAGGTATCGACAGCTTCAAGCTGAGATTTCAGACAGGAAAACATCTGATATAGATGCTGAACCTAGAGACAGGGAAGACATGAGGCTTGATGAGAAGGCGATGGCAGTGAGCAAAGAAAGGAGTCGAGAAATGGAATGGGCAGAGTACAAAGGAAATGGACATAAAAGGGACATTAATGAAGAAGTTAAAGATGCAAATAAAGAAGAGCTTGAGAGACAAGAGGGCTCTGTACCCCAGGAAAAAGACCAAGTTTTGCTGGATTGCAAAGTCACTTTGCAACTGAAAGAGGGTGAAGTAGTGGAGGCACAAAGCAAGGAAGGAAGGTCAGTTAGGGGGCAAGAGAGAATTTATTACACAAAAAGTGATAGAAAAGATGAAGAAAATTTAGGACAGGTAGGAAAGAAAAAGTTGACAATGTTAGAAAGCAGGAACAAGACAGCAAATAGTTTGGAAGTCGGGAACCGTGTTCGGGTGTGGCGCCATTTGGAAAAGGGGTACTAAAACGGGATCTCAGTAAAATTTTGTCCAGTGATGTAAATATTTAAACATCCCTAGACCAAATTCTTTAAACGGTGGAGGAAAACTGTAACGTATGATATGAATTGTGTTGTTGATGCTGGGTTGCTGGGGGGTTGTTGATAAAAAGGAAAGGGGGATTGTTGGGGAGAATTCGTTTTGGAGAGGATGCTGGATGCATCAAGAAGGATTGTATTGGAAAGAATAAAGAGTTTTGAAATAAAATAAACGTCTGACGTTACAATACGTACCTTTTTTTGTGCCAGGAAATATCACGGCATCCACCTGGTAGCAAATGTGGAGGTTATTAAGGTGGTTTGAGCGACATAGTTCCCTAGTCATAATGAAGACCATATCAAAATTTTATTCTTTGATTTCAGCGTCTGTAAGAAGAACGAAATAAATATTGTAATCTTAATGGCGCAAAGATATAGTTATTTATGACCAAAATTCTCCGTAATTAAATAAATAAAGCTACATTGACTAATTTTTCCCCGCCGTACGGCTGAAAACCCTTCATAAAATCAGGTTTTTTTTACGATTCTGTAAAAGTTACTGTGGTGAGTAATATTTTATTTTTTATAATTAGTTGAGAAAATATGCAATTTATACAACGTTAGTTTTTTGATGTAATCGAGGTGTTATAAATTCCCATTTCTTTCATTATTCTCCCTCTGGAGCGCTCATCCATAATCTATTCCATGTATAACAGCTTATATTTACCGGCAGATTGTTTGAAAAGCAGTTTGGCAAGGGGTTCGCGACTTTCCATGGCTTTCAGTCTCAAATGCAAGGAAAATCTTTTCCCAGTCAGAACCCGCGACCGCTTGGGAGTAGAGCGAGAGTGAACCGGGTTATGCACGTCTCAACAGTCAACCCTTTCTCGCTCAGACTAGGAAGGCTATTATAACTAAGGTTTTGTATGCATGTTCTAGGCTTTGACATCCTCGCACCCACTTGGCGAGTATCGTCCTTTGGCGAAGCAAGTATCGCGAGGTTGCATCGCAAGGTCGTCTTGCGATACCGGTCCCGTAAAATTAATACACGCGGTAGCCTCGCGTGAGTGTCCGACGGCCTCATCGACAAACCAACCTCAGTCAGTTTTTAGGCGCGATCAAAGGTGCCCCGCATTGAGTAGTGCGCTGTGTTGTGCCTTGCATTAACCCTTTTTTTGTAAGTTTTCCTTTATTTATTATAGAAAGTCCCACTCTTAGGTTCTTTCCTACATTTTTGGTCGCCAAGAGTTGCATTACGAATTCATTTTGATTCTCTCTCTGCCTCCTAGAGTAGAGTTTTTAAAACGTAATCAATTTCTATTCCGTTGTAATTTATATGCATCATATAATATTGCCATAAATGAAGACCGATTTTTAACTCATGAAGAACTTATAAAACCTCAATTTAATACTAAGAATCTTCCTGTAACCCGTTTCTAAGGTAGCAATCTTGGCGGGAAAATGCGAGACAACAGATGTTCGGTGCGCGAAGAAACACGGATGCAATGAAAACTTCATATCTAAATTTGTAACCATTATAATGTCTCAATTCTATCACAAAAAAATAAAAGTTTTATACAAATTTAATATGCAGCATATATAGGTCTATTTCTAAAAATACGAAAGTTAGCAGGCGACCACAGGTGGGGCGGAATTAAATATAGAAACACAAAAAAGAAGAACACTCACACACCATATAAGAACGTATAGTGTGTGAGTGTTCTTCTTTTTTGTGTTTCTATATTTAATTCCGCCCCACCTGTGGCAAAGTTTATTTTTTAAATTATCGCGTGTGTGATTTTCCACGAACTCGTATATATATATTTATATATATATATATATTTATTTATTTATTGAAATAATTACTTCTATTCGTACTTTTTTAACAAATGAGCACATTTTTCTATTTATTATTACGAGAAAACATTTTCTTCAAAAATCGTACCCCTGTGGGAATCGAAACTATGACCATTTGATCTAAAGGCCTTAAGACCCCTTTGCTTAAACGTCCACGGCCACGAAACACATTTTGAAGGGCGAAGTAATTTACCGATGGGCAGCTATGATCAATTTTCAATCAGGAACTGTTAAATAATATTAAACGAATTTCTTTTTTTCGTAATTCCTCAATAGTTCAACACATTCTTAAATATTTTTGTGAAAAATATATATGCTTCAAAACATTTTACCAAAATGTGAATCGAACCTATGAACTTTTGTTATAAAGGCCTTAATGCCTTGAGCTTTAACGCCCATGGCCACGAGACATATTTCGACGGGCGATGCTATTTACGGATGGACTGCTTGGAACAACTTTACGATCAGAAACTTTAAAGTGTTAAACGATTTACTTTTATTCGTATTTCTTTAACGAATTAGCGTATTTTAAATTTATTATTACGAAAAAAAATATTCTTCCAAAAAAGTACGACATAGTCGGAATCGAATCTATGAACTTTAGTTCTAAAGGCCTTAAGGACTTTAGATAAATAGAGTCCCTTGTGCTTTAACATCTTAATTATTTCGCAAGTAATTTAAAGCAGTCCTTTCGTAAAAAATATCGCCCGTAAAAATATGGCTCGTGGCTGTGGATGTTTAAGCACATGGTTTTATAAGGCCATAGGAACAAAAGGTCACAGGTTCGATTCCCATAGTGGTCAAGTTTTTTGAATTCATTTTATTGTTGATAATAATAAATTGATAAAGGTGCACATTTGTTGAACAATTACGAATAGAAGTTTTCAGGGATATAAAAGTGTCTTACGTAACAGTTGACTAACCCCTAATGCAATTCGATAATATTTGTAAGTGAAACATCCCGAGAAAAAATTCTCGAACTGAGAAAATAGATTCCCGCGATGGTGTCTCTAATGCCGCTTATCATTTTAGGAAGTAAGTTGGTAAAAATACGTTGACTCACCTCGTGATGAAAAACATTTTTACTGTTACAGGAACGATATTTCTGCAGAGAGCCTATAATGCTATCGGCAATTCAGTTCATATAAAACTGTTTGAAACATTAGATAACATACCATTTTTATGAGGGTATTTGATAGATCAAGAACATACCATTTTTATGAGGGTATTTGTCACTTTTCGATTTGTCAAAATTTTACTGTAGAACTTAAACTCTGCTTATTCGATCTCTTTGAAGTTACAGAAAATCTTATAAGTACTTATGGGTTCTTAAACTTACAATAATATGTAAAGATGGACTTGGATTAGTTCTATGGTCATTAATTAGGGATTAAAAGGGATTAATAATCGTAATTTGGTGAAAACAGGATTCAAATGTGATATTAGATAAAAAAGATTAGGATTCAAGATTAGACTCTTTGAAATTCTGAATTCGACCCATCACAACCCAAAATGTTTTTGGATAATGGTGGGGAACCTTAATTTTTAGCATTCCAATTGTCATGGTAGAATCTTTGTATTTATCAGCTCAATCTCTCTCTTCCAAAATCTGAGCAAGTAGAAATGATCAATGAAGAACCAGATATTAAGGTTCCCTGCCATTTGGTGGCGAAAGTTGGATTTTGGTAAGTGGCCTTAATCTTTCAACGCTACATTCAATTTGTCTCAACTTCTACTGATTATTATTTAATAGTTTTTTAGTATTTAGCTCATTATAAACCAGTGCCACAGTAGCTCACAGGCGATCAGGCTTGAGGACGCCTGACTCTCGGCAACTACTACTACTACTTGTCACACTCAGCCTATAACGTGCTAGTATCATCATGAATCCGTCAAAATACGAAAACATGGTTGAAGTCCCGAAGGTATCGACTGTCAGTTAGGGCAAGCACGCATTACGTTTATTATAGCTACCCAAAACGTTCTACAGTTCTCTCATTGGAAAAAACTTGCGGTTATATTTCGAAAATATAACCACAAAGATTTTGAAAGAGTGGATATTATAAATAATGAATTTAACATAAATCAATTAGAAGATTTTCGTTTTTGGGCAATTCAAGAAACAGCAAAAAAAACAGTAACTTAACCATAAATCCGTATTTCTACATAACTTCATAAGAATACGTAGACATTTGGTGTGTTTCCATGATAAACGCCTTTAACGATGGCCCTAGCATATTTTACGTTGTAATTAGTGACTCTTGTCATAGGTTTCTCTAAATTTGGCGTGGCATTTTGGATGTTAATTCTCGGTTTTATTTTAAAATAGAATTACTTTTATGCATAAAAACCTAATTTTTACTTGGAATACAATTTTTACAAAAGTTGATGGTTATGTTGTTCAACGTAAATGTTTGGTAAATTCCAATTCAATTATCATTGAATGTACATACTTATTCATAGGGTGTCCTCGATATTCTCAGCCGTAACTTTGTGAAAATCTATATTGACAGAAAATATACAGACTTTGTAAATTTTACAAAGGTTTATATTTAATACAACCGGTTTCATCGCATAGGCGACATCTTCAGGTATGTTTTCTAGTAAAGCACAGAATATATATAGGGTCTAGGTCAAGGAAAAGTGGGACATCCAAGAATGAGGAATAGTTTTAAAAAGTATTCTCGTTTAAGAGGTACTCTTCTATTAGGTGTATTCTTATCTCCATCTGTTCCAGTGAGTCCTTCCTAAGTCCTTTTCTTTCCCACTTTCCTTAGCCTACTAAAAAAAGCCTACTACCACTCGTAGACCCTTACGCTACCTTCCCATCTTAGTCATCTTCCCATCATATTCTCGTTTAAGGTGGTTCCACCGTAAAATGACTTAAATGTCGTTTTATTCATATTCTGTCTACTTGTAGAAAAAGTTGTCCTCTATCTGATATGAACAACAAAATAATACCTTCCCACGCTATTTTATTCTATGATTGAACATGAAATTACATGGTGTTCAATGGGGGAATGAGAGAAACACGGGGAAAAATAGTATTTTTCCATAAAATACAAATGCCATTTTCGTGGAAAACTGTCTCTAAGAAGGAAATAATCCAGAGAAATTGAATAAAAGTAAAATACAGACATCTTACCACCTTATTCTTCTAGTTATTGAAGAATTAATGCCGTAATTGAAGTCAAAATGCGGTAATTCGTAGGAAATGGCGCTGCAGTCGGCTCCTATGGCTGGAAAAAAGTGCTCATTTAAAATACATTCGTGGAATAATCTGCATATTTTGTACCGTACTTTTGGGTTTCTATAGGTAACGCATTTCGTCAGTGAAAGCAGGATTTTTTTGACAAAATATAAAAGATGTGGAATTTAGTATTTGTTTTGACTCAAATAGAGGTGGCGGAACCTCCTTAAGATGCACTCTTGTATCAGGTGTTTTGAATTACTACATCTCCATAACTCCCAACCCCTTCCCACCCCACCTCCTTCCCACCCCCTCCTACCCCACCTGCAGTGAGGCTCACTTCTTACCCAAGTCTATGCCACCCCCACCTCCCTTAACCCCCACCCATATACAGTCGGTTCGTGGGTACTCCACGCAGGGACCACCTCCTTCACGGGTCTTCAAGGTTCACTCTTGTACCCCGATCCGAAGAAGGGTGCGGTGCGTGGGAAGGATCAAAGGATAGGTAAAAAGGGTATGGGAAAATGGCAGCTTCCGACCCCAGAGTCATAAATAGGATAAGGGGCAAAAGACGGAACGCAAAACAACTTTTTCTTTACGGTGTTTGGTACATCGAATCTTATAAATAAAGAAACTACGGAATCCCGACTGGTCGTCCAGTCCACCCTTGTTCGTCAGAGCCCCTTCATCTGCCGCGAACGGCACCCATTCTGCACCACGGGGAGGCGGGGCTGACTTCTCAGTCATGGTGAAGGGCCGTACCAGAGGCCTGAGTCCCAGAGGTCTAAGCTTGCAGAATCGTCCAAAATATACAATCCACCCACCCCTATCTCCCCCCTGCCCCATTCCTCCAACCTCAGCCTTCCTTGCCCCCCTCCCACTGACTTCCTTTCCCCCCGCCCCCCACACCCTCCCACTTCATGTATATTATCGAGTGCTTGACGAGACAATGTACCTGAAGATGTTGCCTATGCGATGAAACCGGTCGTATTAAAAAAAACCATTGAAAAATTTACAAAGTTTGTGTTGATTCTGTTATTTATATGGGTTTATTCTTAAGCACATGGAAGCTTACAAACACTGAGGGTTAACTGAAAAAGTAAATCGTACACATTTTCTAAAAATCTCTAATATGACAGTTAAAATACTGTATATTAAGTTGTAAGACGAAAATCGTCTTAATACTCCTCTCCCCATGGTGTTGATTACGATGCTGAAAAATAAATATCACATTCATAAATGCTATTTTGTTGTATTTCCAGATATCTTCTATAAGAAAGGGTAAAGAAAAAACAACAAAACTCCAACGATGTTTAATCGAAGGTTTTTGCGGCGTCGATGCGAATGTGTGATCTCTATGGTAACCGTCGCGTTCATTGTTATGACAGAGATCGTGGTGAAAACCCTAAAATGCTTACATTTTTCAATCCAAGAAATATTAATTTTCATTTCTATGGAAGTTCATATACTAGGAATTGCGTCGCGTACTCCTTTCATTTCCAGATTTGAAATATAGTCAATAGAGTAAACTAATCTGACCTGACGAACAATATTCTAATTTCGCTCTAATTATAGAACTGAGAAACTTATTTCTCAAAATGAGTCGAAAGAATTTAATGTAGCAAAATTTAATCATTATCCACTAAATAACAGTGAAGTGTAGGATCTCCTATTTAGGGTGAGGAAAGATACCGATTTATAATGTAGTGAAATCCGTTTCCTAATTTCTTCCACTCTTTTCATGGCTGGTGTCCTTTCACCCCTTGCCACACGCCTGTAAGGTGGCTTGCAGGGTAGTATGTAGGTGTAGATGTAGGTGTAGATGTAGAATAAGATAGAGTTAGCATTCAAATGAGTTCTCCACCATACCCACGTCAAAATTCTTCCACAACCGATACCCTCAGTCTAGAGTATACTTAATACCCTTGTGCCCTAATCTAATTTCTTCGCCATCCCATCAATAACGACGCAACACAGACAAACTTCGTGGAACCAACTGTTTAAAGTTAAGAGCCCTAAAAATTTGGTATTTAGAGCAGCTCCAACTTTGACCTTATGCGTTCACTAATAATTATTTTTACTTTAAAGCTCTATTGTAACTTAACACTGATTGAAAAATTTGTCCTGGCTTTTTTAGTTTAATGATAAATTTTAAAAAAACATCAACTACAGATCACAGGAATAACTAAAATGTGACGAGACTTTGTTTTAAAGATAGTATTGAACAATATAATGTAAGGATTCAAAGGGTTCATTTTATTTAACAACGCAATCTCATTGAATTTATTAGGTAATGGAAATGTGGAAAAATAGAAGAATAGCGAAGATAAAACTAACGCAAAAAATCACAATGGGAGTTATCGTGAATGTCCGTCACGAGCTTCCTTCAATTCCAATGCTCAAAATCAAACATGCTTATTTCAGAATAAGACATTAATTTACATATACTACACAATGAAACAAATAAATATTTCAAACAAATTGTGATAGAAAACTACGAAAAGTTTTGACGCTATCCTGAAAATCCATTATTAACGTTGTCACTAGGAATATAGATAGAACATTTAGGTATCATTTGAAGACTACGAAACGATTCAAACATAACGCTTTCACTTTTACTCTAATATGCAATGAAGTACACAGCCGGTTTTTAACGGTCTTTTATTTCTTAAATATTTTCATTGCTTTTCGGTGAAAAAGTGATTGCTGTAATTTCACTTGATAGTATCTAAAAGGAATCCTTGCATATTTTTAAAAGGTGGAAGTAGCTACTAATCGTTGGTGTTTTCAGTTCATAGAGCCCTACTGGGCACGTCCCGTAACCGTAGCTACCGTCTTCCGGATGGTTCTTGTAATCCTTAATCGTTTACGTATTTACCTAAGAACGAAGGTGTCACTCGGAAAAACGATCCTCTTTCAGCAACCTAGCATTTCATTTCACTCACTGATCTCATTTCATGGCGGGTAGCGAATCTTGATACATGACTTTAAAGTTGGTTTTTTTTCAAGTAATCGAGAATGTTAGCGCAGGAATTCTTAAGCCTGAATAATGAAAAATAAGCGCTAACACGCTGTAACATCTTACTCTAGCAATAGTACGAAAGTACGAGACGGACTGCCTATGAATTTTTCTTCTTATCTCTGCTTGGAAGGCGGCGCCTCCACCGCCGTACCAATGTGAACACAAATGCATTACATTTTCACAAATTAATTTCTGACACAACTCGAAAATATTCACAAAAGGAACATTGTATTTTAATAAAATTTAAGTACAACATCCTGAACAGATATTTTGTCTGAAACATTACTGCATTAACTGTGCTTGCGATATTGTAATGAACAGAGCTAAAGGATAGGTTCATTGGACAAATGAAACATTGCGTAGGAACGGAGGAGTGATAATAAGAATCCAGGTGTCAGTTGAATTCTGCTGTTGTCGAAAAACGAAATAGTGACTAAGGAATACAACCGTCGGCATCAGCCATAAGTTGCCGGGTTCGTATGAGGAGGATTTATGGAAAAGACCTATATAAGAGTATCTGATGGAGGTATGCATTAAGAACCAAGTATGCATCGGAACGGAACTCATAACGTTTATCAGAAATTTTGGATATTCTGAGCACTTTTTATATACTATATAAGTACATTTACACTGTAAAGGTATCTTAAAATAATATAACAATAAGTATACAAATTGGTTCTATTTTTGAAGTGTAAACTTCTTTTGGCCCGTTGGGCACTTTTGGTATGGGTGAAAAAGAGCAAACTCGCGTCACGTCAGATTCTTCTTTCCGGGGCCCCGCTTAGCATGCCGAATGTAAGCTCATGAGAACGCTCGCTCTTCAACAGAGTTAAATGGCGTGGTGATTAGAGTCGTCGTCGCACGTACCGAAGGTACCAGGATCTGTTCCTAGTGGTGGAGTGTTTTTTTGAGAATTTTTTTGGGAACAATTCTTGACAATTTCTTTCAGATTTTGTTCTGATCTTGTCAAAAAGTTATTTTTTCGACAAATTTGTGGGGAAAAATGGTTTTTCATAAAAGATGGGTGTTTATGAGAAATTCTTTCGGAAATGTGACCTACGCACCTGATCTGCTATATCGAGAAATGTTATTGATTTGGAATTCTTTTGTAGGCACGGAAACATGGACAAACGTGATGAAGGCAACGCAACTTGTGTTGAATCCGCAATGTTAGAAAATGCAGAAAGTGTAAGAGAGCGGCAAGAAGTTTAAAAAGGGTAATGAAACAATAAACGAAATGGACGAGATTTTATAATTGAATAATTTAGCGGAAGGACAGGGAGCAGAAAGAAAGAGGAAGAAAGCCGAATTTGACCGAAACTATCGCGCTAAAAAGAAAGAATTGGGTAGAATTGACGCGGATCCCGAATTGGAAAAAACTAACATGGATCGGAAGAGAAAAAAAGCTGAATATGCCAGAAATTATCGCGCAAGAAAGAAAGAATGTGCACAGTGCACAGGAAGCGGAAAACAAGAGGAAAAAAAGCCGAATATGCCAGAAATTATCGTGGTGTCGAGAATAAAGATTGTGTAGGAAATGAAGATGCTGCTCATAGAAAGAGCCTAGATAAAATTCGTTCTAAAAATTACAGGGAGAGACCAGGGACCGATGATTTACTACAAACTATGGAAATGAATGATTGCCAAATAGCGGGGCTCTCCAAAAACTATCATTCATTCCCAAGAGAGATCGTATTATTAATTGTTCGCTAATAGCAGGTCCCTCTACGAGAGAGGTGCCATTTATACCGCGGAATGACATTACCTATCCTAATACTGAAAGTGGTGGACCATCTCCTGATCTTCATATTCCGGCTATGCTGATTGATGGAGGAGAGGAACGGGGCGAGTCAAATTCAAATTTTGATAATGTTGTGCACGATTTCGTTCAACGGCGGAATGAAAAAGACATGTCAAACGAAAATAATATTAACGAACCTCTAACACAAGCACAACCACATCAGCAAATAATGTACAGCTCATTCTCATCACATTTGTCGGCACATAAAGAGTTTATAAAGCAGTTTATTAATAATGATTTTGGACATGCTTGCGATGCTTGTGATAGACTTCGGTTTCAAAATTATTAAAATCATTTACGCATATTGACAGTACAAAAAGCATAATATTAATCAGGAAAATTGTTCCGGTTCAGAATTCTGAATTTCAGATATGTACAACCTGTATCACAAGCATTCAAAAAAAAAATATCCCACAACTATCAGTTTATAATGATTATGATAGCCTCCGAGGAAATCCGCATTGCGAAAATTTTCACATCCATGTAAACTTATGAGCGCTAAAGCCGGTAAATAGTGACAATTTTCCCAAAACGCGTACTCCAGTGAAAGAAATTATATCAAATGTAATGAGCACTTCCAGTGAAATTCGCCTACCTAATACCCATAAGCGTGGAAAAGAACCAACCGACACTCAATCTACAAAATATGACATTAACTTTATAGTAGTTAATTGCCGTAGCGTTAAAAACAAGCGCGCTGAAATCGAGCATATATTTCAGGACGCAGACGTGGTCATAGGAACGGAGAGCTGGCTTACTGAGGATGTAAGCGACAGCGAAGTTTTTCCTCCAGGATATAAAATCTACAGATGCGATCGAAGCGATAGGACAGGTGGCGGAGTTTTTCTAGCAGTCAAATCACATTTACACAGCACCGCCCACGAAATAACTGACAATGAAATAGAAAGCGTGTGGTGTACAATTAAACAACGAAACAAAAGGAGTATACATGTTTGCTCTTTTTATAGACCTCCAAACTCCAAAGTTGATGTTATTTACCAATTAGAAAATCAAATATCCGCATTTACTGTGAGAGACAGTAAAAGTGTAATAATTATTGGGGGAGATTTTAATCTGCCATCTATAAATTGGGATTCTTACACTGGAAAACCGAATTCTAGGAATAAGAAATCAGCGAGATCTTACTCAACACTCTTGCTAATCACTCACTCTCCCAAGTAGTTGACAAGCCTACGAGAGGAAATAAAATATTAGACCTTTTTGCAGTAAGCCATCCGAAGTTGATAAAACAACTCGATGTTATTGACGGCATAAGTGATCACAGAGTAATTTTTGCAACCTTAAAAATTGAAGTAGAGTCAGCTGTAAAACCGAAACGCAATATTTATTTATTTGATAAATGCAACTTCATAAAATTTGGCGAGATACTTAATGGTTCGTACACGGACTTCGTAGCTAAAACAGAGGATAAAAGCACTGATGAACCATGGAAATATTTCTTAGAAATTCTACGACAAGGAATCAACGAATATATTCCGCAAAAATTGAAATGCGACAGTAAAGAACCTCGCTGGTATAACAACGATTTTTCATTAGAGCGTTTCCTTTTTATATGTAAACGGCTGGTGTCCTAACACCCCCCGCCACACGCCTATTGAGGCGGCTTGCGGGGTAGTATGTAGATGTAGATGTTAATGGTTTCAAATATCCCCCATTTCCAGATAGTTTGAAAAATTTCCGGTTAGATTTGGTGACTGAAAGATAAATATCACCCCGAATTCCTTTCATGCAAATAAGGCGACTGCGACATATCCACGGTAATTTTGGGATTTAATGGTCAAGTAATTAATGTTCCAGTTGAGGTAAATACAATGGTGAGTAAATTACCGCAAAATGTCGATGATGATCACTGTATATACGTTCACATAAAGAGAGAAAGAGTACATAAGTCTACCTTTCTGCACGGCGTAGTGAAGAAAAGAGTGATTAGAGCGTGGCTGAATTATTTAATACAAACACTTTTATATAAAATCCACAATATTACAATTGAAAAAATATTTTTTATATATTATATCTATCAGAATATCGCCATAGAAGTTTACACTTCTCCCGTTGGTCTTAAGCACACCAGTATTTTTTTATTTAAATTTGTCATGGTATGCAGGGAGCTGATTTAGGGCATGCGACATAGGTTATACTAAATAGACACCGTTGGACTACTTAGCACGAGCGTGAGTGTTGGATGTTTGCCGGCGCCGGATTTGCTCTTTTCAAGACGGAGAAATCGGAGAAACTATTAAAACAGAAAAACAAAAGCGAACCACCATGCAAAAACGATGGTTAGAAATAGAAGTATAAGGATTGTTCGAGACAACATACCAACTGGTAGAGGCAGTTTAGGAAGACTAGTAAGACAGTGGAAGCACACCTAGGCATTAGCGAAGAAGAACATGCCAGAGGCAAATCACTTCTGGATAAAATTTGTTTTACCTTATAACCAGTGCTTTTTCGCACCAGGAAATGGAAATTATTTCCAAGAAAAATAGTTGGATACATGTAGAGGTTTGAGTTCATTTTATTCTATTAAAACTATTTCATTAATATTATAACAAATCTGGGAATAGATAAACTTAATGTATGTTAACTAACATGTGTTTTGAGTTTCTAACTTTGTCATCCAAAGCATCCAGGTGTATATATTCATGATTTCATAATTTAATTGGAGATCGAAAATCTTCGAATACGAAATTTATTTTTTTAGGATCGGAAATCTAGAAATACGCTCTCTGTTTCCCAGTATCGAAATGTAATAATGACACAGAATGTGGCGCCATGCTTTGGAGGTGTGCTGTAATAGCGAAGTATGCGTAGGAACAGTGGAAATAATAACATGCAAAATTTCACCAACGTTTTCGTAATCTAATAATGTATCGAGACCTGCTGCCTTTAATCCCTTAAATTTATGTATAAATCTTATATTTAGATTTATTTATAAACTGCTTGGAATGGTTCAACAATTAATTTGAAGATAAATTTTAATGAAGTTTAAAAATATTTTGGCATTTTTCAAAGACGGATGATAAAAAAATATATGAGGATATCTCTTTCTTAATTATAGCCTTATTATCGAATTTAATAGGAATAAACCACGCCTTCCTTTCCGTTTGGCTCATAGGTTTAACACTCATCGTCATCGTAGTCCCTTTTTTATTTTACGGTGTTTCTAAATTTCGTTGTTTGTAGAAGCATTGAAAGCTCTTGATAAACACAGCTATACAACAAAAATTTAATGCACTTCCGGCGAATGCTTTGCGTACATTCTTCTCAGGAATTCCAGCGGGTTAATTTGGCAAAAAGTACCGATGTGTCGACGGACTACTCGTCCATTAATTTTTAATTAGCTTTCCGCACTGTAATTTAACGATATTTACCATGAAGACGATGATCGAGTCTTCCGAGTAAACGTTGATGCATTTTTGCAATTGAACCCGGTGGATTTCCTGAGAAGAATGTACGCATAAGTATGTATTTTCTGCGAAACATTTATACATTTTAAATCAACCTAACATCATGTTGAGATAGTTTTCTTAGTTTAATCGAGTAAATATCATAACTTTTATGTCAAAACCTGTCGTGATTTTCAAGGCAGGAAGTGACCCACCCATATGTAATATAATAAAACATTAGTTAATTAATTATCTCAAATTAATTTTAAATGAAAACTACGAAAATTATTGATCCTATCATAGAAAATCGTTGTCACTGAGATAATAAATAGACACAATATTTAGAAATATTTTGGAGAAGACTCCCAGAGGTTTCAGCTGGGGATTTTAACATGGGAATAAGGGAGGAATTCATCTAAATGTAGGAATGGAGCCTCGTCATTTTTTGCAGAAAAGCTTGGATTATAGTGGAGTAATGGTGAGTCTTAAGAATTTGGAATTGAGATGTTTGATTTTTGAAGATAAAACGGGTGGAGACAATCATTAATTGAAGAAATCCAGCAACTGATGGATATATTTGTAATGTTGAATCTTCATTTGCTATGTGAAGCGCTGAACTTCTCTTTGAAAAAATTACATTGATTCGTAGGTGCTAAATGATATCACCAGCAGCTCTCAGCAACGATAAATAAAAAACACTCCTCTTGACTGCATGGTGTGGATTCATTTGATAACGATGCCTTTTTGAAAAATTTCATTATATTTTGTTACATTGGTTTTTGAAAAATGAATATTGTTACTAAATAATTTTTTTTGGTTCCATTAAAAAGTTGATACTTGAATCCTAGACATTCATCGTCAACGCTTCCGACTGTCCATTAAAAAAAATCTCAATTGAACATACTGCTATTTCGATTTAAAACGGGTATATAGATGAAGCTGTGTCGTCTTGTACGTATATTAATTGGGTCAATTTTCAATATAATCTTCAAAATTAAAGGAAATAGAGAAATCTTCTATTACAAAAATTACATACACCTTTCAACGATTGTAAGGTTTACTGCATTAATGTAATGCATCAAATTACCAAATGTGACTGATTTTTATGCATTTCAAATGAATTATTTTGGCGTAGGAAGTAGTTGTATTTCCTGATATTAAATAATAGAAGTCATTGAAAAATGTCCGACTCTTTGCCCTCCAAAACAAGCTCCAGGGAACCCAAGAAAAAAATCGCTTACGCAGTGTCGGACAGACACCACCCAGAAGTAGTCCCTATATCTTCTGCCTCGTGATTCACATTCGAGTTAGAGGAGAAGGGACAAGAGTAAATGGGAAAAGTGTAAGCAAAGCGGAGAACCATGACTAGTCAGCGATTCGGGGGAAACAAATGATTCTGGGTATTTTTTTACAAAAGAATTTACGAAATTCGAGATCCCAAACCTAAGTTATGCAATGTTGGGTAGACCCAAAAGGAAGAGTGACATAACTCTGAGTTAGGGTTCTACAAATAACGGAAAGCAGTGAAAAAGACTGCCTCCCGGTTTCTAGCGTTAAATAGTATGTAAAAGGGTCATAGGAAAACTGCGAGTTAAGTCCAGAGACTAGGTTGTATAACCATTAGTAAGTGGAAGTCATTTCAATAGAACATGGACTTAAAATTTAAATCTAAAAATTTGTAGTTTTGAATTAAACTTATAAGTTTATATAATTCTGTTCTTATAGATATTTCAGACATTAGGGGAGGCAAAACGACCGATTTTCTTTGCTTTGCTTTTTTGAATATGTTTATTCATTTACATGTCATATTTTCGAAATTAGCATTTAACTACAGATATTATGATGTTCATGTAGTTTTAATGACAATGATTTTTTTGTTTCAATATGTCAATATGACATTGACGAAAGCGGTATTTGCTGAATTTTTGTGTTAGAAGTCTGGTATTTATGGACAAATGAAGCGCTGTAGAAAACTATGGAATTGGTAGTGCGCGCTAATTTTAATAACGCACTTAAAAATTTCTCAAACCCTTCATAGAAGCAGAGGTTAATAGAAATTTTCTTTTGAATTCACAGCATTGACGCATAATGTGATGAAACTCCATGAGTACAATTCATGAGGTTACCTCTCACTTCTAGGTTAAACCCACGCGTTCTTGTCTCCCGGAGCGATCTCTAAAATATGACTTGAAATACAGTGTATTTAGTATCCTAGTGACAGCGGTATTAAACGATATGCAAGATAGCATCAACAGTTTTCGTCGTTTTCGATCAATAACTGTTTGAAATATTTAGCTAACTAATATTCTATTATAACATTAGGATGGGTGACTTTGGGACTAGAAACTTTAGAGAACTCACGACGTGATAGTTATGCTGCGAGGTTAAGTTAAAATGGAAATGAATTTAAGCTGTAGGTCACTCTGTGTACTACTGGTTTTCAACAGCACCTACCACTTCTATGATAATTGAATTTTTAACAACCCTTGAATGCAGGCCTACTAGTATTAAAGACGCGTTAATTAGCAGTTAAGTATAATTGGGACCTTCGTTCTCGCAATGTAACCTTTATTTAACCAAAGAAAATTACAGAAAAGCAAATAAATAAATTCGCATCATTTATAAAAGAGTGATGGTACCGCTAGATTTTTCAAGATAGTTGCCAAGGAAGGATAAAAACTAAAAGCCATGTTTTCACTTCCGCTGTTCCTATTCATACTCCGCTTCATACTAACTTCTCAACACCGCCGAAAGATAGCGCCTCATTTGGTCTCAATATTACACCTCAATAGTAGGAAATAGACTGCAATTTTGTAGATATTCGATCTCAATTAACTGTGTGATATCTTGAATTTAAATATATTGCTTCTTTGGATGACAGTGGTAATGCCATACAAGCAATCTAATCTATGTTTGAGTCATTTTCAATATACTATACGCATCTAATTCATCAAGAAAGAATTATTAAAAATTAGAAATTGAAACCTTAATTTTAATTGCACACCATTCTGCTTTTCTATTTCCTATAAGACACTCCGGCGTCTCTATTTCCAGTTTTGAAATAATATAACTTATCACATACTTTTAATTGAATAACAACTCAAGGCTATCTTGGTAGTTTCCTTAAGTGGTAGATGTAATCCATATTCCGTATTTCCTTCTGGTGGCTGACAAATATACAAGCACCTTCGTATGAGTTTCCGTTTCTCTATGACTAAATCACAAACCATTCCATGTGTAAACAAAGCGAATTATGATCCCACATTTATCGGAGGAATTCCTTCAATTTAAGGATTTCTCTGTTTAATAGAGGTTTGGAGATGGTATTTTTTCGGCTGTTTGTACGATGACATGGCATTTGTATAAATTTCGTTTTTTTTTAATCTTTTCTGTTACATTTGTTTTTCATGATAGTGCCATTCAGTCAGCTACCTTGTTTATCCTATTTACTTGTTGTAGTATTTAATTTTTTATACCGTCATGGCTGGAAATATTAATTCCATTAATCCCATCAGGAATTAATGCGTCCAGCGTTTGTTTGATCTTATCAATGCCTCTATTTATTTGCGTTACTATTTCCTAAAAACTTCACTTCTATTGTTCTGTTAACTTTAAATCCAACCTTATATCCGTAACAGTACGACATTTTTTGTTTATTACTGGGTTTAACTGGAAGTAATCACTACCAATACTTTTGATCATTTACAATTTTTCCTTGGAAAAATTGTCATTATTCTAGTAGTTTTCCATTACAATTCCTTTGAGATAATTAATCAACTAATGTCTTATCATGACTTAAGATGGGTGACTTTGGGCACTGGAAATGAAGGGAGCTCATGAAGTAATAGTTATTATGTGAGGTTGAATAAAAAATAAAATGAATTTAAATAGTACGTAAATATATCTGATCGTATTTTGTTCACAGAGTTTACCGCTTCTATACCTACGCATTATTTCAATGCAGGCATATCCGCATCAAAGCCTAGAAAATCTATATACTTTGCATTGAGCGTTGCCAGAACTTTATTTTCGAAATGTTGTGTTATATCAACTGGAGAAATTCTTGGTCAAACGAAGGACAAATTTTTATTGACGTACGACTGGAACTGAAAATTGTATCATCTTTACAAGAGTGAAGATACCGCTAGGTTTTTACTTGATTTTTAATAAGGAGTGTTGAAAACGTTTCCCCTTCAACCCTTACTCTTTTCCCACATTCATAGTCAACCTTGTTTGACTCCCACCATTTCCTCTTCCCTTCTAATCCCCTCCTCTCCCCACCCCCTTTTCCCCCTCTCCTTACTTGCAATTCCGTATATATACTGGACTTAATGGCATATTTATTACCTGATGATGATGCAGTGCATGGAAACCGGTCGAATTTAAGATTATATTGTAGAAAATTGCCAATATTATATTATTTTAAGTGTAAAACAGATCAAAGGATGTAATAAAGCCAGACATACGCTGAGCGATGGTGTAGTAAATACTTATGAATAAATTAAATAGTTGGTATACATGGGGACAGAGATAAGGGCCACTGTACACCAATCCTCCGATCAAAGACTGCTGATGACGGTCATTATCTGATGTCAGCAGTGCTTTGTGGTCGTTGGTGAGTTTCAATTGGGAAAAAGCATTATTTCTGAGTCTCACTTTCCTCATAGAACACTAGAGGCTATTTATGCAGTTGAGCCGATAATAACATGAGACATATTATGATATGATATCTGTTCCATTTTGGAGGCGGTATTTGATTTTACAGCGCGGAGGAAAAGGTTTATTGGGTAAAGAAAACATCGCAATGGGACGGAGGAATAATGAAAAGAGGATAAAGCGTCAGTGTCAATCGGTGCCGAAACACGAAATAGAGATAAGGGTTCCATCTGTCGGTAGGAAACGCCATTTGCTGTCAATTTCCGGGATCGTATGAGAAAGGATTAACGGAGAAAACATAGGATATAATATTTAAGTAAATTTGATGAAGTCTTCATAAATAGCAAAGTGCGCATCGAAACGGAATATAAAAGTTTGTAAGAAATTTAGCGAAACTGAAGAACCTGCTTAGTCTAATAAATCAAATCACAATTTTAAAGATATATTGAAAACATAGCATGGGAGTTTGACAAATTGGGCCGATTTGGGTGGGATCTTGCCACGGAATGCAAGGGGATAATTTAGGACATGCGACATAAGATTAAGTCATTCGCAACCGCGGGACCACTAGTACGACCGTGATTTTTGGATGCTTGTGAATTCGTATAAAATTATAGCCGTTAAACTTTAGTATATTGTGCAACCATGATGACCGAAATTGTTACAAAGCTTGCTCTCGAAAACAATCCTAAATTCACGAAAACACACGGTTCACCTAATATTGGCATGGGATAGAAACTTTTAATTGACTTTCATTTTGATTTTTTTAATCCTTTAATAGGGACTTTGAAGCGTTGATGATGAATTTGTTGGATCCAAAGACAATCTTTTGAATGTAACTGAATAAATCGACAAGTAATAGTACTCTATATCTGAGAAACCAAAACATTAATATTTAAAAAAAAATTTACGAAAATGTAATGATATCAAAGTAGTATTTCCATCCACACAACGTAGTATGTAAAAGTTTTTATATTATCCGTTAATGTATGTACCTAGTGGTGATACCATTAACCCATTAAATCCCAAGCATGTTAATGACTTAAAAATTCCAAATATTTTGATGAATTAGCAATGAAACTCAAATAAGGGAAATAATCCATTTTTATATTTTTATTGCTATTATTTTGCCGTTGGTGAAACGTTGCGTATACGCAACGTTGGGAGTTCTCCGGTTTAATGAGTCGATATCTCTTTTTTTCGGAACTATTTTCTTTTTACAAAGCATTTTTTTTATTACAACTCAAATATATAATTTTCACAAAATATTGATTAAACATCGTTTTATTCATGAAATTTAGAAAAGCAATCAGTATGTAAATGAATATTGCACTTTTGACACACATAAATCGTCTGGCTGCTACAAACTCGGCACCTTCGTCGTGATTTTTTTTCGTCACGAACAATAATGTGTTCAACCTTATCTTTCCTAATTGCATTTGGCATTTATTTTTTCCGTAATGTCCCATATTATGGCACTTTTCAGTCACTTTAAGGGTAGTTGCACCTTCACTTTCTTCCTCTTTCTTGAAGAGACATTACACTATTTCTGAACGAAAATCTATCTGGCTGATGGTTGATCCAGGTGCAATTTTGTATATCTTCCAGGCATTTACCATTGAACTATCAAGGCCATTTGCAAATAAAGGCTACCACCAATTTTTGCCTCTAATTCAAATCCTATAATTAGGAATTGCATCATGCAAATAACTCCACGCATTCCCTGGTTATATAGATTTACTGTGTTTGGCTGAGGAACCATTTCGTGTGTTTTCTCTTTGCGATTTTATCTTTTCACATTTACCAATGGGTCCAATGTTCCAAAATTTATTCCTACAGCTACTAATGAATTATCATGCCAACAGACAAATAATAATTCATTCTTTTTGTCGAACATATAATCAAAAGAACCTTTCTTTTCTTTGGACTGTTCCTTTAGGCTGCGAAGAAAGCAATTTGCGATTCCGTTTTCTCTCACAGTACCAGTGGCAAAAAATCCCATTTCTGACAAAAGAACAAGTAGAGAATGACTTGTGAAAAAATTGTCGAAATACAATAAGTGATTTCTTGGAATTTCAATAACTTTTGTCAGGCCAACTACTACTCTTTCCCCTAAACTCAAAGAGGTATACATATTTTGGGATGCTCCCACATCAGTAGAAAATTGATATAAATATCCATGTTATACACCACAATTTAAAACCAAATCTTACTGGTTTACCTCTTATAAACATTTTAGCGGAATGAAGGCCAAAATAAGGTACCATCTCCTCGTTAATAGATAATTTATGTGAAAACACACCAAACCGTAGAAATGTTCGGTTGAGCTCGTCTAGGTATGGACGTATCTTAGAAAAATTATCCCCCTTGCCCAAACTGTTGTTATCTGACAGGTGTAAGAACTTTTTAATTTCAACAAAACGGTTCCGGGACATAGTTTGACGTACGATCGGAACGCCTTTATCAGCGTCCTCACTCCAGCAATATTTTGTTTGAGGTAAGGTGTGACAGCCGCTAAACAACAGAATGCCAATAAACTTCCTCAAGTCCGGAATTTCAAAATATTGCTCCTAGTAATGGTTCAGTATGGCCCTGTCCCGTTTTTCACAGAGTGGCATACTAAAAGGAATAACGATCAGGTCACGACATTATGTGTGTAAAAACCTGGTGGGTGGGGTTGGATGGGGTGGAAGGGGAAAGGGGTAGTCGTCGTTGCGAGGTTTGTTTGGGTTCGAGCCTGAGAGGGAGGGAAAAAGGCCTAGTTATGCTGGGCAGGGATATCCCGGCACAGATGGGTCTCTGCATGCAGCTGGGAGGGGGGGGGGTTTAACGAGTGAGAAAAAAGGATGGAAGGATTACTGAAGAGCACGTTATCGCAATATTTTCTGAGAATTTCACGCACTCTGGTCACTGACGATAGTGAGCAACTTAGGCTGCAAATGTGGGTTCAGGTCATTTGGAGGGAGCAATTGTTCAACAGACAACCACAGATATAGTAAAAGCAGATGAAAAAGAGCATCTCCCCTTCTGTATACCGTAATTCCCAGTGCCCAAGCCATCCCTTTGAACCATTACCTGAGTCAATATACCCAGAAATATTTTTCTTGGAATCCCAGTGCATTCATTGTCACTCATAGTTCTCAAAACATTTCTCTCTAAATAACCTGCGCCATCATTTGGAGCCTGAGTAGCTCATTATCGTCAGTGACCAGTGTGCATGAAGTTCTCAGAAAATACTGTGATAATGTGATCCCTCCTAATTCTTGCATCCTTTTTCTTCACTCGCCAACCACCGCTGTGCGCGGAGACCCATCGGCGCCGGATTATCCCTGCCCAGCCTAACTATGCCTTTTTCCCTCCACCCCCTTTCCTTGGAATCCTAGTCAACAACACCACGCAACTACGATTATCCCTTTCCCTTTCCTAACCCTCATATACTCACCCACTTGCTTTTAGCATACCTGTCAACTGTGGTAAACAGATCATTCTTACCTTAGGATGCCAGTACATCTTGGAACTGGAGATGTTTTAGGAAATCATTGTATTTTCAGGACGACTCTATGGTATAGTTTTTAAACATCTTTTATGTTTAGGTAAAAGTAAATTCTCACTATAGTATAAGTAAACGTTGACTTAATCTTGCTCGATACGTGAAGTTAAAAATATCAAACACAATCACCACTAAGTGAAAACTCACCACCTGCCAAACATCCTTGTAAAGACACTCCAGCACTTATGTAGATGTAAATGTAGGACTAAAATATTTTATAACTGCCTGAAATTAAATTTTCTCCATAAAAATGTAACATATTCTAGGAAAGCTTTTATATTTTGAGTTCCGAAAGAAATGCTCTTAACGACTACCGCAGTTGCCCTTTACTACTGGAGTCCTCCCAACGTTGCGTGAACACAACACTTCATTTATTCTTGAATAATTTAAGAACTACTATGTCAATTTTGCCCAATTTGTTGCAGTAGCCTAGAATACAGATGCATAATTGCATATTAAGAGAGATATATTCATTAACAGCCTCAGACTTTACATAATATGTAACCTAAGAAGGAGCCCTGATATAAAGACTTACCATTGAATGAAAAGGTCATTGTAAAAACAAAACTGATAAAATAACTTCAATAAAAAAATTCATAATATCTTAAAAAGCAATGAACTACGTATGTAAAAAATATGAACCACAAATTGTCAACAAATAAGGAGAAAAAAAACAAAATTTACGTTGCGTTAACGCAACGTTGGGAAGAAATAGGTTAAGCATCTAGACTTCAATTTAATTAATTTATTTGGGCAATTCACCAATCTTTTCACATATTTAGGAAGCAGATAACAATTCTATGTACCAAATATCCATTTATTAGATAATTATTCCTTAATGACATAATCATCAAAAGTCAAACACGTCAACTCCACTACCAAAAGACTTAACCGCTATTTTTCCTACCACTTCTATGGTAATTAAAATTTTTAACAACCCTTTAATGAAGGCATAGTTGCATCGAAGCCGCGTTAACCAGCAATTGATCATAATTGGAACCTACTGCAAGGTTACCTTTACTTAACCAAAGAAAATTATAGGAAAGCAAAGAAATAAATACGCATCATTTTGAAAATAGTGATGGTACCGCTAGATTTTTCTAGATATTTGCCAAGGAGCGTTAAAACTAATAGTCATTTTCTCGGAAATGACACCTTTATCAAAATAGAAAGTGGGGCCGCGCTTTTTTCAGAGAAAAATCTAAATTTTAGCTTTAATTAAGAAAGAGATGGACAATCATTTAAAAAAATTAATTATTAATTTAACTGAAAAATATCATTATAATCGTAAATGTCCCCATTTCTGCATATAATTTCGTGGAGCTCTAATAACTTGGATGCCATAACATTTTAAAACAATTTTTTTCCTTTTTCCTCAAAAACATTGCTTCTAAATACAATAAATGAGAATAGCTTTTTATGTTGACTCACATAGGTTAGGATAAAAGGCGAGATATTTTACTTTGAACTTTAGTATTATTTTTATATCTCTAATACATTTATATATATCCTACTCCGCTACTCCGTTCACATAAATGATTATTTACGAAGTGCTAGTCAATTTTTACAAGCAATAAACAAAGCCCTGCTTCAACGTAAACAGGGACAATTGCTGTCAATCGATATTTTTAGCAATTGGTTGCGAGTTTATTGGTCAACGAATTATTCAACCCTATCTCCCAACCTACGTAAAACCTCGGAACATATTATCTAAGTCCAACAGTTAACAGGCTCTTGTTAATACTTAACGTCCATACTAGATGTATTGTTTCCAAGTTTATGGATATTCATGACATTTCCGTTAACTCACGTGGGTCATTTGCGATATTAGCTTAGGAGGATTAGAAGGAATAGATTTAAAAAAACAGAGAAAGAATGAAAGGAAACTGTGTCAGGCTACCTAATATAGTAGTAATATCCCGGTTCACTTGACATCGTTTGCCCTAATAAATGACGGCAAAAAGGCTCCTACTGCAAACCTTATTGTGGCTTAGGTATTCTTCCCAAAGAAAAACATACCAATCTTGTTAATTTAATGAAGTATATATGTTACTCACCGCTGTTTATTTCACCCGGGTTTCCTCCCTGTCCAGCTGGACTGGTGTTGTATATGAAACTATCATCAGAATCTTACTAACAGCTTCACTGAACCGATATGATGAGCCACTGAAATAATAACAATGTGCATAAATTCAGCGTTCCTCGAAGAAACTGGCTAAAATGTATAAAAAATCTGTCACTTTGATTATGTATACAAATAATAAGTCCGTCGCGTGAATTGTAAAATATTTATGACCTACATTTGATCTACTTGGTTACATCACAAGTTAACGAATAATAAAAATTTGAACGTCATTACAGGCCTGTAGTGAAACATTTTAAGACGGTTTACCAGTTCAAGAAAATTTTAAGTAAGGAACCAGTCAAGCATAGTCCATCAGTACGACCTTGATGATCGCAAACGGAAATTGTGCCGAAAGGATGAAAGCTGTGAGGGCGTCAAATAAGACCTTTGAAACAGAATGAAGTCTGTCTTGAGCTTGACTTTGAGAATTGACCTTGAGCTCAGCGCATTTTCAGCCTCAAGAATCTTCTATATACGAAAATAGGGAGTGAATTATGAGCAAACCTCACGAAAAAACATTAGGGAATATTTTAAAATAGTCTAGAAATATCGGTGAAGGCGACGGGTGACGATACTGTTAGTATAAGTAACCAGAGGTGCAAGTGAAATTAATTAAGTATATCGGGAAATAATTTACACCTTAAAGAAAAGTCAACTAATAGATCATCACACGGCTATAATTAAAGCAATTCGTATAATGGTCAATGTTATATATGAAAGTAATGATCTCGGAGGTAACGCTAGTAATAATAAGCTTCATTAAAAGGAGGCAGACTCAATATTTCCACACCTGATGTGACCTAATGACATTATTTCGCAGATTTATATATTATCACTGCTTAAGACAATGATGCATTCCTTGTCAATTGGATCTTGCCCATCCACCATGCTTCTTTTCGGCTCTAAGAACACTAAAATTAACTTTCACAAACAAAAAGATATCGGTTTCTAGCTAATAAACAATAAAAACGAAATTCAAAGAAAGCCAGTAGCCCGGATATCGTGAATGTATCTATCTTTCCCTTGAGAAACACCGACCTCCGGGAAAAATCTTATTTTAATTCCCAAAATTTTAAAACAAAATCAACATTACCAACAATCAGTAAATACATTCATAATTACCGGAAATCCAACAAACGTCCTTACGAAATATTAACTAAAGTCAAAATTCTACATTGTTCAATCCACAGCAGTTGTATGCAAGGACGAAGAAGAAATATATTAAGTATAAATTAGAGACTCCGTACTCACCTCCCACCCCAATGACGACCGATGCCAAACTGAGCATAGCCTATCAGGAGGATGCGTTACATTGAGGGGATCACGTGGTTTTAACGGCTGGGTGACGTCACGAGCGGAAAGTTTAAAACTTTTACTATATTTAAAAACTAGAATTCGATGTTAGCATTAGCACCATTAAAATTGATGTAATTTTTTCATAAATTTTTAGAGTAAACTTCTCGGAAATGTATACACCGTTTTTGGCGATTTCATTTCTTATACGTATAATATTCAGGATTCCCACCATTAACCAATAGCTGATACTCAAGAAGGCGTACTAAGAGTTGCTTCTAAACTGCTCTTAGAAAGTAACTTGGAAAAGCAACGAATATTAAAAACAAGCGATGCACATGTTTAGTAAATTTAAATTCAATTTCGTTATTCATAAATCAAAGTCATAAACTCTCGAGAAAATGTTGGCGCCACTCTAAGCAGAGTTCTCCATGAAGATTTGAATCTCGTTATTTTAATGGCTCGGTGACGTCACAAGTGGAAAATTTTAAAGCGTAAATATATTAAACATTAGCTTTAATTGGAACAATTAGGATATTGAATTTAGTGAATGTCTTTGCTTCAATTTTTTTAGATTAAACTTTTTGGTAACAGCATACCGTTTTTGACGATTAATATTTTCATGTAACTCATGGTTCCCTCCTAAAATAATATTAACTATTAACCTAGATGACTTCAACAGGTATTTCGAAAATGGTCGAAGAAAGGCACCGGGAAAATCAACGAAAACAAGCAATCAGTAAGGAGAGCAAATATAAGTTAATTTTTGTTTTCTTCAAAGAACTGTCACATACTTTCGAGAAAATCAAAGAAATCATTTTTTCTTGAGAGAAAATAGACCTCAGGGAATAAAAGATCGTTATTTCCGCATCGCCGACGTTCCAAATTAATATTCCATTAATAAAGGTTTAATAATATCTGTAAAATAATAAAATGAGTATAATTTACTTTTCTCAACTTTCAAAACAGGTGCATTGTATATGTTTGTCGAATAGTTTTCACCTCTTATTTCCTTCCGTTTTACAATATTTTCGCCATGGTTATCCATTACAAGGGTAAGAATAAGAAATGCATACGCCCGGTGAGCAACGGTCATGGTAACTATTTTCTCGGGTAAAATTAACCAATAATAAGTAATCTATCTTCAATAGTGTACGCCGTGCATGTTTCAGTATAATTCTTGAATATCTGTCCAGTTATGTAGTTGCAAAATCTTAACTGTCCTTCTAACATTGGTAGCATATATACAGTGCTATTAGCGAAAAATGCTAATGCACCTATTGTCTTAGTTACGTAAACTTTGAATGCGTATAGTGTAATGGACTACTCACCCCCTGCCACACACCTTTGCGATGGCTAGCAGGGTTTTTTGTAGATGTAGTGGCTTTCTGCCGCCCGAATGAGCGTACTTAAAAAGGTAATGAGATCGATCGTCATCATTTTTAAGTGACCGGAAGGTGTTGAGAAACAAATATCGCTTACGTTGAAGGCATTCAATATCATTTTCACAAAGGTGATTAAATACAAGTGCGAATTCGGTTAGAATTTAACATCGTTTTGCACAACGGTAAGAAGCTAGTGATGCGAGTGGATATATACAGAAATTCAACAGCATGGACATTTTTGGCCTCTCGGAAAATAAATAATCTAAAACTAATAAAGCAAAATTCACTACTTTACTTTTTTCGTCTTTGTTAATCACTTTTAAAGCCTCACGAGGGTAATTAGTATGACAGTTAATATGTTCAAGTCATTAGCTAAAATAAAAATTGATTAGATGAGATGCAAAAAATCATTCTTCAGAGTGATTATAATTTGTGATGCCCGGAAATTGTGCTAAATAAGACAGGATATTAAAACTATAAAACGAAAATGTTAACCAATAGTCCAACCTGAATAAACATGTAATCCTCGATCTTCGTTACTATTCTATTTCTCGGTCCGTGGACAGCTTCCGTCACCTCACGCAGAATATTCTTGCATGTCACTAAATAACTCGAAAACTTAGGCACTTGAGAAATGCTGGCGAACACGTATTTCTTTCAATACATATTTCACTTTATCACTTGAACCAATAACACGAAATTCTCCATTGAAACTCTTAAATAGCAAATATATACTGCTTCACACCGTCATCGGAATAGGTTGACATAACAGAATAGTTACACGCACTCCAATGACTTAAAAGCTGATTATAAGCCACCGCAAGCCATTGCAAACGTCCGAATCAATATATCGCACTGGTAGTCTACCTCTCGCTAGGCACTGGTAATTTCAAATAACAGGGTGTAAGTCATCACCTTGAGTATTCCGAACGGTCCTTATTCTGGCATTCTTGGAAGAAAACAACCTTATTCTGACTCAGGAAAGGAGACACGTATCGCTTTTGTGGTCAAAACGTTCGCAATGACGCATTACATTGAGGGGAGTTTGGACGCATCTCCCTAGAGTGAGGCCCAATTCTTCCACGATTTGTATCTTGTTAACTGCCGCGGATTGCAGACAGCAATCGCGAATTTTCTCCTCCATTTAACGTTTGTATATAACCTTCGTAACAAAAAATTATCCTTGCAGTAAACAGGTTGCCATTTTATGCCTCTCTTCTATGGCAATTTTGAACGGCCGTAACCTTGTTCCACGCTATCTTGAGTAATTCCGCGTGAGATTTATTCTCCCCCCCTCCCGAGGATTAATTAAGATTGCTGGTTTAGCTTATAATATCGTTCACTTCGTCACGGTGTCGATTAATTCCTTTCCGCCAAGATTCCTCGGGTAGTAAAGTGTCTTTCTTTCCATCATTTTAAGGAATCCGTTCCAGATTAATCTATTTGTTATTCTCACTATTGAGTCATTTGTTTTCTGAGCGAGGCGCCAAACGTGGGCCAAGTGACAGAGGCGTGGGGAAAAGAACTGGTTTATCATAGTGAATGTGGGATACCAAGGGTGGCGATGTTATTCTTCGCCGCAGTGCATTCCACTGTATGGAACAGATCTTTGTGTCCCAGTTCCTATCTATCGATACCACAGGTTCCTTTTCCCATAAAATACTCAATATTTTAATGGAAGTTGAGATGTTCCGACCCGCAGAAGTTTGCGGTGGGTCACCTTTGACGATTAGGAACTTGGATTTATTTATCGTTAACGTGAATTCCGGCCCCTTAAAAGTCTACTAAAATTACTCGAGACAGATAAATGTGGCTTGGGTCGGTGATAAACAAAGTTATATCATCCGCATAGGCGACGCCAGGGCACAAGACCCCTTGTCGAATGGCGCCTATTCCAGCGTTTGCAAGGCACGCAAGATGGGGCAATAGTGCGAAAGCAAAGAGTGCTTAACATGGAGCAAGGACAGCCATGACGTACCGAGTTATGATCGGGGATGGGCGACGATATGCCTTTTCCCCACTTTATGTGGGCTGTAAATGAATCGTACATAACTTGCCGAGTTTTTAAAAACACGTCAGGGGTAGGCATCTGCTTCAGTATGGCCGTTATCCAATCAATCCGAACGTAATCAAAGGCTTTTGTTAGGTGCATGGCAAGGAGAGCAAAGAGTTGATCATTGCTTACTGAGGCAGTTGTGGGCATGTCTTCAATAAGCAGGCATGCATCCAGTATTTTTCGTTCGTTAGAGACAGCGTACTGAAGGGGCGATAGCAGCTGTTTAGTCACCGTCAGCAGACGCGCGCGGAGGACATGCGCAAAAATATTATAATCCGAGTTATTAATCTCATTGGACGGTAGTCCCCCAGGGAGCTAGGGATGTTGCCTTTAGGAATGAGGGAGATGATGGATTTGCGTTGATCGCTCGACATACGTCCCAACTTTAGTGTCTCAGCTAATATTATCGTCAAGATACACCTGAGTTGGGTCCAGAAAATAGAGTAGAATCCGAAGTGAAGGCCATCCGACCAGTAAAGAGGTCGCCTTCGCAAGTGGCGTATTTCTCAATTTATTATTATTACGAAAATAAATATTCTTACAATTAATTGTACCGCTATATGACGTGTTGTTTTAAAGGCCTTAAGATTCTTGTGCTTTAACGTCAAAGGTCACGAGACACATTTTGAAGAGCAAAGTTATTTACCGATGGGATTCTTTAATCAATTTGTGATTAAAAACTTTTAAACATTTAACGAATTAATTATTTTCGTAATTGTTAAAAAATGAGCACATTTTTCAATTTATTACTACGAAGAAAATATTCATAATGAATAAAGACACTTGGTAATCTTCCACAGATTTATTTATTTGACACGACGCGTTTCACCACACTGTGTCATAATCATGTGCAGGGTTCTTCGCTTTAGGTCAAGCATATATAGGTTTCCAGCAAGGCGTTAGGGAGTGGGGGGAGGAGGGGATGGCTAAGGGAGGAGAGGAAGGGAGGGGGGAAGATCTTTGTGGTTATATTTCGAAAATATAACCACAAATATTTTGAATGAGGTGGATATAATAAATAATGAATTTAACATTAATCACTTAGAAGATTTTCGTTTTTGGGCAATTAAAGAAACAGTAAAAAAAAACAGTAACTTAACCATAAATCCGTATTTCTACATCACTTTATAAGAATACGTAGACATTTGGTGTTTTTCCATGATATACCCCTTTAACGATGGCCCTAGCATATTTTACGTTGTAATTAGTGACTGTTGTCATAGGTTTCTCTAAATTTGGCGTGGCATTTTGGATGGTAATTCTCGGTTTTATTTTAAAATAGAATCACTTTTATACATCGAAACCTAATTTTTACTTAGAATACAATTTTTACAAAAGTTGATGATTATGTTGTTCAACGTAAATGTTTGATAAATTCCAATTCAATTATAATTGAATGCACATACTTATTCATAGGGTGAACTCGATATTCTCAGCCGTAAATTTGTGAAAATCAATATTGACAGAAAATATATAGACTTTGTAAATTTCACGAAGGTCTATATTTAATACAACCGGTTTCATCGCATAGACGACATCTTCAGTTATGTTTTCTAGTAAATCACAGAATATATATAGGGTCTAGGTCAAGGAAAGTGGGACATCCAAGAATGAGGAATAGTTTAAAAAAGTATTCTCGCTTAAAAGGTACTCTTCTATCAGGTGTTTCCTAATCTCTATCTGCTCCAGTCAGTCCTTCCTAAGTCCTTTTCTATCCCACTTTCCTTAACCTACTAAAAAAAGCCTACTACTACTCGTAGACCATAACGCAACCTTCCCATCTTAGCCATCTTTCCATCATATTCTCCTTTAAGATGTATCTCCTTTAAGATGTCTTGTATCAGGTGTTTTGAATTACTACATCTCCATAACTCCCAACCCCTTCCCACCCCACCTCCTTCCCACCCCCTCCTGCCCCACCTGAAGTGAGGCTCACTTCTTACCCAAGTCTATGCCACCCCTACCTCCCTTAACCCTCCCTCCTCACCAACCCCACCCCCCGCCAACGTCCAATATATACAGTCGGTTCGTGGGTACTCCATGCATGGACCACCTCCTTCACCCCGATCCGAAGAAGGGTGCGGTGAGTGGGAAGTATCAATGGATAGGTAAATAGGGTATGGAAAAGAGCAGCTTCCGACCCCAGAGTCATGTATAGGCTAAGGGGCAAAAGACGGAACGCAAAACAACTTTTTCTTTGGGGTGTTTGCTACATCGAATCTTATAAATAAGGAAACTACGGAATCCCGACTGGTCGTCCAGGCCCCAGTCAACCCTTGTTCGTCAGAGCCACTTCAGCTGCCGCGAACGGCACCCATTCTGCACCACGGGGAGGCGGGGCTGACTTCGCAGTCATGGTGAAGGGTCGTACCAGTGGCCTGAGTCACGACCCCCGAGATAGAAGGCCTGAGCGCTCTTTCGTGACGTCACGAGACGCAGGCGGACGGTAATGGCAAGCGAAGGCTGCCGTCGAGGCAGGGTGTGCCGAATCGCGGAGAGCTAAGAATGCCTACCTAGTGATTACTGGCTGTTTTCCCCAGCTATGATTTTTGTAGCCAGCATAATGATGGACAAGATGTTAAAGAAGACAATACCTACTAAAGAACTTAGCTATATTTCAGCGGAACTTAATTGTTTTGAATGAACAAATACCATCGCCGAAATATTTTACTTGACAACATTTACCTTATTTTGAATCGTAAATCGAATAAAAGGCGTTATGGCGTCAGATAAAATACGGTAAATTAATTACATACTTTAAAAGGAAATGGTTAAACGAAGCAGGAAGGCGTGACCAAGTTTATAGGAAGTTTATAGCAAGTTGTTGCTGTAGCCCTATGGTTTTTCAGATGCAGGAATTTGTTTTCATTTTCAGCACTAAGAATCTTTTTAAGTACCACATAGTTGAATGTTACCAATTCAATAACTGATTGCTGAGGATAGTGCAGCCCTCCTCGGTTTAGATTAGAAGTGAATGCAGAGGCTGATACATCAAGGGGCATGTCAGATAGGAGGAAGTCTTTACATAAAACACAGTTCAATTTTTTATGGACTTGAAAAGCACAGTAACCAGCAACATACACAATAATTGGCATGTCACCACTAACTTCATTTAGATCTTCTCGAGTCACCTCTATTCTGGGGAATGAATTCAGAATGGCATTTTTTTCATTTGGATGGAGTATGTTTTCTACATTAGATACTGTATCATGCATTTGATTGGCCAAAATATTTGACATTCTCAACTTTTGCTCAACCTCAAAGACTTGCCTGACAGAGAGGTGATATTGAGCACCAGCCATTTGCCGGTAAAGACCAAATCTTGCCTCCAGACTGTCAGTCTGAAATTTTCCTGGGAGAATATAGGACAGTTTGAGCTCCTCAAAGCAGAAGGATGCCATTTCAAGTATAGCATGGGTGGTGTGCCTAATGGCGGAAAATGTTTCAGTAGTGAGAAAGCCTGTTTTCAGTGATAGATGACTCCAAGCCTCTAGCCAGCCAAAGAAATCTTTAAGAAATGCAGCATTATGATCCCCATGTTTATTTGTTATTGGTTCTAAGAAGTTGTCACTATAGCGTTTACCTTTATTTGGAGTTTTAACATTCATTACTTTCCACCATCTAGATATAATTGTTAAGAACATTGCAGTTTCTTTGCTGTGTGATAGACCATTTTCCTCGCCAATTAATTTGAGAGCTTCGACATTGTATTCATTGAATATTTGTTGAACTAGTTTAACATTTTGCCTCTCCATGTTAGTTGGCCAAACTGCTTTCATTGACAAGCAATAGCCATACTTGAGTAGCTTGCCAGTTTCCAAAGAATACAGTTTCCTCAGTGTATCAAATGAGGCAGTGCAATTTTTTTTTAAATTGTTAAATTCAGGGAAAAAAAGACACAGACCATCGTTTTTTTGATTGATCCAGTTGTTGCGAATGCATTTAAAGATGTGGACAGAATCAAGGATGTAAAATAATGGTCGAGATTGGTCACAAGGATGTGGATAAACAATACTCAATGTGGGAGGATTGGTGAAGAGAGATACTGCTTTCCTGTTGATGGCATTATTGTCACTTATCACACTCATAACATTCAGACCAACCTTTTCAAGCCCTATGATGACTTTCTTAAGTATTTCATGTAGATTATTGGCTGTAAGGGTACTCACTGGCAGTATATGAGCAACATCTTTAAATGAGGATAGTAAACTCTGTACCATGAACACATGAGCAGTGGAAGCTAAACTACTTGAGTTGTATGAGGATCCAACAATACATCCACCTTTGTAGTCAAGAAATGGTTTTAAGTGTATTTCGTCTATCATAAGGGTGACAAAACGCTCATGGCTTGGAAGGCTGGAAACTCTGTGTCTCATGTAAGATAGAAAGCCATGTTCATCTTGCTCATTGCCTGGACCAACTTTAAAGGAGGAGCAGAGTCGTCTAATGGTTACTGGATGAGGTAGGACTAGGTTACCAGAATTGCGGACAAATTTATAAGCTTGAGGAGATATTAAGAAAAACATTGCAGCAAACACAAAGACATCAGAACTGTATCTTAGCCTTTCTTTCTTTTCTTGCACCAGAGAAACTTGTGATTTGATGAAATTATAAAATGATTCATTTTCAGAGTCTTTATTTTCGCATTCGCTTAAGAGAGCAATGATATCGTCATAGATGTTTTCATTATTCGAGTTGTTATCAGATTTTTCAATTGAGTCCAACACATCGTAAACTTCATACATGAAAGAGGCTTGAAAAGGTAGAGCGACTTTGCCGATTGTTTTTAATTCCCTTGATTTGTGGTATACTTTAACATTGTTATTATTGTCTATCACTAATGAGTATGAAATAAGAGGTGGAGCACACGCTTCTAAATGCATAAAAATCACTGCCCCAGGCTTCACGGCTACATCCCAAAATCCAGAGTGCTTATTCATCTTCACAAAAGAAATTACCTTGTCGAACGTATCTAACTTTTGCTCAGCCTCGTAAGCTTCTTGGGTCTTCAAGCTCTCAGCTATAGCAGCTTCCACAGCAGCACTTTCAAGACGTTGCCCTCTTTTCGATGGTGACTCCCTGGACTTCTTCAACGTAGTGAGGTACCCAGGGCAATCAGGGAAGACACTCGGAATAGCACCATCCTTAAGTTTGGGCCTGTGTAGAGGGACCGTCAGCAGCTTTCCTGACTTCTCATCGAAGTATGAGGATTCCTGCAGGACATCTTCGCTTAAAAAATGCCGGATGCACACCTAATAATGGAGAAACTTTCATTAATATGTAGAAAATCAACTGTAGTCAAGGTGAACGCTTTAACTTCTTATAACCAATTTCAAATTATTTATTATACCACTCCCAAAACTCAAGTAGTCTTTATTTTCAACATGCATGCCATAAGCAAGTACTCGATACGCTATTGTTTTTATTTGTATTAAGGAACTGCAATGTATTTATTCTGGAAATTTGGACGCTTTATGTCATTAAGCATTGAAACAATAATACATGCTAACATGTAGTCAACCGGCAAATACTCTCGTTGGTAGAAAATGTTCAAATAAATAACAATCCGATCTACCAACGAGTTGGTTCCATTCAGGCAACAAAATTCCGTCTACCGGTAGATTACTTCACCTTTATTGACTCAACAAAAATAGTACGCTACGATTATTGTTATTAAGCACGCGATTGAAATAAAAATAAATTGAAACTTACCCTGGAATTCTTAGTTGGCTTAAAGTCCTTTCTTGGAATGGCCTGGATCCACTTCCTCTTTGCATCATCGTCCTTCGGGAATTGAAACACGCACACTTTAGTTTCCTCCGTGTAATTACCCCTGCACCGAGGCACACTGCACTTAAAAACCATTTCTTGAAAATATTTCCAACAAAATGGCCCACAAAAACACCTCGAAACTCGAAAAATTGCACAAATACTCGACACCTGTTACTCCGTCAACACCGTTTTCACCGCAATGGCTACTGAACTGGCATGGACAGTTTTCAACGTGGTCGCCTGCGACTCGTGACGTCAGCAAAGAGAAAGTCATGAGCGCTCAGGCCTTCTATCTCGGGGGTCGTGCCTGAGTCCCAGAGGTCTGAGCTTGCAGAATCGTCCAAAATATACAATTCACCCACCCCTACCTCCCCCCTGCCCCATTTCTCCAACCTCAGCCTTCCTTGCCCCCCTCCCACTGACTTCCTTTCCCCCCGCCCCCCACACCCTCCCACTTCATGTATATTATCGAGTCCTTGACGAGACAATGTACCTGAATATGTTGCCTATGCGATGAAACCGGTCGCATTAAAAAAAACATTGAAAAATTTACAAAGTTTGTGTTGATACTGTTATTTACATGGGTTTATTCTTAAGTACATGGAAGCTTACAAACACTGAGAGTTAACTGAAAAAGTAAATCGTACACATTTTCTAAAACTCTCTTATAACAGTTAAAATACTGTATATATAGTTGTAACACGAAAATCGTCTTAATACTTCTCCCCCGATAGTGTTAATTACGATGCTGAAAAATAAATATCCCATTCCTAAATGCTATTTTGTTGTATTTACAGATATTTTCTATAAGATAGGGTAAAGAGAAAACAACAAAACTCCGACGATGTTTAATCGCAGGTTTTTGCGGCGTCGCGATTTAGGGTGAGGAAAGACACCGATTTATAATGTAGTAGATATATTTTAACTTAACACTGATTGAAAAAATTGTGCTGGCTTTTTTAGTTTAATGATAAATTTAAAAAAAAACATCAACTACAGATCGCAGGAAGTAGTGATGGGCGAAGTCGGTCTTTTGAGAGATTTCGGTCGCGTCGGTCACTCCCGCTTGTGATTCGATCTTCGATCGTCGATCAGAGAGACCGATTTTCCAGCTAGTGAGCAGTCCAAGTTGCCTACGATCAATGATCTCTCAGGAAAATCGTGATAGATAAAAAATCTGGTCGTTCGTGAGTTTCATACTGTAAGCATGACCGAGGTGTACAGCTTTGCTCTTGATAGCACAGAGCAGGCACAGAGTTTCAGTGCAGCTACCTCGTTCAGTGCCGGTTTCCGTGGAGTTGTGGGTAATTCTATGAAAACAACTGAAGGCACAATTGTGCAATCGTGCGAAGGTTTGTTTTGTTTTTACACAATGCTCTTGATTTGTGATTTTAAGTATAGTTTTTACGAAGAATATTAGGAATATCCCACTTGATTACAAAACTATTGAAGAGTGACATTTTATGGACCACAAATTATTAACAACTCATTATAGAAACCAATGATTAATAGTAATTTAGTTGCGAAATTTTATTTTGGTATGTAGTTCGAAACGATCAACGTTTTCTTTTGGCTGTAAGAATTTAAAGCAAATTATCCGACTGTAGCACTAAAATTCAATTTTCAATTACAGTCTGTTTCACTTGTTCACGAGACGTAATATTTGTCGATAATATTGAAACGATGGTTTATCGTGTATTTAAGTGACAATGCAATTATGGAAATTCAGTGATTACAAATGTTATATGTGCTGTGATGTATTGCGTGTGTTCTTGTGGTGATATTTTGATATTTAAAGGTTAATTGTGTTAGGTAGACTTACGCTCCTAATGGATGTGTTATGACAGGAAATACACCATGGAGGTTATAAAAGTTTCTGTGCTTCTGAAATGGCATAATATTGCGTTGTGTTTCTGGACGTGAGTTACACGAAGAAAGTGTATGTTCAACTTATGCTAAAGTTATAGTTTATGTCGTAAATTTACCAAGAGTTAGTGCTTCAAAAATAGCCTATATAGTGAAGTTAATGGTGGGTTTTTGTTTGTTTACGTCGTAGATTTTTAAGTTACAGTACCCCCAAAAATAATCTCATAGTTTGCTTCTGTGTTTGTCTAAGAGTGAATTGCATGTAAAAAACGAACGTTCAACTTTGGTAAAGGTTTGTTTACATCGTACTATACCGTAAACCTTTGTAACTTTGTAACAGGAATGGCGTATTATAAACTTTTTTTTCTTTATGTTTTGAAATATTTTAAACATTCTTGCGTAAAACTAAAGACACATGTCTCGGCTTAAAATCATCGTTTCAACAATTCCAGCATGTGCAATAGGAAGAGAGTAATTTATTATTATTTTTGTACTAATTTTACCCCATGTTTCTTCTCTTCTAATAATAACATTCTCACATATAATTTTGTATATGTTTTTGCAGGTAGGATTCAACCCCTCCGGTAATTTTTCGATCAGTTTTTCTATGTTTTCTATGTGTCTGCAAAATGTTGTATCGGCCGCCATGCATTTCCAGGCTTGTTTCAAGAGTAGTTTTTGCCACGTGTCGTTTCCGGCTAAAGATTTTATCACACTTTTGGTGTATAGCGCAAGTGCCTTTTCTTTAACATCGACTAATCCTAGTCCACCGTCGCCTTTCCGCCTGCAGACTTGCGTTCGTGCAACCTTAAGTGGCTGGCCTTCCCACAGGAACCTATTTGTAATTTTAATAAATCTTGCCACCTCCTCCTCCGTGATTTCTTTACTCATGTACTCTATGTCATCTTTATTTAACTTTGTGTAGTGTACCTGCTCTAGTCCCAGAATATCCTTTGGTATTGGCTTTGCATCCGTTAACATTTTAAAGTGTTTAAATACGTAATCTTTCGTGTCACTCTCTGCTATTGGAGTCCCGTTTTCTGTTTGCAGCCCATTTCTTTTTGCCTGCGCTGCCTGTTGTTTGATTAATTTTCCTAGGTGATAAACAGTGGCCTCTTCCTCTGTCAGGCACAGTTTTTCCCTTTGCCACTTTTTTAATTTCTGTTTCCTTCTCTCCAAACTGAAGATTTTTTCTTTTAGACATTGCACTTCTGTCATTTTCTCTCCTTCCTCATGCCCTTGTGCCAGCAACTGCCCTAATACTTCTCTAAAAAATGTTATTGTATCTGATATTTCTTCATTTTTTAAGCGGTTTTCCTCAATGAAAAATTTTTTTATCTTTTCCTTAGCCTTTTCCCAAGCCGTATTCGGATTCAAGGCGCTCCATTTGCGTTCCCAAATTTCCCAATTGTTCTTAAATTGCCTAATTATCTCACCATCAGATAGCAATTCTGTATTCAGCGACCAGTCCCTTTTCCTGTCACTATTTTCCATTCTATTAAACCCGGCTTCGATTTTAGTAAGTACCGCACAATGATCCGAAAACGAAACAGGAACCACCAGATAGCCGCACACTCTGGTTTCAGTGTTTTCAGAAACATAGAATCTATCCTGCCTAGTTTCATAGTTATTTCTTATCAGAGTATACTTTAAGTTATTATCCCCAGGGAGGAGATCTGCTACATCTGTTGCCTTAATGCACGAAATTGAGAATTTTAGTTCTTTACAAATAGGATATCTACCACCGGATAGATTGTTCAAACTATCACTCTCCTTTATGATGGCATTAAAGTCACCGCCCTTAATCGCCGAACCGAGGAATGCATGCATAAATGGTAATAATTCTCTCCCATAAAACAATCTCCTTTCACCTTGCCTTGCACTCCCAGAAGGGCCATATATATTAATTACAGTCAAACCCTCCACCAGCACAGAAATGGCTCTGCCCGATGGAAGCATTGTCACTTTTGAAAAGGTTGTATTATTCCGAAATATTATACCTGTTCCTCTTTCACCCTCCCCCACATAAATTATAATTTTAACATTCATAGTTTCCCAATAAATACTGTTTTCACCTCCGGTAGCAATAAATTTGTTCTCAAAAAAGAAGCTAATAACATTTTCAATTTTATCTTTACTGGATATTCCACACACGTTTACTGTTCCTATGGTCAAACACTTCTTTTCACTGTTCATTTTTTGGAGGGTGAAATTGATCTACTCCTACCTTTCTCTTTCACCAGCCTGGCCAACTCCTCCCTCCACACCACCCTGGCTGGTCTCTGTCCTTTAGGCAGGCTGGGGGTCAAAGGTCCCCCTGCCTCTCCCCCACTCCGCTCTCCACCGCCAGTCGAGGGGTCTTTTCCCCTCCTTTCTCCAGCAGCACTGACCCCCGCCCCTCCGTCGTCTTCAACCACACCCTCCCTCCTCCTCGCCATTGTCTCTTTCTCTCCGCCCATCTCCACAATACCCCCTCCATCGCCGTCCTCCATGCCTTTCAACTCCATCGTCTCCACGCTGCCCCACTCGATCTCGCCTTCGACATGTCCCTTCTCGCCACGTGCCGCAACAGCCGCCGCCGTCACCTCCCCCTTCCCGTCCGGGGTGCCAAGCGCCGCGTGGCCCGCGTTCTCCTCCGTTGCCGTCTTCTTCTTCGCCGTCCTGTTTGATCTTTTTCCTTTTCTCTTTTTCCGCGCCTTTTTCACCTCGCCCAAGCTGCCCTCCTCCTCCGCGGAAGACTGCTCGGAAGAAGTGGTTTTGGGCAGCGGCTTCTCTACTGCCACCTCCATCGGCTCCTCTGGATTATTCTCTGCCGTGGGATGTCTCTCTTCCTCCTCCAGGAGGACACGGACATCTAGTTCCTCCTTTTCCTCTGTTCTCCTCACCGCCGCCGCATACCCCGTTCTTATCACTGGACTCCGACAGTTCAACCTTATATGCTCTTCACTCCCACATCGTGAGCAGGTGGGTTTCTGGCCGTGATAATAGACGACTGCCCTATACCCGGCTACGGTGATATAGGATGGTATGTTCCTCTTCACGAACATTTTAACGGTTCTGGTACCAGTAGTTACCTGAAAGAGACCTCCTCCTCTCCACTTGTTGTCCATATATCCAATCACCTTCCCATATTTCCTCAGTTCATCTTCCACTTCAAAACGTGGGACCTCTGGGTTTAGTTGCACGATTTTTACAAATGTGGCTCTAACACTTGCACTTTCTATCGTGGCAGTGCCTTTCTTTTCCTCTTTCGATGGAAATTCCAAGGTCCCGCTATTTCTTTTCAATATATCCTCCACTATCTCCTCCGTCTTAACCTTCACAAAAATCTCCCGTCTGCTACCTCCAAACTGGATCGCAATAATCTCCTCTAACGACGGCCCTTGAGGTCCACCGATAAATCGGTGGACCTCAAGGGCCGTCGGAAAAACCTCCATTTCCGTAATGGAAATAATAAGAGTCGCCTTCCGCTCGTACGCCATTGCAGAGTTGGAAGGCCCAAACTGCAGAAAACAAAAAAGCTCCCGGCAATCGAGAAAACTCGACCGCCGGGGGAATTCAAATAACTCCGCTGCGCGCTCGCTACTCCCGAAAACACGACCGCTCACCACGAGAACCAACGCGAGACTAAAAATATTCTTTAAATAAATTGGGCCAATGTGGGAACGAACACATGCACTTTTGATCTTATGGTTTTAATATCCTGATGCTTTAACGTCCACGGCCACGAGACAGATTAAAAAAATTGGGCCACTGTGAGGTCGAACATATAAACTTTTGATCTAATGTTTTTAAGATCCTGATGCTTTAACGTCCACGGCCACGAGACAGATTGTCCGTAGATTTCTTTTACATATAGTATGTTTTTTTTATTTTCGCTCATACTTTATAAAATGAAACGAAATAAATCGATTCGAAATTATCTAAAAAATGAAAATCTTTTTTCAATTTTCATTGGTGAAAAGAAATTCTTTAAAAAAATTGGACCAAAGTGGGTTCGAACACATTAACATTTTATCTTATGTTTTAAAGATCCTGATGCTTTAACGTCCATGGCCACGAGATAGATTGTCCGTGGACTTCTTTTACATATAGTATTCTTTTTTTAATTTTCGCTCAGACTCTAGGAAATGAAACAAAATAAATCGATTCGAAATTATCTAACAAATGAAAACCTTTTTTCAATTTTCATTGTTGAAAAGAAATTCTCTAAAAAAATTGGACCAATGTGGTATCGAACACATTATTATTTTATCTTATGGTTTGAAGATCCTGATGCTTTAACGTCCACGGCCACGAGACTGATAGTCCGTAGATTTCTTTTACATATAGTATTTTTTTTTCCGCTCAGACTTTATAAAATGAAACGAAATAAATCGATTCGAAATTATCTAACAAATGAAAATCTTTTTTCAATTTTCATTGGTGAAAAGAAATTCTCTAAAAAAATTGGACCAATGTGGTATCGAACACATTATTATTTTATCTTATGGTTTTAAGATCCTGATGTTTTAACGTCCACGGCCACGAGACAGATTGTCAGTAGATTTTTATTTTACACATAGTATTCATTTTTTAATTTTCGCTCAGACTTTATAAAAAGAAACAAAAAAAATCGATTCGAAATTATCTAACAAATGAAAACCTTTTTTCAATTTTCTTTGTTGAAAAGAAATTCTCTAAAAAAATTGGACCAATGTGGTATCGAACACATTATTATTTTATCTTATGGTTTGAAGCTCCTGATACTTTAACGTCCACGGCCACGAGACTGATAGTCCGTAGATTTCTTTTACATATAGTATTTTTTTTTTCGCTCAGACTTTATAAAATGAAACGAAATAAATCGATTGGAAATTATCTAACAAATGAAAATCTTTTTTCAATTTTCATTGGTGAAAAGAAATTCTCTAAAAAAATTGGACCAATGTGGTATCGAACACATTATTATTTTATCTTATGGTTTTAAGATCCTGATGTTTTAACGTCCACAGCCACGAGACAGATTGTCCGTAGATTTCTTTTACATATAGTATTCTTTTTTTTTTTCGCTCAGACTTTATAAAATGAAACGAAATAAATCGATTCGAAATTAACTAACAAATGAAAACCTTTTTTCAATTTTCTTTGTTGAAAAGAAATTCTCTAAAAAAATTGGACCAATGTGGTATCGAACACATTATTATTTTATCTTATGGTTTGAAGCTCCTGATGCTTTAACGTCCACGGCCACGAGACTGATAGTCCGTAGATTCCTTTTACATATAGTATTTTTTTTTTCGCTCAGACTTTATAAAATGAAACGAAATAAATCGATTCGAAATTATCTAACAAATGAAAATCTTTTTTCAATTTTCATTGGTGAAAAGAAATTCTCTAAAAAAATTGGACCAATGTGGTATCGAACACATTATTATTTTATCTTATGGTTTTAAGATCCTGATGTTTTAACGTCCACGGCCACGAGACAGATTGACAGTAGATTTTTATTTTACACATAGTATTCATTTTTTAATTTTCGCTCAGACTTTATAAAAAGAAACAAAAAAAATCGATTCGAAATTATCTAACAAATGAAAACCTTTTTTCAATTTTCTTTGTTGAAAAGAAATTCTCTAAAAAATTGGACCAATGTGGTATCGAACACATTATTATTTTATCTTATGGTTTGAAGCTCCTGATACTTTAACGTCCACGGCCACGAGACTGATAGTCCGTAGATTTCTTTTACATATAGTATTTTTTTTTCGCTCAGACTTTATAAAATGAAACGAAATAAATCGATTCGAAATTATCTAACAAATGAAAATCTTTTTTCAATTTTCATTGGTGAAAAGAAATTCTCTAAAAAAATTGGACCAATGTGGTATCGAACACATTATTATTTTATCTTATGGTTTTAAGATCCTGATGTTTTAACGTCCACGGCCACGAGACAGATTGTCCGTAGATTTCTTTTACATATAGTATTCTTTTTTTTTTTTCGCTCAGACTTTATAAAATGAAACGAAATAAATCGATTCGAAATTAACTAACAAATGAAAACCTTTTTTCAATTTTCTTTGGTGAAAAAAAATTTTTTAAAAAAATTGGACCAATGTGGTATCGAACACATTAACATTTTATCTTATGGTTTTAAGATCCAGATGCTTTAACGTCCACGGCCACAAGACAGATTGTCCGTAGATTCCTTTTACATATATTATACTTTTTTTAATTTTCGCTCAGACTTTATAACATGAAATGATATAAATCGATATGAAATTATCTAAAAAATGAAATCCCTTTTTCAATTTTCTTTGAAGAAGAAGAATTCTTTACAAAAATTGGACCAATGTGGTATCGAACACATTAACATTATATCTTATGGTTTTAAGATCCTGATGCTTTAACGTCCACGGCTCGAGACAGATTGTCCGTAGATTTCTTTCACATATAGTATTCTTTTTTTAATTTTCGCTCAGACTTTATAACATGAAACGAAATAAATCGATTCGAAATAATCTAACAATAGAAAACCTTTTTTCAATTTTTATTGGTGAAAAGAAATTCTTTAAAAAAATTGGACCATTGTGGTATCGAACATATTATTATTATATCTTATGGTTTTTTAAAGTCTTGATGCTTTAACGTCCACGGCCGAGAGACAGATTTTCAGTATATTTTTATTTTACATATTGTATTCTTTTTTTAATTTTCACTCAGACTGTATAAAATGAAACGAAATAGATCGATTCGAAATTATCTAACAATTGATAACCTTTTTTCAATTTTCATTGTTGAAAAGAAATTCTCTAAAAAAATTGGACCAATGTGGTATCGAACACATTATTGTTTTATCTTATGGTTTTAAGATCCTGATGTTTTAACGTCCACGGCCACGAGACAGATTGTCAGTAGATTTTTATTTTACACATAGTATTCATTTTTTAATTTTCGCTCAGACTTTATAAAATGAAACGAAATAAATCGATTCGAAATTATCTAACAAATGAAAATCTTTTTTCAATTTTCATTGGTGAAAAGAAATTCTCCAAAAAAAATTGGACCAATGTGGTATCGAACACATTAACATTTTATCTTATGGTTTTAAGATCCTGATGCTCTAACGTCCACGGATACGAGACAGATTGTCCGTAGATTTCTTTGAAATATAGTATTCTTTTTTAATTTTGGCTCGCACTTCAAAAATGAAACGAAATAAATCGATTCGAAATTATCTAACAAATGAAAACCTTTTTTCGATTTTCCTTGGTGAAAAAAAAATCTTTAAAAAATTGGACCAATGTGGTATCGAACACATTATCATTTTATATTATGGTTTTAAGATCCTGATGCTTTAACGTCCACGGCCATGAGATAGATTGTCCGTATTTTTCTTTTACATATATTATTCTTTTTTTAATATTTGCTCAGACTTTATATAATGAAACGAAATAAATCGATTCAAAATAATCCAACAATAGAAAACCTTTTTTTAATTTTCTTTTGTGAAATAAAATCCATAAAAAAAATATGACCAATGTGGTATCGAACACATTAATATTTTATATTATGGTTTTAAGATCCTGAAGCTTTAACGTCCAAGACCACGAGACAGATTGTCCTTAGATTTCTTTTACATATAGTATTCTTTTTTGAATTTTCGCTCAGACTTTATTAAAAGAAACGAAATAAATTGATTCGAATTATATAACAAATGAAAACTTTTTTTTTTTTTTTAATTTTCATTGGTGAAAATAAAATCTTTAAAAAAATTGGACGAATGTGGTATCGAACACATTAACATTTTATCTTATGGTTTTATGATCCTGATGCTCTAACGTACACGGATACGATACAGATTGTCCGTAGATTTCTTTTACATAAAGTATTCTTTTTTTTAATTTTCACTCAGACTTGATAAAATGAAACGAAATAAATCGATTCGAAATTATCTAACAAATGATAACCTTTTTTCAATTTTCATTGTTGAAAAGAAATTCTCTAAAAAAATTGGACCTATGTGGTATCGAACACATTATTATTTTATCTTATCGTTTTAAGATCCTGATGCTTTAACGTCCACCGCCACGAGACAGATTGTCCGTAAATTTCTTTTACATATAGTATGTTTTTTTTTTTTCGCTCATACTTTATAAAATGAAACGAAATAAATCGATTCGAAATTATCTAACAAACGAAAACCTTTTTTCAATTTTCATTGGTGAAAAGAAATTCTTTAAAAAAATTGGACCAATGTGGTATCGAACATTTTTGTTATTATATCTTATGGTTTTACAGTCCTGATGCTTTAACGTCCACGGCCACAAGACAGATTGTCAGTAGATTTTTATTTTACACATAGTATTCATTTTTTAATTTTCGCTCAGACTTTATAAAATGAAACAAAATAAATTGATTCGAAATTCTAAAACAAATTAAAACCTTTTTTCAATTTTCATTGTTGAAAAAAAATTCTCTAAAAAAATTGGACCAATGTGATATCGAACACATTATTATTTTATCTTATGGTTTTTAGATCCTGATGCACTAGCGTCCACGGATACTAGACAGATTGTCCGTAGATTTCTTTTACATATAGTATTTTTTTTTAATTTTCGCTCGCACTTCATAAAATGAAACGAAATAAATAGATTCGAAATAATCTAACAATAGAAAACCTTTTTTCAATTTTCATTGGTGAAAAGAAATTCTTTAAAAAAATTGGACCAATGTGGTATCGAACATATTACAGTGAAACCTGTCTTAAGCGGAATCTCTCGGTGCCATCATTTTTTTCCGGATAAGACAGTTTTTCGCTTAACCCAGGGTCTCACATTTCGAAAAAGACCTTGAAAAGAATTTCACGCCCTTAACATGCGTCGCCTAATAGATTTGTTTCACTCTAATTTTACTTGTAGACGAAATTATTACGAAATGATGAAAGAACAGTATCACATTGTGGTTACATTTGTTTATCTGTTTACTAGTTAACATAAAAAAGGGTCTATAAAATACGCATATAATCCGTCACTTATGTCTGTTTTTCCCTTTTTTCCCTGTTTAATAAAATTCTCTACGTTGCCGATAGCCCCGTTTAAGATATTAAATAAGTCAGTGTTGCCTTTGGTAAGACTACATTCTGCTAATTCTTTTAAAGAAACCAACATTTCTTTATAAGACTTTTTGTTATCTTCACATATTATGGTTTTTTTACTTCTTCGTCGGATTCACAGGCTTGGTCTTCTTTCATACTGTCTGTCAGCGAGACATCTTCATCGCTCGTCAATAGATCGTTGTCTAAGCCTACAAATCTCTAAGCATCCATGTATAGCCTATAGCCTGCTGTAATTCGCTTAGATCGTCCATTGGTTGTGAAATAGAAAAGGTCCTGTCTCTATCTATATTCCTTTAAGTGCATAATATGCATTTGCATTGTTGATATGATTTGATGGAATTTGTTTTCCTTACCTGCCTCGGGGACCAGTAGTGGCATAAATCCAGCTTTAGGGAAGCATTGTTTAACGGTTGATGTTTTAATATCTTTCACTGCCAAATTAAACCAATTTATGGCATTCAGCGCTGATATTTTTTTCATCGTCTCCGACACTGTATTCGTAGTATCTCTAGCAGTTAATAATGATCGCATCATGTACATTTATATTGTGCTTTCAGCGATCTAATTATCCCCTGATCCATTGGCTGAGTGATGCTAGTTGTGTTTGCCGGAAGCCAGGCTAGCTCAACATTCGTAAGGCGAATTTTAGGGTGGCAGTTTGAGCTGTCGAGGAAAAGTATGACTTTCCTATTTTTCCTCTTCATTTCGGCATTGAAACTTATCAGCCACTCTTCCATGATTTAAGCCGTGTTCCATGCTTTTTTATTATGTCTCCATGAGACTGGTAGCGTCTCAATACCAAAATGTTTGAAACATCGTGGTCGAGCTGACTTTCCAATGACAAGAGGCTTTAGGAGCTTCCCTGCAATATTTACACACATGAGAATGGTCAAACGCTCCTTTGAGTGCTTCCCTCATACAGAATAAAGAATAAGAGTAAACCCAAATAATTATTCCGATAATGCACTAATTTCAAGAAACAGAACTCGAAAATGCATACTTTCAGTTTTCTCCTTAAACGCCAAATGTTTTAGACGAAAGTGCCCTAAAAAACTATCTATTTTCCAAGGACTTAAGGATCCCCGTTATAGACATCACATGGTTATCGTCTTTAATTTTTTCTTGAACAATGCCTTTCCACTCCTCTACGGATTCCATATCCACGTCGTTCGACTCGCCGACAACACTGCTCCAAACAACTTTGTGCCTTGTTTTGAAGCTCTCCACCCAACTATTCGAGGTCTTAAAATCTAGTTTTCCTAAAGAGACTGCAAACTCCTTTGACTTTTCTTGCACCATTGGACCTGAAAAAGGAATATTCCCCGATCATGCTTGCACAAACCATTCCAAAAATAATTTGTTTTAACCTTAAAATTCACAGGGAGGAGTTTTCCCCTTTGAATGTAAAATTAGGCCTAAAATAATAGACAGAAACAACAATTATTTGATGTTGTGTTGGTTTGCAAACTATTGTTGATTGAGATATGAAGAAATACTTTTCTTAGGATCTACCTCTTTCAAACTCTTTCTTGATTTCATCCTTCTTCTCAATTACTTCATAAACTTACGTCTTTCCACACTTAAACCTCTCTTGTATCAGCTACATGGATATCTTTTCTCGTTCAAAGCACTCAATCAACATCAGTTTATTTTCCAGCGTTAATACGTTTCATAAGTAAAGGAACTGACAGGTGGTAATAAGGGAATGGGAATTACAACGATAAAAGACGAGACGGGAAAGGTGATCGTAGAACCGAAAGTGATCCAGGAGAGGTGGAAGGAGTATGTTGAAGAGCTGTATGGTAAAGAATTAAGGCCCAATAGGTTAGATATAGGAAGAGAAGACGATATCGACAGAGATGGCATCGGACCAGGTATCCTAGATAGCGAAATCGAAAGAGCTCTACGAGAAATGAAAAGGAATAAGGAGGTGGGAATAGACGACATACCTGCAGAGTTTAAAGGACTTTAAAACCATAAGATATAATAATATTGTTCGATACCACATTGGTCCAATTTTTTTAAAGAATTTCTTTTCACTAATGAAAATTGAAAAAAGGTTTTCATTTGTTACTTAAATTCGAATCGATTTATTTCGTTTCATTTCATAAAGTCTGACTTTTTATTACTAGATTTTGATTTGATTACTAGATTGACTAGATTTTTTTTACATTTAGTATTCTTTTTTTAATTTCGCCCAGACATTATGAAATGAATCCAAATAAATCGATTCGAATTTAAGTAACAAATGAAAACCTTATTTCAATTTCATTTCGAAAAAAAATTCCTTAAAAAATTGGGCCGATGTGGGATCGAACACATGAACTTTTGATGTTTTGGTTTTAAGATCCAGATGCTTGCACGTCCACGGCCACCAACCAGGTTGTCCGTAGATTTCTTTTACATTTAGTATTCTTTTTTTATTTTCGCTCAGACTTCATAAAATGAAACAAAATAAATTGATTTGAAATTATTTAACAAATGAAATCCTTATTTAAATTTTATTTCGAAAAAAAATTCCTTAAAAAATTGGGCCAATGGGATCGAACGCATGAACTTTATATAATATGGTTTAAAGATCCTGATGACTTAACGTCCACGGCCATGAGACAAATTGTCCGTAGGTTTATTTTACATATTGTAATCATTTTTTAAATTCACTCAGACTTTATAAAATGAATCAAAATAAATCAATTCGAAATTATGTAACAATTGAAAACCTTATTTCAATTTAATTTCGAAAAAAAATTCCTTACAAAAAATCGGCCAATGTGGGATCGAACACATAAACTTTTGATTTTTGGTTTTCAGATCCAGATACTTTACGTCCACGGCCTCGAAACAGATTGTCCGTAGATTTGTTTTACATTTAGTATTCTTTTTTTTCCTTCGCTCAGACTTTATAAATTGAATCCAAATAAATCGATTCGAAATTATGTAACAAATGAAAACCTTATTTCAATATTATTTCGAGAAAAAATTATTTAATAAATTGGCCCATGTGGGATCGAACAAATGAACTTTTGATGTTTTGGTTTTAAGATCCAGATGCTTTTACGTCCACCGTCACGAAACAGATTGTCCGTAGATTTCTTTTACATTTAGTGTTCTTTTTTTTATTTTCGCGCAGACTGCATAAAATGAAACAAAATAAATCGATTTGACATTATCTAACAAATTAAAACCTTATTTCAATTTTCGTGGGTGAAAAAATTTCTTTAAAAAAATTGGGCCAATGTGGGATCGAACACATAAACTTTTGATGTTTTTGTTTTAAGATCCAGATGCTTTTACGGCAACGGCCACGAACCAGATTGTCCGTAGATTTCTTTTACATTTATTATTCTTTTTTTATTATCGCTCAGACTTTATAAAATGAATCCAAATAATTCGATTCGAAATTATGTAACAAATGATAACCTTATTTCAATTTTATTTCGAAAAAAAATGACTTAAAAAATTGGGCCAATGGGATCGATCACATGAACTTTTTATCATATGGTTTTAAGATCCTGATGCCTTAACGTCCACGGCCATGAGACAGATTGTCCGTAGATTTCTTTTACATGTTGTATTCATTTTTTAAATTCGCTCAGACTGTATAAAATGAATCCAAATAAATCGATACGAAATTATGTAACAAATGAAAACCTTATTTCAATTTTATTTCGAAAAAAAATTCCTTAAAACATTGGGCCAATGTGGAATCGAACACATGAACTTTTGATGTTTTGGTTTTAAGATCCAGATGCTTTTACGTCCACGGTCACGAAACAGATTGTCCGTAGATTTCTTTTACATTTAGTGTTCTTTTTTTTATTTTCGCGCAGACTGCATAAAATGAAACAAAATAAATCGATTTGACATTATCTAACAAATGAAAACCTTATTGCAATTTTCTTTATTGAAAAAAATTCCTTAAAAAAATTGGGCCAATGTGCGATCGAACACAAGAACTTTTGATGTTTTAGTTTTATGAACCTGATGCTTTTACGTCCACGGACACGAACCAGATAGTCCGTAGACTTCTTTGATATTTAGTATTTTTTTTTTATTTTCGGTTAGACTTCATAAAATGAAACAAAATAAATCGATTTGAAATTATCTAACAAATTAAAACCTTATTTCAATTTTCTTGGGTGAAAAAAATTCTTTAAAAAAATTGGGCCAATGTGGGATCGAACACATGAACTTTTGATGTTTTTGTTTTAAGATCCAGATGCTTTTACGGCAACGGCCACGAACCAGATTGTCCGTAGATTTCTTTTACATTTATTATTCTTTTTTTATTTTCGCTCAGACTTTATAAAATGAATCCAAAGAATTCGATTGGAAATTATGTAACAAATGATAACCTTATTTCAATTTTATTTCGAAAAAAAATTCCTTAAAAAATTGGGCCAATGTGGGATCGATCACATGAACTTTTGATGTTTAGGTTTTAAAATCAGATGCTTTTACGTCCACGGCCACGAACCAGATTGTCCGTAGATTTCTTTTAAATTAGTATTCTTTTTTTATTTTCGCTCAGACTTTATAAAATGAAAAAAAAATAAATCGATTTGAAATTATCTAACAAATTAAACCTTATTTCAATTTTATTTCGAAAAAAAATACCTTAAAAAAATTGGGCCAACGTGGGATCGAACACGTTATTTCAATTTTCTTTGGTGAAAAAAATTTCTCTAAATAAATTGGGCCAATGTGGGATGGAACAAATGAACTTTTGATCATATGGTTTTAAGATACATATGCCTTAACGTCCACGGCCATGAGACAGATTTTCCGTAGATTTCTTTTACATGTTGTATTCATTTTTAAAATTCGCTCAGACTTTATAAAATGAATCCAAATAAATCGATTCGAAATTATGTAACAAATGAAAACCTTATTTCAATTTTATTTCGAAAAAAAATTCCTTAAAACATTGGGCCAATGTGGAATCGAACACATGAACTTTTGATGTTTTGGTTTTAAGATCCAGATGCTTTTACGTCCACGGCCACGAAACAGATTGTCCGTAGATTTCTTTTACATTTAGTGTTCCTTTTTTTATTTTCGCTCAGACTTCATAAAATGAAACAAAATAAATCGATTTGACATTATCTAACAAATGAAAACCTTTTTGCAATTTTCTTTATTGAAAAAAATTCCTTAAAAAAATTGGGCCAATGTGGGATCGAACACAAGAACTTTTGATGTTTTGGTTTTATGAACCTGATGCTTTTACGTCCACGGACACGAACCAGATAGTCCGTAGACTTCTTTGATATTTAGTATTCTTTTTTTTATTTTCGGTTAGACTTCATAAAATGAAACAAAATAAATCGATTTGAAATTATCTAACAAATTAAAACCTTATTTTAATTTTCTTGGGTGAAAAAATTTCTTTAAATAAATTAGACCAATGTCGGAACGAACACATGAACTTTTGATCATATGGTTTTAAGATCCTGATGCCTTAACGTCCACGGCCATAAGACAGGATGTCCATTGATTTCTTTTACATATAGTATTCTTTTTTTAATTTCGCTCAGACTTTATAAAAAGAATCCAAATAAATCGATTCGAAATTATGTAACAATTGAAAACCTTATTTCAATTTTATTTCGAAAAAAAATTCCTTAAAAAAATTGGGTCAATGTGGTATTTTTTTTTTTTTATATATTTTACAAGAAATCATCCATACATTAGGTTTTACAAGCATTAAAATTTTTTAAATTATCTTTCCTATCATTAACAGTATTTCTAAAAGCTATTATAAGTGTTCATTTTAAAAACCATATATCCTTTTGGGATAGCATATTTTGAATATGTGTTTTTTTAGATGTAGAAATTATTTAATTTTTTTTAAACATCATAAAATTAATATCTTTTACATTTTTAAATTATTTTTGTTTGTATTGTGTAATGATAACCTTTTTCTTAAAACCTCTGTGTCCACATTTTTTGCATCACATTTATACATACAGTTCTCTTTTTGCCACTTCTATATGCTCTTTTACACTTTTTGGCAGATAGCGGGCATCTTTTATTAATTTATCCCACCAGTTTTCTCTACTTTGGTCTAAGTTCCTATGCACTCTTTGTATATGCCTTGCCACTATCCATATAATTGCAGTGAGTCTCTCTTTTGGTGTAATTTTTATATCTAGTAACATCAATTGTTTTTCATTTACTTTTTTCCCGGAGAACAATGTAAATAGGTTATATATCTTTTTTATATTTTCCAAGGCACATTTTGCGTATTTACACTCGAATGCCCGGTGGTCTTGATTGTCATATATACCACAATTTTTACACATTGACGAAGTATTTAAACCAAATTTTTCTTTTATTTCCTCTGTGATTGCTATTTGATTAGCATATACGAACATTGCACTTTTTTGTGATAAATTTAATACCTTATTATTGTTATTTTTCCAAATATTTTCCCAATTGTAAGTTTTTAATTTGTTTTCAATGTGTATATGTCTTTCTTTTTTCTCACATATAATTTTGTATATGTTTTTGCAGGTAGGATTCAACCCCTCCGGTAATTTTTCGATCAGTTTTTCTATGTTTTCTATGTGTCTGCAAAATGTTGTATCTGCCGCCATGCATTTCCAGGCTTGTTTCAAGAGTAGTTTTTGCCACGTGTCGTTTCCGGCTAAAGATTTTATCACACTTTTGGTGTATAGCGCAAGTGCCTTTTCTTTAACATCGACTAATCCTAGTCCACCGTCGCCTTTCCGCCTGCAGACTTGCGTTCGTGCAACCTTAAGTGGCTGGCCTTCCCACAGGAACCTATTTGTAATTTTAATAAATCTTGCCACCTCCTCCTCCGTGATTTCTTTACTCATGTACTCTATATCATCTTTATTTAACTTTGTGTAGTGTACCTGCTCTAGTCCCAGAATATCCTTTGGTATTGGCTTTGCATCCGTTAACATTTTAAAGTGTTTAAATACGTAATCTTTCGTGTCACTCTCTGCTATTGGAGTCCCGTTTTCTGTTTGCAGCCCATTTCTTTTTGCCTGCGCTGCCTGTTGTTTGATTAATTTTCCTAGGTGATAAACAGTGGCCTCTTCCTCTGTCAGGCACAGTTTTTCCCTTTGCCACTTTTTTAATTTCTGTTTCCTTCTCTCCAAACTGAAAATTTTTTCTTTTAGACATTGCACTTCTGTCATTTTCTCTCCTTCCTCATGCCCTTGTGCCAGCAACTGCCCTAATACTTCTCTAAAAAATGTTATTGTATCTGATATTTCTTCATTTTTTAAGCGGTTTTCCTCAATGAAAAATTTTTTTATCTTTTCCTTAGCCTTTTCCCAAGCCGTATTCGGATTCAAGGCGCTCCATTTGCGTTCCCAAATTTCCCAATTGTTCTTAAATTGCCTAATTATCTCACCATCAGATAGCAATTCTGTATTCAGCGACCAGTCCCTTTTCCTGTCACTATTTTCCATTCTATTAAACCCGGCTTCGATTTTAGTAAGTACCGCACAATGATCCGAAAACGAAACAGGAACCACCAGATAGCCGCACACTCTGGTTTTAGTGTTTTCAGAAACATAGAATCTATCCTGCCTAGTTTCATAGTTATCTCTTATCAGAGTATACTTTAAGTTATTATCCCCAGGGAGGAGATCTGCTACATCTGTTGCCTTAATGCACGAAATTGAGAATTTTAGTTCTTTACAAATAGGATATCTACCACCGGATAGATTGTTCAAACTATCACTCTCCTTTATGATGGCATTAAAGTCACCGCCCATAATCGCCGAACCGAGGAATGCATGCATAAATGGTAATAATTCTCTCCCATAAAACAATCTCCTTTCACCTTGCCTCGCACTCCCAGAAGGGCCATATATATTAATTACAGTCAAACCCTCCACCAGCACAGAAATGGCTCTGCCCGATGGAAGCATTGTCACTTTTGAAAAGGTTGTATTATTCCGAAATATTATACCTGTTCCTCTTTCACCCTCCCCCACATTAATTATAATTTTAACATTCATAGTTTCCCAATAAATACTGTTTTTCACCTCCTGTAGCAATAAAATATCCAATTTGTTCTCAAAAAAGAAGCTAATAACATTTTCAATTTTATCTTTACTGGATATTCCACACACGTTTACTGTTCCTATGGTCAAACACTTCTTTTCACTGTTCATTTTTTGGAGGGTGAAATTGATCTACTCCTACCTTTCTCTTTCACCAGCCTGGCCAACTCCTCCCTCCACACCTCCCTGGCTGGTCTCTGTCCTTTAGGCAGGCTGGGGGTCAAAGGTCCCCCTGCCTCTCCCCCACTCCGCTCTCCACCGCCAGTCGAGGGGTCTTTTCCCCTCCTTTCTCCAGCAGCACTGACCCCCGCCCCTCCGTCGTCTTCAACCACACCCTCCCTCCTCCTCGCCATTGTCTCTTTCTCTCCGCCCATCTCCACAATACCCCCTCCATCGCCGTCCTCCATGCCTTTCAACTCCATCGTCTCCACGCTGCCCCACTCGATCTCGCCTTCGACATGTCCCTTCTCGCCACGTACCGCAACAGCCGCCGCCGTCACCTCCCCCTTCCCGTCCGGGGTGCCATGCGCCGCGTGGCCCGCGTTCTCCTCCGTTGCCGTCTTCTTCTTCGCCGTCCTGTTTGATCTTTTTCCTTTTCTCTTTTTCCGCGCCTTTTTCACCTCGCCCAAGCTGCCCTCCTCCTCCGCGGAAGACTGCTCGGAAGAAGTGGTTTTGGGCAGCGGCTTCTCTACTGCCACCTCCATCGGCTCCTCTGGATTATTCTCTGCCGTGGGATCTCTCTCTTCCTCCTCCAGGAGGACACGGACATCTAGTTCCTCCTTTTCCTCTGTTCTCCTCACCGCCGCCGCATACCCCGTTCTTATCACTGGACTCCGACAGTTCAACCTTATATGCTCTTCACTCCCACATCGTGAGCAGGTGGGTTTCTGGCCGTGATAATAGACGACTGCCCTATACCCGGCTACGGTGATATAGGATGGTATGTTCCTCTTCACGAACATTTTAACGGTTCTGGTACCAGTAGTTACCTGAAAGAGACCTCCTCCTCTCCACTTGTTGTCCATATATTCAATCACCTTCCCATATTTCCTCAGTTCATCTTCCACTTCAAAACGTGGGACCTCTGGGTTTAGTTGCACGATTTTTACAAATGTGGCTCTAACACTTGCACTTTCTATCGTGGCGGTGCCTTTCTTTTCCTCTTTCGATGGAAATTCCAATGTCCCGCTATTTCTTTTCAATATATCCTCCACTATCTCCTCCGTCTTAACCTTCACAAAAATCTCCCGTCTGCTACCTCCAAACTGGATCGCAAAAATCTCCTCTAACGACAGCCCGAGCTCAACACCGATAAATCGGTGGACCTCGAGGGCCGTCGGAAAGACCTCCTGAGCTCCCGGCAATCGAGAAAACTCGACCGCCGGGGGAAATCAAATAACTCCGCTGCGCGCTCGCTACTCCCGAAAACACGACCGCTCACCACGAGAACCAACGCGAGACCAAAATTCTTTATAGAAATTGGGCCAATGTGGGATCGAACACATGCACCTTTGATCGTATTGTTTTACCATCCTGATGCCTTAATGTCCACGGCCACGAGACAGATTGTCCGTAGATTTCTTTTACATATAGCATTCTTTTTTTAATTTTCGCTAAGACTTTATAAAATTAAAAGAAAAAAAACGATTCGAAATTATCTAACAAATGAAAACCTTTTTTCAATTTTCATTGGTGAAAAAAAAGTCTTAAAAAAAATTGGCCCAATGTGGAATCGAACACATGAACTTTTGATTTTTTTTGTTTTAACATCCTGATGCTATAACGTCCACGGGCACGAGACAGATTGTCATTAGATTTCTTTTGCATATGGTTTCCTTTTTTTTTCGCTCGCACTTCATAAAATGATACGATATAAATCGATTCGACATTATCTAACAAATGAAAAGATTTTTTCAATTTTCTTTGGTGAGAAAAAATTCTTTAAAAAATTTGGAGCAGTGTTAGATCGAACACATGAACGTTTGATCTTATGATTTTAAAATCTTAATGCTTTAACATTCAAGAACACGAGAAAGATTGTCCGTAGTTTTCTTTTAAACATAGTATTAATTTTTTATTTGCGCTCAGATTTCATTAAATGAAACGAAATAAATCGATTTAAAAGTACCTAACAAATTAAAACCTTTTTTCAATTTTCTTTGGTGAAAAAAAATTCTTTAAAAAAATTAGGCCAATGTTGGCTCGAACACATGAATTTTTTATTTTATGGTTTTAAGATCGTGATGATTTCACGTCCATGGCCATGAGACAGATTGTCCGTAGATTTCTTTTACATAATGTGTTCTTTTTTTTCACCAAGACTTTATTAAATGAAACGGAAAAAATTGATTCGAAATTATCATACAATTGAAAACCTTTTTTCAATTTTTATTGGTGAAAAGAAATCCTTAAAAAAAAAGGGCAACGTGGGATCGACTAAATGAACTTTTGGTCTAATGGTTTATGGATACTGATGCTTTAACGCCCAATTACACGAGACAGATTGTCCGTAGTTTACTAATAAATATTGTGTTCTTTTTTATTTTCGCTCAGAATTCATAAAAAGAAACGAAATAAATCGATTCGAAATTATCTAACAAATGAAAACCTTTTTTCAATTTTCTTTGGTGAAAAAAAATTCTTTAAAAAAATTGGACCAATGTGGTATCGAACACATTAATATTTTATCTTATGGTTTCAAGATTCTGATGCTTTAACGTCCACGGCCAAGGAGAAAGATTGTCCATTGATATCTTTTTCATATAGCGTTCATTTATAATTTTCGCTAAAACTTTATAAAATGAAACGACAATAAACGATTCGAATTTATCTAACAAATGAAAACCATTTTTCAAATTTCTTAGGTGAAAAAAAATTCTTTAAAAAAATTGGGCCAATGTGGAATCGAACACATGAACTTTTGATTTTTTTTGTTTTAAGATCCTGATGCTTTAACGTCCACGGGCAAGAGACAGATTGTCATTAGAATACTTTTACATATAGTATTTTTTTTTATTTTCGCTCGCACTTCATAAAATGAAACGATATAAATCGATTCGACATTATCTAACAAATGAAAACCTTTTTTCAATTTTCTTTGGCGAAAAAAAATTCTTTGAAAAATTTGGAACAGTGTGGGATTGAACACATGAACCTTTGATCTTATGGTTTTAAGATCCTGATTCTTTAACGTAATAGGCAGCGAGAGAGATTGTCCGTAGATTTCTTTTGCATTTTTTATTCTTATTTTATATTTCGCTTGCACTCCATTAAATGAAACGAAATAAATCGATTCGAAATTATCTATTATTATAAAATGAAAACCTTTTTTCAATTTTCATTGTTGAAAAGAAATTCGTTAATAAAATTGGTCTAATGAGATATCGAACACATTAATATTTTATCTTATTGTTTTAAGATCCTGATGCTTTAATGTCCACGTCCACGAGACAGATTGTCCGTATATTTCTTTTACATATAGTTTCCTTTTTCTAATTTTCGCTCAGACTTCATAAAAAGAAATGAAATAAATCGATTCGAAATTATCTAACAAATGAAAACATTTTTTCAATTTTCTTTGGTGATAAAAAAATTATTCAAAAACATTTCGCCAATGTTGGATAGAACACATTTTATCTTATAGTTTTAAGATCCTGATGCTTTAACGTCCACGAACACGAGTCAGATAGTCCGTATATTTCTTTTACATATAGCATTCTTTTTTTAATTTTCGCTAAGACTATAAAATGAAACGAAAAAAAACGATTGAAATTATCTTACAAATGAAAACCTTTTTTTAATTTTCTTTGGTGAAAAAAAATTCTTTAAAAAAAATGGGGGTAAATGTATGATCGAACACATGAACTTTTTATCTTATGGTTTTAAGATCCTGATGCTTAAATGTCCAAGTACACAAGACAGATTGTCAGTCGATTTCTTTTTCATATAGTATTCTTTTTATTTTCGCTCGCTCTTCATAAAACGAAACGATATAAATTGATTAGAAATTATCTAACAAATGAAAACATTTTTTCAATTTTCTATGGTGAAAAAAAAATTTTTTAAAATAATTTCGCCAATGTGGGATCGAACACATGAACTTTTGATAATAAAGTTTAAAGATCCTGATGCTTTAACGTCCACGAACACGAGACAGATAGTCCGTAGATTTCTTTTACATATAGCATTCTTTTTTTAATTTCCGCTCAGGCTTTATAAAATGAAACGAAAAAAAACTATTCAAAATTATCGATCAAGTGATAACCTTTTTTCAATTATCTTTGGTGAAAAAAAATTCTTTAAAAAAATGTGATCAATGTGGATTCGAAAACATGAACTTTTGATTTTTTTTTGTTTTAAGATCCTTATGCTTTAACATCCACGGGCACGAGACAGATTGTTGTTAGATTTCTTTTACATATGGTATTCTTTTTTTATTTTCGCTCGTTCTTCATTAAATGAAACGATATAAATCGATTCGACATTATCTAACAAATAAAAAGCTTTTTTCAACTTTCTTTGGTGAAAAAAAAATCTTTTAAAAAATTTGGAGCAGTGTGGGATCGAACACATGAACTTTTGATCTTATGTTTTAAAATCTTAATGCTTTAACGTGCACAAACACAAGAAAAAATACCCATAGATATCCTTTAAATATAGTATTCTATTTATATTTTCCCTGAGACATCATAAAATGAAACGAAATAAATCGATTAGAAATTATCTAACAACTGAACAACTTTTTAAAATTTTTTTTGTTAAGAAAAAATTAAAAAAAAAAAATTGAGACAATGTTGGATCGAACACATGAAATTTTTATTTTTTGGTTTTAAGATGCTGATACTTTCACGTCCACGGCCACCGAACTAAATAAATCGATTCGAAATTATCTAACAAATGAAAACCTTTTTTCAATTTTCATTGTTAAAAAGAAATCCTATAAAAGTAATTGGACCAATGTGGTATCCAACACATTAACATTTTATCTTATGGTTCTTAGATCGTGATGATTTAACGTCCACGACCACGAGAAAGATTGTCCGTACATTACTTTTACATATAGTATTCTTTTTTTAATTTTCGCTCGCACTTTATAAAATGAAACGAAATAAATCGATTCGAAATTATGTAACAAATGAAAACCTTTTTTCAATTTTCTTTAATGAAAAAAAATTCTATAAAAAAAATGGCCAATGTGAAATCGAACATATGAACTTTTGATATTTTTGTTTTAAGATCCTGATGCTTTAACGTCCACGGCCACGAGACAGATTGTCCGTAGATTTCATTTATATATTTTATTCTCTTTTTAATTTTTGCTAAGACTTTATAAAATGAAGCGAAAGAAAACGATTCGAAATTATCTAACAAATGGATACCTTTTTTCGATTTTCTTCGATGAAAAAAAATTCTTTAAAAAAATTAGGTAACTGTGTGTTCGAACACAAGAACTTTTGATCTTATGGTTTCAAGATCTTGATGCTTAAACGTCCACGGCGACGAGACAGATTGTCCGTAGATTTCATTTATATATATTATTCTTTTTTTAATTTTTTGTCAGACTTTATAAAATAAAACGAAAAAAATCGATTCGAAATTATCTAACATATGGAAAACTTTTTTCAATTTTCTTTGGTGAAAAAAAATTCTTTTCAATAATTGGGTAATTGTGTGATCGAACTCAAGAACTTTTGATCGTATGGTTTCAAGATCCTGATGCTTTAACGTCCACGGCCACGAGACAGATTGTCCGTAGACTTCTTTTACATATAGTATTCTTTTTTTAATTTTTGCTCAGACTTTATAACATGAAACGATATAAATCGATTCGAAATTATCTAACAATTGAAAAGCTTTTATCCATTTTCATTGGTGCAAAAAAAATACCTTAAAAACATTTCGCCAATATGGGATCGAACACATGAACTTTTGATAGTAAAGTTTTTAGATCCTGATGCTTTAACGTCCTAGGCTACGCGAACATGAGACAGATAGTCCGTAGATTTCATTTACATGTAGCATTCTTTTTTTAATTTCCGCTCAGACTTTATAAAATGAAACGAAAAAAAAATATTCAAAATTATCTATCAAATGATAACCTTTTTTCAGTTTTCTTTGGTGAAAAAAAATTCTTTAAAAAAATGGGATCAAAGTGGATTCGAACACATGAATTTTTGATTTTTTTTTGTTTTTAGATCCTGATGCTTTAACATCCACGGGCACGAGACAGATTGTCATTAGATTTCGTTTACATATGGTATTCTTTTTTTATTTTCGCTCGTTCTTCATTAAATGATACGATATAAATCGATTTGACATTATCTAACAAATTAAAAGCTTTTTTCAACTTTCTTTGGTGAAAAAAAAAACTTTTAAAAAATTTGGGGAAGTGTGGGATCGAACACATGAACTTTTTATCTTATGTTTTAAAATCATAATGCTTTAACGTCCACAAACACAAGAAAAAAAGCCCGTAGATTTCTTTTACACATAGTATTTGTTTTTTTTAGCGCTCAGACTTCATAAAATGAATCGAAATAAATAGATTCGAGATTATCAAACAAATGAAAACCTTTTTTAAATTTTCTTTGGTGAAAAAAAATTCTTTAAAAAAATTCGGCCAACGTAGGAACGAACACATGAACATTTGGTGTAATGGTTTAAGGATTTTGATGCTTTAACGTCCACGGACACGAGACAGATTGTCCGTAGATTTCTTTTACATAAAGTATCCTTTTTTTAAATTTCGCTATGACTTCATAAAATGAAACGAAACAAATCGATTCGAAATTATATATCAAATAAAAACCTTTATTCAATTTTCTTTGGTGAAAAAACTTCTTTAAAATAAATTGGGCCAATGAGGAATCGAACACTTGAACTTTTGATTTTTATGTTTTAAAATGGTGATGTTTTAACGTCCACGGCCACGAGATAGATTGTCCGTAGATATCCTTTACATATAGTATTCTTTTTTATTTTCCCTCAGACATCATAAAATGAAACGAAATAAATCGATTAGAAATTATCTAACAACTGAACACCTTTTTAAAATTTTTTTTGTTAAGCAAAAATTAAAAAAAAAAATTGAGCCAATGTTGGATCGAACACATGAACTTTTTATTTTTTGGTTTTAAGATAGAGATGCTTTCACGTCCACGGCCATCGAACGAAATAAATCGATTCGAAATTATCTAACAAATAAAAACCTTTTTTCAATTCTTATTGTTAATAAGAAATTCTTTAAAATAATTGGACCAATGTGGTATCCAACATATTAACATTTTATCTTATGGTTCTAAGATCCTGATGATTAAACGTCCACGGCCTCGAGAAAGATTGTCCGTAAATTTCTTTTACATATAGTATTCTTTTTTTTAATTTTCGCTCAGACTTTATAAAATGAAACAAAATAAATCGATTAGAAATTATATAACAAATGAAAACCTTTTTTCAATTTTCATTGTTGAAAAGAAATTCTTTAAAAAAATTGGATCAATGTGGTATCGAACACATTACCATTTTATCTTATGGTTTTAAGATCCTGATGCTTTAACGTCCACGACCACGAGACAGATTGTCCGTAGATATCATTTACATATAGTTCTTTTTTTTTAATTTTCGCTCAGACTTTATAAAATGAAACGAAATAAATCGAATCGCAATTATGTAACAAATGAGAACCTTTTTTCAATTTTCATTGTTGAAAAGAAATTCTTTAAAAAAATTGGACCAATGTGGTATTGAACACATTACCATTTTAACTTATGGCTTTAAGATCCTGATGCTTTAACGTCCACGGCCACGAGACAGATTGACCGTCGATTTCATTTACATATAGTATTCTTTTTTTAATTTTCGCTCAGACTTTATAAAATTAAACGAAATAAATCGATTCGAAATTATGTAACAAATGAAAACCTTTTTTCAATTTTCTTTAGAGAAAATAAATTCTTTAAAAAAATAGGACCAAGGTGGAATCGAACATATGAACTTTTGATTTCATTGTTTGAAGATCCTGATGCTTTAACGTCCACGGCCACGGCCGTAGATTTCTTTTATATATAGTATTCTTTTTTTAATTTTTGTTCAGACTTTATAAAATGAAGCGAAAAAAATTGATTCGAAATTATCTAACAAATAAAATCCTTTTTTCAATTTTCTTTGGTGAAAAAAAAATCTTTAAAAGAATTGGACCAAAGTGGTTTCGAACACATTATTATATTATCTTATGGTTTAAAGATCCTGATGCTTTAACGTCCACGGCCACGAGACAGATTGTCCGTAGATTTTATTTATATATAGTATTCTTTTTTTAATTTTCGCTCAGACTTTATAACATGAAACGATATAAATCGATTCGAAATTATCTAACAAATGAAAAGCTTTTTTTCCATTTTCATTGGTGCAAAAAAAATACTTTAAAAAGATTGGACCAATGTGGTATTGAACACATTTTATCTTATAGTTTTAACAATCTGATGCTATAACGCCCACGACCACGAGACAGATTGTCTGTAGACTTGGTGCAAAATCATTGGTGGAAAAAAATACTTTAAAAAAATCTTAAAATCACGATCAAGTCCACGATCTTAAAATGAACTTTTGGTCTAATGGTTTAAGGATCCTTATGCTTTAACGTCCACTGCCACGAGACAGATTGTCCGTAGATTTCTTTTACATAAGTATTCTTTTTTTAAATTTCGCTATGACTTCATAAAATGAAACGAAATAAATCGATTCGAAATTATTTAACAAATGAAAACCTTTTTTCAATTTTCTTTGGTGAAAAAAAATTCTTTAAAAAAATTGTGCCAATGTGGAATCGAACACATGAACTTTTGATTTTTTTGTTTTAAGATCCTGATGCTTTAACATCCACTGGCACGAGACAGATTGTCATAATATTTCTTTTACATATGGTTTTCTTTTTTTATTTTCGCTCGCACTTCATAAAATGAAACGATATAATTTGATTCGAAATTATCTAAAAAATGAAATGCTTTTTTCAATTTTCTTTGGTGAAAAAAAATTCTTTAAAAAATTTGGAGCAGTGTGGGATCGAACACTTGAATTTCTGATCTTATGGTTTAAAAATCTTGATGCTTTAACGTTCAAGAACACGACTAAGATGATCTGTAGATTTCTTTTACACAGAGTATTAATTTTTTTTTTTTGCGCTCAGACTTCATAAAATGAAACAAAATATATTGATTCGAAAGTATCTAACAAATGAAAACCTTTTTTCAATTTTCTTTGGTGAAAATAAAAAAATTGGGCCAATGTTGGATCGAAAACATGAACTTTTGATTTTATGGTTTTAAGATCGTGATACTTTCACGTCCACGGCCATGAGACAGATTGTCCGTAGATTTCTTTTACATATAGTTTTCTTTTTTTTCGCTAAGACTTCATTAAATGAAACGGAATAAATCGATTCGAAATTATCCATCAATTGAAATCCTTTTTTCAATTTTCATTGGTGAAAAGAAATTCTTAAAAAAAATTAGGCCAACGTGGGATCGAACACATGAATTTTGGTCTAATGGTTTAAGGATCCTCATGCTTTAACGTCCAAGGCCACAAGACAGATTGTCCGTAGATTTCTTTTACATAAAGTATTCTTTTTTTAAATTTCGCTATGACTTCATAAAATTAAATAAAACAAATCGAATAGAAATTATATATCAAATGAAAATCTTTTTTCAATATTCTTTGGTGAAAAAAAATTCTTTAAAAAAATTGGGCCAATAAGGAATCGAACACATGAATTTTGATCTTATGGTTTTAGACTCTCATGATTTAACGTCCAAGGCCACGAGACAGATTGTCCGTAGATTTAATTTGTATATATTATTCGTTTTTAATTATTGCTCAGCCTTTATAAAATAAAACAGAAAAAAACGATTCGAAATTATCTATCAAATGAAAACTTTTTTTCAATTTTCTTTGGTGAAAAAAAATTCTTTAAAAACATTGGACCAAAGAGGGTTCGAACACATTAACATTTTATCTTATGGTTTTAAGATCCTGATGCTTTAACGTCCACGGCCACGAGACAGATTGTCCGTTGATTTCATTTGTATATATAATTCGTTTTTTAATTATTGCTCAGCCTTTATAAAATAAAACAAAAAAAAAAGATTCGAAATTATATAACAAATGAAAACCTTTTTTCAATTTTTTTGGTGAAAAAAAATTCTTTAAAAACATTGGACCAATGTGGATTGTAACACATTATAATTATATCTTAAGGTTTGAAGATCCTGATACTTTAACGTCCACGGCCACGAGACAGATTGTCCGTATATTTCTTTACATATAGTTTACTTTTTTTAATTTTCGCTCAGACTTCATTAAATAAAACGAAATAATTCGATTCGAAATTATCTAACAAATAAAAACCTTTTTTTCAATTTTCTTTGGTGAAAAAAAAATCTTTAAAAACATTGGGCCAATGTGGAATCGAACACATGAACCTTTTTTCTAATGGTTTAAAGATCCTGATGCTTTAACACCCAAGGCCACGAGACAGATTGTCCGTAGATTACTATTAAATATTGTATTCTTTTTTATTTTTGCTCAGACTTCATAAAAAGAAACGAAATAAATCGATTCGAAATTATCTAACAAATGAAAACCTTTTTTCAATTTTCTTTGGTGAAAAAAAATTCTTTAAAAGCATTGGACTAATGTTGTATCGAACACATTATTTATTTATCTTAAGGTTTTAAGATCCTGATACTTTAACGTCCACGGCCACTAGACAGATTGTCCGTAGATTTCTTTTATTTATAGTATTCTTTTTTTTATTTTCGCTCGCACTTCATAAAACGAAACGAAATAAATCGATTCGAAATTATCTAACAAATGAAAACCTTTTTTCAATTTTCTTTGGTAAAAAAAAATTCTTTAAAAAAATTGGGCCAATGTGGTATTGAACACATTAACATTTTATCTTATGGTTTTAAGATCATGATGCTTTAACGTCATAGGCCACGAGACAGATTGTCCGTAGATTTCTTTAACATTTTTAATTTTTTTTTTATATTTCGCTCGTACTTCATAAAATGAAACGAAATAAATCGATTCGAAATTATCTATTATTATAAAATGAAAACCTTTTTTCAATTTTTATTGTTGAAAAGAAATTCGTTAAAAAAATTGGACCAATGTGGTATCGAACACATTAATATTTTATCTTATGGTTTTAAGATCCTGATGCTTTAATGTCCACGGCCACGAGACAGATTGTACGTAGAATTTTTTTACATATAGAATTCTTTTATCAATTTTTGCTTTTATTTCATAAAATGAAACGAAATAAATCGATTCGGAATTATCTAACAAATGATAACCTTTTTTAAATTTTTTTTGGTGAAAAAAAATTCTTTAAAAATATTGGACCAATGTGGTGTCAAACACATTAACATTTTATCTTATGGTTTTAAGATCCTGATGCTTTAACGTCCACGACCAACGAGACAGATTGTCCGTTGATTTCTTTTACATGTGGCATTCTTTTTTCAGTTTTCGCTAAGATTTTATAAAATGAAACGAAAAAAAACGATTCGAAATTATCTAACAAATGAAAACCATTTTTCAATTTTCTTTGGTGAAAAAAAAAATTCTTTAAAAAATTTGGAGCAGTGTGGGATCGAACACATGAACTTTTGATCTTATGGTTTTAAAATCTTGATGCTTTAACGTTCAAGAACACGAGAAAGATTGTCCGTAGATTTCTTTTACACATAGTATTAATTTTTTATTTGCGCTCAGACTTCATAAAATGAAACGAAATAAATCGATTCGAAATTATCTAACAAAACCTTTTCTCAATTTTCTTTGGTGAAAAAAAATTCTTTCAAAAAATTGGGCCAATGTTGGATCAATCACATGAACTTTTGATTTTATATTTTTAAGATCGTGATGCTTTCACGTCCACGGCCATGAGACAGATTGTCCGTAGATTTCTTTTACATATAGTGTATTATTTTACGTGTATTTCTTTATTCAATTTTCGTTCAGGTATCTTATAAAATAAATAGATCTATTCGAAGTTATTTAACATTTGAAAACCTTTTTTTTTTCAGTCAGAAAAAAATTGGCCCAACGTGGGATCGAAACCTTTTCTTCTTACGGCTTAATGTCGATGTTGCTTTTACGACCACTGCCACCTTACATTTTGAAGGTAAATTTCTTTTTCGTACAGTTTCTTTTTTCAATTTCCGCTCAGAAACCTTATATAATGAAATGAAATAAACCAATTCGAAGTTTTCTAACAAATGAAATTTTTTTTTAATTTTCTATGGTAAAAAAAAATTCTTTAAAAAAATAGGGTTACAGTGAGGTCGAACCTATCATCTTTAATTGTTATGGCTTTATTACACTGATGCTTTAACGACCACAGCCACGAGAGTTTGACCGTGGTTTTTTTACGTATAATCTTATTTTTTAGATTTTCCTTCAGAAACCTTATAAAATGAAATGAAATAAATCTATTCGAAATTATCTAACAAATGAGAACTTTTTTCAATTATTTGACAAAACCTAAATTCTATAAAATAAATTGGGCCAGTGTGGGATCGAACCTATTACCATTTGTTCTTTTGGCTTAAGACCACGGCCACGAGACAGTTTCACCGTAAATAACTTTTACGTATACTTCTTTTTTCAATTTTCGCTCAGAAACCTCATAAAATGAAGCGAAATAAATCTATTCGAAGTTATCTAAGAAATGAAAACCTTTTTTCAATTTTCTTCGGTGAAAAAAAAATTCTTTAAAACGACGAAGCTTTAACGACCAGTGCCACGTGACAGTTTGACCGTAGATTGTTTTTACGTAGACTTTTTTCAATTTTCGGTCAGAAACGTTATAAAATGAAATGAAATAAAATATCTAAAGTATAATTCATAAAAATAAATATTTATCTAACAAATGAAAACTTTAAGAAAAATTGTACCGAAAAGGGACTCGAACCTATGACCTTTTGCTCACAAGATCTGCTTTAACGTCCTCGGCCACGAAAGAGTTAATTAGAACGGCCATGTCGTGTATGTACTTGTTTCTTTTTTTCAATTTGCGATCTAAAACTTTAAAATATTTAACAAATTACCTCTTTTCGTCGTTGTCTATCAAATAAGGATATTTTTTTATTTATTGTGTTAAAAAAATATTCTAAAAAAATAGTTGTACCAATAAGGGAATAGATTCTATGACCTTTTGTTCGAAAGTTTTTAAGACCCCGTGTGTTAACGCCCACGGCCACGAGAGAAAAGTTGACAGGCGATTTTATTTACGTACATGTTTCTTTTTGCAATTTAAGATCTGAAACTAATACATTTAACAAATTACCACTTTTCGTCGTTTTCTAACAAATGAGCACATTTTTCAATTTATTATGTTGAGAAAAATCATTTTTTTTAATTGTACCAATAAGGGTATAGAACCTATGATCTTTTGTTCTAAAGTTATTAAGACCCTGTGCTTTAACGCCCACGGCCACGAGACATAGTTTAACAGGCGATGTTATTTACGTATTTTTATTAGCACTTTATAACTTTAAAACAATTAACAAATGACCTATTTTCGTAGTTATCTAACAAATAAACATATTTTTTAATTTATTTTGTTATTATGAATACATGTATTCTAAAAAAAGTGTACCAATAAGGGAATCACATCTATGACCTTTTGTTCTAATGGCCTTAAGACCCTTGTGCTTTCTTGTCCGCACGGCCACGAGACATTTTCTGATGGGCGATGTTATTTACGGTTGGACTTTGAAGTATTTGCTATCATAAACTGTTTAACATCGAATGAATTACTTCTATTCGTAATTGGTTACTAATAGACCACATTTTTCAATTTATTATTACGAAAAATATATTCTTTCAAAAGTGTGTGCTACAGTGGTATTCGAACCTATGAACTTTGGTTCTGCCGGACTTAAGGCCTTTAGATCAATTGAGTTCCTAGTGATTTAACGTCTTTATTGTTGCGCAAATAATTAAAAGCAATGCTTCCGTAAATAACATCGCCCACCTAAATATCTCTCATTTCTGTGGACGTTAAAGCACAAGGGTTTATGGCCTATAGAACAAAAGGTCACAGGTTCGATTCCAACAGTGGTAATGTTTTTGAAGGGATTATTTTGTTGGTATAAATTAATTTTAAAACGGTTAACTTTTGTTGAAAAAATACGAATAGAAATTCTTAATGCGTCTTATTTTTTTAGAGTTTCGGACCGCATATTTTTCAAGGATATAAAATTGTCTTGCGTAACAGTTTACTAATGGTGACAATGCAATTCTACGTTATTTGTAAGTGAAATATCCAAGAGAAAAAATTTAAGAACTGAGAAATTAGATGGTGTCTCTAATGCCGCTTATCAGGTTCGGAAGTAAGTTGGTAAAAATGCGTTGACTCACCTCATGATGAAAAACATTTTTACTGTTACCGCAATGATATTTCTGCAGAGAGCCTGCTGCATAATTCTATCGCCACTTCAGTTCATATTAAACTGTTTGAAACATTAGATTTTGACTGAAAAAAAGTTCCATTTTTATAGGGACATTGGTTCCTTTTCAATTTGTCAAAATCTTACTGTGGAACTCAAACGCTAGTGCTAATTCGATCACTTTGAAGTTACATTAAATCCTAGAAGTACTTCTTAAAATTACAAGAGATAACATGGATTAGTTATATGGTAATGAATTAGGGATGAAAATGAATTTATAATAGGTAAATTGGTGAAAACAGGATTCAGATGTAATGTTAGATATAAAGAGATTAGGATTCTAATCTCAGACTTTAAATTCTGAATTCAACCCATCACAACCCAAAATGTTATTGGATAGTGGTGGGGATCCTTAATTTGTAGCATTCCAATTATCATGGTAGAGTCTTTAAATTTAGCAGGCCAAACTCTCTCTCTCTTCCATAGTTTTGGCAAGTAGAAAGGATCAATGAAGAGCCAGTTATTAAGGTTATTAACAATTCAAACTTTATTTACACGGGAGTGGCATTGGCCTGGCATTTACCCGAAGTGAAGGGAAACCCGCAAAACCTTCACAGGCCGCCTTAACAATCATATTACATATTCTAATTCACATTTGGTATTATAATTTTATAAACATTTAAAATTTGTGGAATACATGATCAATTATTTACACTGACATTGTCCATGGACAATCACTGCAATGACAATACGCATGAGCAGTTCGCATTGTGGTGAACAGGCTCCCCTCCGAAGTGGTTGAAACCGCAACCTTGGAAAGCCTGCCCACTTCACAACTAAACCACTTCTCTCCCCACACGAAGATCTAACATTTAAAAAAATGCTCCATTATACATAGATAAACAAATGTTACATGCCTGAGAACATTATCATATTGCAAAAAAATTCAGTATGTTCTCTTGACATGGCAGCAAAGACAAAACCACCAGAATACTAAGTAATAGAAGGGTGAAAAAGCTCCCGCCGAAGGGGTTCGAACCACAACCTTGGAAAGCCCACCCACCCTTCTACTACACCTAAAAGTAGCATTGATCATGTCTTAATGAAAAATATACCACCATTGAAACACACCTATGCTCCAAATATTTACAGAGCTTTTTATTTGTTCTTTACAAATTGTGTGCGGTAGAAGTAGTGTGGGAGTAATTGGATGTGTCTCCTGCCAACTATTCACTGCTGGCCTTGCATCACTGCTCCAACCTACCTACAGATAAGCCTGTTTTTTTCATGTAAACCTGGCCTACCTAACACACTCCCTGATTTAGGTGAATAGTACCACATGGTAATTTGCTCATGCATACAAACTTTCATCATTCACACACTCAGCATTCCATTCAAGCAGGTTAGTAAGGTGCACCTTCTACTACTACAACTACACTAAGCCATACAATTATAATCAATACGGCAACACATTCATTCACACATTCACACACCAAGACACGGAATAGTAGCATCTACCTAGGATTGCTTTTGGTTATGCTCTATTCACTAAACATTCCTGCCTATGTTGTTTCAGCTCATTCACTGCTAATGAAAATACTGGCCATATCTGAAAACTGACTAAAAATGGTGATTGTTGGTTGTAGTGTTTTAAGTGGATGTTTCTATCAAGAATAATTACATATTGGTGAGAAATCATTCTTAATGTTCACGGCGAGTATAACACAAACATGAATGAACATGGATATATACTACCATATCATAAGTTACATAATTTCACTCTTATATTTTCCGCAAGGGACGTATTCTTCTCTGAAAAGTCATCTTAGCATCCTGGAGAGGCCTTTGAAGACTTATCAGATATTCAGATCCTAAAAAAAGCCAGGGTAGGTAATGATTAGGACACAATGCAACAATCCAACAAAATATGTAAACACACAAAATTCGCAGCAAAAAAACATGATATGCATGCAAGGGACACAACACATCAAAGCAATCAAATGATTTTTATTTTGATGGTACCCTCTGGTAAGTCGGTGGATTTCAGAAATGGAAAAATGCATGAATATTCAAAGATGAAAAAAGTCTTTATGATCATGGTACTGCACTTAAAAAATGCAGAGCGCAATGACCAGGTATGTCATTGTGCTCTGAGGGTATTCAACTAATGATTGTCAATGGTACTTTTGAACATTTTCTCCTGAGGCAAAAAGAGTGTGTATTTATAATGAAAAGACAATGTAGAATGCTTTTCCTTTGTCAAAGTTCATTTACATTGATTGAATAAATACTCGGGATTTCTTTTAAGACGAGTGGGTACTCGGAAATATAATGTAAAAATTAACAATTAACCATTATTATAACTATCCTTTTTCTCTATTTCACTACTGAAATCTCTGAAATTGTGTAGAAAATTAACTCTAGATATGATTTTGGAGACTGTTGTAGCAAATTCTGATTTCATTCTAATCCATATGACTGATACGAAGATTTCAAATGGTACATATCTCTAATCCGTTGCCAGGTTAAAGATCACAAGAAGGAAGCATGGCAAAGGGAGTTTAAGCCAACCTAAAGTTCCGATAATGATGCAATGGCAAAAATTGTGCAGGAAAATTAAGAAAAACAATGCAAAAATAGGAAAAATTATTAGATGAAAGAAGTCTTAAAACCACTTGTAATGTGTTTTCATATTATCATGCGCAAAAGCGCTAATGATGACATCTTTAATAAAAAATAATTTTTTATAGTTTCATGGTGCTTAATGTAACCTGACTGGACCACACCAGAAATGATGATGCCCGTGAATGGCCGGGTGTCAAGGCCATCTCAGCAGAAAGAGGAAGGCTTAGATGGTAAGGACGTGTTATATGCAGCTAAAAACACACTGTGGCAAGGATAGCCAGGCTACTTGACCCTGACAGATGGAAGCCATTCAGAAGGCCAAAAAAATAATGGATGGACCTGATCAGATCAGAGATGGAACAAGTCAACACCACACTAGAAGATGCTCTGGATATCATCAGATTAGGCAAGAATACAAAGTAATGAACATTGACCGCCTTTCTTTCACAGGTGACATCATCCTTGTGTACGATGATTTCAACACTGCTAGAAAACAGGATGAGAGATTTAAGAAAGTGGCAGAAACCACAGGTCTCTAGATTTCCTTAGAAATAACAGAAATTATGTCTGACGGTCATAATTCTACCAGTTTTCTTAATACCAAGTATAAAAATATCAAATGTTGCAGTCACTTCAAGTATCTTGGAGAAATTATTTACTTCAATTCCTCCAAAAAAAAGAATCCCAAAGATATCAAGCCTCACACATGGAAACAAAAAAATCCACTTATCAGCTGAGATAAATGTCATTGCGTGCCAAATATTACTACCGCACCACCGCAATATACCATGCAGCCCTTTTTGCCACCAAATGCCTCACCCACCATGGAGAGCTTGAAAAGATCTTCATAAGGGAAATGACATATTTTTGAAAGATCCTAGGCCCTCATCAAAAATCTAATGGCATCTATTGAGACCAAATTTTGAACTACTCTGAATGATGAAGTAAATGAATTGGTGCAGGCGACAGACCTCTGAATCCCTTTGATTTTCCTGGCTTTGTTAAGAAAAACTGTAGTTGTAAGAGTACGTAGTAGTATTATTACGATATGAAGTACGCACCAACAGTTTGGCCATTTTAATATTTTCTTTCCTTATTTTATTTAAGTATTTCCATTTGTATGAACAGTAAAGAAAAGCTCATTTTACAGCAAGACAGCAAGGTGTAACGAGTTTCATAAACATGGCCATTTCACAAGTGACTGTTTATAAATATGTAATTCAAGATAGTAGGTGTGCTGCTTCTTACAAGAGTGAGTGTGGTAAGGTAAAGAATGGCAGTACCACAGGGCTCAAAGCAATGGCTTCTGAAGCACCATTGAGTAAATTGTTCAATGTTTCTTGCTCATCATATGCATAGTCATTAAGATTGGATTCATGATTTTGGCTGTAAATCTAATAATAAATTGAAAGTAGATGTTGCGAATATCAGTAAAATTGGTATTGCAGGCAAAGAGGTTTCACGTGTAAATTTATTAAAGGATGTATTTTAGTCAATTACAAATATGTATACATGATTAACTGAGTTAACAAATATTTTGCTCTTAGTGAGCTGCATGTGAAAGAGTGCAGCTTCATTACTATTAACTAGTATCTCTGAAGTTAGGAGAACTGATTGCTTCTGAGTTTATTGAATGAAATAAATATATTTACTCATGAGATGTGAAAGGAGTACCTAAGTAATACATTCAAGGACATGACTGTTGATGAGATGGCACTTGCAATGCCATTGTTCAGTAAGGATTCCCAAATTTTTAACATACATTCAATGCCTCAGGAGCTATCCTTTCCACGAAAATGGCATTTATATATCATGCACAAATATGCTATTTTCCCCTCTTTTTTTAACATCCTCCCATTTTACACCATGGATGATATGACAATTAAGTTATTTAATGGTGGAACCACTGAATTGAATTCTAAATGTTTTTCCTACTTATTTATAATTGAGAATTCCTGTCCCTTGGACTACAAACTTGATACAATGAAAGGGCTCGAAGGATTCAATGAACCTAACAGCTGGGATGGCTGGAGTAATTGCCGACCAATGCTCTTGGTTGGCTTTTTGTTGCCTCTGGCGTCTCCACGAACGGACCTCCCCGGTATACGACTAGAAGGCCGACGCTGCTCCTCTCCGCCACCGATCGCCGTATTCCAAGGTCGCTTCCCGATCGCATCGCATCGCTTCCCGATCCCCAACCCTTCCTTTAAAACCCCCAGTCCCACAAAAGGAGTATACCTTTGTTTTTTGTTTCTTTTGGTTATTCGGGGGTTTTGATTAATAAATATTATTGCTATCAAGGAAATAGCCGTGATTGGTCCACTGATTACCATTTGTTCTACCTTACGGGGGGGACAGAGGGGTGGTAATCAGTGGACCCAAACCAAGGCTAATTCCTTGATAGCAATAATATTTATTAATCAAAACCCCGAATAACCAAAAGAAACAAAAAACAAAGGCATACTCCTTTTGTGGGACTGGGGGTTTTAAAGGAAGGGTTGGCGATCGGGAAGCGATTCGCTACCTTGGAACACGACGATCCGCGGCGGAGAGGAGCAGCGTCGGCCTTCTGGTAGTATACCGGGGAGGACCACGGGTTCGTGGTGACGCCCGAGGCAACAAAAAGCCAAATGCGATAGAAATAAAAGCACAATTTTACAAATTTTACATTGCACCATGTGTACATGCCCACAAGTAACTATTGGAAGGAAGAGGAACTTAAGGTATACAAGCAATTACAAGAGATATTTAAAGAGTTCATGGGGAAGAAAAACCTGAAAGTATTGGATATCTGGAATGCAGTGGTCGAGGAGGGATGGATCTGTAGTGGGGGAGGGAGGGTATACGAAGAGAATGAGAAATGATGGAGAGAAGAAGGCTGTCGAATTTTGTAGAAGAAATAAATTTGGTTCAAACATCACCTAAGACATTGGTAGCAAAGGAAAGTCCCAGGGGATACAGGGAGAAATTGATTACATAGGCAGAAGTTTATAGGAACGGAGTCAAAAACTTGCGCAGCTTTCCGGGGCGTGGACTCGGATCATTATTAAGTTACGATGAAATCTAGGACGATGGAGATGTGGAATTGGAAGCATTGGAAGGGACGGGAGGGGAGCTAGTGGAAAGGAACAGGTGAAGCAAAGCGAAAGTGAGCAATCGAAGAAAAATTGAAGAAAAAGAAGAGTATTGAAACAGGCGAGGGAAGAGCGGCAGAGAAAGCAATTGGATCAGTGGAATTGAGAAGGATAAAGAAGCAATGGGTAACAGAAAAATGATAAGGAAAATAGAAGAGAGATGGAAATGGAAATATGTCAACGGTGAACTAGGCAGGAGGAGGTATGAGGCATTTAGTAATATACACTCAGCAAGTAACCAGAAAGTTTTGTAGATGCAGTGAAATAGAAATGGTATCGCAGGACGTAAAGGCAAGAAAAGTATTATTAGTAGGTAACATCCTTTCGGGGTTACTGAATAAATTAGGTAATGAGGAAATATGACGTATCAATTTTTGAACTTATTCGTAGGATCTACGGAGAAGGCGTATGAAGGTTATACACATTCATACACCCCTTCCTTCATATGAACCACCTTGATACCCATAAAGAATCTCGAAGAAGAAGAAAGCGTCAGATTTTGAGGAATATGTAAAAAATAGTTTTATTTCCCAACGTGGCAAAAGTATTGCTTAGAATAATTAACAAAAGGTTGAAGAGTAGGGCAAATTACTACTTGGGAGATTATCAGTTTGGGTTTAGGATAGGAAGGGCAACTCTTGATGCTATTACAGTGATTATGACACTTATAAAAAGAAACAAGAGGATAATCAGGATGTTTTTGCTTGCTTTGAGATTTGGGAAAGGCGTTTGACGGAGTAAATTGGAAAAAATAAAGCAGATGCTCGGGGAAATAGGAACAGATTGGCGAAATATAGGATACTCGTCCGAAACTTATGCAGTAGAAAGTAGAAATCACGAATGCAATAAGTTTCAATTATGCGAAGCAAAACTGTAGGCCACGTTCAAATGCCTATACTAAATACACGAAATATACTATGAATTTATTTATTTCACGAGTATCCATGACAAATTCTTGTTTAAATTTTGAGACTCATAGTTCAAACTATAACAATATATTAAAAGAAAAAATGTTAAAAAATGAATAAATAAAATTGTGTTTACAAATAAAAATTTAAGAAATTAGGTTATGATAAATTTTGCTTAATTTTTGAATATCCGTTCTGTTATTGCGAGCTAATGGAGTTTAGCAATATGAACCATTTCTTTGAAAATTCTCTTATAAAAGTTGGGTTCGTAGTCTAAAATTTTGGCTTCATTAAAGTGAAAATAATGATTATTGTCTAGAGGGTGGTTAGCCATAGCGCAGGTCCCAGAGTTAGTTTTAATTGATGACTTATATTTGCTGATTCTATTTTTGAGGTATTGTTCAGTTTATCCAATGTATATATTTTCACATTCAGTGCAAAATATGGTATAAACAATATTACTTTTTAAATCCTTTAGGGTTTGACTCTTCAATTTAGAATAAACTGTCCTGCGCTGTGTCTATTGAGCTTTAAATGTTACATAAAAATTTTCTTTCTTCAAAATTTTGGATAGATGTTCTGATAATCCCTGAAATGCTCCTGAATGTTGGTTGATTTGCTGGAATAACTGATAGATAAAGAAGTAAATTCTAAAGTAAATGTTCATAAATATGCATAGATATATTTTTGCTGATGTAATAGGGGTGTATTTAGAGGTGTCACACTCCGTACGGGACGACTGCAACTGCTACATAAAATGGAATTTATTAGTTTTCTAGGAAAATTGTTATTGATAAATATATCTTCTATAATTTTTAAATTTTTATTGTGATAATAAGGATCACTTTGTTGTAGAGCTTTGTCTTTCAGAGCCAAGACAGAGTTGATTTTTTGTTAAAATGGATAGCAGCTATTGAAATTTATAAATCTATTGGTTTTTATGCCTTTCTGATACCAATCAACTGATATCGTACAATCTAAGTTCCGTTTCAAGACGGTATCCAGGAATGGAAGCTTGTTTTCTTTTTCTGTTTTTTCAGTGAACTGAAATTTATTGTGAAATAGGTTTAAAAAATTTATTAAATTGTCGTTGGTATAATCTTTTGGAAATAATAAAATTAAATCATCAACGTATTCGTATATAAATGGAATAAAGAAGGGAAGGGTTGGGATGATGGTATCCCATCTGCACCAGAATAGGTGCAACTGGAGAACCCATTGGTACTCCGTCAACAATTCCATAAAATTCATCACTACATTGTAAGTAAACTTTGTAAATGCATAAGTTATAGAGTTTCATGAAATGACTTTGGTCAAGTGAGGTGTGAGAAGAAATATGGCATCTCTTTTTGATGCAAACAAGTTTTCAGCTAAATCTAAAGGAATATTTGTGAACAAAGATCCAAAGAAATAAGTTTGTATCCTTTAGGAATCTTATGTGATTTTTTATGACGAAACGAAACGTTGTCTGATGTTTTTTACGTTTTATTGGCCAAGTCTCCAAAATATTTATATTTATTATTTTTATTTCTGACTATAAGAAATAACATTAGATGTTGACAATTCGACGGTATTGCCTAGACGTATGTTACTATCACTTGCACATCATGGATATATAGCGGCAGAGCTGTCATCCCAATGAAAGCCTTGATTCATATTTTTGAACACAAAATAGTCATTAACCAGGATGACCTTTGTTGAAAAAAATTACCACATCTTCGTTTTTTTTTATGGCAATGAAACCACGATCATAACCTCTAATTTTAACATATCAGAACCGCTTAATAAGAACAGTAATATCCATGAAAACCTCTCCGATAGAAAATAAATTATTTTTAACGGCACTTATTTTGGTTAGATTTTAATCACAAATGTTTTCATCTCGTTTTTCGAGTGAAGTGCAAACAAATTCTTGTTCGCTATTATTGAAAGTGAGCGGTCGTGAACTCATTGTGTGTTAAGTTGAGTGACTTATACACATTTCCCTTAGACTGATAAGTAACGTAGTCCGTAACAATTCTATTGCCCAATCTAGTTATTGTTAGAGGGATGCAGGCAAATAAGGTTATCTGAGAGTAGTGATCCTAATAGTTGGCCTGAGCATAAGTAGGCGACGGGTATGAGAGAATAAAGATAGATGTACGTAGACATAATTTGTTGAACCTTCCTTAATTTATATTCTGGCGTTGCCTCAACCTCAGGCGTCAACATTTGGAGGAGAGGAGCAAAGAAACACATTGTTAATGATTTTAAATAAATCGCCAGTTGGCATAGTAAAAATATATTGGCTATAAAAATATACATATCGATAAATAAATATTACATGTATGACATAAGAGTCACGTAATCACCCAGGCACAGGAACTCGCGTGCACGCACAGACTCATACCCTCATACAAATTTTACAAATCCCCCAAGATTGCTCCCAGGATCCGCCCAAGAGTTAGATATCCACATAATTCATATCCCTACAAACCGTTAACGGACCAAATATTTTCATCGGTATCATTCTTCGCGACCACTACATTCCACCAGTTCAAAATAATTTTTCCATTTAGAGCCGAAAAGTGAATTGTATCCCGACCTTACGATGATATAGAAAGTATTCCGAATCACACCAAATTTGTAATCAAGTAATTGGAACTAAATTACATTTCCTCCCAAGTTTACATATTCACCTGACGATATGGAAGACACCACAAATAATGAATGACTTGTGAAGGATTTTTTTGGGAATGAGCCTAGACCCTAGCTCTCTTTACCAATGATTGAGCAAAAATGAGACTTGAGGCAAGGTCGCGCCAGCAACCGTTTTAAATGACCATCATAAGTTACTACAGCCATGCTACTTAGTTGCTCGTCTCTACTCACCGCGGAGATGGAAAATTAAATTCTTCTACAAAAATGTTCAGCTTTTACTTCATTTCTTTTTCAGTTCAGTTTTCCTTAACTGGGTGGAAATGTTGCCAACAGTATGATCGCTAAATTTTTCATTTTCCATAGGAAACTAAAGTTGATGGGAATTACACTAATGGCATTTAAGTTAATGATGTGAAGGCATTTTTTTAGAATGGTTTCAAAAATAACAACCAAAGATCATTTTAAAGCATTGTCAAATACCACAAAAGTTAGAGGAAGCAAAAAAAAAACTTTTTCACGATTGATTGAAAAGGTTTGAAAATACGGATCTAGAAAAAAACAGTGCCGATTATTCGGTCCAGTTGACTTCATATTATCGAGTTTCTACCGTATATGGCCCAGTGGGTACAGGTTAGAGTGCCTGATACTGAATCACGGTGGACAGTTTAAAAGGAAGGTTGAGGGGTTAGGAAAGGTACCCGTTGTCGCCTTTGATTTTTAACATTTATGCTGAGGAAATGGTAAGAAAGAAATGGGAAGAACTAGATTCGGGAATCAAGGTAGGAAAGGCCTGCTGATAAAGTCGTTTCCATTGGCGGACAACCAGGTGCTGGTTAGTCATCGAAGGGATTGCAAGCTTTAGTAGATGCATTAGAATTTTAGAGCAGAAAATATGGAATGAAGATAAATCATAAGGAAACAAAATTAACGAGATTCTCCAAAGCAAGGAAAGTGTACAAATCTGGTGAAAAGACAATGATCATCAAATTAGGAGAGCACAAACTGGAGCAAGTAGAGAAATTTAATAAATTTGGTAGTATATATGCTAGAAGAATATGGGAAGTAGGGAAAATGGGCATAAATTAGGTTCTGAGGAAACAAAGTAAGTGGCTGGAAGAGGTAATAAGGAGCAAGAGACTACTTAAGGCAATGATAGACAGAATGATGTTCGCCAAGCAGGGCAGGGGAAGAAGGAGAATAGGTTTTATGGATAGGATGAAGAAGGGGAGGACATGTGCTGGGATGAGGAACGAAATACTCGACGTAAATAGGACCCTGAACATCTAACAATATAGAAGATTGTCTCACTTCCTTTTAAACCTACTTTTAAATAGTAGATAAATTAAAAATTAGTAGAGAACTATTCTTACTGTAATTTTCCATTTTCCACCAAAACACTACCAAATGCTACAATAACAATTCCTAAAAACTATGAAATATTTATCTGGGAATCCATAATGCTAAATCCTTAATTTATACATGATGAAAATAACCACCTCTAGTGGTGTGTTAGCTCTACTAGAAGTAAATTTAGGGTGAACGACATTAGTCAAGTGAAGTTGAAATCGACATCTGGGATGAAGGTGAGAAGCATCAGTGCCAGTGGGGACAAAAGTGCCTAAACAATGTCCAGGTTTCATCCATAGATTAGATTACAGATTACATCTATACTATAGTTTTTAGTATCCACGGGAGGGGAATCAACTGATACTTTATATACATGCTGATTTGCTGTTGTATCTTCAGTCAATCAGTGAGGCTTCGTCAAGGAACAGGGCCAGATGGACAGAATTACGCAGTGGAGGAGGAACGGAAATCACTGAATAGTAAGGGGTAATTTTAACAGGGTGTACTAAGGGAAAAATAATGAGCATGGCTCCATTTATGAAACAGGGCAAGTTTTAATACTAAGTCAGAGATATGACAGCAGCTGTAATGAGACCTTCTTGCCGGTGGCGAGCAACCCCATCATTAGAATCTCAATAATAATAGCTGTGGAACTAGATTTGAAGACTTTCCATTTCTAAGCCACAGGTGATTTCTAGAAATGGGACCTTCTATACACAGTTTGCATGGACGAGTTAAAGGGTGTTGTGAAACAGGGTGTTGAAAATAATAATGTATATCTTATCAATGAGAATCCAAATAGGCGCACAAATACATGGGAAATGGCAGTCCTCCAAATCATTGTGTGATATGTATAAATAAGCCTTGATCAACTTTAGATACACTTTTTAATTGACTGAATCATGTGTGTTCGTAAAAGAAAATTTCGATTATTTGTGTGTAATTGCAGCGTCAGTGGATATCATTTTGGCTTTCTATAAAAGCGATGCTAGCTATTACAAACAATTGGTTGGAGTCACCCCAAAACACATTGAAAAAAGGGAGCTGGGGAAAGCTCAAAGTGTTCTAGGAATGAGAGTACTAAGAAAATAATTGTGTATTTCAAATTAATCAGAATAAAAGTCGAGACTATGCTGTCTTGGTTTGACATGGCTGGATTGTTACCCCATGTCTGACCATAGTTTTCATGTAACTCAGAGAAACTGCCAAATGTGACCATTTAGTGTTTTATTGGAAGTTTAATGTATGCCATATTATTTTCACGCAGTGCCAGATTCAGGTAGTTGTTTTGGAGGGGGTGGATTGCTGCTTTCCTTGTAGCAATAGTAGTGTTTTTGTTTAGGCTCCTTCGATAAACCTCCAGTCACCTGAAAAATCTCCAGTCACCCAAATGCAAACAAACCTCTCACAATAAAATATATATTACAGCAATGTGATGTGACAAAACTATCGAAACGTTGAGTTCAGATGACGCATCATGGAGTAATTTGTGTGTTTAAGTAAATAAAAATTGACAAAGTAGCAAAACATTTGCATTTATATACTAAATAATCTAAGAGGAAAAGAAGATTCTTAAAACAATAGCTCTAACGAAAGAAATGCAATAACAATAAGTCTTACCATTTGGATTCATGGACTTCCACGGAACAAAATGAAATAGGCATCCTTCAGCATATTTCACTGAGACGCTTTTCCCAAAGTTGATTGCCGAATTTTGGAGGTCTCTTCTCAGGTTTGGTTGATGAGAAGTCGTGAAAAATATATTAAAACTCATCACTAGGCAAAATTTATCATCTGAAGCTAAATAATGAGCAATACTCCCGAAGAATACCATTAACCATGGCATAATTTGCATTGTTACAATCCAAGTATAAAATAATAATACGAGTAAATCTAATCATTCTGCTCCAGCAGCTTAATTCTTTTGCTACTTTTAAATGTAAGATAAAAACAAAGTCTGTATTTTACCCTTTTCACCCAAGGGATTAGCAGGTAACAGACCCTTGTAAGCTTGGTCGACCTTTTTACCACAGACTCGAGAAGGAGTCATGATTGAGCACTAGCAGAGATGCAATTGTTAACAGTTGAATTACTTTGCATGGAGTTTTAACCATAAAATCACCTGACTAAGGGGGTAATTCTGTAACTAATTACGCCAGCGCCATGGGCGCTATTATGAAGTAAAGGGCTATTTTGGCGTAAAATAACGCCCACCTGATTCTCTAACTCATATAACGACAAAAAGATGACGTTGAATGGCACCAACAATAACGCCAGCCGTCGGCTTGCATTATCCATAATACCGACCCCTCCGATTGTTTTTCTTGCTCATGGATCGGCACCGTCGGTTTTCATTCGAAATACTTAGGAAATGGCGCGACTGGGTACATGGTTTAACTGATTAAAACTAGAAAACGAGATTTTTTAAGTGAAAGATGAGTATCCCGCTTGGAGAGAAAAATAATGACGTAATTTCTTTCGTGCTTTAATAGAAATACGAGGTTGTATTTATTTATTTATTTATTTATGACGAGTATCCCAATAACGTAATTACTTTGCAATTAATCGCTTCGATACTTGTAAATACAATGCTGCTTCTAACGGAAAGTAATCTTTCTAACCGAAAGCTAATCTAAAATGGGTGATTCCGTTTTGTAAACAAAAAATGATTACTCCACATAGAGTAATGAAGTAAGGCGTACAGCCTTGGAAAAGATAGTTAAGTTCAAACAGCGGTTCAGCACATGGAAATACAAGCACTAAAACAATACTAATCTACGCAAGCTACCTAGTCTTAACTACGTGTCCATAAGGTGGACACAGAATTGCCTTTGAGTGGCTGCATTCTTGCGCACCGTTAATGAAACCAAGTGTTATACAAATTCCTAAGCAATATAAGTTTTCAAGTATTGCAGAAACTGTATAAATTTAACCATATTCACAGAAAATGGAAGAAATATTTATTCCCTCAGAAATTGGCTTCGAGTAGGCCTCTATTCGATCTCTCCTCGGGAGCTTTGAAACCAACGCAAATATAACCAAAAACATGCCATTATATGAGATCTGGGATAATAATGTGATATTATTACTTCTAATGCAAAAAAAATGAATCATTTGAAAAATCTGTATGAATGGGGTGACTGAGTTGCCATTTTCACACTAGAAGATATTGTGAATAGCAATCAAAGAAAAAATGGCCATACAAACATATTTCTTTCAATTTCATAACATAAAAGAAACGTTTATGCATGAATACATGGAATACAAAACATACGTGGTAATAAATAAAATATTTCTATCAAATTTAGTTATTTTGGAGTCCTCAAGTACCAAGCACCGTCACGGAAGACTTAAGACCTGAAGAAACCCCTTTGGAATAAAAAGCCTTTTATGATGTTAGTGAATTTTTAAATGAAAGTATGCAAACTGCTTCAATTTAATTGTATTTATTTTATGATTTAGATATATATGTTCATTGGAACCTTACCAAACCATGAATTGAAACCGTGCAATGAATGTTGCCAATTCAGTGTAAATAAATGTATACTTATTACAAATATACAACCTAGCAACAGATCTGCCTTACTTTTTCTCCAGCTTCAAATATTCATGGAGGGACGCTGTCGTCATCTTCAGTTTCAGTGATGTAGCAGCAATCCTTGGTGGTGAGATGGTACCTATGGAGAGAGCGGGTTAGTACATGGAAATACAAACACTACAAAATAATAAATTTACGCACACAAATCGCTGCCTAATCTTAACTACGCAATATGTATGTATGACCATAAGGGCCCAAATCTAAAGCCTAGTGTCCGAGCGGCCTAGCTCTTCATCCAGCTTCATATCTTCATGAGGATATGTTGTAGTCTTCTTCAATCTTCTCTCTTGATGTAGCAGCAATCCTTGTTGGAGAGCTGATACCTATGGAGAGAGCGGGTTAGCACATGGAAATACAAACACTACAAAATAATAAATCTACTCACGCAAATCGCTGCTTAATCTTAACTCCGCAATATGTATATATGACCATAAGGGCCCAAATCTAAAACCTAATGTCCGAGCGGCCTAGCTCTTCATCCAGCTTCATATCTTCATGAATATGTTGTCGTCTTCTTCAATCTTCTCTCTTGATGTAGCAGCAATCCTTGTTGGAGAGCTGGTACCTATGGAAAGAGCGGGTTAGCACATGGAAATACAAACACTACAAAATAATAAATCTACGCACGCAAATCGCTGCCTAATCTTAACTCCGCTATATGTATATATGACCATAAGGGCCCAAATCTAAAGCCTAGTGTCCGAGCGGCCTAGCTCTTCATCCAGCTTCAAATTTTCATGGGGATATGTTGTCGTCTTCTTCAATCTTCTCTCTTGATGTAGCAGCAATCCTTGTTGAGAGCTGGTACCTATGGAGAGAGGGGGTTAGCACATGGAAATACAAACACTACAAAATAATAAATCTACGCACGCAAATCGCTGCCTAATCTTAACTACGCAATATGTATATTTGACCATAAAAGCCCAAATCTAAAGCCTAGTGTCCACGGGGCCTAGCTCTTCATCCAGCTTCATATCTTCATGGGGATATGTTGTCGTCTTCTTCAACCTTCTCTCTTGATGTAGCAGCAATCCTTGTTGGAGATCTGGTACCTATGGAGAGAGCGGGTTAGCACATGGAAATACAAACACTACAAAATAATAAATCTACGCACGCAAATCGCTGCCTAATCTTAACTACGCAATATGTATATATGACCATAAGGGCCCAAATCTAAAACCTAATGTCCGATAGGCCTAGCTCTTCATCCAGCTTCATATCTTCATGGGGATATGTTGTCGTCTTCTTCAATCTTCTCTCTTGATGTAGCAGCAATCCATGTTGGAGAGCTGGTACCTATGGGAAGAGCGGGTTAGCACATGGAAATACAAAATGCATTCTCTCTTGATGTTGCAGCAATCCTTGTTGGAGAGCTGGTACCTATTGAGAGAATGGTTAGCACATGGAAATACAAAATGCATTCTCTCTTGATGTTGCAGCAATCCTTGTTGGAGAGCTGGTACCTATGGAGAGAGCGGGTTAGCACATGGAAACACAAACACTACAAAATAATAAATCTCTGCACGCAAATTGCTGCCTAATCTTAACTACGCAATATGTATATATGACCATAAGGGCCCAAATCTAAAACCTAATGTCCGAGCGGCCTAGCTCTTCATCCAGCTTCATATCTTCTTGGGGATATGTTGTCGTCTTCTTCAATCTTCTCTCTTGATTTAGCAGCAATCCTTGTTGGAGAGCTGGTACCTATGGAGAGAGCGGGTTAGCACATGGAAATACAAACACCAAAAAAAATAATATATCTATTCACGCAAATTGTTGCCTAATCTTAACTACGCAATATGTATATATGACCATAAGGGCCCAAATCTAAAACCTAATGTCTGAGCGGCCTAGCTCTTCATCCAGCTTCATGGGGATATGTTGTCGTCTTCTTCAATCTTCTCTCTTGTATCTGTTGATTTTTTCTGGAACACCTAGAAGCCTGTGTGGGGAATTTGTCATTTACATGCAAACAGGTTATTAATCAGAGCCCTTTATCACCATAAAAGTTAGTATCACACACAATATCACATACATCAATAAAAAATTACCTTGCTAGTATATACCTTGTAATTTGTTTTGTTTTGTGCACCCTTATATCATTCTGCCATTTGGCAATATTTCAGGTACCTTGTTTTTGGTGATCACCTCTGCGTACAGTACTTATGACGACATTTACCATATTTCTATACCACCATGTGTAACCTAACAGATCTGTAGTTTTTTTTAGATTTCAATACCATTCTGCCATTTGGCATTATTTTAGGTACCTTGTTTTTGGTGATAAGGTCTGTGCACAGTACTTATGACGAGATTTACCATATTTCTATACCACCATGTGCAACCTAACAGATCTGTAGGTTTTTTAGATTTCAATACCATTCTGCCATTTGGCATAATTTCAGGTACCTTGTTTTTGGTGATAACCTCTGTGCACAGTACTTATGACGATGTTAACCATATTTCTATACCACCATGAGTAACCCTACATATCTGCAGGTTTTTTTAGATTTCAATACTTAAATTTAACCAACGTAAGATCTTGTCAAGATCCTTGTCAACACACGTTTTATACAGAATCATGACCTCTTAATACCAATGGGCTTTCCCCATTACATGCAGAACATGTACACACCCTATACCAGATTATTTCTACCTTAATAGACTATCATTTAAGAGAAACACACTTCATAAAAAGGCAGAATGATATATTAGTTCTTTCTACTATACCATGATTAACCACATTTAATACAATACAGCACCAATCCAGGAGAGTGTAATCAGAAGCTCCATATTTTTCCCACTTTTTCCATGCTTCAAATGTGGCCTCAGACATTTGGTTAGCACATGGAAATACAAAAGGCATTCTCTCTTGATGTTGCAGCAATCCTTGTTGGAGAGCTGGTACCTATGGAGAGAGCGGGTTAGCACATGGAAATACAAACACCAAAAAAAATAATATATCTATTCACGCAAATTGTTGCCTAATCTTAACTACGCAATATGTATATATGACCATAAGGGCCCAAATCTAAAACCTAATGTCTGAGCGGCCTAGCTCTTCATCCAGCTTCATGGGGATATGTTGTCGTCTTCTTCAATCTTCTCTCTTGTATCTGTTGATTTTTTCTGGAACACCTAGAAGCCTGTGTGGGGAATTTGTCATTTACATGCAAACAGGTTATTAATCAGAGCCCTTTATCACCATAAAAGTTAGTATCACACACAATATCACATACATCAATAAAAAATTACCTTGCTAGTATATACCTTGTAATTTGTTTTGTTTTGTGCACCCTTATATCATTCTGCCATTTGGCAATATTTCAGGTACCTTGTTTTTGGTGATCACCTCTGCGTACAGTACTTATGACGACATTTACCATATTTCTATACCACCATGTGTAACCTAACAGATCTGTAGTTTTTTTTAGATTTCAATACCATTCTGCCATTTGGCATTATTTTAGGTACCTTGTTTTTGGTGATAAGGTCTGTGCACAGTACTTATGACGAGATTTACCATATTTCTATACCACCATGTGCAACCTAACAGATCTGTAGGTTTTTTAGATTTCAATACCATTCTGCCATTTGGCATAATTTCAGGTACCTTGTTTTTGGTGATAACCTCTGTGCACAGTACTTATGACGATGTTAACCATATTTCTATACCACCATGAGTAACCCTACATATCTGCAGGTTTTTTTAGATTTCAATACTTAAATTTAACCAACGTAAGATCTTGTCAAGATCCTTGTCAACACACGTTTTATACAGAATCATGACCTCTTAATACCAATGGGCTTTCCCCATTACATGCAGAACATGTACACACCCTATACCAGATTATTTCTACCTTAATAGACTATCATTTAAGAGAAACACACTTCATAAAAAGGCAGAATGATATATTAGTTCTTTCTACTATACCATGATTAACCACATTTAATACAATACAGCACCAATCCAGGAGAGTGTAATCAGAAGCTCCATATTTTTCCCACTTTTTCCATGCTTCAAATGTGGCCTCAGACATTTTTATTCTTTGGACGATGCTGTCAGTTCCAATTTCCTCTATCTTCATCCTACAATGCATAAAAGAATAAACGAAAAATAAGGTCATGAATGTACAAACTTTGATAACTTCATCACTAATTAGCCTTAATCAACATGCATCAACTGCCTTCACTGTCGTTTCTAAGAAATTAGACTTAACCCGCGGTAGCACGCGCTTTTATTGTAACGCGGTAGCACGCGGGGCGGGGAAAAGACCGACGGGTTGTATGCGGCAAAATAAACACTAATAAGTACTAAAAAGAACATTTATTTAACAAGTTCGGTTGAAAAACTATTTAACAAACGAATCATATTCATTTTTAAGCCATAAACCTAGAGAACATAAGACAAAATTTTCTGATTACAAGAAAAACATTACTATATACGACTCACAATCAGTCGTCAATTCCGTCGGCATTTTGGGAACATGATATGCAGTTCAATACACAGTGCTCCCGGCAAATGGGCTTTTTACAGGTATTGCATGCTGTCTATTTTTTTGAGATGGGCAGTTAGCACATCGACCATCAACATGGCAGCTCACGTTATCGCCTCTCTAAGGTATACTCAATATTTCCCGCACCCGGAGTCGCAGAGATAATTGGATATTTTGCTGTTTCTCCCTTTTCAGCATGTTATCTCTGGTCATACGTTTAACAAAATTATTCAATTACTCCATACGACTAACATATTTACCTGAGTTTGATTTGTATGTAATGCTATTGATCTCGCCTATGTTCAACAAGGTAAAAGAAGTGTTAGCGGCCATCGGCATGATATGCGAGAGACACTGTAAGTGGACTGTAAACGATCTGAAACGTCTACACCTCCTTTTTTGGAGTTGTAATACATAACAATTTCGGGTTTATTCGTTTGAGGATCAACAATGTCATCTCTATGCATTGTTGATAAGAGCAATACAACTTTGTTAGCTTTCTTTTTGAAAACAAAAAATACTATTTCCATCTTTCCCTTTGCGATAAACATGGGTGGAATCTCACCCTTATTTTTTCTTATCGTTCCTACTGTTGTTACACAATGTTTTAGAAGATGAAGTGCTAACGGGTAGGACATGAACCATTTATCAAGGGTGAAATTTCTTCCAGTGTTATAAATGTACTGAACCAGTCTTTTTACCACTGAGTCTAGCTTGTAATCAATTTTATCTGTGCTCTGATTTTGTTTTCCAACGTACACTTCCATATTAACGGTGTAAAATGTTTTTGCATCACAACAGGCCAATATTTTAATCCCATACTTAGAAACACACGGAAACTATATCTACCCCAGAATTGTGGAAGTTTCTCATCTACTGTAACTTTTTCACTCATACTGTAATTATTCCAGCAATTACTGACAAAAGTTTCGAAAATGTCCCTAATTGGGGAAAATTAGTCTTTTTTCTTCAATTCGTTTCTTTCGTGAATTTTATCAAATCTCAACATTCTTAGCAAAAATTTGAACCTATTTACACCCATTACAAGTCTAAAATATTCAGTTCCGTTCCATCTGCTCTCCACAGATCAAAAATATTTTTATGGTTCGACTTTTGCACCCCAGCTAAATACAGTAATCCCAAAAGGGCCTTCAGTTCAATTAGGTCCGTTTCCCTTGCATCCCTTTGACGCAGAAAACTACCCTGAACACTTCGAACTTTTGTGTTTGTGAGCGAAACAATATCTGATAAAATATCAATTGGGAAAAAATTTTGCCATGAACCCAAAATAGGGATACATTTCGTGCGTTACCCAGAGATCCAGGTAGACGTTTCAGCAAATTGCATCTCTCATTTTTGGATCTTTTTTTTGACTTCGCAGCAGACCACTCTGTAACACCGTTTTTTTCCCACGAAGGAAAAAGCTCTTGTTGCGGGCGATTGCTCATCCTCACTTTACTGAGAAAATGAGTCGCGGTCCGAACGGTAAATGGTGTTGTCGCATTCCTCATCACCGCTCTCACTCAAATCTGCATATTCCCCTTCACTCTCACTGTCAAGCATGTTATGTCTTTAAGTATGTTATGTCTTTCAGGCTCACTCATGGTCGGGAAGTTTATGCTCGGCATTTTGATTCCTTATTGAAAAAAGAGAGCTATTTTCGGCATATTTATGAACACATTTCAATAGAAATGATACTACATTTGTGACATTCACCAGCTCCACGAATGTAAATTTGCATTTATTTAAAGTTATAATTACTTTCGCAAGGTGCACTTGTACAGGGCATTGAACAAAAGGTAGCGATCACCAAATGGAACTAGCGTATGTTTCCCTCAGGAGTTATTTTCAGACTGATTCAGAGATAAATATATACCCTAGGGTCAAAACCAAAGGAGGTATACTAACCCATACCTAAGTCATCCTCTCCTTAGACAATGTAACGGGCAAACAAATGTAGCGAAAGAGCAATGTAAACTGCGAGATTGATCGAGTCAAGTCTCAAAAACTCCGCAAGCAGATATTGTAACGCGATGGCACGCGCCGACGGGGATTCGACCGATACGCAATAAAATGTAATACAAAGATTTTTATTCGTATTTATGGACTGTAACTTGAAAAGAGCTCAAAAATAGTAGATTAGATGAAGTGTCGAACAGAGGAGGCCGCAGTGTGCTGAGTAGGAATTTGTTCGTCGGGCGGGGAATCCCCGCCCACGCGTGCCATCGCGGGTTAAGCTGTTGTTGGAGTATATTTTCAACACTTTTGCCACAATTTTTGCATGTTAGGAAAATTTTCTACCAGAATCCGACGGAGAGTAGATTAGTTATAGTTGAGGCTTCCTATCTATCCCACTGTTGCCTTACCTACGCGTCTTGCAAAGCTGCTTCCCCCATCGCCTAAAAAGTATAAGGGATCTCTCGTGTGTGCCGGTCACTTTGTTTCAAACAGCCTCCCCTGACTCCTTCGACTCCTTTGACCTAAAGTAAGGACTCATTTTCCTAGTAGCTGGTGTGAGTTAGCACGCGGCATTTATTATGTTTCTTGGTTGCTGACTGACTATGAGCGTTTAGGCGCTAACGCGGTTTCATTCGTACTTTTCCGTGCGTGTATGCATTTTGTTCTTTGAAATGTATCATTGTTTGTCCTGTTGACGTCTCCTTCGGCACCTCGTCTTGGGCGTCTAATTTAAGGTGCCTTTTTTATTTTACTGAGCGGACAGATCAATCATTTTCGTTGCGTCAACTAAGTGGATTTTAGTTCTACTGATTTTTTCCACATAAATTCTTCCAATGAACAATACGGTCAAGTGCCTGGGCTTATTGTAAGTGATTTATTATGCTGGAATTGATGCTTCTCCTTACCCCTGTTGCATGCTACTATATTCATGGATTCCTGAATGCCATGACTTACTGGACAGTATTACAGTACGTATTAGGAGTATAGTAAGTGTATTTACTTATTTGTAAATACTACTCAGAGCATAACTACATCATAACCATGGACGTAGATAGGGGGGAGGGCAAGGGTGGGCGCGAGCCACCCTAAAAAACTCATTGCCCACCCTAGAAAAATCGACGGTTATGAAGAAATAAACTGTTTTCATTGTTTTATCTTGACAGAATGATTCATTACCATTCCAAGTCTACACAATTACACATAATCTGTGCCTACAAAAAAGTTAGTTGATTTCTAATCGGATTAGCGAAATCGGATTAGCGAAAACTTTCGGTGAAATATCAATTGGACGGCTGCCCCCCCCTAGGAAAATCCATAGCTACGCCAATGACCATAACTGTATGTGCCATATCCCTCTTGTTATTTTTACTCCTAATAACCTGTATAGATCCTATAACGCGTGAATCAGTAAATCTGAAATCCTTAAATAATTCACAATGTTATATGTACACCATTATACGAATAATTAAAACGAAACTCCAATGGTGTGAAACTCCGACGCATGTGTATCAATTTCATTCTCAGTTATCATTGTAGAGGCTCCTGTGAAAATATATCATAATCTATCTAAAATTGCTATAATTTGTATCACTCACTTTCGTTAGAAAAACTACCGGTTACTAAACCCAGACGCAATCCATTTTTCTGGTAGTAAAAAGATACAAAGTAATGTTGACTTAAAAATACTACTTAAAATATTTACAACCAAGTCATCCTTAATCAAAAAATCAGTTCTGATAAAATGATTTATTGGTTGAAATGTTGAAAATAATTCTGTTCTTTTGCCATCCCATAACAGGTTGTTTCTTCCCTAATGTTCCAAATTTTTATTGTTATAAAATTATTTTAATTAAAATCACACTTGATTTAATGCGGTCGATGTATATTTGAACTTCATAAATTTGATTAAGTTTCGTCATATTCACGACGAGTACGTAGGTTCTTTCCGACGGAGCGTAGGAAATTCTCTGTGGTTTCTTAATTTCCCTTTTGGGTAATCAAATGTCAAAACGAACAAAAAAGACCGATTTTTATCCTTGACCTCTTAGATTTTGACTTATTTCGTTTTACCACATTGTTGGTAATGCCCAATTGGTTTGCAAAATACGCATTCTATGCCTTAGATACGGGGGTATGAAAAATTGAGCTCGTAATTTTTTGTTTTTTTTTAATCATTGCGATTGCTCAAATGACGTGGTACTCTGTCACGCGCACGGGTGTGACTGGCTAACACACCTGACCGGCAATTCGGAGATACTGGTTCGAATCTCGGTCAAGTCAAATTATTTTTCCATCGCGAATTTCAACATCTTTCGTGATATCTTTGCACCTGTACGAGTGACTGCGTACCACATCATTTGTGCAATGGCAATGATTGGAAAAATTGTCTAAGTTCGTGGTTATGAAGCGAAAAAATTACGTTTAATCTCCGCAGCTGAGGCATATCATGCACCACCATGGCTCCTGTGCTACGATGTAGACTGGGGACGAGATCAACTTGTTCCTATAAACTCCCGCTGAAATTCGCCTTCAATTAAGGTGGCTTAGTGTGTAACTGGATAATACACCTTACCGGCAATTGGGAGATCCGGGATCGAATCCCGGTCAACTCAATGATTTTTTTCATGGCGTATGTCTCCCTCTTTTGCGTATATTTTTAGTTGTCCTCGATGTTTCCGGACGTGTGATACTTATGTCACAGCACAAATACTCTTTTGAATGTAAAACCAACGGCGCACAATATCACGATTATTGAAATTGTTATTGATGAAAAAATTATGATTGACGAAAATTATTTTAAAATACTGCCATTTAGAGCATCAATTTTTTTTAAATTTCTAACGCATTTTTCTGCAAACGTGTATCCCTTCAATCCTGCTAGTTGCAATTCTAGTTAATTGCTTTTTAATTCTAAAGACCCCATTAATGATAGGAAAAAAGTGGTGTTTATTTTTTGTGATGTAACACAAATGGATGTATAGGATGTTATGTTGGCCAGACTGGGAGGAAATTTTATGTAAGGTATGATGAACATAAGAAGTCATTTTTAAACTGAGACGACAAATCCATGTTTGCAAAACATTTATATTGCTGTGACCATTCATCTGTTTTTTACTTTTAAACTTTGCATGTGATTGACAAAGGTACCAAGCTGGATTTCATTGAAAATTATGAAATTATGTATGTTGACAATTTGGCTAATGAGGTGGTGCCACTATCGAACTCACCTTTTCTAACTGTGAGAGTCCCTTACCCCCATCCTCCGGAAAACCTTGTCCGATGACCTTGACCAGACCTCTGCCTAGTAAATGAGTCCCCAACCTAAACGCCCCCCTTTTCTAGTCACATTTGTTCCCCCTCCTATCCCTTCCAACAATATTTATACCAGGCTAGCTGCTCATTATTCAGACAGCTCTTGAAAATGACGTGTAAACGTTGAAACCGGTTGAGTTTCGTGTTTATTGAAATTTATTTGTGGAAAATTACTACGTCTGTCTCTTTCTTAAAAAATGAATTTCCATAAAGTAAACTCGCCTACAATCGATTTAACCCATCTTAGGTTTGAACGTCAAATGATGTGTAATTCCATGACTCAGTCAATATCTTATCAACTACTTTGTAAAATTATATGAAGACACTACTTTGTTTTGAATTGTTCATAGCATATGCATGAAAGATATACTCTTCATAATATGCCAGCAAAAGTGGAAGCACACCACATGTGGTTTTAGGAAATTCAGTGCTTGTTGAAAGTCCTCCTAAAGACCCACCAACCAGAAATAATGAATTTTTTAAGAGGCGATTAAAAGCGAGAATAATATATTTGTGTTTATTTTTAAAATGGAATTTTAAATTGATTTATACTTCAGTTTAATAATATTATTAAGTATATGTGTTTATAAATTTTAAGAACAAAAAACTGATTTTTTTTATTCTTTCAGAAGTCTACGCAGCTAATATTTTGTAAGCATTGGCTGTTAATCCGAACACGCAAAAGCAATATTTTACTTTGAAACACAAAACAGCTCCAATTAAAAAAAACTCCCCCCCCTCCAACTTCCCCTTACCTCCGCCCGCCCCCCCTCTTCGAAACGAAATCGTGGTTACGTCACTGGGTTAGCGCGTGCCTATTTCCTTGGTTTTCGTTACCACTGCAACGGCAACATTAGAGAGCCACATCAAATCGTTTGACAGGTATGCGAGGAATCGCGAGCCTCCGTCGAGTCGCTGAGAGGCTCGGTACGGGCCCTAGCGCCTCTTCGGCCGGCTTCACTTTTTCACCCCTTCGGTCTGACTCGCCGCAGCCTCTTGGGCCACGCAGCTGGAGCTCGATTATCGACATGTCTGAGTGTGTGTCGTGTCGTTCCCACTGAGACACTCTGCTCCGGACGGAAGCGAATTCGTGCGGGACAGGCCAGTCACCCAATGTTTCATCCCAACATACTCTGGCACATGCGCTGAGAATGGGCAGCCAAACATATGCTGTGAGAGCATTCTGAAAGTACGAACGCTAACGCTAAGAAAGAATGAATGCTAACGAAGAACTGCCTGTACGAACATGCAATATTTATCACAGATTAATGTTTGTCTCTGGATAAGGAACCATAAAATATAACTACTTAAGAGAACCCATCAAGTGTATTAAATAAGGAAATAAAGTCGTTGAAAGGCGTGAAACAGTTGGAATCGGCAATCACTAACTAAAAGGTTAAATGCAAAAAATAATCGCAAGGTATGAATCTTCTTTCAACAAATGTTCATGTCATGAAGTATATTCAAATCACGACTAAGCAATACAACACAATTTGCATGTCAAAAACCTGGTTCAAAGAATAAGTTCCGGTTGATATGGTTTTGATGCCAAATTACAACCTGCTTCGACGTGATAGGAAAGAAAAAATTTGGGGCGGAGTTGGAGCATGCATTCAAAACAAACCAAAATTTACTGTCTTATCTCATTCTCCCTCTTGGTACTCCTCTCGACCAGAATTTGTAGTCTGTGAAATCTCTGGTGTAAGTGGATCAAATTTGTTATTACCTAACGTCCTCCTTCTTTCCAATGACCTAAACTCAATCCTTCACTCCTCCAACTCTTTAGTCCATCTTTGAAAGCGACATACCATCTGGAAAATAGCAACAAGTTCCTTGATCTCTGCATCGTTTTTGACATTCAAAAAGTATCAACCTTAACTCATAACCCCATATCTTTTCCATCTTGTGGCCTCCACCTAAAAATTTTAAATTGAGTAACTCCACCCCTCACGTCCCTCAGGTTTTGAGACTTCATGAATCTAAACATTGAATACATACTTCCATGCCAACCTTACGTCCATGGATTGGAGTGAAGTCCTCTCAGCTGTGCACATTGGCACTACACTGGAAATATTGAACAGGAACCTTATTGTGTGCATAATGTCCACGCTGCAATTTGTACTTAAGTCCCTAAGCGGTCTTTTGCCTTCTGGTTAACTGGGACATGTAGAAAAAATCTATAAGAGAAATAAACTACCTCGGATCCTTGTGCGTACCAGTAATCCAATGTTCCACCAACAGTTGAAGAAGTTAAGAAACAGAGTAAAACATTTAATCGCCGATTTCAAACGGCGACATTTTGCTGAGTCTTTTTCTTGTATTTCCGAGTCAAACAGCATGTGGCGAGAACTACGAAAAATTGGAATTATTCATAAACGAGATGAACCTCAGATTTATATTATATCAGATTTTACCATCGAAGAACTTTAAGATTACTTCATTTCATCAGCAATTAACTTGAGGTGAACGATAGCCATCCTAACGCTACAGTGGCTTTTTCCTCAGAGACATACATACCATTCAATAATGAAAAGTTTCATTTTGATTACGTTCACCCTGAGTAGTTAACAAAACGTTGTTCTATTCGAAATCTCACTCTGCGGGCTACGATGAAATATTATATGTCATGCTTGAAAATCTCACCTCATTATTCTGCCTATTGTTATATAAATATTCAATCTTTCCCAGCAGTATTCTTCGTGTTCCACGGTATGAAAATAATCGCAAGTTAGACCTATCAATAATGTGAAAAAACCTAAGAAAAGATCAGATTATAGGATTATCCCCATTCTGTGCACTATCTCGAGGGCTTTGTTTATCACCAAACTTTTGAATTTATTTTGGCCAAAGATGTGATGGACCCATACTAATCATGATTTCGCCCGTCCTTCAGTACACAAAATGCTATGATCAAAATAGCAGATGGCATTCGCAAGGCAATGGATAATAAAATGGTGACTAAATTTGTTACGCTGGATTTCAGTAAAGTATTTGACCGTGTTGATCACAAGCTTCTATTAAGAAAAATGAAGGTCAAACATTTCCTCGGGGGTATTAAATTGGTTCCACTTGCATCTAACAGGTCGTAGACAGGCTGTCAATGACTAACGGAAATATTTCAAGCTGGCGATCTGCATTGAGTGGGGTCCCTCAAGGATTCGTCCTCTGTTATTTTCCCTATATATGTTGGATCTCCCTAAGAACCTGATGTTTTTCAAATATATGTTCTGCACAGATGATCTTTAAATTTATCTACACTGTACACCAAGTGAACTTAATACTACTATTGGAAGAATATACATTGAGCATGAAGCGATTTCTAAATGGTCCGAAAAAATTCTTTTAGTCTTAATGCTTAGAAGACTAAATAAATGATCTTTGGTGGAGGAACACTTATAAAAAAAACGATATGAACAACGCTCTAAAAGCCATGGTAGGGAATACTCCAGTGCCCTTCTATAGTAATGTCAACAACTTGGGAGTTAATCTTACTCTTTCACTACCTTGGACCTACCATGTTGATTGTATCTTAAACAAAGCTTCAGAAGTCCTATACATACTTAAGGTCATAAGGAACTTTCTAACTTAAAAAAATTAAATAAATTTTAAAACCACTCTGATATTCCCACTGATTGATTATTGTTACTTAGTGTTGCTAGGTTTACCAAACGTATTGAATACCAAACTTCAAAGGCACATCAATTCTGGCATCAGATTCATATATAACCTGCGTTAGGATGAAAATACGACTCATTACCTACAAATAATGTGGTTAAAAATAGAAAATCGGAGACAAAACCTCTAGGGAGTTTAATTACACAAACGATTTGAAAGCTAATATACAGATTCCCTACTTAAAACTTAATATAAAAAAACATCTGACGCTAATTCATTTCACCCGATCGAATGCAGATATTTTATTACCACAGCCACCGCTCCACTACTTTTCAAAATTCATTTCAAATAACCACAATTGATATTTATAACGGCCTCCCTACATCTTTAAAACAAAGTTCGTCAGTTAAATTCGTAAAAACCAAAGTAGGTATACCAATGTCTTATGGAACAAAAAAACCTTTGAAGTTGTGTATCTATTCACAACGCCTACAATGTTTTTCATTATTGTAAAATTAGGTTAAAATGATCATCTGATTAACATTTGCTTAATTATTAATATTATATAGGTATAATTTAACTGAATAATAATGAATTGATATTTTTGTTGGATATGGACTTGCAATGACATATGCATGTAAAAAAAATAATAATATATAGGTATTGAATGATTTATATGTATCTGATTTGTGAGGCAATGTTGGGAAGTTATGCATTTCCTCCAATTTTGCTTGATATTGCATTTAGCAAAAGAGTATTCTGTACTCCTTTTTTGTTAATTATAAAGTACTTATTACCTTTTACTGTTTATCCGCCAAAATGTTACGTTAAAATTCGAGCAAATATTTTGATTTACATATAATATATACAGTTTCTTAGGAAAAGATGCGCGTAGTACAATATAATAATACACCAGTGTCACTAGCTGTGACGGACTAAATAAAATAAAACACTAAGAAAGAACACTCACACGAGAAAAGTTTTATGTATATATATATATATATATATATATATATATATATATATATATATATATATATATATATATATATTTTTATTGATTCTTATAGAGCTTGCCCTAGAATAATAAATTTTCTATCTATCTATCTAAGGTGTCAACGCATACGAGAAAAAATTAACTCTTATGAGAGAATTCTCATAGTAACACTTTCCTCTAATAACATTTCGAAGTAAATTAAGCTTTTTTGATTGGTCAAACACTAGGTATTTTTTTAGGTTAGACAGTATGTGGTGAGATGAAACTTAAAGAGCAAAAATTCGCTTTTGGATATCAGCTAACAACGAAATCGTCACTTCGTGGAATCTTACTGTCTTCATACTAAAGAATATATAATCAACGCCATTTACAACCAAGGGAAAAAAAACATACCAAGGTTTCGACACGTTGTGTCACCTCCAAGGTAACTTTCCTAACTGGTCGTACGCCTTATATGTATCTTAGGTCATATCGTCATGATAAAGAGGAATGGGTAGGAGAGGAAACCAGGAAAAGGTTTGAAAAACAGCGCAGGAGGATTAAGATAAGGGTTGACAAAGAAGAAGGTGAACTTGAACTGAAGATGACTAATCAACGTGGTAGGAGGATCTTAAGGAGGAGTGAATGGGTAGGAAGCGCACTGTCATTATAGAGCATTATATTATCAGGCCTATTCACAATCTCAAATTGTTCACTCAACTCCAATTTTAGCCCTTTGTTTAAAACATATAAAATCCCTGGTTCAAAATCACTGGAATGGCACATTTCACAAAGATGTTTTGCGAACCCTTAAGTGTCGTCGTCGTTGATAAAGCATCGTCTATGTTCTTAATGACGTATCGAAAAGCGTCTGTCAGTTTGGACAACATGTAGAATACCACAATCACTGCATTTAATACGTACAAACCACTCGTGTAAAAATTACCCGGTCGGTCTTTAGAATTAAACAGGTCTACCAAGCATCGTGGGGTTGTAAACATACATAATCTTTTCCTTTGGAATAAAATTTTGTAATTTATGTTATTTTATTAATACATGGTAGTACTGCCATATCTTAGGGCTATTTGAGATTAGATAAAGGCCTGTTAGGTTATTAATGGTGTTCTTTTTAAGTGCTTTGTCAAGTAATTGTTCAATGAATTTACCATAAAACCCATTTCGATTGGATAAAAGTTTGATCACTTCTAACTCCTTATTAAAATATGCTTTACACGTGGGAATATTAACCATTCTATAGATCTACGATTAAAGGATGCAGTCTTATGCATATGATGATGACACGAGTCGTTGGTTGTTCTTGCATTAGTGGATGAGTGGATTTCCCTCCTTAATCTGGATTCTCAAGTCTAGAAAGTTAATTTTATCTCACCCTATTTCCATTGTGAAATTTATGACATGATGAAGAGAATATAAAATTAATACGAAATCACCTATTTGCCGGTTGGAGCCTATCCTGTCGCATAAAGAGTATCGATGACAACATAAAATAGTCATGATAAATAGGTGATCAGACTTAAAAGATTAGTTTCTAAATTTTCCATAAAAATGTCCGCAATTGGGGATAACAATGACCCAATCGCAAGGTTCACCTTCTGTTGATGAAACTTACTACTAAAAATAAAATAATTTTATTTAAACAACTCCGTCAAATCACTAATATCACCAGCAGGCCATCAAGGTCAACATAAGAGCGCATTTCCACTCAATACGAGAATTTAAAAAAATCCATATGAGATTCGAGAAATCAATTTCATACTGCATAAAAAGAACACAATATAACTTTTTAAAGTTAACCCCTTGTGTTTGCTTGAGAAACCACCAAAAGCTAAGAGGTAAAGAAGGAGTACAAAGAACCGATTCAGAACTTTCAACCAATACAAACCACTTAGTTGTAACAAATTGTTGCAGGGGTTTAAACAAACGAGACGATATTAAATGTATGATACATGTAATTTAATTCTGCGATATAGTGATTGGGCAGAGCTAGATCAGAAACATTTACGACCCTGAAATTAAAATATAATAATTCACCCCTGAGAATGGTTAACAGGACTTCGGACGAAAAAGGGAGAGAGAAATGTTATCTTACACTCACTAAGCCTCACCTCATTTAATTCTGCGATATAGTGATTGGGCAGCGCTAGATCAGAGAGGATATTAGCGATGGTGAAGTTTTTTCTCCAAGATATAAAATCTACAGACGCGATACGGTGGATCATTAATTGCGGTAAAATCATAACTGATTATCTATCAGCACAATTTAATCAACAAAAATGTAATAGATAGCGTCTGGTGCAACATATAAGAAAGCAAAACGTAAGTTAACAACTTTGCTCAATGTTAAGGCCACTCAAACAGTGGCTAAAGCAAAACAACAATTACAAACTCAAATAGTGACATCCAACTGAAAAGACATCAAAAGCGTAATAACTGTCGTCGGGTATATAAATGTTGCCCATGAGAGCTAGGACAGTAAAAGTATTTAAAACAAATCAAAATAAATAGGTAAACGCTACCAGTGCTTTACTTAATACGTTAACAAACTTCCCAAGTACTTGAAAAACCGACCAGAGGAAATAAAGGGTGAGATCTCTTAGCTTTCTACCACTTTGCAATGATTAAATAACCTTTTCTCAACCGTAAATTTAACAGTCGATTCCATGACGGAACCAAACGAAACGTCAATTTTTCAGAAAAAAATAACTATTTTGGATTCGGCGAATGTTAATCATCATCATGAATGTTAATCATGAATGAATGTTAATAATCGACGCATGATGTATCGTAAGAAGACATTATATAGGTAAAAGCATCAAAATCTGATAAAAATCTTGATTAACTGAGTTAAAGGCTAAGAACAATTACTTGGCTATACGCTCAAAAACGAAGAAATGAATCTGTTATGCCAAAAGATGCTTAAAAAAATGTTCTAGGTGAACTCATATGTCAAAATGCGAAAGAATTGAAGTCACATTCTACTTCCACAACAAATTACAACAACTATTATGCACCTCGATGGGATGATAAGAAATTCCACTCCATTAAGTTTATCAGAATATACCTACACAAGTCCTCATCGCACGTTCCACCGTTTCTACCTTGAAATGACCGGCCTATAATGATAACATCTATTTCATACAATGCTATCAAGTAAATAATCGTAAGCAATATCATGATCTTCATATAATGTTCAAACAGATTACACAACAGCTATCAAGTTGAAGGAAAAATGCCCAAGACACTTGGATATCATAATTCAAAAATGTTACCTGCGACAAACTACAGTCGTAGATTTAATGGCAAAATAGTGGATTGGATTCGTGACTTTCTAACTGTACGCAAAAATAAAGTGAAACCAAAAGTATACACTCCATTACACTTCTTATGAAAGAAAATACAAAGTTATCTCAATAAAGTTGGAGGAGTAAAGATTAATATAGCAATGGCTGTAAATCGCACTAACTTCAAACACATCATGGGGTAAACTAATTTGAAACATTTTCGATCCTGAAATTAAAAAATAATAATTCACCCTTGAGAATGGTTAACAGGACTTCGGACGAAAAAAGGAGAGAGAAATGTTATCATACACTCACTTAGCCTCTTCTCGAGTACGCCGTAAGCATTCGGGACCATGATAATGGATCGAGTTAATTCGAGAAGTGTTAAAAACACAAAGGAAAGCTACACGCTAAGTGGAAAAATGTGAAAATACAGAGATAGAAACAGCTCGAAGAAGAACTAGGCGCTGGAGGACATACGCTAAGGTAAGATAACTTTGAAACCTTGGATCCCGCGAGTTTCAGGATGACAGGAGTGTAATTACTTTAGCCCAGTGCCAAGTCTCCAGTACCGCAGAAGCGACAAAATGAAAGAGATAAAATAAGTAAGGATGAATAAATCCAGATAAGCTCAAGAAAATAAAGAACTAAGAGCTCCAAATACAAAACTGATTAGCGTAAGTGTAGAAATGTGTAAAACGACGAAGAACACTACATGCCTGAAAGAAAACCTAGGTTAAAGATATGCCACCGTGGAATAAGTAAATTTCTATAAAGTACTAAAAGTCCATCGAAATGAGTTTTAAAATGAGCAAATTATAAGTATTTTATCACACGCAACGAATTAAAGCAATAATTGGAGTAAAAACTAATAGCTGTATAGGTCGTGAACATGGTCGTGGCGGAGAGAGGAAGCACACCTAACCAGACGACTTTAGAGACGAGGGTTTGCAGGAGTATGGAGATGATGAAATGGGTAGCGAGTGAGACGAATGAGGGGGTGTAGGATGTGGTGAGGGAGGAAAGGAAGTTTTGGGATGGAAATTGGGCGAAGGTGGCCTCTTTTGACATGCGCGCATGCTGACAAGGGTGAGATTGAGGGAAGAACACTGGCGACGTGTGGAGGAGGATAGGTATTTTGGACGATCTAAGGTGAAGCAGAGGGCTTGGGGAAATCAAGAGACACCTGATGACGATACATTTAAGTGAAAATTAGGCGATATCCCGGAAATAGGGTAGTTGCATTAGGACTCTACAAAAACCAATCTTTGTGCTGATAGCATAACCAATGGTGAAGAAACGAGTCATCAGCAGGCTTCCTGAGACACAAATTGAACTTGACAGAAAAAATGTCAACACTTCTGGGACACGTAAATAAGGTCGCTACTCCGTTCACATCAATGATTATTTACGAAGTGCTAGTCAATTTTTACAAGCAATAAACAAAGCCCTGCTTCAACGTTAACAGGGAAAATTGCTGTCAATCGATATTTTTAGCAATTGCTTGCGAGTCAAGGTGAAAAATAACAATACATGTATCCAGTAATCCTCAACGGATTATTCAACCCTATCTCCCAACCTACGTAAAACCTCGGAACATATTCTCTAAGTCCAACAGTTAGCAGGCTCTTATTAATACTTAACGTCCATACTAGATGTATTGTTTCCAAGTTTATGGATATTCATGACATTTCCGTTAACTAATGTGGGTCATTTGGGATATTAGCTTAGGAGGATTAGAAGGAATAGATTTTTTAAAAACAGAGAAAGAATGAAAGGAAACTGTGTCAGGCTACCTAATATAGTAGTAATATCCCGGTTCACTTGACATCGTTTGCCCTAATAAATGACGGCAAAAAGGCTCCTACTGCAAACCTTATTGTGGCTTATGTAATCTTCCCAAAGAAAAACATACTAATCTTGTTAATTAAATGAAGTAAATATGTTACTCACCGCTGTTTATTTCACCCGGGTTTCCTCCCTGTCCTGCTGGACTGGTGTTGTATATGAAACAATCATCAGCATCTACTATCAGCTTCACTGAACCGATATGATGAGCCACTGAAATAATAAAAATGTGCATAAATTCACCGTTCCTCGAAGAAACTTGCTAAAATGTATAAAAAATCTGTCACTTTCATTATGTATACAAATAATAAGTCCGTCGCGTTAATTGTAAAATAGTTATGACCTACATTTGATCTCCTTGGTTGCATCAAAAGTTAACGAATAATAAAAATTCGAACGTCATTACAGGCCTGTAGTGAAACATTTTAAGACGGTTTACCAGTTCAAGAAAATTTTAAGTAAGGAACCAGTCAAGCATAGTCCATCAGTACGACCTTGATGATCGCAAACGGAAATTGTGCCGAAAGGATGAAAGCTGTGAGGGCGTCAAATGGGACCTTTGTAACAGAATGAAGTCTCTCTAGGGAAATTAGCCTTGAGCTCAGCGCATTTTCAGCCTCAAGAATCTTCGATATACGAAAATAGGGAGCGAATTATGAGCAAACCTCACGAAAAAACATTAGGTAAGATTTTAAAATAGTCTAGAAATCTCGGTGAAGGCGACGGGGGACGATACTGTTAGTATAAGTAACCAGAGGTGCATGTGAAATTAATGAAGTATGTCGGGAAATAATTTACACCTTAACGAAAAGTCAACTAATAGATCATCACACGGCTATAATTAAAGCTATTCGTATTATGGTCATTGTTACCTATATATGAAAGTAATAATCTCGGAAGTAACGCTAGTAATAATAAGCTTCATTAAAAGTAGGCAGACTCAATATTTCCACACCTGATGTGACCTAATGACATTATTTCGCAGATTTATATATTATCACTGCTTAAGACAATGATGCATTCCTTGTCAATTGGATCTTGCCCATCCACCATGCTTCTTTTCGGCTCTAAGTACACTAAAATTAACTTTCACAAAGAAAAAGATATCGGTTTCTAGCTAATAAACAATTAAAAACGAAATTCAAAGAAAGCCAGTACCCCGTATATCGTGAATGTATCTATCTTTCCTCTGAGAAACACCGACCTCCGGGAAAAATCTTATTTTAATTCCCAAAATTTTAAAACAAAATCAACATTACCAAAAATCAGTAAATACATTCATAATTACCGGAAATCCGACAAACGTCCTTACGAGATATTAACTAAAGTCAAAATTCTAAATATTTCAATCCACAGCAGTTTTATGCAAGGACGAAGAAGAAATATATTAAGTATAAATTAGAGACTCCGTACTCACCTCCCACCCCAATGACGACCGATGCCAAACTGAGCATAGCCTATCAGGAGGATGCATTACATTGAGGGGATCACGTGGTTTTAACGGCTGGGTGACGTCACGAGCGGAAAGTTTAAAACTTTTACTATATTTAAAAACTAGAATTCGATGTTTGCATTAGCACAATTAAAATTGATGTAATTTTTTCATAAATGTTTAAAGTAAACTTCTCGGAAATTTATACACCGTGTTTGGCGATTTCATTTCTTATACATATATTATTCAAGATTCCCACCATTAACCAATAGGTAATAAGCAAGATGGCGTACTAAGAGTTGCTTCTAACCTACTCTAAGAAAGTAACTTGGAAAAGCAACGAATATTAAAAACAAGCGATGCACATTGTAGCGCTATCGGGAGAAGGAGCAGATTTTCTCGCCGATAACACTCTTGAAAACACAAACTCTTTCCAAGCTCGGGTGAGAAAAATGAGGAAAACGAACGAAACACAAGTATTATCAATCATAAACTTAACTTATCAATATATTTTACAAATCACAAAATAGAACCAAACCAATTACAATAATTTACCCATAGGTCGAGTGCCAGGCGACCGTAATCAAAGTTTCCAGTCGGAAAATAGTTTAAGTTTAACAAGTACGAGAGGTTGAGCTTCTCTCTTAAGTACAAAAGTGACTTAGTCAGCAGGCTCACACAACGGTGTTACCCGGTCGGCGTCTCGGAAGCAATAGAGGGCGAGCTTAGACACGAGTCCGCTGAGGAGGGGGTCTGTCGACAAGGACGAAGGTGGAATGGGTAAGGTCAGGAGGTTGGCGATTGGTAGCCTTGGAGGGGAGGAAATAATGGGATGGGTGATAGATAGGGTGGCAGTTTTTAATTGGAGCGCCAGGAACTGTTTTCTGGCGTCGGCCGCAGAATACAGGATCACAGCCTTTTTGCCTTGGTCAGGATGACCGCATTTTTGGTATCCTTCCTCACTTTACTGGCTATAAAAGCGGGGCAGGACCTGGTGAGGGAAAGGTGCGGCGAAAGGTGCGGCGAAAGGTGCGGCGAAAGGTGCGGCAGAAGTCGTGGCAGAAGTCGCTGGCAGTAGTCGCTGCATTTTGTAGTCGTAGGCATTTTGGCCGTCGTTGGCGCACATGTCGTTGGCGCACTTGTTGTCCATATATCCAATCACCTTCCCATATTTCCTCAGTTCATCTTCCACTTCAAAACGTGGGACCTCTGGGTTTAGTTGCACGATTTTTACAAATGTGGCTCTAACACTTGCACTCTCTATCGTGGCGGTGCCTTTCTTTTCCTCTTTCGATGGAAATCCCAATGCCCCGCTATTTCTTTTCAATATATCCTCCACTATTCCTCCGTCTTAACCTTCACAAAAATCTCCCGTCTGCTACCTCCAAACTGGATCGCAATAATCTCCTCTAACGACAGCCCGAGCTCAACACCGATAAATCGGTGGACGTCGAGGGCCGTCGGAAAGACCTCCATTTCCGTAATGGAAATAATAAGAGTCGCCTTCCGCTCATACGCCATTGCAGAGTTGGAAGGCCCAAACTGCAGAACACAAAAAAGCTCCCGGCAATCGAGAAAACTCGACCGCCGGGGGAAATCAAATAACTCCGCTGCGCGCTCGCTACTCCCGAAAACACGACCGCTCACCACGAGAACCAACGCGAGACTCAAAAAAATTGGGCCAATGTGGGAACGAACACATGAACTTTTGATCATATGGTTTTATGATCCTGATGCCTTAACGTCCACGGCCATGAGACAGATTAGAAATTGGGCCAATGTGGGATCGAACACATGGACATTTGATCTTATTTTTTTAAGATCCCGATGCTTGAACGTCCACGGCCACGAGACAGATTGTAAAAAATCTTTAATGTAATTGGGCCAATGTGGGATCGAACACATGCACTTTAGATCCAATGGTTTTAAGATCCTGATGCTTTAACGTCCACGACCACGAGACAGATTAAAATGGGCCAATGTAGGATCGAACGCATGCACTTTTAATCTTATGGTTTTAAGATCCTGATGCTTAAACGTCCACGGCCACGAAACAGATTTTTTAAAGAAATTGGGGCAATGTGGGATCGAACACATGCCTTTTTGACCTTATGGTTTTAAGATCTTGATGCTTTAACGTCCACGGCCACGAGACAAATTAAAAATTCTTTGATGAAAATGGGCCAATGTAGGATCGAACGCATGCACTTTTAATCTTATGGTTTTAAGATCCTGATGCTTAAACGTCCACGGCCACGAAACAGATTTTAAAAAATCTTTAATGTAATTGGGCCAATGTGGGATCGAACACATGCACTTTTGATCCAATGGTTTTAAGATCCTGATGCTTTAACGTCCACGGCCACGAGACAGATTAAAAAATTCTTTAAAGAAATTGGGCCAATGTGGGATCGAACACATGCACTTTTGATTTTTTTTATGGTTTTTTAGATCCTGATGCTTTAACGTCCACGGCCACGAGACAGAAAAAATTGGACCAATGTGGTATCGAACACTTTAACATATTATCTTATGAAATTAAGATCCAGATGCTTTAACGTCCACGGCCACAAGACAGATGGTAAAAAATTCTTTATAGTAATTGGGCCTATGTGGGATCGAACACATGCACTTTTGATCTTATGGTTTTAAGATCCTGATGCTTTAACGTCCACGGACACGAGATAGATTTAAAGAAATTGGGCCAATGTGGGATCGAACACATGCACTTTTGATTTTATGGTTTTTAGATCCTGATGCTTTAACGTCCACGGCCACGAGACAGATTAAAGAAATTGGGCCAACGTGGGATCGAACACATGCAATATTGAGTTTATGGTTTTCAGATCCTGATGCTTTAACGTCCACGGCCACGAGACAGATTAAAAAAATTCTTTATAGTAATTGGGCCTATGTGGGATCGAACACATGCACTTTTGATCTTATGGTTTTAAGATCCTGATGCTTTAACGTCCACGGACACGAGACAGATTGTAAAGAAATTGGGCCAATGTGGGATCGAACACATGCACTTTTGATCTTATGTTTTTAAGTTTCTGATGCTTTAACGTCCACGGCCACGATACTGTTTGCTGAAAATGGGCCAATGTAGGATCGAACGCATGCACTTTTTAATCTTATGGTTTTAAGATCCTGATGCTTAAACATCCACGGCCACGAAACAGATTGTCAAAAATTGGGCCAATATGGGAACGAACACATGCACTTTTGATCTTATTGTTTTAAGATCCTGATGATTTACCGTCCACGGCCACGAGACATTTAAAAATTTGGCCCAGTGTGGAATCGAACACATGAACTTTTGATTTTTTTTGTTTTAAGATCCTGATGCTTTATCGTCCACGGCCATGAGACAGATTGTCCAAAAAAATTTGGGCCAATGTAGGGTCGAACACATACACTTATGATCTAATGGTTTTAAGATCCTGATGCTTTAACGTCCACGGCCACGAGACAGATTACATATTTTATTGTTTTTTTATTTTTCGCTCAGACTTCATAAAATAAAACGAAAGAAAACGAAACTAAATTATTAAGCAAATGAAAACCTTTTTTCAATTTTCTTTTGTGAAAAAAAATTCTTTGAAGAAATTGGGCCAATGTGGGATCGAACACATGAACATTCTATCTTATGGTTTTAAGATCCTGATCCTTTATCGTCCACGGCCACGATACAGATTGTCCGTAGATTTCATTTACACAATGTATTCTTTTTTTAATTTTTGCTCAGACTTCAAAAAATGTAACGAAAGATAACGATACGAAATTTTTAAACAAATGAAAATCTTTTTTTTATTTTCTTAGGTGAAAAAAAATTCTTTAAAGAAATTGGGCCTATGTGGGATCGAACACATGCACTTTTGATCTTATGGTTTTAAGATTCTGATGCTTTAACGTCAACGGCCACGATACTGTTTGTCCGTAGATTTCTTTTACGTATTGTATTCTTTTTTAATTTTCGCTCAGCCTTCATAAAATGAAACGAAATAAATCGATGCTTAATTATCAAACAAATGAAAACGTTTTTCCAATTGTCTTTGGTGAAAAAAAATTCTTATTAAATTTTGGCCATTGTGGGATCGAACACATGCACTTTTGATATTTTGGTTATAAGATCCAGATGCTTTAACGTCCACGGCCACTAGACAGATTGTCCGTAGATTTCTTTTGCATATTGTATTCTTTTTTTAATTTTTTCTCAGACTTCATATAACGAAACGAAATAAAACATTACTAAATTATCAAACAAATGAAAACCTTTTTTCAATTTTCTTTGGTGAAAAAAAATTCTTTAAAGAAATTGGGCCAATGTGGGATCGACCACATTGACTTTTGATCTTATTGTTTTAAGATCCTGATGCTTTAACGTTCACAGCCACAAAAAAAAAAGTCCCTATCTTCTTTTACATATTGTATTCTTTTGTTTTTCGCTCAGACTTCAAAAAATGAAACGAAATAAAACGATACTAAATTATCAAACAAATAAAAACCTTTTTTCAATTTTCATTGGTATAAAAAAATCTACAAAGATATTTGGCCAATGTAGGATCAAACACATGCACTTTTGATCTTATGGTTTTAAAATTCCTGATGCTTTAACGTCCACGGCCAGGAGACAGATTCTCCATAGATTTAATTTACATATTTTATTCTTTTTTTAATTTTCGCTCAGACTTCAAAAAATGAATCGAAATAAAACGATACTCAATTATCAAACATATGAAAATCTTTTTTCAATTTTCTTTGGTGAAAAAAAATTCTTTGAAGAAATTGGGCCAATGTGGGTTCGAACACATGTACTTTTGATCTAACGGTTTTAAGATTCTGGTGCTTTAACGTCCACGACCACGAGACAGATTGTCCGTAGATTTATTTTACAAATTCTAATCCTTTTTAAAGTTTTCTCTCAGACTTCATAAAATGAAACGAAATAAATCGATACTAAATTACCAAACAAATGAAAACCTTTTTTTAATTTTCTTTGGTGAAAAGCATGTCTATAAAGAAATTGGGACAATGTGGGATCAAACACATGCACTTTTGATCATATGGTTTTAAGATCCTGATGCTTTAACGTCCACGGCCACGAGACAAATTGTCCGTAGATTTCTTTTACATATTGTATTCTTTTTTTAATTTTCAGTCAGACTTCATAAAATGAAAAAAATAAAACGATTCTAAATTATCATACAAATGAAAACCCTTTTTTTGATTTTCTTTAGTGAAAAAAAAATCTTTAAATAAAATGTGCCCATGTGGGATCGAACACATGCACTTTTGATCTTATGGTTTTAAGATCATGATGCTTTAACGTCCACGGCCACGAGACAGATTGACCGTTGATTTCTTTGACATATTGTATTCTTTTTTTAATTTTCGCTCAGACTTCATAAAATGAAACGAATGTGCCCATGTGGGATCGAACACATGCACTTTTGATCTTATGGTTTTAAGATCATGATGCTTTAACGTCCACGGCCACGAGACAGATTGACCGTAGATTTCTTTGACATATTGTATTCTTTTTTTTATTTTCGCTCAGACTTCATAAAATGAAACGAAATAAAACGATACTAAATTATCAAACAAATAAAAACCTTTTTTCAATTTTCTTTGGTGAAAGAAAATTCTTTAATGAATTTGCGCCAATGTGGTATCGAATTCATGCACTTGTGATCTTATGGTTTTAAGATCCTGATGCTTTAACGTCCACGGCCACGAGACAGAATGTCCGTAGATTTCTTTTACCAATTGTATTCTTTTTTTAATTTTCGCTCAGACTTCATAAAATGAAACGAAATAAAACGATACTAAATTATCAAACAAATGAAAAATTTTTTTCAATTTTCTTTGGTGAAAGAAAATTCTTTAAAGAAATTGGGCCAATGTGGGATCGTACACATGCACTTTTGATCTTATGGTTTTAAGATCCTGATGCTTTAACATCCACGGCCACGATACAGATTGTCCGTAGATTACTTTTACATATTTTATTCTTTTTTATTATCGCTTAGATTACATAAAATGAAACGAAATAAATCGATTCAAAATTATCTAACAAATGAAAACTTATTATTTTCAATTTTCATTGGTGAAAAAAAAATTCTTTAAAAAAATTAGCAAATGTGGGATCAAACAAATGAACTTTTGATCTTATGGTTTTAAGTTCCTGATGCTTTAATGTATACGGCCACGGACAGATTGTCCATAGATTTCATTTACGTAAAGTACTCTTTTTTATTTTCGCTCAGACTTCATAAAATGAAACGAAATAATTAGATTCAAGATTTTCTAACAAATTAAAACCTTTTTTGAATATTCTTAGGTCTAAAAAAATTCTTTAAAAAAATTATGCCAAAGTGGGATCGAACACATGACCTTTTATCTAATGGTTTTAAGATCCTGATGCTTTAACGTTCACAGCCACGAAAAAAATTGTCCCTATCTTCTTTTACATATTGTATTCTTTTTTTTTCGCTCGAACTTCCGAAAATGAAACGAAATAAAACGATACTGAATTCTCAAACAATAAAAAACCTTTTTTTCAATTTTCTTTGGTAAAAAAAATTCTATAAAGAAATTTGGCCAATGTTGGATCGAACACATGCACTTTTGATCTAATTGTTTTATGATCCTGATGCTTTAACGTCCACGGCCACGAGATAGATTGTCCGGAAATTACTTTTACATATTGTAATCTTTTTTTAATTTTCGCTCAGACTTCATAAAATGAAACGAATTAAAACGATACTAAATAATCAAACAAATAAAAACCTTTTTTCAATTTTCTTTGGTAAAAAAAAATTGTTTAAAGAAATTGGGCCAATGTGGGTTCGAAAACATGATCTTTTCATCTTATGGTTGTAAAATCCTGATGCTTTAACGTCCACGGCCAGGAGACAGATTGTTCGTAGATTTCTTTTACATATTTTATTCTTTTTTTAATTTTCGCTCTGACTTCAAAAAATGAATCGAAACAAAACGATACTAAATTATCAAACATATGAAAACCTTTTTTCAATTTTCTTTGTTGAAAAAAAATTCTTTAATGAAATTGGGATAATGTGGGATCGAACACATGAACTTTTGATCTGATGGTTTTAAGATCCGGATGCTTTAACGTCAACGTTCACGAGACAGATTGTCCGTAGATTTCTTTTACATATTGTATTCTTTTTTTAATTTTCGCTCAGACTTCATAAAATGAAACGAATGTGCCCATGTGGGATCGAACACATGCACTTTTGATCTTATGGTTTTAAGATCATGATGCTTTAACGTCCACGGCCACGAGACAGATTGACCGTAGATTTCTTTGACATATTGTATTCTTTTTTTTATTTTCGCTCAGACTTCATAAAATGAAAAGAAAAAAAACGATACTAAATTATCAAACAAATTAAAACTTTTTTCAATTTTCTTTGGTGAAAAAAAATTCTTTAAATAAAATGGCCACATGTGGGATCGAAAACATGCACTTTTGATCTTATGGTTTCAAGATCCTGATGCTTTAACGTCCACGGCCACGAGACAAATTGTCCGTAGATTTCTTTTACATATTGTATTCTTTTTTTAATTTTCAGTCAGACTTCATAAAATGAAACGAAATAAAACGATTCTAAATTATCAAACAAATGAAAACATTTTTTAAATTTTCTTTAGTGAAAGAAAATTCTTTAATGAATTTGGGCCAATGTGGGATCGAATATATGCACTTGTGATCTTATGCATTTAAGATCCTGATGCTTTAACGGCCACGGCAACGAGACATATTGTCCTTAGATATCATTTACGTAAAGTATTCTTATTTATTTTCGCTCAGATTTCATAAAATGAATCGAAATAAATAGATTCATGATTGTCTAACAAATTAAAACCTTTTTTGAATTTTCTTTGGTATAAAAAAATTCTTTAAAAAAATTATGCCAAAGTGGGATCGAACACATGAACTTTTTATCTCATGGTTTTAAGATCCTGATGCTTTAACGTTCACAGCAACAAAAAAAATTGTCCCTATCTTCTTTTACATATTGTATTCTTTTTTTTCGCTCAGACTTCAAAAAATGAAACGAAATAAAACGATTCTAAATTATCAAACAAATAAAAACCTTTTTTCAATTTTCTTTGGTAAAAAAAATCTACAAAGAAATTTGGCCAATGTTTGATCAAACACATGCACTTTTGATCTTATGGTTTTAAAATTCCTGATGCTTTAACGTCCACGGCCAGGAGACAGATTCTCCGTAGATTTTTTTTACATATTTTATTCTTTTTTTAATTTTCGCTCAGACTTCAAAAAATGAATCGAAATAAAACGATACTCAATTATCAAACATATGAAAACCTTTTTTCAATTTTCTTTGGTGAAAAAAAATTCTCTGAAGAAATTGGGCCAATGTGGGTTCAAACACATGTACTTTTGATCTTACGGTTTTAAGATTCTGATGCTTTAACGTCCACGACCACGAGACAGATTGTCCGTAGATTTATTTTACATATTGTATTCCTTTTTAAAGTTTTCCCTCAGACTTCATAAAATGAAACGAAATAAATCGATACTAAATTATCAAACAAATGAAAACCTTTTTTTAATTTTCTTTGGTGAAAAGCAATTCTAAAAAGAAATTGGGCCAATGTGGGATCAAACACATGCACTTTTGATCTTATGGTTTTAAGATCCTGATGCTTTAACGTCCACGGCCACGAGACAGATTGTCCGTAGATTTCTTTTGCATATTGTATTCTTTTTTAATTTTTGCTAAGACTTCATAAAACGAAACGAAATAAAACTTTACTAAATTATCAAACAAATGAAAACCTTTTTTCAATTTTCTTTGGTGAAAAAAAATTCTTTAAAGAAATTGGGCCAATGTGGGATCGAACCAATTCACTTTTGATCTTATGGTCTTAAGATCCGGATGCTTTAACGACAACGTTTACAAGACAGATTGTCCGTAGATTTCTTTTACATATTGTATTCTTTTTTTAATTTTCGCTCAGACTTCATAAAATGAAAAAAATAAAACGATCTTAAATTATCATACAAATGAAAGCCTTTTTTCAGTTTTATTTAGTGAAAAAAAAATTCTTTAAATAAAATGTGCCCATGTGGGATCGAACACATGCACTTTTGATCTTATGGTATTAAGATCATGATGCTTTAACGTCCACGGCCACGAGACAGATTGACCGTAGATTTCTTTGACATATTGTATTCTTTTTTTAATTTTCGCTCAGACTTCATAAAATGAAACGAAATAAATCGATTCAAAATTATCTAACAAATGAAAACTTATTATTTTCAATTTTCTTTGGTGAAAAAAAAATTCTTTAAAAAAAATTTGCAAATGTGGGATCAAACAAATGAACTTTTGATCTTATGGTTTTAAGTTCCTGATGCTTTAATGTATACGGCCACGGACAGATTGTCCATAGATTTCATTTACGTAAAGTACTCTTTTTTATTTTCGCTCAGACTTCATAAAATGATACGAAATAATTAGATTCAAGATTGTCTAACAAATTAAAACCTTTTTTGAATTTTCTTAGGTCTAAAAAAATTCTTTAAAAAAATTATGCCAAAGTGGGATCGAACACATGACCTTTTATCTAATGGTTTTAAGATCCTGATGCTTTAACGTTCACAGCCACGAAAAAAATTGTCCCTATCTTCTTTTACATATTGTATTCTTTTTTTTTCGCTCAGACTTCCGAAAATGAAACGAAATAAAACGATACTGAATTATCAAACAATAAAAAACCTTTTTTTCAATTTTCTTTGGTAAAAAAAATTCTATAAAGAAATTTGGCCAATGTTGGATCGAACACATGCACTTTTGATCTAATTGTTTTATGATCCTGATGCTTTAACATCCACGGACACGATACAGATTGTCCGTAGATTACTTTTACATATTTTATTCTTTTTTATTATCGCTAAGACTACATAAAATGAAACGAAATAAATCGATTCAAAATTATCTAACAAATGAAAACTTATTATTTTCAATTTTCTTTGGTGAAAAAAAAATTCTTTAAAAAAATGGGCAAATGTGGGATCAAACAAATGAACTTTTGATCTTATGGTCTTAAGATCCGGATGCTTTAACGACAACGTTTACAAGACAGATTGTCCGTAGATTTCTTTTACATATTGTATTCTTTTTTTAATTTTCGCTCAGACTTCATAAAATGAAACGAATTAAAACGATACTAAATAATCAAACAAATAAAAACCTTTTTTCTATTTTCTTTGGTAAAAAAAAATTGTTTAAAGAAATTGGGCCAATGTGGGTTCGAAAACATGCACTTTTGATCTTATAGTTGTAAAATCCTGATGCTTCAACGTCCACGGCCAGGAGACAGATTGTTCGTAGATTTCTTTTACATATTTTATTTTTTTTTTATTTTCGCTCTGACTTCAAAAAATGAATCGAAACAAAACGATACTAAATTATCAAACATATGAAATGCTTTTTTCAATTTTCTATGGTGAAAAAAAATTCTTTGAAGAAATTGGACCAATTTGGGATCGAACACATGTACTTTTGATCTTACGGTTTTAAGATTCTGATGCTTTAACGTCCACGACCACGAGACAGATTGTCCGAAGATTTATTTTACATATTGTATTCCTTTTTAAAGTTTTCCCTCAGACTTCATCAAATGAAACAAAATAAAACGATACTAAATTATCAAACAAATGAAAACCTTTTTTTATTTTTCTTTGTTGAAAAAAAATTCTTTAATGAAATTGGGCTAATGTGGGATCGAACACATGAACTTTTGATCTGATGGTTTTAAGATCCGGATGCTTTAACGTCAACGTTCACGAGACAGATTGTCCGTAGATTTCTTTGACATATTGTATTCTTTTTTTAATTTCGCTCAGAATTCATAAAATGAAAAGAAATAAAACGATACTAAATTATCAAACAAATTAAAACTTTTTTCAATTTTCTTTCGTGAAAAAAAATTCTTTAAATAAAATGGCCACATGTGGGATCGAACACATGCACTTTTGATCTTATGGTTTTAAGATCCTGATGCTCTAACGTCCACGGCCAGGAGACAGATTGTCCGTAGATTTCTTTTACATATTTTATTCTTTTTTTAATTTTCGCTCAGACTTCAAAAAATGAATCGAAATAAATCGAAACTAAATAATCAAACATATGAAAACCTTTTTTCAATTTTCTTTGGTGAAAAAAAATTCTTTAAATAAAATGGCCACATGTGGGATCGAACACATGCACTTTTGATCTTATGGTTTTAAGATCCTGATGATTTAACGTCCACAGCCACGAAAAAAATTGTCCCTATCTTCTTTTACATATTGTATTCTCTTTTTATTTTCGCTCAGACTTCAAAAAATGAAACGAAATAAAACGATACTAAATTAACAAACAAATAAAAATCTTTTTTCAATTTTCTTTGGTAAAAAAAATTCTATAAAGAAATTGGGCCAATCGAACACATGCACTTTTGATCTAATTGTTTTATGATCCTGATGCTTTAACGTCCACGGCCACGAAATAGATTGTCCGGAAATTTCTTTTACATATTGTATTTATTCTTTTTCTAATTTTTGCTCAGACTTCATAAAATGAAACGAATTAAAACGATACTAAATAATCAAACAAATAAAAACCTTTTTTCAATTTTCTTTGGTGAAAAAAAATTCTTTAAAGAAATTGGGCCAATGTATGATCGAACACATGCACTTTTGATCTGACGGTTTTAATATCCGGATGCTTTAACGTCAACGTTCACGCGACAGATTGTCCGTAGATTTCTTCTCCTATTTGTATTCTCTTTTTAATTTTCGCTCAGACTTCATAAAATGAAAAGAAATAAAACGATACTAAATTATCAAACAAATGAAAACCTTTTCTCAATTTTCATTAGTGAAAAAAAAATTCTTTAAATAAAATGGGCCCATGTGGGACCGAACACATGCACTTTTGATCATATGGTTTTAAGATCATGATACTTTAACGTCCACGGCCATGAGACAGTTTGTACGTAGATTTCTTTTACATACTGTCTTCTTTTTTTTATTTTCCCTCAGAATTCAAAAAATGAAACGAAATAAAACGATACTAAATTATCAAACAAATGAAAACCTTTTTTCAATTTTCTTTGGTGAAAAAAAATTCTTTAAAGAAATTGGGCCAATGTGGGATCGATCACATTAACTTTTGATCTTATGGTCTTAAGATCCTGATGCTGTAACGTCCACGGCCACGAGACAGATTGTCCGTAGATTTCTTTTACATATTGTATTCTTTTTTAATTTCATCTCAGACTTCATAAAATGAAACGAAATAAAACGATACTAAATTATCAAGCAAATGAAAACCTTTTTTTAATTTTCTTCGGTGAAAAAAAATTCTTTGAAGAAATTGGGCCAATATGGGATCGAAGACATGCACTTTTGATCTTATGGCTTTAAGATCCTGATGCTTTATCGTCCACGGCCACGATACATATTGTCCGTAGTTTTCATTTACATGTTGTATTCTTTTTTTAATTTCTGCTCAGACTTCATAAAATGTAACGAAATAAAACGATACTAAATTTTTAAACAAATTAAAACCTTTTTTCAATTTTCTTTGGTAAAAAATTTTTTTTAAAGAAATTGGGCCAATGTGGGATCGATCACATGCACTTTTGATCATATGGTTTTATGATTCTGATGCTCTAACGTCCACGACCACGATACTGTATGTCCGTAGATTTCTTTTACATATTGTATTCTTTTTTTATATTTCGCTCAGACTTCATAAAATGTACGAAATAAAACGATAGTAAATTATCAAACAAATGAAACCTTTTTTTAATTTTCTTTTGTGAAAAACAATTCTATAAAGAAAATGGGCCAATGTGGGATCAAACACATGCACTTTTGATCTTATGGTTTTAAGATCCTGATGCTTTAACGTCCACGGCCACAAGACATTGTCCGTAGATTTCTTTTGCATATTGTATTCTTTTTTTCATTTTTGCTAAGACTTCATAAAACGAAACGAAATAAAACGTTACTAAATTATCAAACAAATGAAAACCTTTTTTCAATTTTCTTTGGTGAAATAAAATTCTTTAAAGAAATTGGGCCAATGTGGGATCGAACACATGCAGTCTTGATCTTATGGTTAAGAGATCATGATGCTTTAACGTCCACGGCCACGAGACAGAGTGACCGTAGATTTCTTTTACATATTGTATTCTTTTTTTAATTTTCAGTCAGACTTCATAAAATGAAACGAAATAAAACGATTCTAAATTATCAAACAAATGAAAACATTTTTTAAATTTTCTTTAGTGAAAAAAAAATCTTTAAATAAAATGGGCCCATCCGGGATCGAACACATGCACTTTTGATCTTATGGTTTTAAGATCATGATGCTTTAACGTCCACGGCCACGAGACAGAGTGACCGTAGATTTCTTTGACATATTGCATTCTTTTTTTAATTTTCGCTCAGACTTCATAAAATGAAACGAAAAAAAACGATACTAAATTATCAAACAAATGAAAACTTTTTTTCAATTTTCATTGGTGAAAGAAAATTCTTTAATGAATTTGGGCCAATGTGGGATCGAATATATGCACTTGTGATCTTATGCATTTAAGATCCTGATGCTTTAACTGCCACGGCAACGAGACATATTGTCCTTAGATTTCATTTACGTAAAGTATTCTTTTTTATTTTCGCTCAGATTTCATAGAATGAAACGAAATAAATAGATTCAAGATTTTCTAACAAATTAAAACCTTTTTTGAATTTTCTTTGGTATAAAAAAATTCTTTAAAAAAATTATGCCAAAGTGGGATCGAACACATGAACTTTTTATCTCATGGTTTTAAGATCCTGATGCTTTAACGTTCACAGCAACAAAAAAAATTGTCCCTATCTTCTTTTACATATTGTTTTCTTTTTTTTTCGCTCAGCCTTCAAAAAATGAAACGAAATAAAACGATTCTAAATTATCAAACAAATAAAAACCTTTTTTTTAATTTTATTTGGTAAAAAAAAATCTACAAAGAAATTTGGCCAATGTTGGATCAAACACATGCACTTTTGATCTTATGGTTTTAAAATTCCTGATGCTTTAACGTCCACGATCAGGAGACAGGTTGTCCGTAGATTACTTTTACATATTTTATTCTTTTTTATTATCGCTTAGACTACATAAAATGAAACGAAATAAATCGATTCAAAATTATCTAACAAATGAAAACTCATTATTTTCAATTTTCATTGGTGAAAAAAAAATTCATTAAAAAAATAAGCAAATGTGGGATCAAACAAATGAACTTTTGATCTTATGGTTTTAAGTTCCTGATGCTTTAATGTATACGGCCACGGACAGATTGTCCATAGATTTCATTTACGTAAAGTACTCTTTTTTATTTTCGCTCAGACTTCATAAAATGAAACGAAATAATTAGATTCAAGATTGTCTAACAAATTAAAACCTTTTTTGAATTTTCTTAGGTCTAAAAAAATTCTTAAAAAAAATTATGCCAAAGTGGGATCGAACACATGACCTTTTATCTAATGGTTTTATGATCCTGATGCTTTAACGTTCACAGCCCCGAAAAAAATTGTCCCTATCTTCTTTTACATATTGTATTCTTTTTTTTTCGCTCAGACTTCCGAAAATGAAACGAAATAAAACGATACTGAATTATCAAACAATAAAAAACCTTTTTTTCAATTTTCTTTGGTAAAAAAAATTCTATAAAGAAATTTGGCCAATGTTGGATCGAACACATGCACTTTTGATCTGATTGTTTTATGATCCTGATGCTTTAACGTCCACGGCCACGAGATAGATTGTCCGGAAATTACTTTTACATATTGTAATCTTTTTTTAATTTTCGCTCAGACTTCATAAAATGAAACGAATTAAAACGATACTAAATAATCAAACAAATAAAAACCTTTTTTCAATTTTCTTTGGTAAAAAAAAATTGTTTAAAGAAATTGGGCCAATGTGGGTTCGAAAAGATGCACTTTTCATCTTATGGTTGTAAAATCCTGATGCTTTAACGTCCACGGCCAGGAGACAGATTGTTCGTAGATTTCTTTTACATATTTTATTCTTTTTTTAATTTTCGCTCTGACTTCAAAAAATGAATCGAAACAAAACGATACTAAATTATCAAACATATGAAATGCTTTTTTCAATTTTCTATGGTGAAAAAAAATTCTTTGAAGAAATTGGACCAATTTGGGATCGAACACATGTACTTTTGATCTTACGGTTTTAAGATTCTGATGCTTTATCGTCTACGACCACGAGACAGATTGTCCGTAGATTTCTTTTACATACTGTCTTCTTTTTTTTATTTTCCCTCAGACTTCAAAAAATGAAACGAAATAAAACGATACTAAATTATCAAACAAATGAAAACCTTTTTTCAATTTTCTTTGGTGAAAAAAAATTCTTTAAAGAAATTGGGCCAATGTGGGATCGATCACATTAACTTTTGATCTTATGGTCTTAAGATCCTGATGCTTTAACGTCCACGGCCACGAGACAGATTGTCCGTATATTTCTTTTACATATTGTATTCTTTTTTAATTTCAGCTCAGACTACATAAAATGAAACGAAATAAAACGATACTAAAATGAAACGAAATAAAACGATACTAAATTATCAAACAAATGAAAACCTTTTTTCAATTTTCTTTGGTGAAAAAAAATTCTTTAAGAAATTAGGCCAATGTGGGATCGAACACATGCACTTTTGATCTTATGGTTTTAAGATCATGATGCATGAACGTCCACAGTTACGAGACAGATTGTCCGTAGATTTCTTTTACATATTGTATTCATTTTTTTAATTTGTGCTCAGACTTCATAAAATGAAACGAAATAAAACGATACTAAATTATCAAACAAATTAATACCTTTTTTCAATTTTCTTTGGTGAAACAAAATTCTTTAAAAAAATTGGGCAATTATGGGATCGAACACATGCACTTTTGATCTTATGGTTTTAAGATCCTGATGCTTTAACGTCCACGGCCACGAGACAGATTGTCCGTATATTTCTTTTACATATTGTATTCTTTTTTAATTTTCGCTCAGACTTCATTAAATGAAACGTAATAAAACGATACTAAATTATCAAACAAATGAAAACATTTTTCAATTTTCTTTGGTGAAAAAAAATTCTTTAAAGAACTTGGGGCCATGTGGGATCGAAGACATGCACTTTAAATCCAATGGTTTTAAGATCCTGATGCTTTTACGTCCACGGCCACGAGGCAGATAGTCCGTATATTTCTTTTACATATTGTATTTTTTTTTTAATTTTCGCTCAGACTTCATAAAATGAAACGTAATAAAACGATACTAAATTATCAAACAAATGAAAACCCTATTTCAGATTTCTTTGGTGAAAAAAAATTCTTTAAAGAAATTTGGCCAAAGTTGGATTGAACACATGACCTTTTTATCGTATGGTTTTAAGATTCTGAAGCTTTAATGTATACGTCCACGAAAAGATTGCCCATAGATTTCATTTACGTATAGTATTCTTTTTTATTTTCGCTCAGACTTCATTAAATTTTCTTTAAAGAACATGGGGCCATGTGGGATCGAACACTTGCACTTTTAATCAAATGGTTTTAAGATCCTGATGCTTTAACGTCCACGGCCACGAGACATATTGTCCTTAGATTTCTTTTACATATTCTATTCTTTTTTTAATTTTTCCTCAAAATTCATAAAATGAAATGAAATGAACGATACTAAATTATCAAACAAATGAAAACCTTTTTTCAATTTTCTTTGGTGAAAAAAAATTCTTTAAAAAAATTGGGCCAAAGTTGGATCGAACACATGAACTTTTTATCTTATGGTTTTAAGATCCTGATGCTTTAAAGTCCACATTTACGAATCAGATTGTCCGTATTTTCTTTTCCATATTGTATTCTTTTTATATTTTCGCTCAGACTTCAAAAATTGAAACGAAATAAAACGATACTAAATTAACAAACAAATGAGAACCTTTTTTCTATTTTCTTTGGTGAAAAAAAATTTCTTTAAAGAAATTGGGCCACTGTGGGATCGAACACAGGCACTTTTGATCTTTTTGTTTTATGATCCTGATGCGTTAACATTCCTCGGCCAGGAGACATATTGTCCGTAGATTTCTTTTACATATTGTATTCTTTTTTTAATTTTCGTTTAGACTTCATAAAATGAATCGAAAAGAAAACGATACTAAATTGTCAAACAAACGATATCCTTTTTTCAATTTTCTTTGGTGAATAAAGATTTTTAAAAGTAATTAGGCCTATGTAGGATCGAACACATGCACTTTTGATCATATGTTTTTAAGATCCTGATGCTTTAACGCCCACGGCCACTAGACATTGTCCGTAGGTTTCTTTCACATTTTGTATTTTTTTTTTAATTTTCGCTCAGACTTCAGAAAATGAAACGAATTAAAACGATACTAAATAATCAAACAAATGAAAACATTTTTTCAATTTCCTATGGTGAGAAAAATTCTTTAAAGAAATTGGGCCAATGTGGGATCGATCACATGCAATTTTGATCATATGTTTTTAAGATCCTGATGCTTTAACGTCCACGGCCACGAGACAGATTGTCCGTAGATTTCTTTTACATTTTGTATTCTTTTTTAATTTCCGCTAAAACTTCATAAAATGAAACTAAATAAAACGATACTAAATTATCAAACAAATGAAAACCTTTTTTCAATTTTCTTTGCTGAAAAAAAATTCTTTAAAGAAATTGGGCCAATGTGGGATCGAATATATGCACTTGTGATCTTATGCATTTAAGATCCTGATGCTTTAACGGCCACGGCAACGAGACATATTGTCCTTAGATTTCATTTACGTAAAGTATTCTTTTTTATTTTTGCTCAGATTTCATAGAATGAAACGAAATAAATAGATTCAAGATTGTCTAACAAATTAAAACCTTTTTTGAATTTTCTTTGGTATAAAAAAATTCTTTAAAAAAATTATGCCAAAGTGGGATCGAACACATGAACTTTTTATCTCATGGTTTTAAGATCCTGATGCTTTAACGTTCACAGCAACAAAAAAAATTGTCCCTATCTTCTTTTACATATTGTTTTCTTTTTTTTTCGCTAAGACTTCAAAAAATGAAACGAAATAAAACGATTCTAAATTATCAAACAAATAAAAACCTTTTTTTTAATTTTCTTTGGTAAAAAAAAATCTACAAAGAAATTTGGCCAATGTTGGATCAAACACATGCACTTTTGATCTTATGGTTTTAAAATTCCTGATGCTTTAACGTCCACGACCAGGAGACAGATTGTCCGTAGATTACTTTTACATATTTTATTCTTTTTTATTATCGCTTAGACTACATAAAATTAAACGAAATAAATCGATTCAAAATTATCTAACAAATGAAAACTCATTATTTTCAATTTTCATTGGTGAAAAAAAAATTCTTTAAAAAAATTAGCAAATGTGGGATCAAACAAATGAACTTTTGATCTTATGGTTTTAAGTTCCTGATGCTTTAATGTATACGGCCACGGACAGATTGTCCATAGATTTCATTTACGTAAAGTACTCTTTTTTATTTTCGCTCAGACTTCATAAAATGAAACGAAATAATTAGATTCAAGATTGTCTAACAAATTAAAACCTTTTTTGAATTTTCTTAGGTCTAAAAAAATTCTTTAAAAAAATTATGCCAAAGTGGGATCGAACACATGACCTTTTATCTAATGGTTTTAAGATCCTGATGCTTTAACGTTCACAGCCCCGAAAAAAATTGTCCCTATCTTCTTTTACATATTGTATTCTTTTTTTTTCGCTCAGACTTCCGAAAATAAAACGAAATAAAACGATACTGAATTATCAAACAATAAAAAACCTTTTTTTCAATTTTCTTTGGTAAAAAAAATTCTATAAAGAAATTTGGCCAATGTTGGATCGAACACATGCACTTTTGATCTAATTGTTTTATGATCCTGATGCTTTAACGTCCACGGCCACGAGATAGATTGTCCGGAAATTACTTTTACATATTGTAATCTTTTTTTAATTTTCGCTCAGACTTCATAAAATGAAACGAATTAAAACGATACTAAATAATCAAAAAAATAAAAACCTTTTTTCAATTTTCTTTGGTAAAAAAAAATTGTTTAAAGAAATTGGGCCAATGTGGGTTCGAAAACATGCACTTTTCATCTTATGGTTGTAAAATCCTGATGCTTTAACGTCCACGGCCAGGAGACAGATTGTTCGTAGATTTCTTTTACATATTTTATTCTTTTTTTAATTTTCGCTCTGACTTCAAAAAATGAATCGAAACAAAACGATACTAAATTATCAAACATATGAAATGCTTTTTTCAATTTTCTATGGTGAAAAAAAATTCTTTGAAGAAATTGGACCAATTTGGGATCGAACACATGTACTTTTGATCTTACGGTTTTAAGATTCTGATGCTTTAACGTCCACGACCACGAGACAGATTGTCCGTAGATTTCTTTTACATACTGTCTTCTTTTTTTTATTTTCCCTCAGACTTCAAAAAATGAAACGAAATAAAACGATACTAAATTATCAAACAAATGAAAACCTTTTTTCAATTTTCTTTGGTGAAAAAAAATTCTTTAAAGAAATTGGGCCAATGTGGGATCGATCACATTAACTTTTGATCTTATGGTCTTAAGATCCTGATGCTTTAACGTCCACGGCCACGAGACAGATTGTCCGTAGATTTCTTTTACATATTGTATTCTTTTTTAATTTCAGCTCAGACTTCATAAAATGAAACGAAATAAAACGATACTAAAATGAAACGAAATAAAACGATACTAAATTATCAAACAAATGAAAACCTTTTTTCAATTTTCTTTGGTGAAAAAAAATTCTTTAAGAAATTAGGCCAAAATGGGATCGAACACATGCACTTTTGATCTTATGGTTTTAAGATCATGATGCATGAACGTCCACAGTTACGAGACAGATTGTCCGTAGATTTCTTTTACATATTGTATTCATTTTTTTAATTTTTCCTTAGACTTCATAAAATGAAACGAAATAAAACGATACTAAATTATCAAACAAATTAATACCTTTTTTCAATTTTCTTTGGTGAAACAAAATTCTTTAAAACAATTGGGCAATTATGGGATCGAACACATGCACTTTTGATCTTATGGTTTTAAGATCCTGATGCTTTAACGTCCACGGCCACGAGACAGATTGTCCGCAGAATTCTTATACATATTGTATTCTTTTTTTAATTTTCGCTCAGACTTCATAAAATGAAACGAAATAAACCGATTGGAAATTATCAAACAAATGAAAACCTTTTTTCAGATTTCTTTGGTGAAACAAAATTCTTAAAAGTAATTGGGCCAATGTGGGATCGAACACATGCATTTTTGATCTTATAATTTTAAGATCCTCATGCTTTAACGTCCACAGCCACGAGACAAAATGTCCGTAGATTTCTTTTACATATTGTATTTTTTTTTAATTTTCGCTCAGACTTCATAAAATGAAACGAAATAAACCGATTGGAAATTATCAGACAAATGAAAACCTTATTTCAGATTTTTTTGGTGAAAAAAAATTCTTAAAAATAATTGGGCCAAAGTGGGAACGAACACAAGCATTTTTGATCTTATGGTTTTAAGATCCTGATGCTTTAACGCCCACAGCCACGAGACAAATTGTCCGTAGATTTCTTTTAAATATTGTATTCACTTTTTAATTTTCGCTAAGACTTAAAAAAATGAATCGAAATAAAACGATACTAATATGTCAAACAAATGAAAACCTTTTTTCAATTTTCTTTGGTGAAAAAAAATTCTTAAAAGAAATTGGGCCAATGTGGGATCAAACACATGCACTTTTGATCTTATGTTTTTATAAGATCCTGATGTTTTAACGTCCACGGCCACGAGACAGATTGTCCGAAGATTTCTTTTACATATTGTATTCTTTTTTTAATTTTAGCTCAGACTTCAGAAAATGAAACGAATTAAAACGATACTAAATTATCAAACAAATGAAAACATTTTTTCAATTTCCTATGGTGAGAAAAATTCTTTAAAGAAATTGGGCCAATGTGGGATCGAACACATGCACTTTGATCTTATGGTTTTAAGATCCTGATGCTTTAACGTCCACGGCCACGAGACCGATTGTCCGTAGATTTCTTTTACAAATTGTACTCTTTTTTTAATTTTCGCTCAGACTTCATAAAATGAATCGAAATAAAACGATACTAAAATGAAACGAAATAAAACGATACTGAATTATCAAACAAATGAAAACCTTTTTTCAATTTTCTTTGGTGAAAAAAAATTCTTTAAGAAATTAGGCCAAAATGGGATCGAACACATGCACTTTTGATCTTATGGTTTTAAGATCATGATGCATGAACGTCCACAGTTACGAGACAGATTGTCCGTAGATTTCTTTTACATATTGTATTCATTTTTTTAATTTTTGCTCAGACTTCATAAAATGAAACGAAATAAAACGATACTAAATTATCAAACAAATTAATACCTTTTTTCAATTTTCTTTGGTGAAACAAAATTCTTTAAAACAATTGGGCAATTATGGGATCGAACACATGCACTTTTGATCTTATGGTTTTAAGATCCTGATGCTTTAACGTCCACGGCCACGAGACAGATTGTCCGCAAAATTCTTATACATATTGTATTCTTTTTTTAATTTTCGCTCAGACTTCATAAAATGAAACGAAATAAACCGATTGGAAATTATCAAACAAATGAAAACCTTTTTTCAGATTTCTTTGGTGAAACAAAATTCTTAAAAGTAATTGGGCCAATGTGGGATCGAACACATGCATTTTTGATCTTATAATTTTAAGATCCTCATGCTTTAACGTCCACAGCCACGAGACAAAATGTCCGTAGATTTCTTTTACATATTGTATTTTTTTTTAATTTTCGCTCAGACTTCATAAAATGAAACGAAATAAACCGATTGGAAATTATCAGACAAATGAAAACCTTATTTCAGATTTTTTTGGTGAAAAAAAATTCTTAAAAATAATTGGGCCAAAGTGGGATCGAACACAAGCATTTTTGATCTTATGGTTTTAAGATCCTGATGCTTTAACGCCCACAGCCACGAGACAAATTGTCCGTAGATTTCTTTTAAATATTGTATTCACTTTTTAATTTTCGCTAAGACTTAAAAAAATGAATCGAAATAAAACGATACTAATATGTCAAACAAATGAAAACCTTTTTTCAATTTTCTTTGGTGAAAAAAAATTCTTAAAAGAAATTGGGCCAATGTGGGATCAAACACATGCACTTTTGATCTTATGTTTTTATAAGATCCTGATGTTTTAACGTCCACGGCCACGAGACAGATTGTCCGAAGATTTCTTTTACATATTGTATTCTTTTTTTAATTTTAGCTCAGACTTCAGAAAATGAAACGAATTAAAACGATACTAAATTATCAAACAAATGAAAACATTTTTTCAATTTCCTATGGTGAGAAAAATTCTTTAAAGAAATTGGGCCAATGTGGGATCGAAGACATGCACTTTGATCTTATGGTTTTAAGATCCTGATGCTTTAACGTCCACGGCCACGAGACCGATTGTCCGTAGATTTCTTTTACAAATTGTACTCTTTTTTTAATTTTCGCTCAGACTTCATAAAATGAATCGAAATAACACGATACTAAATTATCAAACAAATGAAAACTATTTTCAATTTTATTTAGTGAAAAAAAATCCTTGATGAAATTGGGCCAATGTAGGATCGAACACATGCACTTTTGATCTTATGGTTTTAAGATCCTGATTCTTTAACGTCCACGGCCACGAGACAGCTTGTCCTTAGATTTCTTTTACATATTGTATTATTTTTTTTAATTTTCGCTAAGACTTCATAAAATGAAACGAAATAAAACGATACTAAATTATCTAACAAATAAAAACGTTTTTCCAATTTTTTTTGTTGAAAAAAAAATTCTTTAAAGAAATTGTGCCACTGTGGAATCGAACACATGCACTTTTGATCTTTTTGTTTTATGATCCTGATGCTTTAACGTATACGGCCACGAGACAGATTGACCGTATATTTCTTTTACATATTGTATTCTTTTTTTAATTTCACGCTCAGACTTCAAAAATGACTCGAAATAAAACGTAACTAAATTGTCAAACGAACGATAGCCTTTTTTCAATTTTGTTTGGTGAAAAAAAATTCTTAAAAGTAATTGGGCCTATGTAGGATCGAACACATGCACTTTTGATCTTATGTTTTTAAGACCCTGATTCTATAACGTCCACGGCCACTAGACGTTGTCCGTAGGTTTCTTTCACATTTTGTATTCTTATTTTATTTTTCGCTCAGATTTCATAAAATGAAACGAAATAAAACGATACTAAAATATCAAACAAATGAAAACGTTTATTCAATTTTCTTTGGTGAAAAAAAATTCTTTAAAGAAATTTGGCCAATAGTGGGAACGAACACATGCACCTTTGATCTTATTGTTTTAAGATCCTGATAATTTAACGTCCACGGCCACGAGACATATTGTCCGTAGATTTCTTTTACATATTGTATTATTTTTTTAATTTTCGCTCAGACTTCATAAAATGAATCGAAATAAATACATTCGAGATTATCTAACAAATGAAAACGTTTTTTCAATTTTTTTTGTTGAAAAAAAAATTCTTTAAAGAAATTGGGCCAATGTGGGATAGTACACATACACCTTTGAACTTATTCTTTTAAGATAATGATGCTTTAACGTCCACGGCCACGAGACAGATTGTCCGTAGATTAAATTTACATATTGTATTATTTTTTTAATTTTCGCTCAGACTTCAGAAAATGAAACGAATTAAAACGATACTAAATTATCAAACAAATGGAAACATTTTTTCAATTTTCTTTGGTGAAAAAAAATCTTAAAAAAAATTGGGCCAATGTGGGAACGATCACATGCACTTTTGATCTTATGGTTTTAAGATCCTGATGTTTTAACGTCCACGGCCACGAGGCAGATTGTCCGTAGATTTCTTTTACATATTGTATTCTTTTTTAATTTTTGCTAAGACTTCATAAAACGAAACGAAATAAAACGATACTAAATTATAAAACAAATGAATACCTTTTTTCAATTTCCCTTAGTGAAAAAAATCTTTAAAGAAATTGGGCCAATGTGGGATCGAACACATGCACATTTGATCTTATTTTTTTAAGATCCTGATGCTTTAACGTCCACGGCCACGAGACAGATTGTCCGAAAATTCTTATACATATTGTATTCTTTTTTTAATTTTCGCTCAGACTTCATAAAATGAAACGAAATTAACCGATTGGAAATTATCAAACAAATGAAAACCTTTTTTCAGATTTCTTTGGTGAAAAAAAATTCTTAAAAGTAATTGGGCTAATGTGGGATCGAACACATGCATTTTTGATCTTATAATTTTAGGATCCTGATGCTTTAACGTCCACAGCCACGAGACAAAATGTCCGTAGCTTATTTTTACATATTGTATTCATTTTTTAATTTTCGCTTAGACTTCAAAAAATGAATCGAAATAAAACGATACTAAATTATCAAACTAATGAAAACCTTTTTTCAATTTTCTTTGGTGAAAAAATATTCTTTAAAAAAATTGGGCCAAAAAGGGATCGAACACAAGCATTTTTAATCTTATGGTTTTAAGATCCTGATGCTTTAACGTCCAAGGCCACGAGACAGATTGTCCGTAGATTTCTTTTACATATTGTATTCTTTTGTTAATTTTCGCTTAGACTTCATAAAATGAAACGAAATAAACCGATTCGAAATTATCAAACAAATGATAACCTTATTTCAGTTTTCTTTGTAAAAAAAAATTCTTTAAAGTAATTGGGCCAATGTGGGATCGAAAACAAGCATTTTTGATCTTATGGTTTTAGGATCCTGATGCTTTAACGTCCACAGCCACGAGACAGCTTTTCCATATTTTCTTTTACATATTGTATTCTTTTTTATTTTCGCTAAGACTTAAAAAAATGAATCGAAATAAAACGATACTAATATATCAAACAAATGAAAACCTTTTTTCAATTTTCTTTGGTGAAAAAAAATTCTTAAAAGAAATTGTGCCAATGTGGGATCAAACACATGCACTTTTGATCTTATGTTTTTTTAAGATCCTGATGTTTTAACGTCCACGGCCACGAGACAGATTGTCCGAAGATTTCTTTTACATATTGTATTCTTTTTTTAATTTTAGCTCAGACTTCAGAAAATGAAACGAATTAAAACAATACTAAATTATCAAACAAATGAAAACATTTTTTCAATTTCCTATGGTGAGAAAAATTCTTTAAAGAAATTGGGCCAATGTGGGATCGAACACATGCACTTTGATCCTATGGTTTTAAGATCCTGATGCTTTAACATCCACGGCAACGAGACCGATTGTCCGTAGATTTCTTTTACAAATTGTAATCTTTTCTTAATTTTCGCTCAGACTTCATAAAATGAATCGAAATAAAACGATACTAAATTATCAAACAAATGAAAACCTTTTTTCAATTTTATTTGGTGAAAAAAAATCTTTGATGAAATTGGGCCAATGTAGGATCGAACACATGCACTTTTGATCTTATGGTTTTAAGATCCTGATGCTTTAACGTCCACGGCCACGAGACAGATTGTCCTTAGATTTCATTTACATATTGTATTTTTTTTTTAATTTCGCTCAGACTTCATAAAATGAATCGAAATAAATAGATTCGAGATTATCTATCAAATGAAAACGTTTTTTCAATTTTTTTTGTTGAAAAAAAAATTCTTTAAAGAAATTGTGCCACTGTGGGATCGAACACATGCACTTTTGATCTTTTTGTTTTATGATCCTGATGCGTTAACGTCCACGGCCACGAGACATATTGTCCGTATATATCTTTTACATATTGCATTCTTTTTTTTAATTTTCGCAAAGACTTAATAAAATGAAACTAAATAAACCGATACTAAATTATTAAACAAATGAAAACCTTTTTTCAATTTTCTTTGGTGAAAAAAATTTAAAAAAAAATTGGGCCAATATGGGAACGAACACATGCACTTTTGATCTTATTGTTTTAAGATCCTGATGATTTAACGTCTACGGCCACGAGACATATTGTCCGTAGATTTCTTTTACATATTGTATTCTTTTTTTTAATTTTCGCTCAGACATCATAAAATGAAACGAAATAAAACGATACTAAATTATCAAACAAATGAAAACTTTTTTTCAATTTTCTTTGGTGAAAAAAAATTCTTTAAAGAAATTGGGCCAAAGTGGGATCGAATACATGCACTTTTGATCTAATGGTTTTAAGATCCTGATGTTTTAACGTCCACGGCCACGAGACAGATTGTCCGTAGATTTCTTTTACATATTGTATTCTTTTTTTAATTTTCGCTCAGACTTCAGAAAATAAAACGAAATGAAACGATTCTAAATCATGAAACAAATGAATACCTTTTTTCAATTTCCCTTAGTGAAAAAAATCTTTAAAGAAATTGGGCCAATGTGGGATCGAACACATATGCACATTTGATCTTATTATTTTAAGATCCTGATGCTTTAACGTCCACGGCCACGAGACAGATTGTCCGTAGAATTTTTATACATATTGTATTATTTTTTTAATTTTCGCTCAGACTTCATAAAATGAAACGAATTAAAACGATACTAAATTATCAAACAAATGAAAACATTTTTTCAATTTTCTTTGGTGAAAAAAAATTTCTTTAAAGAAATTGGGCCACTGTTGGATCGAACACAGGCACTTTAGATCTTTTTGTTTTATGAACCTGATACGTTAACATTCCTCGGCCACGAGACATATTGTCCGTAGATTTCTTTTACATATTGTATTCTTTTTTTAATTTTCGTTTAGACTTCATAAAATGAATCGAAATAAAACGATACTAAATTGTCAAACAAACGATAACCTTTTTTCAATTTTCTTTGGTGATTAAAAATTTATTAAAGTAATTAGGCCTATGTAGGAATGAACACATGCATTTTGATCTTATGTTTTTAAGATCCTGATGCTTTAACGCCCACGGCCACTAGACATTGTCCGTAGGTTTCTTTCACATTTTGTATTTTTTTTTTAATTTTCGCTCAGACTTCAGAAAATGAAACGAATTAAAACGATACTAAATTATCAAACTAATGAAAACCTTTTTTCAATTTTCTTTGGTGAAAAAATATTCTTTAATACTAATTTTCTAATACTATTCTTTAATACTAATATATCAAACAAATGAAAACCTTTTTTCAATTTTCTTTGGTGAAAAAAAATTCTTAATAGAAATTGGGCCAATGTGGGATCAAACACATGCACTTTTGATCTTATGTTTTTTTAGATCCTGAATTTTTAACGTCCACGGCCACGAGACAGATTGTCCGAAGATTTCTTTTACATATTGTATTCTTTTTTTAATTTTAGCTCAGACTTCAGAAAATGAAACGAATTAAAACGATACTAAATTATCAAACAAATGAAAACATTTTTTCAATTTCCTATGGTGAGAAAAATTCTTTAAAGAAATTGGGCCAATAAGGGATCGAACACATGCACTTTGATCTTATGGTTTTAAGATCCTGATGCTTTAACGTCCACGGCAACGAGACCGATTGTCCGTAGATTTCTTTTACAAATTGTAATCTTTTTTTAATTTTCGCTCATACTTCATAAAATGAATCGAAATAAAACGATACTAAATTATCAAACAAATGAAAATTTTTTTTCAATTTTATTTGGTGAAAAATAATCTTTGATGAAATTGGGCCAATGTAGGATCGAACACATGCACTTTTGATCTTATGGTTTTAAGATCCTGATGCTTTAACGTCCACGGCCACGAGACAGATTGTCCTTAGATTTCTTTTACATATTGTATTTTTTTTTTAATTTCGCTCAGACTTCATAAAATGAATCGAAATAAATAGATTCGAGATTATCTAACAAATGAAAACGTTTTTTCAATTTTTTTTGTTGAAAAAAAAATTCTTTAAAGAAATTGTGCCACTGTGGGATCGAACACATGCACTTTTGATCTTTTTGTTTAATGATCCTGATGCGTTAACGTCCACGGCCACGAGACATATTGTCCGTATATATCTTTTACATATTGCATTCTTTTTTTTAATTTTCGCAAAGACTTAATAAAATGAAACGAAATAAACCGATACTAAATTATTAAACAAATGAAAACCTTTTTTCAATTTTCTTTGGTGAAAAAAAATTTAAAAAAAATTGGGCCAATATGGGAACGAACACATGCACTTTTGATCTTATTGTTTTAAGATCCTGATGATTTAACGTCCACGGCCACGAGACATATTGTCCGTATATATCTTTTACATATTGTATTCTTTTTTTTAATTTTCGCTCAGACATCATAAAATGAAACGAAATAAAACGATACTAAATTATCAAACAAAACTTTTTTTCAATTTTCTTTGGTAAAAAAAAATTCTTTAAAGAAATTGGGCCAAAGTGGGATCGAATACATGCGCTTTTGATCTTATGGTTTTAAGATCCTGATGTGTTAACGTCCACGGCCACGAGACAGATTGTCCGTAGATTTCTTTTACATATTGTATTCTTTTTTTAATTTTCGCTCAGACTTCAGATAATAAAACGAAATGAAACGATTCTAAATTATGAAACAAATGAATACCTTTTTTCAATTTCCCTTAGTGAAAAAAATCTTTAAAGAAATTGGGCCAATGTGGGATCGAACACATATGCACATTTGATCTTATTTTTTTAAGATCCTGATGCTTTAACGTCCACGGCTACGAGACAGATTGTCCGTAGAATTCTTATACATATTGTATTATTTTTTAATTTTCGCTCAGACTTCATAAAATGAAACGAATTAAAACGATACTAAATTATCAAACAAATGAAAACATTTTTTCAATTTTCATTGGTGAAAAAAAATCTTAAAAAAAATTGGGCCAATGTGGGAACGAACACATGCACTTTTGATCTTATTGTTTTAAGATCCTGATGATTTAACGTCCACGGCCACCGGACATATTGTCCGTAGATTTCTTTTACATATTGTATTCTTTTTTTAATATTCGCTCAGACATCATAAAATGAAACGAAATAAAACGATACTAAATTATCAAACAAATGAAAACTTTTTTCAATTTTCTTTGGTGAAAAAAAATTCTTAAAAAAAATTGGGCCAATGTGGGAACGAACACATGCACTTTTGATCTTATTGTTTTAAGATCCTGATGATTTAACGTCCACGGCCACGAGACATATTGTCCGTAGATTTCTTTTACATATTGTATTCTTTTTTTAATTTTCGCTCAGACATCATAAAATGAAACAAAATAAAACGAAACTAAATTATCAAACAAATGAATACTTTTTTTCAATTTTCTTTGGTGAAAAAAAAGTCTTTATAGAAATTGGGCCAATGTGGGATCGAATACATGCACTTTTGATCGTATTGTTTAACCATCTTGATGCCTTAACGTCCACGGCCACGAGACAGATTGTCCGTAGATTTCTTTTACATATTGTATTCTTTTTTTAATTTTCGCTCAGACTTCAGAAAATAAAACAAAATGAAACGATACTAAATTATGAAACAAATGAATACCTTTTTTCAATTTCCCTTAGTGAAAAAAATCTTTAAAGAAATAGGGCCAATGTGGGATCGAACACATGGACATTTGATCTTATTTTTTTAAGATCCTGATGCTTTAACGTATACGGCCACGAGACAGATTGACCGTATATTTCTTTTACATATTGTATTCTTTTTTTAATTTCACGCTCAGACTTCAAAAATGACTCGAAATAAAACGTAACTAAATTGTCAAACGAACGATAGCCTTTTTTCAATTTTGTTTGGTGAAAAAAAATTCTTAAAAGTAATTGGGCCTATGTAGGATCGAACACATGCACTTTTGATCTTATGTTTTTAAGACCCTGATTCTATAACGTCCACGGCCACTAGACGTTGTCCGTAGGTTTCTTTCACATTTTGTATTCTTATTTTATTTTTCGCTCAGATTTCATAAAATGAAACGAAATAAAACGATACTAAAATATCAAACAAATGAAAACGTTTATTCAATTTTCTTTGGTGAAAAAAAATTCTTTAAAGAAATTTGGCCAATAGTGGGAACGAACACATGCACCTTTGATCTTATTGTTTTAAGATCCTGATAATTTAACGTCCACGGCCACGAGACATATTGTCCGTAGATTTCTTTTACATATTGTATTATTTTTTTAATTTTCGCTCAGACTTCATAAAATGAATCGAAATAAATACATTCGAGATTATCTAACAAATGAAAACGTTTTTTCAATTTTTTTTGTTGAAAAAAAAATTCTTTAAAGAAATTGGGCCAATGTGGGATAGTACACATACACCTTTGAACTTATTCTTTTAAGATAATGATGCTTTAACGTCCACGGCCACGAGACAGATTGTCCGTAGATTAAATTTACATATTGTATTATTTTTTTAATTTTCGCTCAGACTTCAGAAAATGAAACGAATTAAAACGATACTAAATTATCAAACAAATGGAAACATTTTTTCAATTTTCTTTGGTGAAAAAAAATCTTAAAAAAAATTGGGCCAATGTGGGAACGATCACATGCACTTTTGATCTTATGGTTTTAAGATCCTGATGTTTTAACGTCCACGGCCACGAGGCAGATTGTCCGTAGATTTCTTTTACATATTGTATTCTTTTTTAATTTTTGCTAAGACTTCATAAAACGAAACGAAATAAAACGATACTAAATTATAAAACAAATGAATACCTTTTTTCAATTTCCCTTAGTGAAAAAAATCTTTAAAGAAATTGGGCCAATGTGGGATCGAACACATGCACATTTGATCTTATTTTTTTAAGATCCTGATGCTTTAACGTCCACGGCCACGAGACAGATTGTCCGAAAATTCTTATACATATTGTATTCTTTTTTTAATTTTCGCTCAGACTTCATAAAATGAAACGAAATTAACCGATTGGAAATTATCAAACAAATGAAAACCTTTTTTCAGATTTCTTTGGTGAAAAAAAATTCTTAAAAGTAATTGGGCTAATGTGGGATCGAACACATGCATTTTTGATCTTATAATTTTAGGATCCTGATGCTTTAACGTCCACAGCCACGAGACAAAATGTCCGTAGCTTATTTTTACATATTGTATTCATTTTTTAATTTTCGCTTAGACTTCAAAAAATGAATCGAAATAAAACGATACTAAATTATCAAACTAATGAAAACCTTTTTTCAATTTTCTTTGGTGAAAAAATATTCTTTAAAAAAATTGGGCCAAAAAGGGATCGAACACAAGCATTTTTAATCTTATGGTTTTAAGATCCTGATGCTTTAACGTCCAAGGCCACGAGACAGATTGTCCGTAGATTTCTTTTACATATTGTATTCTTTTGTTAATTTTCGCTTAGACTTCATAAAATGAAACGAAATAAACCGATTCGAAATTATCAAACAAATGATAACCTTATTTCAGTTTTCTTTGTAAAAAAAAATTCTTTAAAGTAATTGGGCCAATGTGGGATCGAAAACAAGCATTTTTGATCTTATGGTTTTAGGATCCTGATGCTTTAACGTCCACAGCCACGAGACAGCTTTTCCATATTTTCTTTTACATATTGTATTCTTTTTTATTTTCGCTAAGACTTAAAAAAATGAATCGAAATAAAACGATACTAATATATCAAACAAATGAAAACCTTTTTTCAATTTTCTTTGGTGAAAAAAAATTCTTAAAAGAAATTGTGCCAATGTGGGATCAAACACATGCACTTTTGATCTTATGTTTTTTTAAGATCCTGATGTTTTAACGTCCACGGCCACGAGACAGATTGTCCGAAGATTTCTTTTACATATTGTATTCTTTTTTTAATTTTAGCTCAGACTTCAGAAAATGAAACGAATTAAAACAATACTAAATTATCAAACAAATGAAAACATTTTTTCAATTTCCTATGGTGAGAAAAATTCTTTAAAGAAATTGGGCCAATGTGGGATCGAACACATGCACTTTGATCCTATGGTTTTAAGATCCTGATGCTTTAACATCCACGGCAACGAGACCGATTGTCCGTAGATTTCTTTTACAAATTGTAATCTTTTCTTAATTTTCGCTCAGACTTCATAAAATGAATCGAAATAAAACGATACTAAATTATCAAACAAATGAAAACCTTTTTTCAATTTTATTTGGTGAAAAAAAATCTTTGATGAAATTGGGCCAATGTAGGATCGAACACATGCACTTTTGATCTTATGGTTTTAAGATCCTGATGCTTTAACGTCCACGGCCACGAGACAGATTGTCCTTAGATTTCATTTACATATTGTATTTTTTTTTTAATTTCGCTCAGACTTCATAAAATGAATCGAAATAAATAGATTCGAGATTATCTATCAAATGAAAACGTTTTTTCAATTTTTTTTGTTGAAAAAAAAATTCTTTAAAGAAATTGTGCCACTGTGGGATCGAACACATGCACTTTTGATCTTTTTGTTTTATGATCCTGATGCGTTAACGTCCACGGCCACGAGACATATTGTCCGTATATATCTTTTACATATTGCATTCTTTTTTTTAATTTTCGCAAAGACTTAATAAAATGAAACTAAATAAACCGATACTAAATTATTAAACAAATGAAAACCTTTTTTCAATTTTCTTTGGTGAAAAAAATTTAAAAAAAAATTGGGCCAATATGGGAACGAACACATGCACTTTTGATCTTATTGTTTTAAGATCCTGATGATTTAACGTCTACGGCCACGAGACATATTGTCCGTAGATTTCTTTTACATATTGTATTCTTTTTTTTAATTTTCGCTCAGACATCATAAAATGAAACGAAATAAAACGATACTAAATTATCAAACAAATGAAAACTTTTTTTCAATTTTCTTTGGTGAAAAAAAATTCTTTAAAGAAATTGGGCCAAAGTGGGATCGAATACATGCACTTTTGATCTAATGGTTTTAAGATCCTGATGTTTTAACGTCCACGGCCACGAGACAGATTGTCCGTAGATTTCTTTTACATATTGTATTCTTTTTTTAATTTTCGCTCAGACTTCAGAAAATAAAACGAAATGAAACGATTCTAAATCATGAAACAAATGAATACCTTTTTTCAATTTCCCTTAGTGAAAAAAATCTTTAAAGAAATTGGGCCAATGTGGGATCGAACACATATGCACATTTGATCTTATTATTTTAAGATCCTGATGCTTTAACGTCCACGGCCACGAGACAGATTGTCCGTAGAATTTTTATACATATTGTATTATTTTTTTAATTTTCGCTCAGACTTCATAAAATGAAACGAATTAAAACGATACTAAATTATCAAACAAATGAAAACATTTTTTCAATTTTCTTTGGTGAAAAAAAATTTCTTTAAAGAAATTGGGCCACTGTTGGATCGAACACAGGCACTTTAGATCTTTTTGTTTTATGAACCTGATACGTTAACATTCCTCGGCCACGAGACATATTGTCCGTAGATTTCTTTTACATATTGTATTCTTTTTTTAATTTTCGTTTAGACTTCATAAAATGAATCGAAATAAAACGATACTAAATTGTCAAACAAACGATAACCTTTTTTCAATTTTCTTTGGTGATTAAAAATTTATTAAAGTAATTAGGCCTATGTAGGAATGAACACATGCATTTTGATCTTATGTTTTTAAGATCCTGATGCTTTAACGCCCACGGCCACTAGACATTGTCCGTAGGTTTCTTTCACATTTTGTATTTTTTTTTTAATTTTCGCTCAGACTTCAGAAAATGAAACGAATTAAAACGATACTAAATTATCAAACTAATGAAAACCTTTTTTCAATTTTCTTTGGTGAAAAAATATTCTTTAATACTAATTTTCTAATACTATTCTTTAATACTAATATATCAAACAAATGAAAACCTTTTTTCAATTTTCTTTGGTGAAAAAAAATTCTTAATAGAAATTGGGCCAATGTGGGATCAAACACATGCACTTTTGATCTTATGTTTTTTTAGATCCTGAATTTTTAACGTCCACGGCCACGAGACAGATTGTCCGAAGATTTCTTTTACATATTGTATTCTTTTTTTAATTTTAGCTCAGACTTCAGAAAATGAAACGAATTAAAACGATACTAAATTATCAAACAAATGAAAACATTTTTTCAATTTCCTATGGTGAGAAAAATTCTTTAAAGAAATTGGGCCAATAAGGGATCGAACACATGCACTTTGATCTTATGGTTTTAAGATCCTGATGCTTTAACGTCCACGGCAACGAGACCGATTGTCCGTAGATTTCTTTTACAAATTGTAATCTTTTTTTAATTTTCGCTCATACTTCATAAAATGAATCGAAATAAAACGATACTAAATTATCAAACAAATGAAAATTTTTTTTCAATTTTATTTGGTGAAAAATAATCTTTGATGAAATTGGGCCAATGTAGGATCGAACACATGCACTTTTGATCTTATGGTTTTAAGATCCTGATGCTTTAACGTCCACGGCCACGAGACAGATTGTCCTTAGATTTCTTTTACATATTGTATTTTTTTTTTAATTTCGCTCAGACTTCATAAAATGAATCGAAATAAATAGATTCGAGATTATCTAACAAATGAAAACGTTTTTTCAATTTTTTTTGTTGAAAAAAAAATTCTTTAAAGAAATTGTGCCACTGTGGGATCGAACACATGCACTTTTGATCTTTTTGTTTAATGATCCTGATGCGTTAACGTCCACGGCCACGAGACATATTGTCCGTATATATCTTTTACATATTGCATTCTTTTTTTTAATTTTCGCAAAGACTTAATAAAATGAAACGAAATAAACCGATACTAAATTATTAAACAAATGAAAACCTTTTTTCAATTTTCTTTGGTGAAAAAAAATTTAAAAAAAATTGGGCCAATATGGGAACGAACACATGCACTTTTGATCTTATTGTTTTAAGATCCTGATGATTTAACGTCCACGGCCACGAGACATATTGTCCGTATATATCTTTTACATATTGTATTCTTTTTTTTAATTTTCGCTCAGACATCATAAAATGAAACGAAATAAAACGATACTAAATTATCAAACAAAACTTTTTTTCAATTTTCTTTGGTAAAAAAAAATTCTTTAAAGAAATTGGGCCAAAGTGGGATCGAATACATGCGCTTTTGATCTTATGGTTTTAAGATCCTGATGTGTTAACGTCCACGGCCACGAGACAGATTGTCCGTAGATTTCTTTTACATATTGTATTCTTTTTTTAATTTTCGCTCAGACTTCAGATAATAAAACGAAATGAAACGATTCTAAATTATGAAACAAATGAATACCTTTTTTCAATTTCCCTTAGTGAAAAAAATCTTTAAAGAAATTGGGCCAATGTGGGATCGAACACATATGCACATTTGATCTTATTTTTTTAAGATCCTGATGCTTTAACGTCCACGGCTACGAGACAGATTGTCCGTAGAATTCTTATACATATTGTATTATTTTTTAATTTTCGCTCAGACTTCATAAAATGAAACGAATTAAAACGATACTAAATTATCAAACAAATGAAAACATTTTTTCAATTTTCATTGGTGAAAAAAAATCTTAAAAAAAATTGGGCCAATGTGGGAACGAACACATGCACTTTTGATCTTATTGTTTTAAGATCCTGATGATTTAACGTCCACGGCCACCGGACATATTGTCCGTAGATTTCTTTTACATATTGTATTCTTTTTTTAATATTCGCTCAGACATCATAAAATGAAACGAAATAAAACGATACTAAATTATCAAACAAATGAAAACTTTTTTCAATTTTCTTTGGTGAAAAAAAATTCTTAAAAAAAATTGGGCCAATGTGGGAACGAACACATGCACTTTTGATCTTATTGTTTTAAGATCCTGATGATTTAACGTCCACGGCCACGAGACATATTGTCCGTAGATTTCTTTTACATATTGTATTCTTTTTTTAATTTTCGCTCAGACATCATAAAATGAAACAAAATAAAACGAAACTAAATTATCAAACAAATGAATACTTTTTTTCAATTTTCTTTGGTGAAAAAAAAGTCTTTATAGAAATTGGGCCAATGTGGGATCGAATACATGCACTTTTGATCGTATTGTTTAACCATCTTGATGCCTTAACGTCCACGGCCACGAGACAGATTGTCCGTAGATTTCTTTTACATATTGTATTCTTTTTTTAATTTTCGCTCAGACTTCAGAAAATAAAACAAAATGAAACGATACTAAATTATGAAACAAATGAATACCTTTTTTCAATTTCCCTTAGTGAAAAAAATCTTTAAAGAAATAGGGCCAATGTGGGATCGAACACATGGACATTTGATCTTATTTTTTTAAGATCCTGATGCTTTAACGTCCACGGCCACGAGACAGATTGTCCGTAGAATTCTTATACATATTGTATTCTTTTTTTAATTTTCGCTCAGACTTCATAAAATGAAACGAAATTAATCGATTGGAAATTATCAAACAAATGAAAACCTTTTTTCAGATTTCTTTGGTGAAAAAAAATTCTTAAAAGTAATTGGGCCAATGTGGGATTGAACACATGCATTTTTGATCTTATAATTTTAGGATCCTGATGCTTTAACGTCCACAGCCACGAGACAAAATGTCCGTAGATTTCTTTTACATATTGTATTCATTTTATAATATTCGCTTAGACTTCAAAAAATGAATCGAAATAAAACGATACTAAATTATCAAACAAATGAAAACCTTTTTTCAATTTTCTTTGGTGAAAAAATATTCTTTAAAAAAATTGGGCCAAAAATTGATCGAACACAAGCATTTTTGATCTTATGGTTTTAAGATCCTGATGCTTTAACGTCCAAGGCCACGAGACAGATTGTCCGTAAATTTCTTTTACATATTGTATTCTTTTTTTAATTTTCGCTCAGACTTCAGAAAATGTAATGAAATAAAACGATACTAAATTATCAAACAAATGAAAACATTTTTTCAATTTTGTTTAGTGAAAAAAAATTATTTAAAAAATTTGGGCCATTGTGTGATCGAACACATGAACTTTTGATCTTATGGTTTTAAGATCCAGATGCTTTAACGTCCACGGCCAAGAAAATGTGCGTAGATTTCTTTGACATATCGTATTCTTTTTTTAATTTTCGCTCAGACTTCATAAAATGAAACGAACTAAACCAATTGGAAATTATCAAACAAATGAAAACCTGATTTCAGATTTCCTTGGTGAAAAAAAATTCTTAAAAGTAATTGGGCCAAAGTGGGATCGAAAATAAGCATTTTTGATCTTATGGTTTTAAGATCCTGTTGCTTTAACGTCCACAGCCACGAGGCAAATTGTCCGTAGATTTCTTTTACATATTGTATTCATTTTTTAATTTTTGCTTAGACTTAAGAAAATGAATCGAAATAAAATGATACTAATATATCAAACAAATGAAAACCTTTTTTCAATTTTCTTTGGTGAAAAAAAATTCTTTAAAGAAATTGGGCCAATGTGGGATCGAACACATGCAATTTTGATCTTATGGTTTTATGATCCTTATGCGATAACATCCACGGCCACGAGACAGATTGTCCGTAGATTTCATTTACATATTGTATTATTTTTTTAATTTTCGCTCAGACTTCAGAAAATGAAACGAATTAAAACGATACTAAATTATCAAACAAATGAAAACCTTTTTTCAATTTAATTTGGCGAAAAAAAATTCTTAAAAGAAATTGGGCCAATGTGTGATCGAACACATGCACCTTTGATCTTATTGTTTTAAGATCAAAGACTAATATATCAAACAAATGAAAACCTTTTTCAATTTTATTTGGTGAAAAAAAAATTCTTTAAAGAATTTGGGCCACCGTGGGATCGAACACATGCACTTTTGACCTTTATGTTTTATGATCCTGATGCGTTAACGTCCACGGCCACGAGACATTATGTCCGTAGATATCTTTTACATATTGTATTCTTTTTTTTAATTTTCGCAAACACTTCATAAAATGAAACGAAATAAACCGATACTAAACTGTTATACAAATGAAAACCTTTTTTCAATTTTCTTTGGTGAAAAAAAATTTTTAAAGAAATTGGGCCAATGTGAAATCGAACACATGCACTTTTGATCTTATGGTTTTTAGATCCTGGTGCTTTAACGTCCACGGCCACGAGACAGATTGTCCGTAGATTTCTTTTACATATTGTATTCGTTTTTTAATTTCACGCTCAGACTTCAAAAAATGAATCGAAATAAAACGTAACTAAATTGTCAAACAAACGAAAACCTTTTCTCAATTTTCTTTGGTGAAAAACAATTCTATAAAAAAATTAGGCCAATGTGGGATTGAATACGTTTACCTTTGATCTTATTCTTTTAAGATCAAAGTGAAAAAAAATTCTTTAAAGAAATTGGGACAATGTCAGATCTAACAGGTGCACTTTTGATCTTATGGTTCCAACATCCTGATGCTTTAGCGTCCACGGCCACGAGACATATTGTCCGTAGATTTCTTTTACATATTGTATTCTTTTTTTAATTTTCGCTCAGACATCATAAAATGAAACGAAATAAATTGATACTAAATTATCAAACAAATGAAAACCTTTTTTCAATTTTCTTTGGTGAAAAAAAAATCTTTAAAGAAATTGGGCCAATGTGGGATCGAATACAAGTACTTTTGATCTTATGGTTTTTAAATCCTGATGCTTTAACGTCCACAGCCACGAGACAGCTTTTCCATATTCTCTTTTACATATTGTATTCTTTTTTTAATTTTCGCTCAGACATCATAAAATGAAACGAAATAAATTGATACTAAATTATCAAACAAATGAAAACCTTTTTTCAATTTTCTTTGGTAAAAAAAAATTCTTTAAAGTAATTGGGCCAATGTGGGATCGAACACATGCACTTTTCATCCAATGGTTTTAAGATCCTGATGCTTTAACGTCCACGGCCACGAGACAGATTGCCCGTTGATTTCTTTTACATATTGTATTCTTTTTTTAATTTTCGCTCAGACTTCAGAAAATGAAATGAAATAAAACGATACTAAATTATCAAACCAATGAAAACATTTTTTCAATTTTGTTTTGTGAAAAAAAATTATTTAAAAAATTTGGGCCATTGTGTGATCGAACACATGAACTTTTGATCTTATGGTTTTAAGATCCAGATGCTTTAACGTCCACGGCCAAGAAAATGTGCGTAGATTTCTTTGACATATCGTATTCTTTTTTTAATTTTCAATCAGACTTCATAAAATGAAACGAACTAAACCGATTGGAAATTATCAAACAAATGAAAACCTTAATTCAGATTTCCTTGGTGAAAAAAAATTCTTAAAAGTAATTGGGCCAAAGTGGGATCGAAAAAAAGCATTTTTGATCTTATTGTTTTAAGATCCTGTTGCTTTAACGTCCACAGCCACGAGGCAAATTGTCCGTAGATTTCTTTTACATATTGTATTCATTTTTTTAATTTTCGCTTAGACTTAAAAAAATGAATCGAAATAAAATGATACTAATATATCAAACAAATGAAAACCTTTTTTCAATTTTCTTTGGTGAAAAAAAATTCTTTAAAGAAATTGGGCCAATGTGGGATCGAACACATGCACTTTTGATCTTATGGTTTTATGATCCTGATGCGATAACATCCACGGCCACGAGACAGATTGTCTGTAGATTTCATTTACATATTGTATTATTTTTTTAATTTTCGCTCAGACTTCAGAAAATGAAACGAATTAAAACGATACTAAATTATACTTAGTTCAGAAAATAAAACGAAATGAAACGATTCTAAATTATGAAACAAATGAATACCTTTTTTCAATTTCCCTTAGTGAAAAAAATCTTTAAAGAAATTGGGCCAATGTGGGATCGAACACATACGCACATTCTTATCTTATTATTTTAAGATCCTGATGTTTTAACGTCCACGGCCACGAGACAGATTGTCCGTAGAATTCTTATACATATTGTATTATTTTTTTAATTTTCGCTCAGACTTCATAAAATGAAACGAATTAAAACGATACTAAATTATCAAACAAATGAAAACATTTTTTCAATTTTCTTTGGTGAAAAAAAATCTGAAAAAAAATTGGGCCAATGTGGGAACGAACACATACACTTTTGATCTTATTGTTTTAAGATCCTGATGATTTAACGTCCACGGCCATGAGACATATTGTCCGTAGATTTCTTTATCATATTGTATTCTTTTTTTAATATTCGCTCAGACATCATAAAATGAAACGAAATAAAACGATACAAAATTATCAAATAAATGAAAACTTTTTTTCAATTTTCTTTGGTGAAAAAAAATTCTTAAAAAAAATTGGGCCAATGTGGGAACGAACACATGCACTTTTGATCTTATTGTTTTAAGATCCTGATGATTTAACGTCCACGGCCACGAGACATTATGTCCGTAGATTTCTTTTACATATTGTATTCTTTTTTTAATTTTCGCTCAGACTTCATAAAATGCAACGAAATTAATCAATTGGAAATTATCAAACAAATGAAAACCTTTTTCAGATTTCTTTTGGGAAAAACAATTCTTAAAAGTAATTGGGCCAATGTGGGATCGAACACATGCATTTTTGATCTTATAATTTTACGATCCTGATGCTTTAACGTCCACAGCCACGAGACAAAATGTCCGTAGATTTCTTTTACATATTGTATTCATTTTTTAATATTCGCTTGGACTTCAAAAAATGAATCGAAATAAAACGATACTAAATTATCAAACAAATGAAAACCTTTTTTCAATTTTCTTTCGTGAAAAAATATTCTTTAAAAAAATTGGGCCAAAAAGGGATCGAACACAAGCAATTTTGATCTTATGGTTTTAAGATCCTGATGCTTTAACGTCCAAGGCCACGAGACAGATTGTCCGTAGATTTCTTTTACATATTGTATTCTTTTGTTAATTTTCGCTTAGACTTCATAAAATGAAACGAAATAAACCGATTCGAAATTATCAAACAAATGATAAACTTATTTCAGTTTTCTTTGGTGAAAAAAAATTCTTTTAAGTAATTGGGCCAATGTGGGATCGAACACAAGCATTTTTGATCTTATGGTTTTAGGATCCTGATGCTTTAACGTCCACAGCCACGAGACAGCTTTTCCATATTTTCTTTTACATATAGTATTCTTTTTTATTTTCGCTCAGACTTCAAAAAATAAAACGAAATAAAACTACACTAATTTATCTAACAAATGAAAACCTTATTTCTGATTTCTTTGGTGAAAAAAAATTCTTAAAATTAATTGGGCCAAAGTGGGATCGAAAATATGCATTTTTAATCTTATGGTTTTAAGATCAAAGACTAATTTATCTAACAAATGAAAACCTTTTTTCAATTTTCTTTGGTGAAAAAAAATTATTTAAAGAAATTTGGCCAATGTAGGATCGAACACATGCACTTTTGATCTTATGGTTTTAAGATCCTGATGCTTTAACGTCCACGGCCACGAGACAGATTGTCCGTAGATTTCTTTTACATTTTGTATTCTTTTTTTAATTTTCGCTAAGACTTCATAAAATGAAACGAAATAAAACGATACTAAATTATCAAACAAATGAAAACATATTTTCAATTTTCTTTGGTGAAAAAAAATCTTAAAAAAAAATTGGGCCAATGTGGGAACGAACACATGCACTTTTGATCTTATTGTTTTAAGATCCTGATGATTTAACGTCCACGGCCACGAGAAATATTGTCCGTAGATTTCTTTTACATATTGTATTCTTTTTTTAATTTTCGCTCAGACATCATAAAATGAAACGAAATAAAACGATACTAAATTATGAAACAAATGAAAACTTTTTTTCAATTTACTTTGGTGAAAAAAAATTCTTTAAAGAAATTGGGCCAATGTGGGATCGAATACATGCACTTTTGATCTTATGGTTTTATGATCCTGATGCGTTATCGTCCACGGCCACGAGACAGATTGTCCGTAGATTTCATTTACATATTGTATTATTTTTTTAATTTTCGATCCGACTTCAGAAAATGAAACGAATTAAAAGGATACTAAATTATCAAACAAATGAAAACCTTTTTTCAATTTTATTTGGTGAAAAAAATTTCTTAAAAGAAATTGGGCCAATGTGGGATCTGACACATGCACCTTTGATCTTATTGTTTTAAGATCAAAGACTAATATATCAAACAAATGAAAATCTTTTTTCAATTTTCTCTGGTAAAAAAAAATTCTTTGACGAAATTGGGCCAATGTAGTATCGAACATATGATTTTTTATCTTATGGTTTTAAGATCCTGATGTTTTAACGTCCACGGCCACGAGACAGATTGTCCGTAGATTTCTTTTACATATTGTATTCTTTTTTTAATTTTCGCTCAGACTTCAGAAAATAAAACGAAATGAAACGATACTAAATTATGAAACAAATGAATACCTTTTTTCAATTTCCCTTAGTGAAAAAAATCTTTAAAGAAATTGGGCCAATGTGGGATCGAAAACATGCACATTTGATCTTATTTTTTTAAGATCCTGATGCTTTAACGTCCACGGCCACGAGACAGATTGTCCGTAGAATTCTTATACATATTGTATTCTTTTTTTAATTTTCGCTCAGACTTCATAAAATGAAACGAAATTAATCGATTGGAAATTATCAAACAAATGAAAACCTTTTTTCAGATTTCTTTGGTGAAAAAAATTCTTAAAAGTAATTGGGCCAATGTGGGATCGAACACATGCATTTTTGATCTTATAATTTTAGGATCCTGATGCTTTAACGTCCACAGCCACGAGACAAAATGTCCGTAGATTTCTTTTACATATTGTATTCATTTTTTAATATTCGCTTAGACTTCAAAAAATGAATCGAAATAAAACGATTCTAAATTATCAAACAAATGAAAATATTTTTTCAATTTTCTTTGGTGAAAAAAAATCTTTAAAAAAATTGGGCCAATGTGGGAACGAACACATGCACTTTTGAACTTATTGTTTAAAAATCCTGATGATTTAACGTCCACGGCTACGAGACATATTGTCCGTAGATTTCTTTTACATATTGTATTCTTTTTTTAATTTTCGCTCAGACATCATTAAATGAAACGAAATAAAACGATACTAAATTATCAAACAAATGAAAACCTTTTTTCAATTTTCTTTGCTGAAAAAAAATTCTTTAAAAAAATTGGGCCAATGTGGGATCGAATACATGCACTTTTGATCTTATGGTTTTAAGATCCTGATGTTTTAACGTCCTCGGCCACGAGACATATTGTCCGTAGATTTCTTTTACATATTGTATTCTTTTTTTAATTTTCGCTCAGACATCATAAAATGAAACGAAATAAAACGATACTAAATTATCAAACAAATGAAAATTTTTTTTCAATTTACTTTGGTGAAAAAAAATTCTTTAAAGAAATTGGGCCAATGTGGGATCGAATACATGCACTTTTGATCTTATGGTTTTATGATCCTGATGCGTTAACGTCCACGGCCACGAGACAGATTGTCCGTAGATTTCATTTACATATTGTATTATTTTTTTAATTTTCGCTCAGACTTCAGAAAATGAAACGAATTAAAAGGATACTAAATTATCAAACAATTGAAAACCTTTTTTCAATTTTAATTGGTGAAAAAAAATTCTTAAAAGAAATTGGGCCAATGTGGGATCGAACACATGCACCTTTGATCTTATTGTTTTAAGATCAAAGACTAATATATCAAATAAATGAAAATCTTTTTTCAATTTTCTTTGGTGAAAAAAAATTCTTTGACGAAATTGGGCCAATGTAGGATCGAACATATGATTTTTTATCTTATGGTTTTAAGATCCTGATGCTTTAACGTCCACGGCCACGAGACATATTGTCCGTAGATATCTTTTACATATTGTATTTTTTTTTTTAATTTCGCTCAGACTTCATAAAATGAATCGAAATAAATAGATTGGAGATTATCTAACAAATGAAAACCTTTTTTCAATTTTATTTGGTGAAAAAAAAATTCTTTAAAGAAATTGGGCCTGTGTATGATCGAACACATACACTTTTGATCTTATGTATGCTTTAACGTCCACGGCCACTAGACATTGTCCGTAGGTTTCTTTCACATTTTGTATTCTTTTTTTATTTTTCGCTCAAACTTCATAAAATGAAACGAAATAAAACGATACTAAAATATCAAACAAATGAAAACCTGTTTTCAATTTTCTTTGGTGAAAAAAAATTCTTTAAAGAAATTGGGCCAATAGTGGGAACGAACACATGCAATTTTGATCTTATTGTTTTAAGATCCTGATAATTTAACGTCCACGGCCACGAGACATGTTGTCCGTAGATTTCTTTTACATATTGTATTCTTTTTTTAATTTTCGCTCAGACTTCATAAAATGAAACGAAATAAAACGAAACTAAATTATCAAACAAATGAAAATCTTTTTTCAATTTTGTTTGGTGAAAAAAAATTCTTTAAAGAAATTGGGCCAATGTGGGATAGTACACATACACCTTTGATCTTATTCTTTTAAGATCATGATGCTTTAACGTCCACGGCCACGAGACAGATTGTCCGAAGATTTTATTTACATATTGCATTATTTTTTTAATTTTCGCTCAGACTTCAGAAAATGAAACGAATTAAAACGATACTAAATTATCAAACAAATGAAAACATTTTTTCAATTTTCTTTGGTGAAAAAAAATCTTTAAAAAAATTGGGCCAATGTGGGAACGAACACATGCACTTTGAACTTATTGTTGAAAAATCCTGATGATTTAACGTCCACGGCTACGAGACATATTGTCCGTAGATTTCTTTTACATATTGTATTCTTTTTTTAATTTTCGCTCAGACATCATTAAATGAAACGAAATAAAATGATACTAAATTATCAAACAAATGAAAACCTTTTTTCAATTTTCTTTGCTGAACAAAAATTCTTTAAAGAAATTGGGCCAATGTGGGATCGAATACATGCACTTTTGATCTTATGGTTTTAAGATCCTGATGTTTTAACGTCCACGGCCACGAGACAGATTGTCCGTAGATTTCTTTTACATATTGTATTCTTTTTTTAATTTTCGCTCAGACTTCAGAAAATGAAACGAAATGAAACGATACTAAATTATGAAACAAATGAATACCTTTTTTCAATTTCCCTTAGTGAAAAAAATCTTTAAAGAAATTGGGCCAATGTGGGATCGAACCATTGGACATTTGATCTTATTTTTTTAAGATCCTGATGCTTGAACGTCCACGGCCACGAGACAGATTGTCCGTAGAATTCATATACATATTGTATTCTGTTTTCATTTTCGCTCAGACTTCATAAAATGAAACGAAATTAACCGATTGGAAATTATCAAACAAATGAAAACCTTATTTCAGATTTCATTGGTGAAAAAAAAATTCTTAAAAGTAATTGGGCCTGTGTAGGATCGAACACATGCACTTTTGATCTTATGTTTTTAAGACCCTGATGCTTTAACGTCCACGGCCACTAGACATTGTCCGTAGGTTTCTTTCACATTTTGTATTCTTTTTTTATTTTTCGCTCAGACTTCATAAAATGAAACGAAATAAAACGATACTAAAATATCAAACAAATGAAAACCTTTTTTCAATTTTGTTTGGTGAAAAAAAATTCTTTAAAGAAATTGGGCCAATGTGGGATAGTACACATACACCTTTGATCTTATTCTTTTAAGATCCTGATGCTTTAACGTCCACGGCCACGATACAGATTGTCCGTATATTTCTTTTCATATATTATTCTTTTTTTAATTTCACGCTCAGACTTCAAAAAATGAATCGAAATAAAACGTAACTAAATTGTCAAAAAAACGATAACCTTTTTTCAATTTTGTTTGGTGAAAAAAAATTCTTTAACGTAATTGGGCCTGTGTAGGATCGAACACATGCACTTTTGATCTTATGTTTTTAAGACCCTGATGCTTTAACGTCCACGGCCACGAGACATTGTCCGTAGGTTTCTTTCACATTTTGTATTCTTTTTTTATTTTTCGCTCAGACTTCATAAAATGAAACGAAATAAAACGATACTAAAATATCAAACAAATGAAAAGATTTTTTCAATTTTCTTTGGTGAAAAAAAATCACACATGCACTTTTGAACTTATTGTCTTAAGATCCTGATGCTTTAACGTCCACGGCCACGAGACATATTGTCCGTAGATTTCTTTTACATATTGTATTCTTTTTTTAATTTTCGCTCAGACATCATAAAATGTAACGAAAAAAATTGATACTAAATTATCAAACAAATGAAAACCTTTTTTCAATTTTCTTTGGTGAAAAAAAATTCTTAAAAGTAATTGGGCCAATGTGGGATCGAACACATGCATTTTTGATGTAATAATTTTAGGATCCTGATGCTTTAACGTCCACAGCCACGAGACAAAATGTCCGTAGATATCTTTTACATATTGTATTAATTTTTTAATTTTTGCTAAGACTTCAAAAAATGAATCGAAATAAAACGATACTAAATTATAAAACAAATGAAAAACTTTTTTCAATTTTCTTTGGTGAAAAAATATTCTTTAAAAAATTTGGGCCAAAAAGGGATCGAACACAAGCATTTTTGATCCTATGGTTTTAAGATCCTGATGCTTTAACGTCCACGGCCACGAGGCAGATTGTCTGTAGATGTCTTTTACATATTGTATTTTTTTTTTAATTTCGCTCAGACTTCATAAAATGAATCTAAATAAATAGATTTGAGATTATCTAACAAATGAAAACCTTTTTTCAATTTTATTTTGTGAAAAAAAAATTCTTTAAAGAAATTGGGCCAATGTGGGATCGAACACATGGACATTTGATCTTATTTTTTTAAGATCCTGATGCTTGAACGTCCACGGCCACGAGACATATTGTCCGTAGATATCTTTTACATATTGTATTTTTTTTTTTAATTTTCGCAAACACTTCATAAAATGAAACGAAATAAACCGATACTAAACTATTAAACAAATGAAAACCTTTTTTCAATTTTCTTTGGTGAAAAAATTTTTTAAAGAAAATGGGCCAATGTGAAATCGAACACATGCACTTTTGATCTTATGGTTTTTAGATCCTGATGCTTTAACGGCCACGATACAGATTGTCCGTATATTTCTTTTACATATATTATTCTTTTTTTAATTTCACGCTCAGACTTCAAAAAATGAATCGAAATAAAACGTCACTAAATTGTCAAACAAACGATAACCTTTTTTCAATTTTTTTTGGTGAAAAAAAATTCTTTAAAGTAATTGGGCCTGTGTAGGATCGAACACATGCACTTTTGATATTATGTTTTTAAGACCCTGATGCTTTAACGGCCACTAGACATTGTCGGTAGGTTTCTTTCACATTTTGTATTCTTTTTTTATTTTTCGCTCAGACTTCATAAAATGAAACGAAATAAAACGATACTAAAATATCAAACAAATGAAAACCTTTTTTCAATTTTCTTTGGTGAAAAAAAATTCTTTAAAGAAATTTTGCCAATAGTGGGAACGAACACATGCACTTTTGATCTTATTGTTTTAAGATCCTGATAATTTAACGTCCACGGCCACGAGACATATTGTCCGTAGATTTCTTTTACATATTATATTCTTTTTTTAATTCTCGCTCAGACTTCATAAAATGAAACGAAATAAAACGAAACTAAATTATCAAACAAATGAAAATCTTTTTTCAATTTTGTTTGGTGAAAAAAATTCTTTAAAGAAATTGGGCCAATGTGTGATAGTACACATACACCTTTGATCTTATTCTTTTAAGATCCTGATGCTTTAACGTCCACGGCCACGAGACAGATTGTCCGTAGATTTCATTTACATATCGTATTATTTTTTAATTTTCGCTCAGACTTCTGAAAATGAAACGAATTAAAACGATACTAAATTATCAAACAAATGAAAACATTTTTTCAATTTCCAATGGTAAAAAAATTCTTTAAAGAAATTGGGCCAATGTGGGATCGATCACATGCAATTTTGATCATATGTTTTTAAGATCCTGATGCTTTAACGTCCAGGGCCACGAGACAGATTGTCCGTAGATTTCTTTTACATTTTGTATTCTTTTTTTAATTTTCGCTATGACTTCATAAAATGAAACTAAATAAAACGATACTAAATTATGAAACAAATGAAAACATTTTTTCAATTTTCTTTGGTGAAAAAAAATCACACATGCACTTTTGAACTTATTGTTTTAAGATCCTGATGATTTAACGTCCACGGCCACGAGACATATTGTCCGTAGATTTCTTTTACATATTGTATTATTTTTTTAATTTTCGCTCAGACTTCAGAAAATGAAACGAATTAAAACGATACTAAATTATCAAACAAATGAAAACATTTTTTCAATTTCCAATGGTAAAAAAATTCTTTAAAGAAATTGGGCCAATGTGGGATCGATCACATGCAATTTTGATCATTTGTATTTAAGATCCTGATGGTTTAACGTCCAGGGCCACGAGACAGATTGTCCGTAGATTTCTTTTACATTTTGTATTCTTTTTTTAATTTTCGCTCAGACATCATAAAATGAAACGAAATAAAACGATACTAAATTATCAAACAAATGAAAACTTTTTTTCAATTTTCTTTGGTGAAAAAAAATTCTTTATAGAAATTGGGCCAATGTGGGATCGAATACATGCAATTTTGATTATATGTTTTTAAGATCCTGATGCTTTAACGTCCAGGGCCACGAGACAGATTGTCCGTAGATTTCTTTTACATTTTGTATTCTTTTTTTAATTTACGCTAAGACTTCATAAAATGAAACTTAATAAAACGATACTAAATTATGAAACAAATGAAAACATTTTTTCAATTTTCTTTGGTGAAAAAAAATCACACATGCACTTTTGAACTTATTGTTTTAAGATCCTGATGATTTAACGTCCACGGCCACGAGACATATTGTCCGTAGATTTCTTTTACATATTGTATTCTTTTTTTAATTTTCGCTCAGACTTCATAAAATGAAACGAAATTAACCGATTGGAAATTATCAAACAAATGAAAACCTTTTTTCAGATTTCTTTGGTGAAAAAAAATCCTTAAAAATAATTGGGCCAATGTGGGATCGAACACATGCATTTTTGATCTTATAATTTTAGGATCCTGATGCTTTAACGTCCACAGCCACGAGACAAAATGTCCGTAGATTTCTTTTACATATTGTATTCAGTTTTTAGTTTTCCCTTAGACTTCAAAAAATGAATCGAAATAAAACGATACTAAATTATCAAACAAATGAAAAACTTTTTTCAATTTTCTTTGGTGAAAAAATATTCTTTAAAAAAATTGGGCCGAAAAGGGATCGAACACATGCATTTTTGATCTTATGAATGTAAGATCCTGATGCTTTAACGTCCAAGGCCACAAGACAGATTGTCCGTAGATTTCTTTTACATATTGTATTATTTTTTTAATTTTCGCTCAGACTTCATAAAATGAAACGAAATAAACCGATTCGAAACTATCAAACAAATGATAACCTTATTTCAGTTTTCTTTGGTGAAAAAAAATTTTTTAAAATAATTGGGCCAATGTGGGATCGAACACAAGAATTTTTGATCTTATGGTTTTAGGATCCTGATGCTTTAACGTCCACAGCCACGAGACAGCTTTTACATACTTTCTTTTACATATTGTATTCTTTTTTTATTTTCGCTCAGACTTCAAAAAATGAAACGAAATAAAACTAAACTAATTTATCTAACAAGTGAAAACCTTTTTTCAATTTTCTTTGGTGAAAAAAAATTCTTCAAAGTAATTGGGCCAATGTGGGATCGAACACATGCACTTTTGATCCAATGGTTTTAAGATCCTGATGCTTTAACGTCCACGGCCACGAGACAGATTGCCCGTTGACTTCTTTTACATATTGTATTCTTTTTTTAATTTTCGCTCAGACTTCAGAAAATGAAATGAAATAAAACGATACTAAATTATCAAACAAATGAAAACATTTTTTCAATTTTGTATATTGAAAAAAAATTATTTAAAAAATTTGGGCCATTGTGTGATCGAACACATGAACTTTTGATTTTATGGTTTTAAGATCCAGATGCTTTAACGTCCACGGCCAAGAAAATGTGCGTAGATTTCTTTGACATATCGTATTCTTTTTTTATTTTTCGCTCAGACTTCATAAAATGAAACGAACTAAACCGATTGGAAATTATCAAACAAATGAAAACCTTATTTCAGATTTCCTTGGTGAAAAAAAATTCTTAAAAGTAATTGGGCCAAAGTGGGATCGAAAATAAGCATTTTTGATCTTATGGTTTTAAGATCCTGTTGCTTTAATGTCCACAGCCACGAGGCAAATTGTCCGTAGATTTCTTTTACATATTGTATTCATTTTTTAATTTTTGCTTAGACTTAAGAAAATGAATCGAAATAAAATGATACTAATATATCAAACAAATGAAAACCTTTTTTCAATTTTCTTTGGTGAAAAAAAATTCTTTAAAGAAATTGGGCCAATGTGGGATCGAACACATACACTTTAGATCTTATGGTTTTATGATCCTTATGCGTTAACGTCCACGGCCACGATACAGATTGTCCTTATTTTCTTTTACATATTGTATTCTTTTTTTAATTTTCGCTAAGACTTCAAAAAATGAATCGAAATAAAACGTAACTAAATTGTCAAACAAACGATAACCTTTTTTCAATTTTCTTTGGTGAAAAACAATTCTTTAAAAAAATTAGGCCAATGTGGGATTGAATACGTTTACCTTTGATCTTATTCTTTTAAGATCAAAGTGAAAAAAAATTCTTTAAAGAAATTGGGACAATGTCAGATCTAACAGGTGCACTTTTGATCTTATGGTTTCAACATCCTGATGCTTTAGCGTCCACGGCCACGAGACATATTGTCCGTAGATTTCTTTTACATATTGTATTCTTTTTTTAATTTTCGCTCAGACATCATAAAATGAAACGAAATAAATTGATACTAAATTTTCAAACAGATGAAAACCTTTTTTCAATTTTCTTTGGTGAAAAAAAAATCTTTAAAAAAATTGGGCCAATGTGGGATCGAATACAAGCACTTTTGATCTTTGATTTTAGGATACTGATGCTTTAACGCCCACAGCCACGAGACAGCTTTTCCATATTCTCTTTTACATATTGTATTCTTTTTTTATTTTCGCTCAGACTTCAAAAAATGAAACGAAATTAAACTAAACTAATTTATCTAACAAATGAAAACCTTTTTTCAATTTTCTTTGGTAAAAAAAAATTCTTTAAAGTAATTGGGCCAATGTGGGATCGAACACATGCACTTTTCATCCAATGGTTTTAAGATCCTGATGCTTTAACGTCCACGGCCACGAGACAGATTGCCCGTTGATTTCTTTTACATATTGTATTCTTTTTTTAATTTTCGCTCAGACTTCAGAAAATGAAATGAAATAAAACGATACTAAATTATCAAACCAATGAAAACATTTTTTCAATTTTGTTTTGTGAAAAAAAATTATTTAAAAAATTTGGGCCATTGTGTGATCGAACACATGAACGTTTGATCTTATGGTTTTAAGATCCAGATGCTTTAACGTCCACGGCCAAGAAAATGTGCGTAGGTTTCTTTGACATATCGTATTCTTTTTTTAATTTTCGCTAAGACTTCATAAAATGAAACGAACTAAACCGATTGGAAATTATCAAACAAATGAAAACCTTAATTCAGATTATATGGTGGACAAAAATTCTTAAAAGTAATTGGGCCAAAGTGGGATCGAAAAAAAGCATTTTGATCTTATTGTTTTAAGATCCTGTTGCTTTAACGTCCACACCCACGAGGCAAATTGTCCGTAGATTTCTTTTACATATTGTATTCATTTTTTTAATTTTCGCTTAGACTTAAAAAAATGAATCGAAATAAAATGATACTAATATATCAAACAAATGAAAACCTTTTTTCAATTTTCATTGGTGAAAAAAAATTCTTTAAAGAAATTGGGCCAATGTGGGATCGAACACATGCACTTTTGATCTTATGGTTTTATGATCCTGATGCGATAACATCCAAGGCCACGAGACAGATTGTCCGTAGATTTCATTTACATATTGTATTATATTTTTAATTTTCGCTCAGACTTCAGAAAATGAAACGAATTAAAACGATACTAAATTATCCAACAAATGAAAACCTTTTTTCAATTTTATTTGGTGAAAAAAAATTCTTAAAAGAAATTGGTCCAATGTGGGATCGAACACATGCACCTTTGATCTTATTGTTTTAAGATCAAAGACTAATATATCAAACAAATGAAAACCTTTTTTCAATTATCTTTGGTGAAAAAAAATTCTTTGATGAAATTGGGCCAATGTAGGATCGAACACATGCTTTTTTGATGTAATGGTTTTAAGATCCTGATGCTTTAACGTCCACGGCCACGAGACAGATTGTCCGTAGATTTCTTTTACATATTGTATTTTTTTTTAATTTCGCTCAGACTTCATAAAATGATTCGAAATAAATAGAATACTTCTTTTACATATTGTATTCTTTTTTTATTTTCGCTCAGACTTCAAAAAATAAAAAGAAATAAATCTAAACTAATTTATCTAACAAATGAAAACCTTTTTTCAATTTTCTTTGGTGAAAAAAAATTCTTTAAAGTAATTGGGCCAATGTGGGATCGAACACATGCACTTTTGATCTTATGGTTTTAAGATCCTGATGCTTTAACGTCCACGGCCACGAGACAAATTGTCCGTAGATTTTTTTGACATATTGTATTCTTTTCTTAAATTTTGCTCAGACTTCATAAAATGAAACGAAATAAAACGATACTAAATTATCAAACAAAGGAAAACCTTTTTTCAATTTTTTTTGGTGAAAAAATATTCTTTAGAAAAATTGGGCCAAAAAGGGATCGACCACAAGCATTTTTTATTTTATGGTTTTAAGATCCTGATGCTTTAACGTCCAAGGCCACGAGACAGATTGTCCGTATATTTCTTTTACATATTATATTCTATTTTTAATTTTCGCTCAGACTTCATAAAATGAAACGAAATAAAACGATACTAAATTATCAAACAAATAAAAACCTTTTATCAATTTTCTTTGGTGAAAAGAAATTCTATAAAGAAATTGGGGCCATGTGGGATCAAACACATGCACTTTTAATCCAATGGTTTTAAGATCCTGATGCTTTAACGTCCACGGCAACGAGACAGATTGTCCGTTGATTTCTTTTACATATTGTATTCTTTTTTTAATTTTCGCTCATACTTCAGAAAATGAAATGAAATAAAACGATACTAAATTATCAAACAAATGAAAACCTTTTTTCAATTTTTTTTAGTGAAAAAAAATTATTTATAGAATTTGGGCCATTGTGGGATCGAACACATGAACTTTTGATCTTATGGTTTTAAGATACAGATGCTTTAACGTCCACGGCCAAGAAAATGTGCGTAGATTTCTTTTACATATCGTATTCTTTTTTTAATTTTCGCTCAGACTTCATAAAATGAACGAACTAAACCGATTGGAAATTATCAAACAAATGAAATCCTTATTTCTGATTTCTTTGGTGAAAAAAAATTCTTAAAAGTAATTGGGCCAAAGTGGGATCGAATACAAGCATTTTTGATCATATGGTTTTAAGATCCTGTTGCTTTAACGTCCACAGCCACGAGGCAAATTGTCCGTAGATTTCTTTTACATATAGCTTTCATTTTTTAATTTTCGCTTAGAGTTAAAAAAATGAATCGAAATAAAATGATACTAATATATCAAACAAATGAAAACCTTTTTTCAATTTTCTTTGGTGAAAAAAAATTCTTTAAAGAAATTGGGCCCATGTGGGATCGAACACATGCACTTTTGATCTTATGGTTTTATGATCCTGATGCGTTAACGTCCACGGCCACGAGACAGATTGTCCGTAGATTTCATTTACATATTGTATTATTTTTTTAATTTTCGCTCAGACTTCAGAAAATGAAACGAATTAAAACGATACTAAATTATCAAACAAATGAAAACCTTTTTTCAATTTTATTTGGTGAAAAAAAATTCTTAAAAGAAATTGGGCCAATGAGGGATCGAACACATGCACCTTTGATCTTATTGTTTTAAGATCCTGTTGCTTTAGAGTCCACAGCCACGAGGAGGACTGTCCGTAATTTATTTTACATATTGTATTCATTTTTTAATTTCGCTCATACTTCAAAAATTGAAACGAAATAAAACGATACTAAATTAACAAACAAATGAAAACCTTTTTTCTATTTTCTTTGGTGAAAAAAAAATCTTTAAAGAAATTGGGCCAATGTGGGATCGATCACATGCACTTTTGATCTTATGGTTTTAAGATCCTGATGTTTTAACGTCCACGGCCACAAGACAGATTGTCCGTAGATTTCTTTTACATATTGTATTTTTTTTTTAATTTCGCTCAGACTTCAGAAAATGAAACGAATTAAAACGATACTAAATTATCAAACAAATGAAAACTTTTTTTCAATTTTCTTTGGTGAAAAAAAATTCTTTGAAGAAATTGGGCCAAAGTGGGATCGAATACATGCACTTTTGATCTTATGGTTTTAAGATCCTGATGTTTTAACGTCCACGGCCACGAGACAGATTGTCCGTAGATTTCTTTAAAATATTGTATTCTTTTTTTAATATTCGCTCAGACATCATAAAATGAAACGAAATAAAACGATACAAAATTATCAAATAAATGAAAACTTTTTTTCAATTTTCTTTGGTGAAAAAAAATTCTTAAAAAAAATTGGGCCAATGTGGGAACGAACACATGCACTTTTGATCTTATTGTTTTAAGATCCTGATGATTTAACGTCCACGGCCACGAGACATTATGTCCGTAGATTTCTTTTACATATTTTATTCTTTTTTTAATTTTCGCTCAGACATCATAAAATGAAACGAAATAAAACGATACTAAATTATCAAACAAATGAAAACTTTTTTCAATTTTCTTTGGTGAAAAAAAATTCTTTATAGAAATTGGGCCAATGTGGGATCGAATACATGCACTTTTGATCTTATGGTTTTAAGATCCTGATGTTTTAACGTCCACGGCCACGAGACAGATTGTCCGTAGATTTCTTTTACATATTGTATTCTTTTTTTAATTTTCGCTCAACTTCAGAAAATAAAACGAAATGAAACGATACTAAATTATGAAACAAATGAATACCTTTTTTCAATTTCCCTTAGTGAAAAAAAACTTTAAAAAAATTGGGCCAATGTGGGATCGAACACATGCACATTTGATCTTATTTTTTTAAGATCCTGAAGCTTTAACGTCCACGGCCACGAGACAGATTGTCCGTAGATCTCTTATACATATTGTAATCTTTTTTTAATTTTCGCTCAGACTTTATAAAATGAAACGAAATTAATCGATTGGAAATTATCAAACAAATGAAAACCTTTTTCAGATTTCTTTGGTGAAAAACAATTCTTAAAAGTAATTGGGCCAATGTGGGATCGAACACATGCATTTTTGATCTTATAATTTTAGGATCCTGATGCTTTAACGTCCACAGCCACGAGACAAAATGTCCGTAGATTTCTTTTACATATTGTATTCATTTTTTAATATTCGCTTAGACTTCAAAAAATGAATCGAAATAAAACGATACTAAATTATCAAACAAATGAAAACCTTTTTTCATTTTTCTTTGGTGAAAAAATATTCTTTAAAAAAATTGGGCCAAAAAGGGATCGAACACAAGCATTTTTGATCTTATGGTTTTTAGATCCTGATGCTTTAACGTCCACGGCCACGAGACAGATTGCCCGTTGATTTCTTTTACATATTGTATTCTTTTTTTAATTTTCGCTCAGACTTCAGAAAATGAAATGAAATAAAACGATACTAAATTATCAAACCAATGAAAACATTTTTTCAATTTTGTTTTGTGAAAAAAAATTATTTAAAAAATTTGGGCCATTGTGTGATCGAACACATGAACGTTTGATCTTATGGTTTTAAGATCCAGATGCTTTAACGTCCACGGCCAAGAAAATGTGCGTAGGTTTCTTTGACATATCGTATTCTTTTTTTAATTTTCGCTAAGACTTCATAAAATGAAACGAACTAAACCGATTGGAAATTATCAAACAAATGAAAACCTTAATTCAGATTATATGGTGAACAAAAATTCTTAAAAGTAATTGGGCCAAAGTGGGATCGAAAAAAAGCATTTTGATCTTATTGTTTTAAGATCCTGTTGCTTTAACGTCCACACCCACGAGGCAAATTGTCCGTAGATTTCTTTTACATATTGTATTCATTTTTTTAATTTTCGCTTAGACTTAAAAAAATGAATCGAAATAAAATGATACTAATATATCAAACAAATGAAAACCTTTTTTCAATTTTCATTGGTGAAAAAAAATTCTTTAAAGAAATTGGGCCAATGTGGGATCGAACACATGCACTTTTGATCTTATGGTTTTATGATCCTGATGCGATAACATCCAAGGCCACGAGACAGATTGTCCGTAGATTTCATTTACATATTGTATTATATTTTTAATTTTCGCTCAGACTTCAGAAAATGAAACGAATTAAAACGATACTAAATTATCCAACAAATGAAAACCTTTTTTCAATTTTATTTGGTGAAAAAAAATTCTTAAAAGAAATTGGTCCAATGTGGGATCGAACACATGCACCTTTGATCTTATTGTTTTAAGATCAAAGACTAATATATCAAACAAATGAAAACCTTTTTTCAATTATCTTTGGTGAAAAAAAATTCTTTGATGAAATTGGGCCAATGTAGGATCGAACACATGCTTTTTTGATGTAATGGTTTTAAGATCCTGATGCTTTAACGTCCACGGCCACGAGACAGATTGTCCGTAGATTTCTTTTACATATTGTATTTTTTTTTAATTTCGCTCAGACTTCATAAAATGATTCGAAATAAATAGAATACTTCTTTTACATATTGTATTCTTTTTTTATTTTCGCTCAGACTTCAAAAAATAAAAAGAAATAAATCTAAACTAATTTATCTAACAAATGAAAACCTTTTTTCAATTTTCTTTGGTGAAAAAAAATTCTTTAAAGTAATTGGGCCAATGTGGGATCGAACACATGCACTTTTGATCTTATGGTTTTAAGATCCTGATGCTTTAACGTCCACGGCCACGAGACAAATTGTCCGTAGATTTTTTTGACATATTGTATTCTTTTCTTAAATTTTGCTCAGACTTCATAAAATGAAACGAAATAAAACGATACTAAATTATCAAACAAAGGAAAACCTTTTTTCAATTTTTTTTGGTGAAAAAATATTCTTTAGAAAAATTGGGCCAAAAAGGGATCGACCACAAGCATTTTTTATTTTATGGTTTTAAGATCCTGATGCTTTAACGTCCAAGGCCACGAGACAGATTGTCCGTATATTTCTTTTACATATTATATTCTATTTTTAATTTTCGCTCAGACTTCATAAAATGAAACGAAATAAAACGATACTAAATTATCAAACAAATAAAAACCTTTTATCAATTTTCTTTGGTGAAAAGAAATTCTATAAAGAAATTGGGGCCATGTGGGATCAAACACATGCACTTTTAATCCAATGGTTTTAAGATCCTGATGCTTTAACGTCCACGGCAACGAGAAAGATTGTCCGTTGATTTCTTTTACATATTGTATTCTTTTTTTAATTTTCGCTCATACTTCAGAAAATGAAATGAAATAAAACGATACTAAATTATCAAACAAATGAAAACCTTTTTTCAATTTTTTTTAGTGAAAAAAAATTATTTATAGAATTTGGGCCATTGTGGGATCGAACACATGAACTTTTGATCTTATGGTTTTAAGATACAGATGCTTTAACGTCCACGGCCAAGAAAATGTGCGTAGATTTCTTTTACATATCGTATTCTTTTTTTAATTTTCGCTCAGACTTCATAAAATGAACGAACTAAACCGATTGGAAATTATCAAACAAATGAAATCCTTATTTCTGATTTCTTTGGTGAAAAAAAATTCTTAAAAGTAATTGGGCCAAAGTGGGATCGAATACAAGCATTTTTGATCATATGGTTTTAAGATCCTGTTGCTTTAACGTCCACAGCCACGAGGCAAATTGTCCGTAGATTTCTTTTACATATAGCTTTCATTTTTTAATTTTCGCTTAGAGTTAAAAAAATGAATCGAAATAAAATGATACTAATATATCAAACAAATGAAAACCTTTTTTCAATTTTCTTTGGTGAAAAAAAATTCTTTAAAGAAATTGGGCCCATGTGGGATCGAACACATGCACTTTTGATCTTATGGTTTTATGATCCTGATGCGTTAACGTCCACGGCCACGAGACAGATTGTCCGTAGATTTCATTTACATATTGTATTATTTTTTTAATTTTCGCTCAGACTTCAGAAAATGAAACGAATTAAAACGATACTAAATTATCAAACAAATGAAAACCTTTTTTCAATTTTATTTGGTGAAAAAAAATTCTTAAAAGAAATTGGGCCAATGAGGGATCGAACACATGCACCTTTGATCTTATTGTTTTAAGATCCTGTTGCTTTAGAGTCCACAGCCACGAGGAGGACTGTCCGTAATTTATTTTACATATTGTATTCATTTTTTAATTTCGCTCATACTTCAAAAATTGAAACGAAATAAAACGATACTAAATTAACAAACAAATGAAAACCTTTTTTCTATTTTCTTTGGTGAAAAAAAAATCTTTAAAGAAATTGGGCCAATGTGGGATCGATCACATGCACTTTTGATCTTATGGTTTTAAGATCCTGATGTTTTAACGTCCACGGCCACAAGACAGATTGTCCGTAGATTTCTTTTACATATTGTATTTTTTTTTTAATTTCGCTCAGACTTCAGAAAATGAAACGAATTAAAACGATACTAAATTATCAAACAAATGAAAACTTTTTTTCAATTTTCTTTGGTGAAAAAAAATTCTTTGAAGAAATTGGGCCAAAGTGGGATCGAATACATGCACTTTTGATCTTATGGTTTTAAGATCCTGATGTTTTAACGTCCACGGCCACGAGACAGATTGTCCGTAGATTTCTTTAAAATATTGTATTCTTTTTTTAATATTCGCTCAGACATCATAAAATGAAACGAAATAAAACGATACAAAATTATCAAATAAATGAAAACTTTTTTTCAATTTTCTTTGGTGAAAAAAAATTCTTAAAAAAAATTGGGCCAATGTGGGAACGAACACATGCACTTTTGATCTTATTGTTTTAAGATCCTGATGATTTAACGTCCACGGCCACGAGACATTATGTCCGTAGATTTCTTTTACATATTTTATTCTTTTTTTAATTTTCGCTCAGACATCATAAAATGAAACGAAATAAAACGATACTAAATTATCAAACAAATGAAAACTTTTTTCAATTTTCTTTGGTGAAAAAAAATTCTTTATAGAAATTGGGCCAATGTGGGATCGAATACATGCACTTTTGATCTTATGGTTTTAAGATCCTGATGTTTTAACGTCCACGGCCACGAGACAGATTGTCCGTAGATTTCTTTTACATATTGTATTCTTTTTTTAATTTTCGCTCAACTTCAGAAAATAAAACGAAATGAAACGATACTAAATTATGAAACAAATGAATACCTTTTTTCAATTTCCCTTAGTGAAAAAAAACTTTAAAAAAATTGGGCCAATGTGGGATCGAACACATGCACATTTGATCTTATTTTTTTAAGATCCTGAAGCTTTAACGTCCACGGCCACGAGACAGATTGTCCGTAGATCTCTTATACATATTGTAATCTTTTTTTAATTTTCGCTCAGACTTTATAAAATGAAACGAAATTAATCGATTGGAAATTATCAAACAAATGAAAACCTTTTTCAGATTTCTTTGGTGAAAAACAATTCTTAAAAGTAATTGGGCCAATGTGGGATCGAACACATGCATTTTTGATCTTATAATTTTAGGATCCTGATGCTTTAACGTCCACAGCCCCGAGACAAAATGTCCGTAGATTTCTTTTACATATTGTATTCATTTTTTAATATTCGCTTAGACTTCAAAAAATGAATCGAAATAAAACGATACTAAATTATCAAACAAATGAAAACCTTTTTTCATTTTTCTTTGGTGAAAAAATATTCTTTAAAAAAATTGGGCCAAAAAGGGATCGAACACAAGCATTTTTGATCTTATGGTTTTTAGATCCTTATGCTTTAACGTCCAAGGCCACGAGACAGATTGTCCGTAGATTTCTTTTACATATTGTATTCTTTGGTTAATTTTCGCTTAGACTTCATAAAATGAAACGAAATAAACCGATTCGAAATTATCAAACAAATGATAAACTTATTTCAGTTTTCTTTGGTGAAAAAAAATTCTTTTAAGTAATTGGGCCAATGTGGGATCGAACACAAGCATTTTTGATCTTATGGTTTTAGGATCCTGATGCTTTAACGTCCACAGCCACGAGACAGCTTTTCCATATTTTCTTTTACATATAGTATTCCTTTTTATTTTCGCTCAGACTTCAAAAAATAAAACGAAATAAAACTACACTAATTTATCTAACAAATGAAAACCTTTTTTCAATTTTGTTTGGTGAAAAAAAATTCTTTAAAGTAATAAGGCCAATGTGGGATCGAACACATGCACTTTTGATCCAATAGTTTTAAGATCCTGATGCTTTAACGTCCACGGCCACGAGACAGATTGTCCGTAGATTTCTTTTACATTTTGTATTCTTTTTTTAATTTTCGCTAAGACTTCATAAAATGAAACGAAATAAAACGATACTAAATTATCAAACAAATGAAAACTTTTTTCAATTTTCTTTGGTGAAAAAAAATTCTTAAAAAAAATTGGGCCAATGTGGGAACGAACACATGCACTTTTGATCTTATTGTTTTAAGATCCTGATGATTTAACGTCCACGGCCACGAGACATATTGTCCGTAGATTTCTTTTACATATTGTATTCTTTTTTTAATTTTCGCTCAGACATCATAAAATGAAACAAAATAAAACGAAACTAAATTATCAAACAAATGAATACTTTTTTTCAATTTTCTTTGGTGAAAAAAAAGTCTTTATAGAAATTGGGCCAATGTGGGATCGAATACATGCACTTTTGATCGTATTGTTTAACCATCTTGATGCCTTAACGTCCACGGCCACGAGACATATTGTCCGTAGATTTCTTTTACATATTGTATTCTTTTTTTAATTTTCGCTCAGACATCATAAAATGAAACGAAATAAACCGATACTAAATTATCAAACAAATGAAAACTTTTTTTCAATTTACTTTGGTGAAAAAAAATTCTTTAAAGAAATTGGGCCAATGTGGGATCGAATACATGCACTTTTGATCTTATGGTTTTATGATCCTGATGCGTTAACGTCCACGGCCACGAGACAGATTGTCCGTAGATTTCATTTACATATTGTATTATTTTTTTAATTTTCGATCCGACTTCAGAAAATGAAACGAATTAAAAGGATACTAAATTATCAAACAAATGAAAACCTTTTTTCAATTTTATTTGGTGAAAAAAAATTCTTAAAAGAAATTGGGCCAATGTGGGATCGAACACATGCACCTTTGATCTTATTGTTTTAAGATCAAAAAGTAATATATCAAACAAATGAAAATCTTTTTTCAATTTTCTTTGGTAAAAAAAAATTCTTTGACGAAATTGGTCCCAATGTAGGATCGAACATATGATTTTTTATCTTATGGTTTTAAGATCCTGATGTTTTAACGTCCACGGCCACGAGACAGATTGTCCGTAGATTTCTTTTACATATTGTATCCTTTTTTTAATTTTCGCTCAGACTTCATAAAATGAAACGAAATTAATCGATTGGAAATTATCAAACAAATGAAAACCTTTTTTCAGATTTCTTTGGTGAAAAAAAATTCTTAAAAGTAATTGGGCCAATGTGGGATCGAACACATGCATTTTTGATCTTATAATTTTAGGATCCTGATGCTTTAACGTCCACAGCCACGAGACAAAATGTCCGTAGATTTCTTTTACATATTGTATTCATTTTTTAATTTTCGCTTAGACTTCAAAAAATGAATCGAAATAAAACGATACTAAATTATCAAACAAATGAAAACATTTTTTCAATTTTCTTTGGTGAAAAAAAATCTTTAAAAAAATTGGGCCAATGTGGGAACGAACACATGCACTTTTGAACTTATTGTTTAAAAATCCTGATGATTTAACGTCCACGGCTACGAGACATATTGTCCGTAGATTTCTTTTACATATTGTATTCTTTTTTTAATTTTCGCTCAGACTTCATAAAATGAAACGAAATAAAACGATACTAAATTATAAAACAAATAACAACCTTATTTCAATTTTCCTTTGTGAAAAAAATTCTTTAAAGAAATTGGGCCAATGTGGAATCGAACACATGCACTTTTGATCTTAAGGGTTTTTAGATCCTAATGCTTTAGAGTCCAAAGCCACGAGTAAGATTGTCCGTATTTTATTTTACATATTGTATTCATTTTTTAATTTCGCTCATACTTCAAAAATTGAAACGAAATAAAACGATACTAAATTAACAAACAAATGAAAACCTTTTTTCTATTTTCTTTGGTGAAAAAAAAATCTTTAAAGAAATTGGGCCAATGTGGGATCGAATACATGCACTTTTGATCTTATGGTTTTAAGATCCTGATGTTTTACGGTCCACGGCCACGAGACAGATTGTCCGTAGATTTCTCTTACAAATTGTATTTTTTTTTTAATTTCGCTCAGACTTCATTAAATGAATCGAAATAAATAGATTCGAGATTATCTAACAAATGAAAACCTTTTTTTAATTTTATTTGGTGAAAAAAAATTCTTTAAAGAAATTGGGCCACTGTGGGATCGAACACATGCACTATTGACCTTTTTGTTTTATGATCCTGATGCTTTAACGTCCACGGTCACGAGACAGATTGTCCGTAGATTTCTTTAACATATTGTATTTTTTTTTTAATTTTCGCTCAGACATCATTAAATGAAACGAAATGAAACGATACTAAATTATGAAATAAATGAATACCTTTTTTCAATTTTCCTTTGTGAAAAAAATCATTAAAGAAATTAGGCCAATTAGGGATCGAACACATGCACCTTTGATCTCATTCTTTTAAGATCCTGATGCATTAACGTCCAAGGCCACGAGACAGATTGTCCGTAAAATTCTTATACATATTGTATTCTTTTTTTAATTTTCGCTCAGACTTCATAAAATGAAACGAAATAAAACGATAATAAATTATAAAACAAATGAATTTTTTTTTTCAATTTTCTTTGGTGAAAAAAAATTCTTTAAAGAAATTGGGCCAATGTGGGATCGAACACATGCACTTTTGATCTTATGGTTTTAAGATCCTTATGCTCTATCGTCCACGACCATGAGTAGGATTTCCCGTAGATTTCTTTTACATATTGTATTCTTTTTTTAATTTTCGCTCAGACTTCATAAAATGAAACGAAATAAAACGATAATAAATTATAAAACAAATGAATTTTTTTTTTCAATTTTCTTTGGTGAAAAAAAATTCTTTAAAGAAATTGGGCCAATGTGGGATCGAACACATGCAATTTTGATATTATGGTTTTAAGAACCTGATGCTTTAACGTCCACGGCCACTAGACATTGTCCGTAGGTTTCTTTTACATTTTGTATTCTTTTTTTAATTTTCGCTCAGACTTCATAAAATGAAACGAAATAAAACGATACTAAAATATCAAACAAATGCAAACCTTTTTTCAATTTCTTATGATGAAAAAAATTCTCTAAAGAAATTTGGCCAATGTGGGATCGATCACATGCAATTTCGATCTTATGGTTATAAGATCCAGATGCTTTAACGTCCACGGCTACGAAAATTTGCGTAGATTTCTTTTACATATTGTATTCTTTTTTTAATTTTCGCTCAGACTTCATAAAATAAAACGAAATAAACCGATTGGAAATTATCAAAAAAATGAAAACATTATTTCAGATTTCTTTGGTGAAAAAAAATTCTTAAAGGTAATTGGGCCAAAGTGGGATCGAACACAAGCATTTTTGATCTTATGGTTTTAAGATCCTGATGCTTTAACGTCCACAGGCACGAGACAAATTGTCCGTAGATTTCTTTTACATATTGTATTCATTTTTTATTTTTCGCTTAGACTTCAAAAAATGAATCGAAATAAAACGATACTAAATTATCAAACAAATGAAAACCTTTTTTCAATTTTCTTTGGTGAAAAAAAATTCTTTAAAAAAATTGGGCCAATTTGGGAACGAACACATGCACTTTTGATCTTATGGTTTTATGATCCTAAAGCGTTAACGTCCATGGCCACGAGACAGATTGTCCGTAGATTTCATTTACATATTGTATTATTTTTTTATTTTCGCTCAGACTTCAGAAAATGAAACGAATTAAAACAATACTAAATTATCAAACAAATGAAAACCATTTTTCAATTTCCTATGGTAATAAAAATTCTTTAAAGAAATTGGGCCAATGTGGGATCGATCACATGAAATTTTGATCTTATTTTTTTAAGATCCTGATGCTTTAACGTCCACGGCCACGAGACGGATTGTCCGTAGATTTCTTTTACATATTGTATTCTTTTTTTAATTTTAGCTCAGACTTCATAAAATGTAACGAAATAAAACGAAACTAAATTATCAAATAAATGAAAACCTTTTTTCAATTTTGTTTGGTGAAAAAAAATTCTTTATAGAAATTGGGCCAATGTGGGATCGAACACATGCACCTTTGATCGTATTGTTTAACCATCTTGATGCCTTAACGACCACGGCCACGAGACAGATTGTCCGTAGATTTCTTTTACATATTGTATTCTTTTTTTAATTTTCGCTCAGACTTCATAAAATGAAACGAAATAAAACGATACTAAATTATAAAACAAATAACAACCTTATTTCAATTTTCCTTTGTGAAAAAAATTCTTTAAAGAAATTGGGCCAATGTGGGATCGAACACATGCACTTTTGATCTTATGGTTTTTAGATCCTGATGCTTTCGAGTCCACACCCACGAGTCAGATTGTCCGTATTTTCTTTTACATATTGTATTCTTTTTTTAATTTCGCTCAGACTTCAAAAATTTAAACGAAATAAAACGATACTAAATTAACAAACAAATAAAAACCTTTTTTCTATTTTCTTTGGTGAAAAAAAATTCTTTAAAGAAATTGGGTTAACGTGGGATCGAACACATGCAATTTTGATCTTATGTTTTTAAGATCCTGATGCTTTAACGTCCACGGCCACGAGACAGATTGTTCGTAGATTTCTTTTACAATTTGTAATCTTTTTTTAATTTTCGCTCAGACTTCATAAAATGAGTCAAAATATAACGATACTAAATTATCAAATAAATGATAACCTTTTTTCAATTTTTTTTGGTGAAAAAAAATTCTTTGAAGAAAATGGGCCAATGTAGGATCGAACGCATGCACTTTTAATCTTATGGTTTTAAGATCCTGATGCTTAAACGTCCACGGCCACGAAACAGATTGTCCGTAGATTACTTTTACAAATTGTATTTTTTTTTTAATTTCGCTCAGACATCATAAAATGAATCGAAATAAATAGATTCGAGATTATCTAACAAATAAAAATTTTTTTTAAATTTTATTTGGTGAAAAAAAAATTCTTTAAAGAAATTGGGCCACTATGGGATCGAACACATGCACTTTTGATCTTTTTATTTTATGATCCTGATGCGTTAACGTCCACGGCCACGAGACATATTGTCCGTAGATATCTTTTACATATTGTATTCTTTTTTTTAATTTTCGCAAAGACTTCATAAAATGAAACGAAATAAACCGATACTAAATTATTAAACAAATGAAAACCTTTTTTTAATTTTCTTTGGTGAAAAATAATTTTTAAAGAAATTGGGGCAATGTGGGATCGAACACATGCCTTTTTGACCTTATGGTTTTAAGATCTTGATGCTTTAACGTCCACGGCCACGAGACAAATTGTCCGTAGATTTCTTTTACATATTGTATTCTTTTTTTAATTTTTGCTCAGACTTCATAAAATGAAACGAAATAAACCGATACTAAATTATTAAACAAATGAAAACCTTTTTTCAATTTTCTTTGGAGAAAAAATTTTTTTAAAGAAATTGGGCCAATGTGAAATCGAACACATGCACTTTTGATCTTATGGTTTTTAGATCCTGATGCTTTAACGTCCACGGCCACGATACAGATTGTCCGTATATTTCTTTTACATATATTATTCTTTTTTTAATTTCACGCTCAGACTTCAAAAAATGAATCGAAATAAAACGTAACTAAATTGTCAAAAAAACGATAACCTTTTTTCAATTTTGTTTGGTGAAAAAAAATTCTTTAACGTAATTGGGCCTGTGTAGGATCGAACACATGCACTTTTGATCTTATGTTTTTAAGACCCTGATGCTTTAACGTCCACGGCCACGAGACATTGTCCGTAGGTTTCTTTCACATTTTGTATTCTTTTTTTATTTTTCGCTCAGACTTCATAAAATGAAACGAAATAAAACGATACTAAAATATCAAACAAATGAAAACCTTTTTTCAATTTTCTTTGGTGAAAAAAAATTCTTTAAAGAAATTGGGCCAATAGTGGGAACGAACACATGCACTCTTGATCTTATTGTTTTAAGATCCTGATAATTTAACGTCCACGGCCACGAGACATATTGTCCGTAGATTTCTTTTACATATTGTATTCTTTTTTTAATTTTCGCACAGACTTCATAAAATGAAACGAAATAAAACGAAACTAAATTATCAAACAAATGAAAATCTTTTTTCAATTTTGTTTGGTGAAAAAAAATTCTTTAAAGAAATTGGGCCAATGTGGGATAGTACACATACACCTTTGATCTTATTCTTTTAAGATCCTGATGCTTTAACGTCCACGGCCACGAGACAGATTGTCCGAAGATTTTATTTACATATTGTATTATTTTTTTAATTTTCGCTCAGACTTAAGAAAATGAAACGAATTAAAACAATACTAAATTATCAAACAAATGAAAACATTTTTTCAATTTTCTTTGGTGAAAAAAAATCTTTAAAAAAATTGGGCCAATGTGGGAACGAACACATGCACTTTTGAACTTATTGTTGAAAAATCCTGATGATTTAACGTCCACGGCTACGAGACATATTGTCCGTAGATTTCTTTTACATATTGTATTCTTTTTTTAATTTTCGCTCAGACATCATTAAATGAAACGAAATAAAACGTTACTAAATTATCAAACAAATGAAAACCTTTTTTCAATTTTCTTTGCTGAAAAAAAATTCTTTAAAGAAATTGGGCCAATGTGGGATCGAATACATGCACTTTTGATCTTATGGTTTTAAGATCCTGATGTTTTAACGTCCACGGCCACGAGACAGATTGTCCGTAGATTTCTTTTACATATTGTATTCTTTTTTTAATTTTCGCTCAGACTTCAGAAAATGAAACGAAATGAAACGATACTAAATTATGAAACAAATGAATACCTTTTTTCAATTTCCCTTAATGAAAAAAATCTTTAAAGAAATTGGGCCAATGTGGGATCGAACACATGGACATTTGATCTTATTTTTTTAAGATCCTGATGCTTGAACGTCCACGGCCACGAGACAGATTGTCCGTAGAATTCATATACATATTGTATTCTGTTTTCATTTTCGCTCAGACTTCATAAAATGAAACGAAATTAACCGATTGGAAATTATCAAACAAATGAAAACCTTATTTCAGATTTCATTGGTGAAAAAAAAATTCTTAAAAGTAATTGGGCCAATGTGGGATCGAACACATGCATTTTTGATCTTATAATTTTAGGATCCTGATGCTTTAACGTCCACAGCCACGAGACAAAATGTCCGTAGATTTCTTTTACATATTGTATTAATTTTTTAATTTTCGCTAAGACTTCAAAAAATGAATCGAATTAAAACGATACTAAATTATCAAACAAATGAAAAACTTTTTTCATATTTCTTTGGTGAAAAAATATTCTTTAAAAAAATTGGGCCAAAAAGGGATCGAACACAAGCATTTTTGATCCTATGGTTTTAAGATCCTGATGCTTTAACGTCCACGGCCACGAGGCAGATTGTCCGTAGATTTCTTTTACATATTGTATTTTTTTTTTAATTTCGCTCAGACTTCATAAAATGAATCGAAATAAATAGATTTGAGATTATCTTACAAATGAAAACCTTTTTTCAATTTTATTTTGTGAAAAAAAAATTCTTTAAAGAAATTGGGCCACTGTGGGATCAAACACATGCACTTTTGACCATTTTTGTTTCATGATGCAGATGCGTTAACGTCCACGGCCACGAGACATATTGTCCGTAGATATCTTTTACATATTGTATTCTTTTTTTTAATTTTCGCAAACACTTCATAAAATGAAACGAAATAAACCGATACTAAACTATTAAACAAATGAAAACCTTTTTTCAATTTTCTATGGTGAAAAAAATTTTTTAAAGAAAATGGGCCAATGTGAAATCGAACACATGCACTTTTGATCTTATGGTTTTTAGATCCTGATGCTTTAACGGCCACGATACAGATTGTCCGTATATTTCTTTTACATATATTATTCTTTTTTTAATTTCACGCTCAGACTTCAAAAAATGAATCGAAATAAAACGTAACTAAATTGTCAAACAAACGATAACCTTTTTTCAATTTTCTTTTGGTGAAAAAAAATTCTTTAAAGTAATTGGGCCTGTGTAGGATCGAACAAATGCACTTTTGATCTTATGTTTTTAAGACCCTGACGCTTTAACGTCCACGGCCACTAGACATTGTCCGTAGGTTTCTTTCACATTTTGTTTTCTTTTTTTATTTTTCGTTCAGACTTCATAAAATGAAACGAAATAAAACGATACTAAAATATCAAACAAATGAAAACCTTTTTTCAATTTTCTTTGGTGAAAAAAAATTCTTTAAAGAAATTGGGCCAATAGTGGGAACGAACACATGCACTTTTGATCTTATTGTTTTAAGATCCTGATAATTTAACGTCCACGGCCACGAGACATATTGTCCGTAGATTTCTTTTACATATTGTATTCTTTTTTTAATTTTCGCTCAGACTTCATAAAATGAAACGAAATAAAACGAAACTAAATTATCAAACAAATGAAAATCTTTTTTCAATTTTGTTTGGTGAAAAAAAATTCTTTAAAGAAATTGGGCCAATGTGGGATAGTACACATACACCTTTGATCTTATTCTTTTAAGATCCTGATGCTTTAACGTCCACGGCCACGAGACAGATTGTCCGTAGATTTCATTTACATATTGTATTATTTTTTTAATTTTCACTCAGACTTCAGAAAATGAAACGAATTAAAACGATACTAAATTATCAAACAAATGAAAACATTTTTTCAATTTCCTATGGTAAAAAAATTCTTTAAAGAAATTGGGCAATCACATGCAATTTTGATCATATGTATTTAAGATCCTGATGGTTTAACGTCCAGGGCAACGAGACAGATTGTCCGTAGATTTCATCGGGATAACTATGTAGCATTTATATGTGCCATCCCAAGGGTAGCAATGGGACATATTGGTCCCATACTAATGTTATATTTGTGTCCTATTGGTACTTACGTGTTACAGGTTAACAATCGTTTACCTTTTCTGAGAAAAAATGGAGGTAATATCAGCATTATTTTGGTAAATATGGAGGAAATAGTTATATTAACTCTTCGACGGCCATCGAGAAAACTATGTAGCATTTATATGTGCCATCCCATAGGTAGCAATGGGACATATTGGTCCCGTACTAATGTTATCTTTGTGTCCCATTGGTACTTTGGTGTTACAGGTTAACAATCGTTTACGTTTTCTGAGAAAAAATGGAGGTAAAATCAGCATTAATTTGGAAAATATGGAGAAAATAGTTATATTAACTCTTCGACGGCCATCGGGATAACAATGTAGCATTTATATGTGCCGTCCCATAGGTAGCAATGGGACACATTGGTCCCGTACTAATGTTATCTTTGTGTCTAATTGGTACTTACGGGTTACAGGTTAATAATCGTTTACGTCTTCTGAGAAAAAATGGAGGTAATATCAGCATTATTTTGGAAAATATGGAGGAAATATTTATATTAACTCTTCGACGGCCATCGGGATAACTATGAAACATTTATATGTGCCATCCCATAGGTAGCAATGGGACATATTGGTCCCGTACTAATGTTATCTTTGTGTCCCATTGGTACTTACGTGTTACAGGTTAACAATCGTTTACGTCTTCTGAGAAAAAATGGAGGTAATATCTGCATTATTTTGGAAAATATGGAGGAAATAGTTATATTAACTCTTCGACGGCCATCGGGAAAACTATGTAGCATTTATATGTGCCGTCCCATAGGTAGCAATGGGACATATTGGTCCCGTACTAATGTTATCTTTGTGTCTCATTGGTACTTAAGTGTTACAGGTTAACAATCGTTTACGTCTTTTAAAAAAATGGAGTTAATATCAGCATTATTTTGGAAAATATGGAGGAAATGGTTATATTAACTCTTCGACGGCCATCGGGATAACTATGTAGCATTTATATGTGCCGTCCCATAGGTAGCAATGGGACATATTGGTCCCGTACTAATGTTATCTTTGTGTCTCATTGATACTTAAGAGTTACTGGTTAACAATCGTTTACGTCATCTTCAAAAATGGAGGTAATATCAGCATTATTTTGGAAAATATGGAGAAAATAGTTATATTAACTCTTCGACGGCCATCGGGATAACTATGTAGCATATATATGTGCCGTTACATAGGTAGCAATGGGACATATTGGTCCCGTACTAATGTTATCTTTGTGTCTAATTGGTACTTACGTGTTTCAGGTTAACAATCGTTTACGTATTCTGAGAAAAAATGGAGGTAATATCAGCATTATTTTGGAAAATATGGAGGAAATAGTTTTATTAACTCTTCGACGGCCATCGGAATAACTATGTAGCATTTATATGTGCCATCCCATAGTTAGCAATGGGACATATTGGTCCCGTACAAATGTTATCTTTGTGTCTCATTGGTACTTACGTGTAACAGGTTAACAATCGTTTACGTCGTCTGAGAAAAAATGGAGGTAATATCAGCATTATTTTGGAAAATATGGAGGAAATATTAATATTAACTCTTCGACGGCCATCGGGATAACTATATAGCATTTATATGTGCCATCCATAGGTAGCAATGGGACATATTGGTCCCGTACTAATGTTATATTTGTGTCCCATTGGTACGTATTTGTTACAGGTTAACAATCGTTTACGTCTTGTGAGAAAAAATGGAGGTAAGATCAGCATTATTTTGGAAAATATGGAGGAAATTGTTATATTAACTCCTCGACGGCCATCGGGATAACTATGTAGCATTTATATGTGCCATCCCATAGGTAGCAATGGGACATATTGGTCCCGTACTAATGTTATATTTGAGTCCCATTGGTACCTACGTGTTACAGGTTAACAATCGTTTACGTCTTCTGAGAAAAACTGGAGTTAATATCAGCATTATTTTGGAAAAAATGGAGGAAATAGTTATATTAACTCTTCGACAGCCATTGGGATAACTATGTAGCATTTATATGTGCCGTCCCATAGGTAGCAATGGGAAATATTGGTCTCGTACTAATGATATATTTGTGTCCCATTGGTACCTACGTGTTGCAGGTTAACAACTCTTTACGTCTTCTTAAAAAATGGAGGTAATATAAGCATTACTTTGGAAAATATAGATGAAATAGTTATATTTACTCTTCGACGGCCATCGGGATAACTATGTAGCATTTATATGTGCAATTTTATAGGTAGCAATGGTACATATTGGTCCCGTACTAATGTTATCTTTGTGTCTCATTGGTACCTACGTGTAACAGGTTAACAATCGTTTACGTCTTCTTAAAAAATGGAGGTAATATCAGCATTATTTTGGAAAATATGGAGGAAATAGTTATATAAACTCCTCGACGGCCATCGGGATGACTATGTAGCATTTATATGTGCCGTCCCATACGTAGCAATGGGACATATTGGTACCGCACTAAAGTTATCTTTGTGTCCCATTGATACTTAAGTGTTACAGGTTAACAATCGTTTACCTCTTCTGAGAAAAAATGGAGGTAATATCAGCATTATTTTGGAAAGTATGGAGGAAATAGTTATATTAACTCTTCGACGACCATCGGTATAACTATGTAGCATTTATATGTGCCATCCCATAGGTAGCAATGCGACATATTGTTCCCGTACTGATGTTATCTTTGTGTCTAATTGGTACTTACGTGTTACAGGTTAACAATCGTTTACGTCTTCTTAAAAAATGGAGGTAATATCAGCATTATTTTGGAAAATATGGAGGAAATAGTTATATTAACTCTTCGACGGCCATCGGGAAAACTATGTAGCATTTATATGTGCCGTCCCATAGGTAGCAATGGGACATATTGGTCCCGTACTAATGTTATCTTTGTGTCTAATTGGTACTTACGTGTTACAGGTTAACAATCGATTACGTCTTCTGAGAAAAAATGGAGGTAATATCAGCATTATTTTGGAAAATATGGATGAAATAGTTATATTAACTCTTCGACGGCCATTGGGGTAACTATGTAGCATTTATATGTGCCATCCCATAGGTAGCAATGGGACATATTGGTCCCGTACTAATGTTATATATGTGTCCCTTTGGTACCAACGTGTTACAGGTTAACAATCGTTTACGTCTTCTGAGAAAAAATTGAGGTAATATCAGCATTATTTTGGAAAATATGGAGGAAATAGTTAAATTAACTCTTCGACGGCCATCGGGATAACTATGTAGCATTTATATGTGCCGTCCCATAGGTAGCAATGGGACATATTGGTCCCGTACTAATGTTATCTTTGTGTCTTATTGGTACTTACGGGTTACAGGTTAACAATCGTTTACGTCTTCTGAGAAAAAATGTAGGTAATATCAGCATTATTTTGGAAAATATGGAGGAAATATTTATATTAACTCTTCGACGCCCATCGGGATAACTATGTCTCATTTATATGTGCCGTCCCATAGGTAGCAATGGGACATATTGGTCCCGTACTAATGTTATCTTTGTGTCTCATTGGTACTTAAAGTTTACAGGTTAACAATCGTTTACGTCTTCTTAAAAAATGGATTTAATATCAGCATTATTTTGGAAAATATGGAGGAAATAGTTTTATTAACTCTTCGACGGCCATCGTGATAACTATGTAGCATTTATATGTGCCGTCCCATAGGTAGCAATGGGACATATTGGTCCCGTACTAATGTTATCTTTGTGTCTCATTGGTACTTAAGTGTTACTGGTTAACAATCGTTTACGTCTTCTGAGAAAAAATGGAGGTAATATCAGCATTATTTTGGAAAATATGGATGAAATAGTTATATTAACTCTTCGACGGCCATTGGGGTAACTATGTAGCATTTATATGTGCCATCCCATAGGTAGCAATGGGACATATTGGTCCCGTACTAATGTTATATATGTGTCCCTTTGGTACCAACGTGTTACAGGTTAACAATCGTTTACGTCTTCTGAGAAAAAATTGAGGTAATATCAGCATTATTTTGGAAAATATGGAGGAAATAGTTAAATTAACTCTTCGACGGCCATCGGGATAACTATGTAGCATTTATATGTGCCGTCCCATAGGTAGCAATGGGACATATTGGTCCCGTACTAATGTTATCTTTGTGTCTTATTGGTACTTACGGGTTACAGGTTAACAATCGTTTACGTCTTCTGAGAAAAAATGTAGGTAATATCAGCATTATTTTGGAAAATATGGAGGAAATATTTATATTAACTCTTCGACGCCCATCGGGATAACTATGTCTCATTTATATGTGCCGTCCCATAGGTAGCAATGGGACATATTGGTCCCGTACTAATGTTATCTTTGTGTCTCATTGGTACTTAAAGTTTACAGGTTAACAATCGTTTACGTCTTCTTAAAAAATGGATTTAATATCAGCATTATTTTGGAAAATATGGAGGAAATAGTTTTATTAACTCTTCGACGGCCATCGTGATAACTATGTAGCATTTATATGTGCCGTCCCATAGGTAGCAATGGGACATATTGGTCCCGTACTAATGTTATCTTTGTGTCTCATTGGTACTTAAGTGTTACTGGTTAACAATCGTTTACGTCTTCTTAAAAAAATGGAGGTAATATCAGCATTATTTTGGAAAATATGGAGGAAATAGTTATATTAACTCTTCGACGGCCATCGGGAAACTATGTAGCATTTATATGTGCCGTTCCATAGGTAGCAATGGGACATATTGGTCCCGTACTAATGTTATCTTTGTGTCCCATTGGTACTTACGTGTTACAGGTTAACAATCGTTTACGTCTTCTGAGAAAAAATGGAGGTAATATCAGCATTATTTTGGAAAATATGGAGGAAATAGTTATATTAACTTTTCTACGGCCATCAGGATAACTATGTAGCATTTATATGTGCCATCCCAAGGGTAGCAATGGGACATATTGGTCCCATACTAATGTTATATTTGTGTCCCATTGGTACTTACGTGTTACAGGTTAATAATCGTTTACCTTTTCTGAGAAAAAATGGAGGTAATATCAGCATTATTTTGGTAAATATGGAGGAAATAGTTATATTAACTCTTCGACGGCCATCGGGATAACTATGTAGCATTTATATGTGCCATCCCATAGGTAGCAATGGGACATATTGGTCCCGTACTAATGTTATCTTTGTGTCTAATTGGTACTTACGGGTTACAGGTTAACAATCGTTTACGTCTTCTGAGAAAAAATGGAGGTAATATCAGCATTATTTTGGAAAATACGGAGGAAATATTTATTTTAACTCTTCGACGGCCATCGGGATAACTATGTAGCATTTATATGTGCCATCCCATAGGTAGCAATGGGACATATTGGTCCTGTACTAATGTTATCTTTGTGTCTCATTGGTACTTACGTGTTACAGGTTAACAATCGTTTACGTCTTCTGTGAAAAAATGGAGGTAATATCAGCATTAGTTTGGAAAATATGGAGGAAATAGTTATAATTACTCTTCGACGGCCATCGGGATAACTATGTAGCATTTATATGTGCCGTCCCATAGGTAGCAATGGGACATATTGGTCCCGTACTAATGTTATCTTTATGTCTCATTGGTACTTAAGTGTTACAGGTTATCAGTCGTATACGTCTTCTTAAAAAATGGATTTAATATCAGCATTATTTTGGAAAAAATGGAGGAAATAGTTATATTAACTCTTCGACGGCCATCGGGATAACTATGTAGCATTTATATGTGCCGTCCCATAGGTAGCAATGGGACATATTGGTCCCGTACAAATGTTATCTTTGTGTCTCATTGGTACTTACGTGTAACAGGTTAACAATCGTTTACGTCTGCTGAGAAAAAATGGAGGTAATATCAGCATTTTTTTGGAAAATATGGAGGAAATATTTATATTAACTCTTCGACGGCCATCGGGATAACTATGTAGCATTTATATGAGCCATCCAAAAGGTAGCAATGGGACATATTGGTCCCCTACTAATGTTATATTTGTGTCCCATTGGTACCTATTTGTTACAGGTTAACAATCGTTTACGTCTTCTGAGAAAAAATGGAGGTAATATCAGCATTATTTTGGAAAATATGGAGGAAATTGTTATATTAACTCTTCGACGGCCATCGGGATAACTATGTAGCATTTATATGTGCCATCCCATAGGTAGCAATGGGACATATTGGTCCCGTACTAATGTTATATTTGAGTCCCATTGGTACCTACGTGTTACAGGTTAACAATCGTTTACGTCTTCTGAGAAAAACTGGAGGTAATATCAGCATTATTTTGGAAAAAATGGAGGAAATAGTTATATTAACTCTTCGACAGCCATTGGGATAACTATGTAGCATTTATATGTGCCGTCCCATAGGTAGCAATGGGAAATATTGGTCTCGTACTGATGATATATTTGTGTCCCATTGGTACCTACGTGTTGCAGGTTAACAATTCTTTACGTCTTCTGATAGAAAATGGAGGTAATATCAGCATTACTTTAAAAAATATAGATGAAATAGTTATATTTACTCTTAGACGGCCATCGGGATAACTATGTAGCATTTATATGTGCCATCCCATAGGTAGCAATGGGACATATTGGTCTCGTACTAATGTTATCTTTGTGTGTCATTGGTACTTACGTGTAACAGGTTAACAATCGTTTACGTCTTCTGAGAAAAAATGGAGGTAATATCAGCTTTATTTTGGAAAATATGGAGGAAATAGTTATATTAACTCTTCGACGGCCATCGGGATAACTATGTAGCATTTATATGTGCAATTTTATAGGTAGCAATGGTACATATTGGTCCCGTACTAATGTTATCTTTGTGTCTCATTGGTACCTACGTGTAACAGGTTAACAATCGTTTACGTCTTCTTAAAAAATGGAGGTAATATCAGCATTATTTTGGAAAATATGGAGGAAATAGTTATATAAACTCCTCGACGGCCATCGGGATGACTATGTAGCATTTATATGTGCCGTCCCATACGTAGCAATGGGACATATTGGTACCGCACTAAAGTTATCTTTGTGTCCCATTGATACTTAAGTGTTACAGGTTAACAATCGTTTACCTCTTCTGAGAAAAAATGGAGGTAATATCAGCATTATTTTGGAAAGTATGGAGGAAATAGTTATATTAACTCTTCGACGACCATCGGTATAACTATGTAGCATTTATAAGTGCCATCCCATAGGTAGCAATGCGACATATTGTTCCCGTACTGATGTTATCTTTGTGTCTAATTGGTACTTACGTGTTACAGGTTAACAATCGTTTACGTCTTCTTAAAAAATGGAGGTAATATCAGCATTTTTTTGGAAAATATGGAGGAAATAGTTATATTAACTCTTCGACGGCCATCGGGAAAACTATGTAGCATTTATATGTGCCGTCCCATAGGTAGCAATGGGACATATTGGTCCCGTACTAATGTTATCTTTGTGTCTCATTGGTACTTTAGTGTTACTGGTTAACAATCGTTTACGTCTTCTTAAAAAATGGAGGTAATATCAGCATTATTTTGGAAAATATGGAGGAAATAGTTATATTAACTCTTCGACGGCCATCGAGAAAACTATGTAGCATTTATATGTGCCATCCCATAGGTAGCAATGGGACATATTGGTCCCGTACTAATGTTATCTTTGTGTCCCATTGGTACTTTGGTGTTACAGGTTAACAATCGTTTACGTTTTCTGAGAAAAAATGGAGGTAAAATCAGCATTAATTTGGAAAATATGGAGGAAATAGTTATATTAACTCTTCGACGGCCATCGGGATAACTATGTAGCATTTATATGTGCCGTCCCATAGGTAGCAATGAGACATATTGGTCCCGTACTAATGTTATCTTTGTGTCCCATTGGTACTTACGTGTTACAGGTTAACAATCGTTTACGTCTTCTGAGAAAAAATGGAGGTAATATCATCATTATTTTGGAAAATATGGAGGAAATAGTTATATTAACTCTTCGACGGCCATCGGGATAACTATGTAGCATTTATATGTGCCGTCCCACAGGTAGCAATGGGACATATTGGTCCCGTACTAATGTTATCTTTGTGTCTAATTGGTACTTACGTATTACAGGTTAACAATCGTTTACGTCTTTTGAGAAAAAATTGAGGTAATATCAGCATTATTTTGGAAAATATGGAGGAAATAGTTATATTAACTCTCCGACGGCCATCGGGATAACTATGTAGCATTTATATGTGCCGTCCCACAGGTAGCAATGGGACATATTGGTCCCGTACTAATGTTATCTTTGTGTCTTATTGGTACTTACGTGTTACAGGTTAACAATCGTTTACGTCTTCTGAGAAAAAATGGTGGTTATTTCAGCATTATTTTGGAAAATATGGATGAAATAGTTATATTAACTCTTCAACGGCCATCGGGGTAACTATGTAGCATTTATATGTGCCATCCCATAGGTAGCAATGGGACATATTGGTCCCGTACTAATGTTATATATGTGTCTCATTGGTACCTACGTGTTACAGGTTAACAATCGTTTACGTCTTCTTAAAAAATGGAGGTAATATCAGCATTATTTTGGAAAATATGGAGGAAATAGTTATATTAACTCTTCGACGGCCATCGAGAAAACTATGTAGCATTTATATGTGCCATCCCATAGGTAGCAATGGGACATATTGGTCCCGTACTAATGTTATCTTTGTGTCCCATTGGTACTTTGGTGTTACAGGTTAACAATCGTTTACGTTTTCTGAGAAAAAATGGAGGTAAAATCAGCATTAATTTGGAAAATATGGAGGAAATAGTTATATTAACTCTTCGACGGCCATCGGGATAACTATGTAGCATTTATATGTGCCGTCCCATAGGTAGCAATGAGACATATTGGTCCCGTACTAATGTTATCTTTGTGTCCCATTGGTACTTACGTGTTACAGGTTAACAATCGTTTACGTCTTCTGAGAAAAAATGGAGGTAATATCATCATTATTTTGGAAAATATGGAGGAAATAGTTATATTAACTCTTCGACGGCCATCGGGATAACTATGTAGCATTTATATGTGCCGTCCCACAGGTAGCAATGGGACATATTGGTCCCGTACTAATGTTATCTTTGTGTCTAATTGGTACTTACGTATTACAGGTTAACAATCGTTTACGTCTTTTGAGAAAAAATGGAGGTAATATCAGCATTATTTTGGAAAATATGGATGAAATAGTTATATTAACTCTTCGACGGCCATCGGGATAACTATGTAGCATTTAAATGTGCCATCCCATAGGTAGCAATGGGACATATTGGTCCCGTACTAATGTTATCTTTGTGTCTAATTGGTACCTACGTGTTACAAGTTAACAATCGTTTACGTCTTCTGAGAAAAAATGGAGGTAATATCAGCATTATTTTGGAAAATATGGAGAAAATAGTTATATTAACTCTTCGACGGCCATCGGGATAACAATGTAGCATTTATATGTGCCGTCCCATAGGTAGCAATGGGACACATTGGTCCCGTACTAATGTTATCTTTGTGTCTAATTGGTACTTACGGGTTACAGGTTAATAATCGTTTACGTCTTCTGAGAAAAAATGGAGGTAATATCAGCATTATTTTGGAAAATATGGAGGAAATATTTATATTAACTCTTCGACGGCCATCGGGATAACTATGAAACATTTATATGTGCCATCCCATAGGTAGCAATGGGACATATTGGTCCCGTACTAATGTTATCTTTGTGTCCCATTGGTACTTACGTGTTACAGGTTAACAATCGTTTACGTCTTCTGAGAAAAAATGGAGGTAATATCTGCATTATTTTGGAAAATATGGAGGAAATAGTTATATTAACTCTTCGACGGCCATCGGGAAAACTATGTAGCATTTATATGTGCCGTCCCATAGGTAGCAATGGGACATATTGGTCCCGTACTAATGTTATCTTTGTGTCTCATTGGTACTTAAGTGTTACAGGTTAACAATCGTTTACGTCTTTTAAAAAAATGGAGTTAATATCAGCATTATTTTGGAAAATATGGAGGAAATAGTTATATTAACTCTACGACGGCCATCGGGATAACTATGTAGCATTTATATGTGCCGTCCCATAGGTAGCAATGGGACATATTGGTCCCGTACTAATGTTATCTTTGTGTCTCATTGATACTTAAGAGTTACTGGTTAACAATCGTTTACGTCATCTTCAAAAATGGAGGTAATATCAGCATTATTTTGGAAAATATGGAGAAAATAGTTATATTAACTCTTCGACGGCCATCGGGATAACTATGTAGCATATATATGTGCCGTTACATAGGTAGCAATGGGACATATTGGTCCCGTACTAATGTTATCTTTGTGTCTAATTGGTACTTACGTGTTTCAGGTTAACAATCGTTTACGTATTCTGAGAAAAAATGGAGGTAATATCAGCATTATTTTGGAAAATATGGAGGAAATAGTTTTATTAACTCTTCGACGGCCATCGGAATAACTATGTAGCATTTATATGTGCCATCCCATAGTTAGCAATGGGACATATTGGTCCCGTACAAATGTTATCTTTGTGTCTCATTGGTACTTACGTGTAACAGGTTAACAATCGTTTACGTCGTCTGAGAAAAAATGGAGGTAATATCAGCATTATTTTGGAAAATATGGAGGAAATATTAATATTAACTCTTCGACGGCCATCGGGATAACTATATAGCATTTATATGTGCCATCCATAGGTAGCAATGGGACATATTGGTCCCGTACTAATGTTATATTTGTGTCCCATTGGTACGTATTTGTTACAGGTTAACAATCGTTTACGTCTTGTGAGAAAAAATGGAGGTAAGATCAGCATTATTTTGGAAAATATGGAGGAAATTGTTATATTAACTCCTCGACGGCCATCGGGATAACTATGTAGCATTTATATGTGCCATCCCATAGGTAGCAATGGGACATATTGGTCCCGTACTAATGTTATATTTGAGTCCCATTGGTACCTACGTGTTACAGGTTAACAATCGTTTACGTCTTCTGAGAAAAACTGGAGTTAATATCAGCATTATTTTGGAAAAAATGGAGGAAATAGTTATATTAACTCTTCGACAGCCATTGGGATAACTATGTAGCATTTATATGTGCCGTCCCATAGGTAGCAATGGGAAATATTGGTCTCGTACTAATGATATATTTGTGTCCCATTGGTACCTACGTGTTGCAGGTTAACAACTCTTTACGTCTTCTTAAAAAATGGAGGTAATATAAGCATTACTTTGGAAAATATAGATGAAATAGTTATATTTACTCTTCGACGGCCATCGGGATAACTATGTAGCATTTATATGTGCAATTTTATAGGTAGCAATGGTACATATTGGTCCCGTACTAATGTTATCTTTGTGTCTCATTGGTACCTACGTGTAACAGGTTAACAATCGTTTACGTCTTCTTAAAAAATGGAGGTAATATCAGCATTATTTTGGAAAATATGGAGGAAATAGTTATATAAACTCCTCGACGGCCATCGGGATGACTATGTAGCATTTATATGTGCCGTCCCATACGTAGCAATGGGACATATTGGTACCGCACTAAAGTTATCTTTGTGTCCCATTGATACTTAAGTGTTACAGGTTAACAATCGTTTACCTCTTCTGAGAAAAAATGGAGGTAATATCAGCATTATTTTGGAAAGTATGGAGGAAATAGTTATATTAACTCTTCGACGACCATCGGTATAACTATGTAGCATTTATATGTGCCATCCCATAGGTAGCAATGCGACATATTGTTCCCGTACTGATGTTATCTTTGTGTCTAATTGGTACTTACGTGTTACAGGTTAACAATCGTTTACGTCTTCTTAAAAAATGGAGGTAATATCAGCATTATTTTGGAAAATATGGAGGAAATAGTTATATTAACTCTTCGACGGCCATCGGGAAAACTATGTAGCATTTATATGTGCCGTCCCATAGGTAGCAATGGGACATATTGGTCCCGTACTAATGTTATCTTTGTGTCTAATTGGTACTTACGTGTTACAGGTTAACAATCGATTACGTCTTCTGAGAAAAAATGGAGGTAATATCAGCATTATTTTGGAAAATATGGATGAAATAGTTATATTAACTCTTCGACGGCCATTGGGGTAACTATGTAGCATTTATATGTGCCATCCCATAGGTAGCAATGGGACATATTGGTCCCGTACTAATGTTATATATGTGTCCCTTTGGTACCAACGTGTTACAGGTTAACAATCGTTTACGTCTTCTGAGAAAAAATTGAGGTAATATCAGCATTATTTTGGAAAATATGGAGGAAATAGTTAAATTAACTCTTCGACGGCCATCGGGATAACTATGTAGCATTTATATGTGCCGTCCCATAGGTAGCAATGGGACATATTGGTCCCGTACTAATGTTATCTTTGTGTCTTATTGGTACTTACGGGTTACAGGTTAACAATCGTTTACGTCTTCTGAGAAAAAATGTAGGTAATATCAGCATTATTTTGGAAAATATGGAGGAAATATTTATATTAACTCTTCGACGCCCATCGGGATAACTATGTCTCATTTATATGTGCCGTCCCATAGGTAGCAATGGGACATATTGGTCCCGTACTAATGTTATCTTTGTGTCTCATTGGTACTTAAAGTTTACAGGTTAACAATCGTTTACGTCTTCTTAAAAAATGGATTTAATATCAGCATTATTTTGGAAAATATGGAGGAAATAGTTTTATTAACTCTTCGACGGCCATCGTGATAACTATGTAGCATTTATATGTGCCGTCCCATAGGTAGCAATGGGACATATTGGTCCCGTACTAATGTTATCTTTGTGTCTCATTGGTACTTAAGTGTTACTGGTTAACAATCGTTTACGTCTTCTTAAAAAAATGGAGGTAATATCAGCATTATTTTGGAAAATATGGAGGAAATAGTTATATTAACTCTTCGACGGCCATCGGGAAACTATGTAGCATTTATATGTGCCGTTCCATAGGTAGCAATGGGACATATTGGTCCCGTACTAATGTTATCTTTGTGTCCCATTGGTACTTACGTGTTACAGGTTAACAATCGTTTACGTCTTCTGAGAAAAAATGGAGGTAATATCAGCATTATTTTGGAAAATATGGAGGAAATAGTTATATTAACTTTTCTACGGCCATCAGGATAACTATGTAGCATTTATATGTGCCATCCCAAGGGTAGCAATGGGACATATTGGTCCCATACTAATGTTATATTTGTGTCCCATTGGTACTTACGTGTTACAGGTTAACAATCGTTTACCTTTTCTGAGAAAAAATGGAGGTAATATCAGCATTATTTTGGTAAATATGGAGGAAATAGTTATATTAACTCTTCGACGGCCATCGGGATAACTATGTAGCATTTATATGTGCCATCCCATAGGTAGCAATGGGACATATTGGTCCCGTACTAATGTTATCTTTGTGTCTAATTGGTACTTACGGGTTACAGGTTAACAATCGTTTACGTCTTCTGAGAAAAAATGGAGGTAATATCAGCATTATTTTGGAAAATACGGAGGAAATATTTATTTTAACTCTTCGACGGCCATCGGGATAACTATGTAGCATTTATATGTGCCATCCCATAGGTAGCAATGGGACATATTGGTCCTGTACTAATGTTATCTTTGTGTCTCATTGGTACTTACGTGTTACAGGTTAACAATCGTTTACGTCTTCTGTGAAAAAATGGAGGTAATATCAGCATTAGTTTGGAAAATATGGAGGAAATAGTTATAATTACTCTTCGACGGCCATCGGGATAACTATGTAGCATTTATATGTGCCGTCCCATAGGTAGCAATGGGACATATTGGTCCCGTACTAATGTTATCTTTATGTCTCATTGGTACTTAAGTGTTACAGGTTAACAGTCGTATACGTCTTCTTAAAAAATGGATTTAATATCAGCATTATTTTGGAAAAAATGGAGGAAATAGTTATATTAACTCTTCGACGGCCATCGGGATAACTATGTAGCATTTATATGTGCCGTCCCATAGGTAGCAATGGGACATATTGGTCCCGTACAAATGTTATCTTTGTGTCTCATTGGTAATTACGTGTAACAGGTTAACAATCGTTTACGTCTGCTGAGAAAAAATGGAGGTAATATCAGCATTTTTTTGGAAAATATGGAGGAAATATTTATATTAACTCTTCGACGGCCATCGGGATAACTATGTAGCATTTATATGAGCCATCCAAAAGGTAGCAATGGGACATATTGGTCCCCTACTAATGTTATATTTGTGTCCCATTGGTACCTATTTGTTACAGGTTAACAATCGTTTACGTCTTCTGAGAAAAAATGGAGGTAATATCAGCATTATTTTGGAAAATATGGAGGAAATTGTTATATTAACTCTTCGACGGCCATCGGGATAACTATGTAGCATTTATATGTGCCATCCCATAGGTAGCAATGGGACATATTGGTCCCGTACTAATGTTATATTTGAGTCCCATTGGTACCTACGTGTTACAGGTTAACAATCGTTTACGTCTTCTGAGAAAAACTGGAGGTAATATCAGCATTATTTTGGAAAAAATGGAGGAAATAGTTATATTAACTCTTCGACAGCCATTGGGATAACTATGTAGCATTTATATGTGCCGTCCCATAGGTAGCAATGGGAAATATTGGTCTCGTACTGATGATATATTTGTGTCCCATTGGTACCTACGTGTTGCAGGTTAACAATTCTTTACGTCTTCTGATAGAAAATGGAGGTAATATCAGCATTACTTTAAAAAATATAGATGAAATAGTTATATTTACTCTTAGACGGCCATCGGGATAACTATGTAGCATTTATATGTGCCATCCCATAGGTAGCAATGGGACATATTGGTCTCGTACTAATGTTATCTTTGTGTGTCATTGGTACTTACGTGTAACAGGTTAACAATCGTTTACGTCTTCTGAGAAAAAATGGAGGTAATATCAGCTTTATTTTGGAAAATATGGAGGAAATAGTTATATTAACTCTTCGACGGCCATCGGGATAACTATGTAGCATTTATATGTGCAATTTTATAGGTAGCAATGGTACATATTGGTCCCGTACTAATGTTATCTTTGTGTCTCATTGGTACCTACGTGTAACAGGTTAACAATCGTTTACGTCTTCTTAAAAAATGGAGGTAATATCAGCATTATTTTGGAAAATATGGAGGAAATAGTTATATAAACTCCTCGACGGCCATCGGGATGACTATGTAGCATTTATATGTGCCGTCCCATACGTAGCAATGGGACATATTGGTACCGCACTAAAGTTATCTTTGTGTCCCATTGATACTTAAGTGTTACAGGTTAACAATCGTTTACCTCTTCTGAGAAAAAATGGAGGTAATATCAGCATTATTTTGGAAAGTATGGAGGAAATAGTTATATTAACTCTTCGACGACCATCGGTATAACTATGTAGCATTTATAAGTGCCATCCCATAGGTAGCAATGCGACATATTGTTCCCGTACTGATGTTATCTTTGTGTCTAATTGGTACTTACGTGTTACAGGTTAACAATCGTTTACGTCTTCTTAAAAAATGGAGGTAATATCAGCATTTTTTTGGAAAATATGGAGGAAATAGTTATATTAACTCTTCGACGGCCATCGGGAAAACTATGTAGCATTTATATGTGCCGTCCCATAGGTAGCAATGGGACATATTGGTCCCGTACTAATGTTATCTTTGTGTCTCATTGGTACTTTAGTGTTACTGGTTAACAATCGTTTACGTCTTCTTAAAAAATGGAGGTAATATCAGCATTATTTTGGAAAATATGGAGGAAATAGTTATATTAACTCTCCGACGGCCATCGGGATAACTATGTAGCATTTATATGTGCCGTCCCACAGGTAGCAATGGGACATATTGGTCCCGTACTAATGTTATCTTTGTGTCTTATTGGTACTTACGTGTTACAGGTTAACAATCGTTTACGTCTTCTGAGAAAAAATGGTGGTTATTTCAGCATTATTTTGGAAAATATGGATGAAATAGTTATATTAACTCTTCGACGGCCATCGGGGTAACTATGTAGCATTTATATGTGCCATCCCATAGGTAGCAATGGGACATATTGGTCCCGTACTAATGTTATATATGTGTCTCATTGGTACCTACGTGTTACAGGTTAACAATCGTTTACGTCTTCTTAAAAAATGGAGGTAATATCAGCATTATTTTGGAAAATATGGAGGAAATAGTTATATTAACTCTTCGACGGCCATCGGGAAAACTATGTAGCATTTATATGTGCCGTCCTATAGGTAGCAATGGGACATATTGGTCCCGTACTAATGTTATCTTTGTGTCTCATTGGTACTTTAGTGTTACTGGTTAACAATCGTTTACGTCTTTTAAAATAATTGAGGTAATATCAGCATTATTTTGGAAAATATGGAGGAAATAGTTATATTAACTCTTCGACGGCCATCGTGATAAGTATGTAGCATTTATATGTGCCGGCCCACAGGTAGCAATGGGACATATTGGTCCCGTACTAATGTTATCTTTGTGTCTAATTGGTACTTACGTGTTACAGGTTAACAATCGTTTACGGCTTCTGAGAAAAAATGGAGGTAATATCAGCATTATTTTGGAAAATATGGATGAAATAGTTATATTAACTCTTCGACGGCCATCGGGGTAACTATGTAGCATTTATATGTGCCATCCCATAGGTAGCAATGGGACATATTGGTCCCGTACTAATGTTATATATGTGTCCCATTGGTATCTACGTGTTACAGGTTAACAATCGTTTACGTCTTTAGAGAAAAAATGGAGGTAATATCAGCATTATTTTGGAAAATATGGAGGAAATAGTTATATTAACTCTTCGACGGCCATCGGGATAACTATGTAGCATTTATATGTGCCGTCCCATAGGTAGCAATGGGACATATTGGTCCCGTACTTATGTTATCTTTGTGTCTAATTGGTACTTACGGGTTACAGGTTAACAATCGTTTACGTCTTCTGAGAAAAAATGGAGGTAATATCAGCATTATTTTGGAAAATATGGAGGAAATATTTATATTAACTCTTCGACGGCCATCGGGATAACTATGTAGCATTTATATGTGCCATCCCATAGGTAGCAATGGGACATATTGGTCCCGTACTAATGTTATCTTTTAGTCCCATTGGTACTTACGTGTTACAGCTTAACAATCGTTTACGTCTTCTGATAGAAAATGGAGGTAATATCAGCATATTTTGGAAAATATGGAGGAATTAGTTATATTAACTCTTCGACGGCCATCGGGATAACTATGTAGCATTTATATGTGCCATCCCATAGGTAGCAATGGGACATATTGGTCCCGTACTAATGTTATCTTTGTGTCTCATTGGTACTTAAGTTTACAGGTTAACAATCGTTTACGTCTTCTTAAAAAATGGAGTTAATATCAGCATTATTTTGGAAAATATGGAGGAAATAGTTATATTAACTCTTCGACGGCCATCGGGATAACTATGTAGCATTTATATGTGCCGTCCCATAGGTAGCAATGGGACATATTGGTCCCGTACTAATGTTATCTTTGTGTCTAATTGGTACTTACGTGTTATATGTTAACAATCGTTTACGTCTTCTGAGAAAAAATGGAGGTAATATCAGCATTATTTTGGAAAATATGGAGGAAATAGTTATATTAACTCTTCGACGGCCATCGTGGTAACTATGTAGCATTTATATGTGCCATCCCATAGGTAGCAATGGGACATATTGGTCCCGTACTAATGTTATATATGTGTCCCATTGGTACCTACGTGTTACAGGTTAACAATCGTTTACGTCTTCTGAGAAAAAATGGAGGTAATATCAGCATTATTTTGGAAAATATGGAGGGAATAGTTATATTAACTCTTCGACGGCCATCGGGAAACTATATAGCATTTATATGTGCCGTCCCATAGGTAGCAATGGGACATATTGGTCCCGTACTAATGTTATCTTTGTGTCTAATTGGTACTTACGGGTTACAGGTTAACAATCGTTTACGTCTTCTGAGAAAAAATGGAAGTAATATCAGCATTATTTTGGAAAATATGGAGGAAATATTTATATTAACTCTTCGACGGCCATCGGGATCACTATGTAGCATTTATATGTTCCATCCCA